>OX608079.1:118203917-118823917 GCA_951509765.1 Sphenella marginata | reverse complement strand
CGCACACAAACAGAGCGAATAGCAGACACTATTTAATTTGTAAACGTGACAAGCGGCAAAGAAGTATATAACAAGGCATTAAAGAGCAGCAGCAACAACAACAGCAAAGGAACTTCAGATAAAACAAAAGCTTCGAGCATAACAACAGCTTAGCACACTTTAGCATAACAAGATAGACAGCAGCTAGAGCAAAAGGTTGGATGTTGTAAGTAGATGTAGCCATGGCAATGTGCCCGTATTAGACAACAACAAGACACTGGAATGGCGAAAATCAAATTGCAAAGATCTAAGAGTAATAGCAAGTAAGCTAGCTTATAAGTGTATATATAGACTGCCATCAATTAGCCGCTTAGCAGCAGGTGGAAGGAATGAATAAAACAGGATAAACAAACGATAGACGTCAGGACACAAAACACAGCATAACAAGTTGCTTGTTAGAGGCACTCAAACAAGCAGCCAAGACAAGCTAAGAACGATAAGACGACGTGATTGGATTAAGAGTAAAAGAGAAGCTGCAACAACAACAAAAATAAGATGTTAACGGGCGAGTAATTCGTAATATTTGTTTGAATGTATGTATGTGAGATAAAAGCTCAATGACCATACAACAATTCGTAAAGGAAGCATTAAAGCATCAAGCTGAGTAAATTACCCGCACACATACACACACACGAATAACCACTTACGAGCTGCTTTGACAGCCGATCGGATATGGTGTCTATCAATTAGGCAGGAAACGTGCACACACATACAAGCATACGAAGGGATGAGCAGGCCAGAGTACGAAATGTGAACGAATGCGAATTGAAGCTGGCATTGATGAACAAAATCAACAACAACAACAACACAACCGCATAAAGCAGCATTTCGCAAATAAAATACAAAATGACCGATGTGTCAGAAACAGCTGCCGATACAGCAATAGCAACTACTACATGCACAACAACAACAACAACAATAACAGATGCTACCACAACTGCAGCACAAGAAGAAGCTCCAATTTCGACAAAAGCAGATGGTGCGATAACTGGCACCTTGGCCAAAGGCAAACTTGGCTCCAGCCAAGATTCCACTGTCAACATAAATAAATCCTTCACAAATGGTGATGGTCATGAGAAGAATTCCATGCCACACACCACCACAACAAAAGATGACACAACACACTTGAGCCGCAACAACAATGAACTAAACACCAGCGGCAATGACATTATGACAACCAACTTGACCAGCAATCTTTCATCCTGCAGCTCAGTTCAATCACCCACAAGCACTATGGCAACAACCATTCGCAATCGCATGCATTCGAGCGATAGTGGACGTAGTCGTTGTGGCGCGAGTGCGGGTGCGAGTGCAGGTGCGGGTGCTGGTGGTGGCATTGATGGCGACAGCAGCAGCAATGTTATGACCCGCAGTAGTACTAATAATTCGATTTCCGCATGTGACATGGCGACAGTAACCCATTCAAGCAATACTAGCGCAGGTAATACGACTCTCAATTCACCGATAAGTTGCAGTAGCCCAACGGTTTATATATCGATAATGGGAGAGGCTGCTGCGTCAAGCACGAGTGCGTATAGTAATGGTGGTGGTGGTGGTGGTGGTGGTGGCAAGTTGGGACATCGTGAAGCTACACAGCAAGAGGTAGACGAGGTGGCGCGTTTGTTTGAGGAAAAGCCGGAAGCATTTGAAAAATGGTTGATGGAACGCGCACCACCAGAGGCATTGGCTAGATTGCATGAGTTTATCGATACGCGGAAACCACCCAAACGGCCGTCAGTAACATCCGATCTCTTTCAACAATGGATGGCATCATCGCCGGTGCAGGTGAGTTTGTGTAGGCAATGCTGTAGGCGTAGTTTGTATGATTTCATGAGTGTTATTCTGCTGCTTAAATATTTTTGTTTTATGTACTGAGGAGGTTCTGGAGAATTTGAAAAAGTAAGCTCAGCTTAAATTCGTTCGCATAGAAATATAAATAATTCTTTCATAAAAATATTTTTAATGAATGTTAGCAAGTTTTTGCGAAAATTCTGAATATTCTGGGAAAATTCTAAAAACGAGTTGAGAAATTTAAGGCAAACATTTCAAAATGATTTCCAAGTATGCACTTTGATAGCCTATTAAATTCTAGTTTAACGGAACTAGGGTCTAAAAAATTAGAATTTTTTTTCTACAATTTGTTTCGGTTTTTCTTTCATATGAGCTTGTTACAGAAATTCCATTTACCATATATGGAACAAAATATCAACTTTCGGCCAAAAAAAAAAGTCAAAAATCAACCAAATTTTCAAGAGCTTTGAGCCTTGAGTCTCAAATTTAAAAATTCTCACTTTTTTTTTTAATTTTCCAAGAATTTTGTTGTTTTTTTTTCAGAAGCTTGGAAACACCCATTTCAAAAATTTCTGTGGCAGAAAAGTGTACGTTTTCCTATAAAATTAAAAAATTAGTTTTAGCTATAGTAGCTTTCGTAATATATTAGAATAACCAAGTGGACCATTTTGGGTGGCGCTCACTGTGTAAATTTTTTTTTTTTTTTTTTTTTTTAAACTGTGCCTTTCTAGAATTTTGTTTTTAAATTAGTGTAAGCAACATGTTGTGGAAGTTTTTAATTTCTTTCTTTATAATTTAAAAATTCTATGCTCATACTAATCAAACAAAAAAAAAAAACAAAAAAAATCAAACCACCTTATTATACCTACTTGATATCCAGCCAGAAAAAGTCCTGCCTTCACCACAAAACCGCTACCTAGCAACATTAGCCAACTCATTTTGACTGAGCATAAAATGCATGCGCTTCCACCAATTTCCCAGCAGCTGTTGGTTAGTACCATATTTGTAGACGAACAATAAAAACAGGCATAGCCTTCCCTCAGATTCAACTGCTATGTATGTACATACGTACATATGTACGAGTATGTGCCTCTTATAAACAACAAACAAAAACAAACAAAAAAACAGAAAAAGAAAAAAACAGCGAAACATTGCCATAAATGTTGCCATAACTTAATGTACGTTGCCAGCTGTTGAGGTTGTTACTCGCTACATCATTTCGGTATGTGAGCTGCTTGGCATGTTTGTTGGCTTTTCATTAAAGTTTATGACTTGTTTATGCAACTTAACCCATAGAATTGTTCACTGTTTACTTTATGGATAGTTTTAATTTGAAACATCTGCTTAATGTATGTAAACACTTGATTCAACGTACATTCCCACACACATAAACACGCACATACTCACATTTTTATGACAACATTGCAGCATGTTTTTATGATGCCACCGTGACGTAGTTAATATTTCAGTAGAGCTTTTGAAATTTAACGTATTTTGCTACGAAAATAATTATTAAAGAGAAGCTGCTGCACTATTAACGTTGCAGCACAGTACGGAGAGTTTTGAAAGTGCTTTTATACGATGCGAAGCAAAGGCACTGAACTTTCGTGAGAAAATGCACGTTTGGGTAAAATTCCATAAAAACTTAAAAATCTGTTATATGGTGACATACCTACACACATAGCGAAAAGTAAAGGTAAAAATAAGTGTTCTGTTTATTTCAGTGTGCGTTCTTGTTGATGCTTCTTCTCTATCATTCAAGCACAAACCCAAAATGTTGCTCATACGCAGTGGTGTACCAATGCCCTCTTTGCAACAATTTTGATAAAACTACATTAGAGAATTATTAAAACTTTAAGATAAACAACATTTTTGGTTAATTTTCCACCGCTATCAACAAGCGAAGTAAACATTTAAATTAATTTCTAATGTGAACAAAAGCAGGAATGGGGGAAGGGGAAGAACTGAAGAGCGTAACATCACAAATTGAATGAGAAGCTTTACCTTCGAGCAGTCACACTTGCTATCCAACATTTTAGTAAATAAATAAATTATGCTCATACATATCCATATGTTTTCCTGATGATGACTTCAGGTTGAAGTCGAAATATCGAAAAATCAAGAATTGAATAGTACTAAAAAAGAAGTTTTATTCAAATTCTGGCCTAAAGCTCAACAAAAATTATCAAATTATATAAACCAAGGCTATCAAATTTATCAATAAAGTGACAAATTAAAATTAAAATTTATTTTTATTTTTGAAACTTTCAAAAATGTGGTTGGCACCGCTCCACTCAATCCCAAAAGTATTATCATCACCTTCAATTGAGTCAGAGCCAACATTTAAGTTGCTGGAAGGTATGAGTAACAGCTCCATGCTGCATGACAATCATATCCAGCCAATATATACCAGCATAAATTCACGCAAGCCACGCATGTCATCAATAAAATATCTGAACAGAAAATGAGAAATCATAAATATTTATTGACGGATTAAAGTTTTCAAAACTTTTCACACTAAAGTCAGGTGTCAGTTGTTGATTGTTTGCAATGCAGCGCCAATAAAAGTCAAGAACTTATTTTTTTTGTTTGTTTTTTGGCAAAGTTATGAACGAAAATCCATAAAGGACACTCAACAAACAAAACACAAAACCAAATGTTATTCTTCACGAAAAAATGTTTTGTAAGCGCACTCGTGACTATTATATGTAAGTGTATTGAGTGGGATGATGAAATTGTTAAATTCAAGCTGAATTGGTAATCCAGCGTTGATGAGTGTCCGTTGTGGTGTTGCCAAAGTGCTTGTTGAAATACTTCACATTTTATTGGCAGGGATCGGTAATTCGAGACTTATTTTCTTTATAAATTACAAAATATTTTTTTTCAGAAACAATTTCAAGTTACCTGAAACCTTTTTTTTACTTTGGATTAAAGAAGAAAGAAAAATTAATTTGAAACAAAATAATTTTTTTGAGTAACACAATCAAGCTCTTACTCATACCTTCCGGCAAATTAAAAAGTTGGCGGTGATTCAATTAAAGGTGATTGATAAACATGAATTATGATTGGCGGATATTTTACTTATAAACTATTGAGTGGGTTTTCAATATTTTTTCGTTTTAAGTGGCTTAAATAAGTGTGATTTAAGTTGACATAAATTGAGGCCACCGTGGTGTGGAGGTAGTGTTGTCGGCCTACCACACCGAAGGTCCGGGTTCGAGCCCTGGTACAGGTTACATCAAAAATTGGTTTGAAAAAGTTTTTTCAAAACGGGGTCGCCCCACGGCAGTAGTTTGGCAAACTCTCCGAGTGTATTTCTGCCATGAAAGGCTTCTCAGCAAAAATTCATCTGCTTTGTAGATGCCGTTCGGAGTCGGCGAAAAACCGTAGGTCCCGCCAATTTGTAGGAAAAATTTCAAAGCGGCACACCACAAATTGGAAGAAGCTTGGCGCAAAAATCTCTAGGAGGTTGATGATATAACTGTTGTATATCGCGCCATATATATATATATAAATTGAGGATATAGCAAAATTTTGTTGCTATTTTCGAAACAGTGCTTTTATGTGCTAAGTCTGCGTTGTTTGCTTACTTAATGACCACGCTATTGCGCTATTTAAAGACGAAGAACGGGGAAAGGGAAAGATATTTGGAATAGGCAGAAATAGGGTAAAAAGGAAAAAGAGCAAGGGAGAGTGAGAGTGATATATATTTGTAAAGGAAAGAAGAGAGGAGTTATATGGATTAAGAGAAGAGAAAGAGAGGAGGACTGGGATGTAAGAGGAGACAGAGAGAAAAATTCACCAAAGCAGAAATGAAAACTAGTTAACAAATCCATTGCATAAGTTCACCCGCAGGGGTTCGATTAAATAATCTTTGGAATTACATTGTTTCCATTACGATTACATAGCTTGAGCTGATGCCAGTGAATAGCTGTTTTAAGTCACCTGCTGAAAAGTAATCTACTAGCTAACAAATGCATTTCTTCGTTCACATCAAATGCACAGAAGTACATAGCGTGCAATTACATTTCCTTTCCCTCTTTTAATCCCAGTAAACATTTTTGTTCGAAATTGATTTAAGGTAAAATAAATCGTTTCAACGGCAATGTTTAATTTCAATTGTACCGCTATTGGAGAACCTACCAATTCGCCAGTAAAACACGCCATATTTTTACGTTATCTTACTTCTTCACTTAAGAAGTTCTTTGATATCAATTTGAATTCAAACAGCAATCTACAATTAAATTAAAATGAAAAGAAAAACCAGCAAAACTACCGCCTGCCCAACCTCACTTTTAAGTTTTTGCTTTTATGCAATCCAATGGTATCTCAATTGACAAAATTCTTTTTTATTTGTTTGTATAAAAGCACATCCACAAATATTTAATAAATTTTATATTACAATTGTGTACTTCTTTGAAATTTGTTTGATAATTCACTTTTTCACTGCTCTTAAGTTCGTGTGCTTTTAAATTTTTTGACATATGATTGCCCAGCATTGCCATACACGTTAAAGGTTATGTAATGAATAGCGTTACCATACAATAAAAAAAGATTAAGTAATACCTCAAAGTGACCTCCAATAAGATTAAATTTGAAAAAGAGCTTTACAAAAATTGTTTTACCCTAAATTTAAATATAAATTGGATATGTATTGAACAACTGCACAACTTCTCAGAGGTTGGAAAAATTCTGTCTTCCCGCATATTGGGTTGCAAATCCCATTTAAACAGCAGCCAGCTTATAGATATGTATTTTGCAATTTCCATTTACTATTGAACAATTTCATTTTGCTTTTGTTACTCACTTTTTCATAGAAACCTCAATCCCGCTCACTGTCCACGTCTTCGCTACCTGATAGTCGACTCCATTTAATGGATTTAGATGAAGGTGAACTATTCATGGAGTTGATTCGTGATGTGGCCAATGAATTGGATATTGATGTGCTGTGTCATAAAATTCTTGTCAATGTTGGCTTGCTTACTCATGCAGATCGTGGCTCATTGTTTTTAGCCAAAGGACCACCAAACAATAAATACTTGATTGCAAAACTTTTCGATGTGACACAGAAAACAGGTGAGCTCAAATTGTTGTTACAAAAGAATGTTGATCCACTGTGGTGGCGCTGCATTTGAAGCTAAATAAACAAAGGTGTTCTATCTTAAAATGCAAATGAAGTCAAATGACAAAGCGACAAAAAAACCCAGCATTTTTTTTCTTGCACTAAATTGCTTCGCTTCAAATGCTTGCTATTGACTGTTAATTCATTTTCCCTCTTTCACATTTGCATCGACACCCTTCATTTACAGCGCTTAAGGATGCCGTTAAGAAGGCTAAATCAGAAGAGATACGTATACCTTTTGGTGTGGGCATTGCGGGTATGGTGGCGCAAACGAAAGAAATGATTAACATAAAGGAGGCTTACAAGGATGCACGTTTCAATTGTGAAATAGATTTAAAGACTGGCTATAAAACAAATGCGATATTATCGATGCCGATTTGTAACTATGAGGGTGATGTTATTGGTGTTGCGCAAATTATCAACAAAACGAATGGTAAGTATTTGAGAAATTTGTTGGAGCAACATAAAATTAAAATTTGTTTAATGCGCCAATGAAGCGAAAAAGAAGATGATAAATATATTTTAATTATAATGTTCCGTCCTTGTTGCGATTAACTCATGAGCAATTCAGCGTGAGCGCCAACCTGCAAAGCTAACTGTAGTGACTGTCTATAATTCACCACTGCGATCGACTATTATGGTGAATTACTGTATGACACTGGCAACGAGGTGTCTACTCTTTTGACATTGGCTTTTGCGGGCGAAAAATTTTGACAGCGACAACGGTGTTATAAAAAAAAAGCAAAAATTTAATAATACAATTAGCATTTCCGGATACCCTTAGGTTGTTTGGGAACGGAGTCAGAGAGTCTTTAGGGTTCATTACCCTTTAATTAACTTTATTCACAAATTTACCCAAAGTTTCCCACATCCAACTCTTTGTACTTCTTACAGGTTCTATGGAATTCGACGAGCATGATGTGGAGATTTTCCGACGTTACCTTACGTTTTGTGGTATTGGCATACAAAATGCGCAACTATTCGAAATGTCCGTCCAAGAATATCGACGTAATCAAATTCTCTTGAGTTTAGCACGCAATATATTTGAAGAACAAAATAATTTGGAATGTTTGGTGACGAAAATTATGACCGAAGCGCGTGAGTTGTTGAAGTGTGAGCGTTGTGCAGTATTTTTGGTGGATTTGGATTGCTGTGAGGCGGTAAGTGCGAATTATACAAAAAGTAGTGATGATTAAGTGGTGCATTCAGCAAATAATAATTGGTGTGCTAATTGCAGAGTCATTTGGAGAAAATTATTGAGAAACCAAATCAACTACAAAGTCGACTTAATCGTGCAATTAAAGATGTCGAGCACGATGAAAAGGACGACAAAGTGAGTCTGCAAATTTACTTTTCTTAAATCTCTCCCACACTTATGTAGCTTTTTAAATTTCCTTGTGTTTGTTGTTTTCACCACATAGCAGAAGACACGCACACGCTTTACAGTGCTCTTCGAATTAGGTGCCGCCAATCAGTCGGCGAACATTTCACGTCCCTCTGTTAATGATCTTTGCAATTCCACTTTGGCGCAAATAGCGCAATTTGTCGCCACCACTGGTCAAACAGTGAATATCAGCGATGTGCATGAGTGGGTGCGTGAACATAATCAAATACGCACTGAGAATGAGATTGATGCGGCGAAAGCGATATTGTGTATGCCGATCGTGAATGCACAGAAGACGGTGATTGGTGTAGCGCAATTGATTAATAAGGTGAGTTACTTAATTTAAGTCAATTTTTTTTTTTTTAATTTGTTATAATAAAAATGTATGCTTTCTTTTTCACAGGGCACAGGTTTGCCATTTACCGATTCGGATGTTTCAATATTTGAAGCTTTCGCTATATTCTGTGGTCTCGGTATACACAATACGCAAATGTATGAGAATGCCTGCAAGTTGATGGCCAAGCAAAAGGTGGCTTTGGAATGTTTGTCCTATCATGCGACTGCGAGCGCGGATCATACTAACAAACTTGTTTGTGATAAAATCGAGTCGGCCGAAAAATATGATCTTTATAGTTTTAAGTTTATTGGTAAGTGTCAGCTATTGAAAACGAGTTGAATTATTTGTAAAGGAAACGTTTAAAGTGATTGGCTGAATTATTTGTGGCTGGTAGAATTTTTTTTTATTAGATAACGAAGACAGACTGAATACGCAAATACTTCAACATAACCTTAAAAGCATACATTTAAAATTCTAACTAACTTCAAGGGCTTGACATTTTTTAGAAAGTATTTTAAGGCGCTATGCTAAATGAAGGAAATTTCTGACATTTATAGTGTCAACATTTTTCCCAGATACCTAGCGAAATTGACAACTACGAAGCCAAAAGGAGAACCGAAAAAGTAAGCCTTTTATTACCTGGTTGCAAAAATTCGTAATTCAAAATATCTTTTACGTTTTAAAATGCTTTATGTTGGCGTGACTTATGTTCGTTTTTATTGTACGATGTAATATTCTGTGAATTCCCTTAAAAATTGTAATTTTGTTAACCTTGTAATGGTGGCAACGCCAAAATAGCCATTTGTCAGCAATTGTAAGCGACTTGTCAGCTACGAATGTCGGCCATCGTTCAAATCAAAAACCGACATTCATGGCTGGCAAATCGTAGAGTTCACATAAAAGTGTAAGTATGAGAAATTAAAACTGTAAAACTTATTTAAATGTTCCTAACAAATTTGCAGGAAATAAAACGTAACGCACTCTGTATTTAAAGCGTTAGTGTTTTATTGGCGAGGCCAGCCACGGATCACAACAATTTTTATTTCACTTTTATTACGGCAAGCAGAACTTGGCCGGTGGCTACATTGGCGTATTTAATTTGTATATGTGAACATACGCCGGCAAGCAGAACTTGGCCGGTGGCTACATTGGCGTATTTAATTTGTATATGTGAACATACGCCGGCAAGCAGAACTTGGCCGGTTGCGAATTGGAGTACTTTACGTTCGTTTGACTGTACGCGTGCAACGGCACACATTTGGTGGCAGTAAAAACTTGGCCGGTTGCGGGGTCTTGGTAGTATCAGCAATACAAGGAGCACATATTTGGCAAGGAGTACATATTAGCAAGGCATTCAGCGTGTAACGGCACAAGCAAATTTTTATACATATAAACCGCAAGGAATTTTGTTCAGGTGAGTACCTAGTAGAAAATGTATGGGGTTGGTCCGTTAGTGTTAACTTGTGTGCATGAATAGCGGTACCTATATACTTTACATAGGCACCTGAATAACTACATAGCGGCTTTATACGTATACACATATACGTTGACGATTAGGGTGTACCAAAAAATATATGGAAGCAATTAATCGTTAAATCAATAAGCGAGCAATTAATCGTGAAATCAATTGTGGATATTAGGCGAGCTTAAACTGTATGCCGATGCTAACTTAACTTTGAAAGTCAAACGTATTGCGAACATTACGTGCACCAAATACATATGGTCTAAAAGCTTTACATTGTTTTCAATCATTATATTATATTTTACAATAAAGAATTTTGCGATTACATACAATGCGAGTCGTTGGATTCTAAAGTCGATCTGCGTCTCAACTCTTTTTTCAATTTATATATTCCTGCTGGTTCTGAAGGACAGCAATTAAGATTCAATTTATTTACAAATTATTGATATGCAATTGTCGAATGCCAAAACCTGCCTGCGTATCGCCAGTTCTAGTTATAGATAATAAATTTTGCAAATTCGTGTGCGGATTCAAACGTAGAGCTGCGCGCCCATGTTTATGTTGACCCTGCGGGTATAAATTATAGTTGCGATTGCTCGAATGCTACGTCGATTATTTATATTTGGTTTAAGATAGTAGCTTTATTTGTTAGTCTGCGTTCCTTACTCGTGCCGATACTGGTGTGCCTTTTGCGAAGTTAATACAAACAATAAGGCGAATAGCAGTGGGTAAGCACTCCGAACCCCTGCCGCGTAAATCTTTAACAAATATAGTATCTACGAATAATCAACCGCAACTAATAACATCATGCCAAACTTGCGTTCGGGAGCCAGAGGCAGTGCATCGGAGGAATGGTTAGACGACCTCAATACTACTATTCAGCAACAACCAGTTGAAACGGGAGCAGCTCAGCAAATGACGATGGAGGCCAAATTAGAGATGATGCAGCGGCAGATGCAGGAGTTACAATCGGAACTACGGCAGAGTCAGCAACAGTATCAAACGCTAGCAACGGCATCGAGAGCACCCAGCAACATAAATGTAGAAAGCGTTAACGAGTCATTGGCAGGAGTGTTAAGCGATCTGAACCGAACTTTGGCAGACAGTAGGGTAAATCATGGGCGGAAGTTGTACGATTTGCCGGAATTTGATGGACGGCCTGAAGACTGGCCCATGTTTAGGGAAGCTTTCACGATGACAACAGGAGAGTATAGGTACAGCGAACGGCAAAATATGATGCGCTTGCAAAAGGCCATTAAAGGTAGGGCAAGAGAGGTGGTGGAATGTTTATTGATCCACAGCAGCAACGTGTCTCGTGTCATTAGTACCCTTGAAGATAGGTTCGGTAGGCCAGAACAGCTGGTTAAAAGCCAAATTGAAAAGATACGAAGTGTAGCTTCTATAGTTGAAACCCGCATTGAGCAAATCGTTCCGTTCGCTACTAAGGTACAAAACTTAGCTTCGTTTCTACAGTCTGCTAACTGCGATCACCACTTATCGAACCCTACGCTTATGGATGAGCTGTTGTCGAAACTACCGGTGCAAAGGCGGATCGATTGGGCCAGGCATGCGCTGACGATAGTGCCGCGTCCGAACATATGTCACTTCAGTGATTGGCTGCAGGAGCTTGCGAAGTTGGTGACGAGTGCTACGGTGATCACGAATGCTGAGGCAAGGCAAGGCGGAAGAAGTGAAGGTCGTACGCGTTTCTTTCACACGCAGGATGTTAACAGCGGCAATCGAGATCTTGGCTCATGTGTTATTTGCAAAGGTAGGCACAGTATAAATCGGTGCAAAAAGTTCTTAGATATGCAGGTGGGCCAACGGTGGCGTCTGGTACGTCAAAATAAATTATGTTTTAATTGCTTAAAGAACGATCATAGGAGTAGCGATTGTAACGAACGACACAGATGCGACGTCGACAGGTGCACGCGTAAGCAGCATGAGCTTTTACATTTTCGCCAGCAAGGAGATACGGGTAGTCGACGTCAAATAGAAGCCGCGCCACGTCAGACAGAAACTGTGCCACGTCAACAAGTCCTCACCAATTCCGTCATCGCCAATCCGAGTTTAAAGCTACTATATAAGATTTTGCCAGTGCGGTTGTATGCCAGCGGTCGAGTCGTTAGCACGTTTGCCCTCTTCGACGATGGTTCAGCAATATCGATGATCAATGATGACTTAGCAGGTCGGCTAGGTCTCGAAGGCAACAAGGAAAACCTGACGCTGCAATGGTTCGGTAATACGACGGTCACGGAGCAATCCAGAAAGGTCAACGTGGAAATCTCGGGAGTTGGCAAGTTTAGCAAAAAGTTTTCGTTGCGGAATGTCAGGACAGTGTCGAATCTCCAACTACCTGCACAAACACTCCAGCGTTCAGATCTGCGTTATAAACATCGTCACTTGCCGATCAAGGGATATGATGGAGCGGTTCCAGAACTTTTGGTGGGCCTAGATAACGCGCACTTGAGCATTTCGAAGAAAACGGTTGACGATGGAGGTAATGGCTACTCGGTGACGCTTACGAAGCTAGGATGGATTGTGTACGGAGGAAACGATCAAGGCATTGGAGATAGGCGGCTATTTGTAAACTTTGCCAAGGTAGATGACGGCGTTGAGCGACTTGAGCGTTTGGTAAGTGACTACATAGTCAATGAAGATCTTGGAGTCCGCGATGTTGTCAAGGTTGCCGAAGCTGCAGACATAGTTAGAGCAAAGGCGTTGTTGGAATCAACAACAGTAAGGAAGGGTTCAAGCTTCGAGACAGGCCTACTTTGGAAAAATGAGGATGTAGCACTACCACACAGTCGCAAGATGGCAGAGAACCGAATGCTAGCGTTGGAGAAGAAATTTAAGCGCGAGGAAAGTTTCAAGTTGGCATACGTTAAGGTGATGGAAGAGTATGAAGCTAAAGGTTATGCGCGGAAGCTGACAGCCGAAGAGGTCATGGAAGGTGGGACGCGTCGCTGGTATCTACCACACTTCGGAGTTTGGAACGTAAATAAACCTGGCAAGATGCGCCTCGTGTTCGACGCCGCGGCAAAGGTTAATGACGTATCACTGAATTCGGCATTGTTAAGCGGACCAGACTTGAATCAACCACTTGCAACAATTTTGATGAGATTTCGAGAGAAACCAGTTGGCGTATGCGCGGATATAGTGGAAATGTTCCACCAAGTCAAAATACGCACCGAAGATCAGGCAGCACAGCGCTTCTTGTGGAGAACCGATCCTAAACTTCCATTCGTAGAATATAGTATGAACGTGATGACGTTTGGGGTTACCTGCTCACCGAGCTCGGCCCAGTTCGTTAAGAACAAGAATGCAGAGGAGTTTAGGCACCGTTTCCCAGAAGCAGCAGACGCAATAATCCATAACCACTATGTCGACGACTTCGTACATTGTTGTTCTACTGTTGAAAAGGCAATTGAAATATCAGAGCAGGTGGCTTGGATCCATAAACAAGGAGGCTTCGTGCTAAGGCGGTTCGCATCGAACTCGGATCAGCTCATGAAAAGAATGAACAAAGAAGATGAGCGCTTGCAAAGTTTGAACCTTGACAGAGATAGCGCTGGTATGTTTCAAAAGGTCCTTGGGCTACACTGGGATACAGTCAACGATGATTTCAGATTCGTGCTATCATTTGTAAAGGTGGATCCGGTGGTGCTGGCGGGAGAAAGGAGACCAACAAAACGCGAAGTACTAAGCGTTACAATGTCGGTGTTCGATCCGTTCGGGATGGCCGCAGAGTACACAATGGAGGCGAAGATTCTGCTGCAAGCAACCTGGCGCGCAGGTATCGGTTGGGATGATGGTATTCCGGATGGATTGGAAGAGAAGTGGTCGAGATGGTTAAAGGCAATCCAGGGTTTGAATGAAATGAGCGTGCCGCGGTGTTATGGGTCGCGCTTTGGTCAGCTACCAATCGAGTTACATATATTCGCAGACGCAAGCGAAGTAGCTTATGCAGCAGTGGCATACTGGAGGTTTCCAGAGGGAACGCGCGCTACCAATCCCATATTCATCGTAGGAAAGGCCAAATGCGCACCTTTGAAACTTACATCGATTCCCCGATTGGAGCTGCAGGCAGCGGTGTTGGCTACTAGGCTCCGGAAAAGCATCCTCCAATGCCATGGTATGATATCTGAGAAAGTTGTGATGTGGAGTGATTCTAAAACAGTCCTAGCTTGGGTGAAGTCTGACCATCGCCGGTATAAGCCGTACGTGGCTCACCGCGTTAACGAAATCCTCGACAGTAGTGAGATAAACGATTGGCGTTGGGTTCCAACTGCATTGAACCCAGCGGATTGGGGAACGCGTCCGAAGGCTGATAGGCGGCATTCCACATGGATCAGAGGGCCGGCGTTCCTAGCGGAAGATGAAAGATTTTGGCCACCGAATGAGATAAGCCCTAATACGCAGGAAGAGATCCGAACAAATTTTCCAGTTTTCACCGTGAAGGTCGAGGATTCCATGCTCACCAAATTTTCATCTTTAATCCGTCTTACCAGAGTCGTTGGTTGGGTATTACGGTTTCGGAACAATTGCCAAAAAGACGTAGCCGTGAGGAGCTCTGGAGGACTAAGTGCTGCAGAAATAAGAAGAGCCGAAATAGCCATTATTCAGATGGTGCAAAAGGATAGCTTCGCGGAGGAGTATAATGCGCTGAACGCACGGCAACAAGTAGAACGCAGCAGCGCCCTTAGAACCCTTACACCGTTGTTGGATGAAGATGGAGTGATGCGGGTTGGCGGACGTATAGACGCAGCCATAGCCATTCCGCCGTATTCACGTCGTCCGATCATCCTGCCGAAACGTCACCACGTCACCGAACTAGTCGTAGATTATTATCACAAAATATGGAAGCATCAAAATGAAGCAACAATAATCGCAGAGATACGCCGGCGTTACTGGATCCCGCAGATTAGGGCAGAGGTGCGTCGCGCCACGAATCGTTGTCAAGTATGCAGAATAGAAAGAGCTAAGCCGAATCCTCCGCAGATGGGTCAGCTGCCAGCGGATAGACTCACCCCCTTCGTAAGGCCGTTTACCTACGTCGGTCTTGATTACATGGGTCCATTTAACGTTGCAATTGGCAGAAGGAGCGAGAAGCGTTGGATTGCGCTATTTACATGTTTGACTATTCGCGCTGTGCATCTCGAGATGGCCAAGGATTTATCAACGGACACTTGTTTGATGTGCATTCGCAATTTTATGAACCGCCGAGGAACACCAGTGCGCATCAGATCCGACAACGGCACTAACTTCATTGGCGCTGATAAAGAGTTGAGGCGGCAGAGAACAGACTTTGACAACGGCGTTATTCGTAACGCGCTAGCAAACAAGCAAATCGAGTGGATCTTCAATTGCCCTTTGAATCCCCACGCAGGTGGCTGCTGGGAACGACTGGTAAGAAGCGTAAAGCGCGCTATGGGGCACGCCTTAAATAATGAAAACATAAATGAACACTGCTTATATAGTCTCATGTGCGAAGCAGAGAATATCGTTAACTCACGTCCGTTGACGCACTTACCATTGGGGGAACACACTAACGAACCGCTAACCCCTAACCATTTTCTTCTAGGTACTCCCAATTCCGAGCAGACGCCGCATCCACAAGAGGAGAAGATGGTACCGACCAGAAAAATGTGGTACAAGGTCCAACAACTGCAGCACAGGTTCTGGCGGAGGTGGCTGAATGAGTACTTGCCTGAGCTAACCAAGCGAACAAAATGGTACGGGGTACAGAGGCCTCTAGCCGTAGATGATGTCGTCCTCATTTGTGACAGCAACGTACACCGCTCCATGTGGCAGATGGGGCGAATCGTAGAAGTATTCCCGAGTGTCGATGGGCAAGTGAGAGCAGCGCGGGTCAAAACCAAGACTGGCATATACAAACGTCCGGCCTGCATACTGGCTAAGCTAGAGGTTGGTGAATCTGTTTAGATTCACGGAGGCGGGGATGTTGGCGTGACTTATGTTCGTTTTTATTGTACGATGTAATATTCTGTGAATTCCCTTAAAAATTGTAATTTTGTTAACCTTGTAATGGTGGCAACGCCAAAATAGCCATTTGTCAGCAATTGTAAGCGACTTGTCAGCTACGAATGTCGGCCATCGTTCAAATCAAAAACCGACATTCATGGCTGGCAAATCGTAGAGTTCACATAAAAGTGTAAGTATGAGAAATTAAAACTGTAAAACTTATTTAAATGTTCCTAACAAATTTGCAGGAAATAAAACGTAACGCACTCTGTATTTAAAGCGTTAGTGTTTTATTGGCGAGGCCAGCCACGGATCACAACACTTTATTCTATTTACTGGAAATTGAAAACAAACGGAAATGACAGCTGCGTCAATCTTTTTGTTGAAAAAATGCAACGCTATGTCAAACTCAGCTGATTTCCTTGATTGCAAATTTTTGCTGCCCGAAATTTATCCAACAAGAATTTGCAACTTCTGCTAAAACTGAACATTATTTCTCGCTCACTTGGAAATGTTTTAGACACCACGAATGCGATTTAGCCAAAAATTATGATAATTCCTAATCATTTCTAGCAATTATTTGCATCTCGAACGGACCTACCACAGAAAATTTGTTCACCTCATTTTTGCTCTGAGTAAAATATTTCTGCTTGCACAAAGCCTTTACCTGAAATTATTTGAAACTTTTTTAATTCTTTCTTGCAGACTTCAATCTCTGTGATGATGACACCTGTCGCGCTGTTCTACGCATGTTTCTGCAATGCAATCTAGTCGCACAATTTCAAATACCCTATGAAGTAGGCTAAGCAAACATTTTGTGCTTTAGCTTTCGAAAATCTTTTCAATCTCAAACTCTCTCTCTTGCAGGTCCTTTGTCGTTGGGTACTGAGTGTACGCAAAAATTACCGTCCCGTTAAATATCATAATTGGCGTCATGCACTCAATGTAGCCCAAACTATGTTCGCTATGTTGAAGACTGGAAAAATGGAACGTTTTATGACTGATTTGGAAATATTGGGTTTGTTGGTGGCTTGTTTGTGTCACGATCTCGATCATCGTGGTACGAATAATGCATTTCAAACGAAAACTGAATCACCGCTGGCTATTTTATATACGACAAGCACAATGGAACACCATCATTTTGATCAATGTGTAATGATATTAAATTCGGAGGGAAATAATATATTTCAGGTGAGTTTTGTTAGAGCAAGGAGAGCGCAAGATTTAACAACTCTAATCATTTTTTCTAGGCGCTTTCGCCCGAAGACTATCGAATAGTTATGAAAACTGTGGAGAACGCTATATTGTCTACGGATCTTGCTATGTATTTTAAAAAGCGTAATGCCTTTTTAGAACTTGTCGATAATGGTGAATTTGATTGGCAGAGTGAGGAGAAGAAAGAACGTAAGTTTAGTTAGTAAAACTCAAACGGAAATATTATTATTTATACTTTCAAATCAGTGCTATGCGGCATGATGATGACCGCCTGTGACGTGAGCGCCATAGCAAAGCCTTGGGAGGTACAACACCGTTTAGCTAAGCTTGTGGCGGATGAGTTTTTCGATCAGGGCGATCTCGAGAAGCTGCAATTAAATACGCAACCCATAGCAATGATGGATCGGTAAGTGATTTTGATGTGCTGTGAAATTCTGCACTATCGATAACTAACGATAACGATAATTTTTTGTTGCACAAATATTCACAGTGAACGCAAAGATGAGCTACCTAAAATGCAAGTAGGCTTCATAGACGTCATTTGCTTACCACTCTACCGTGTGTTGTGTGACACTTTCCCTTGGATAACACCGCTGTATGAAGGCACGCTAGAAAATCGACGTAATTGGCAAGATTTGGCTGAGAAAGTTGAAATGGGTTTAACTTGGATCGATCATGATACTATCGATAAACCAGTCGAGGAATTTGCTGGTAAGAATTTTTGTTTTAAACCCATGCTTGAGTTGCATACTCTTAGACTTGACGTTCCACAGGTTGCGCCGATGAGGAAATAAAGGATATCGAGTTCACGGTGACCACACTGAATTGTCATCCACAACAACATGGCGACGATGCATCGACACCGGAACATCATCGTACAAGGTTGAGTATGAAAAAGACAGGCGCGCTCGGCAAAGCGGTGCGTTCAAAGTTGACGAAAACCCTGTACAATAGCATGGATGGCGTTAAACATAAATCTTCATTCAAATTGTTGGATTCACATGTAAGTGAGGATTTAGATGACAAAAGTCCAACAAGTCCGTCACAACCAACGGCGGCGCCGGCTCCCAGTCAGATGTCAGCCTCATCGTCCACATCGTCGGCGGGCACAGTCGGTACAGCCGACAAGTCGAAGAAGCGTTCCAAATTGTGTTCGTTATTGTGACGAAAACCGTCCAATTAGAATTTGGTGACCTCCACCGAAAAGCAAAGCAGCGGTGGGGGGATGACCGATGTCTAATTGGAGTTTGCATTGTATTTTTTTTTTTTTGGAAGTATGTAGCTAAAAGGGGAACATAAAATGAGCAAGAAAAATTAATTAAAAATTAAGGAATGAAAAATTTTAAGAAATAGAACAAGATACGTGAAGCGTAGTAAAACGAAATCAAAATTTTTAATGAGACATTTAAAAATATAAAATAAGATATTCAAAACAAAATTGTAAATAATGAACAAGAATAATGCGGTTAAAGTAAGTGAATGATTAATGCGTAATCAAATGAGAAAATCAAATTTATTGAATAGAGACGCATTTTTTGTATTTAAATTGAGAGTGCCTGCTTGCATGCAGCATGCAGGGTGAGTCAAAGTATTAAAAATATTGCACACAAAAATTTTAAAAGCAAGCAATCAAAATATTAAAGTTATTAAAATACTTGGGAATCTCTACGAATTTCCAAAGACTCGGATTTTCCAAAGCGAACTCTTGCTGGCAGATAGAAGCTGATGCTGATAGGGATGTGAAGTAAAGAAAGCGAAAGAGAGATATACATAGGTAATAGGATTAAAGGGTAAATTCTTGTAAAATTGTTGAGAAGAAATAAATTTCTAAAAGTTGAAGGACTGCCGGGTCTACTTGTAATTGTATGAAATAAAATAAGCTTAAAGAGCAATAAATAGTTAAGCTATGCTAGGCGTGAAGTGACATTTATTTTCATAGATTTGACAAGCTTGAGTATTTTGCATGAAACCTAAAAATCATTAAATTAGTTTTTAGTTTATAGTGAATTCGTTTGTATTGTAATAAAAATTAAGAACTTGTTAAATTAAAAAAAAAAACTTAAAGCTAGTCAAACTTTCTTAACCAAAAATAAACTAAAAAATAAAAAAATGTATGTAAGCAAAGATTACTGCCTAAGCAGCGTGGAACTTTAATCTAGTCGAATAAAATAATAAAGGGGAAAGCGTCAACTTTTTAAAACAATTGGAAAAGGAAAAGTTTGAACTTAACTACATATGTATATCAGATTAGAATTTGTTTATACTAAATTCAAAGTTATATAAATCGAATTTACTATTTTTCACTTTTTGGCATTTCATTGCAAGTTTCTGCTGAGGGGAATTTCACTGTCCCTAAGGAAAGAACAGCTGATCGTGAAATACAGTGGCACACAAAAATTTTGAAGGCGACGTTTTAGTGCAGCTCCTATATATGTAGGTATAATTTTTAAGCAATTAGGACTTTAATATTAGGAGAATGTTGGTAAAGATTGTAACAAAATAGAATAAAAATCAAACTGAGAGAAAGAAATGCGAGCACGATATAGTAAATAAATACATACTATGTAGTGAATAATTACTGTATAATGTTAAATGTGTAGAATATATGTTTTATGTTAGTTAAGGCTGTTTGATTTACATACTTCGCGAGCGCAAACAATTTCAAGTTACACCACGCATTGGACAGTGAGTGTAACAACTACAACCATAGCAATACGCAATACTAAAGCGCATACAATGTTAAAATTTATAGTATGCTTTAATTGAATTATACTATTAAAAGTTATGTAGCGAAATTCTCAGAGTATTTAGAAAAAAAATTAAAGACAAAATATATTACCCCTGCGGGTTGGGGCTTAGAATATGCCCGCGGTAGGCATACCGGTCGTAAGAGGCGACCAATATGCACAGAGGTAATGATGTGCAACTCTACGGATATGATGCCTCCCACCTCTCATTACCCATCTTCTCTTTCCTTTCGGAAGGAGGGATGACATGACCTAGAAGGTTGCACTGGTCATACCAAATTGCTCCCACGACAGTCGGGCAGTACCGCAAGGGAGTACCGGAGCGTACCGGATTCATATCCGGCCAAGGACTGTTATTTCGACAACACTCCCCAAAACCTTCGGGGAGTGACTTTGTTGTTAAAACAACAACAACAACAACAACAAAATATATTACAAAACATTAATTTCATATGTACATATAAATGTGAAAGGAAAATTGCTAAGTAATAATTTAAAAATAAAATTAAACTAATTTATAGCTATTAATATTAAAAAAAAATATTTGTTCTAAAAATAATTAAAAAAGAAAAATGTTCGCAGTCGAAAAAATGTATGCAAAAATTAAAAACTTAAAGGCTATGAGTAATTAGTGTAAAGACTTTGCACCTTAGAACTACTACAACTACTATTTAGCGCTTAGAATCAAAACTTAAAAAAAAAAGAAAAAATAAAAAGCAGCAAATGTAATAGAATAGCAAAAGCGCTGTGAGTGTTGAATTTTCACATGATTAAGTAAAGTTTTACAAAAACTGCAATATTCGTTCATCTAAGTGGGTATGATTTTGGCGGCATGAGCGTACTTTAGTAAGTTTCCAAAAGATAAAATCAATGTGAAACGCTTAGTAATTGGGTGGGTTGAATATATCTTTTTAAATTTTTTTGCTTAGTGGTTATAAATTACAAATGAAAACAAAATTTTATTAAAATAAATTTACTACTCTTTGAGGTAGCCCCCTCGAAAGTCAGTGAAAAATTGGAGGCGGAAATAGTTTTTGCGTTTTAAGCGTTATTTATTTACCATAAAAATAGTGGGCCATCCAAGTCTAGAACTAAAAATATTTTTTTTTTTCATTAAATACAAACTCTAACCACATGCTAAGCAAAACAAAAAAAAAATTCAACCCTTCCTTATAAGCAGACCTGTAAAAAGTAAATAACAATTATCTAAATACTTTTTATATGTAGGTCTGCTAATAAGTAATAAAGTTAGCAATTTAACTTGTGTATTTGTAAATTTAGTTTTATGTACATACAACTCGTATTTATAAATTTAAATTAGTAAATGTGCATGTCAATTTATAGTTTAAGAGACAAATTTACCTAAATGTACGTATGAACACACAATAAAGCATAAACTAAATTAAATCAAAAAGCAAAATCAAAATCAAAAAAATTAAAAAAATAAACCTTTACTGAAACAATAAATTACATTACAAATTATTTCGCCTGTAATGTGTGGAACAACAGTCTTGGATAAATTCTAATTTGATAACTATTGAAAGAAAAGCGAGACATTTCCAAAGAAGTCTTTTTCAAGTATTTACATAGATCTAGATTCCCTTGGCAACGATCAACGTTTGCTTGGGTGATTTGCCGACAGCTTGCCGAAGCTTAACACAACATTTCTAACGTATCCTTTAAGGTTCAGCGTGAGCCGAAATCTTGATGCATGGCTTCTTCTACACTCTTAGAGTTGTATATGGAATCCGAAAATACTATAAGATTTGGCGCAAGACGTTCGGCCGTACCATTTTCCTCATTTTAAGTTATGTTTAAGTATGTGTATATGAATATAAGTACATATATATTTTTCCAACTTTTTGTGTTATGTATGTGCGAGTAGGTACTAAATGTGTGTAGTAGAATTGCAAACATTTTATTAACTGCACAGGAAAAAAAGTTTTGAAGCAAATAAAGGAAAAAATATATTGAAAATAAATCTTTACAACTGAGTTTCAAAAATAGTTTTATTTGATGCTACATCAATTGATTAATATGGAGCAGACTGGGAAGGTATTTCTTGTATCTACGACTGGAGTCTTCTGGTAACAAATTTAAGTAGTTTTCATTCTTATTCTGGGGAATCTTTTTTTTCCATGAAGCAGTTTTTCGGATGGACGTTCAAACATGCAGACAGACAGAAATTCTTAAAACGTTCTTTTTCCTTTGGTAACAATTGTTTACCATTACAATTTTTCCTTTTTTTTAAATGGTCATTTGATACTGCTCTGAAAATAATAAGGGCATCCTGCACGTTCCATTAATACAGGCACACCTATATTCTGAGGCTCGAACGTTTTTCCATTTTGTGTAAAACATTTTGTTTTTTCGCTTCAATACATTTTATTAGTTTTCATTTTATGGTAGTTCATAAGACTAAGTAGTAAGTAAATACTTTACATACATTAAACTAATAACGCTTATAATTTATGTTCTTGATTATTTGTTCAATTTTAATCAGTGAGTTATACATTTTATATACTTTCAAAGTGACTGTTTATATCATTTTTTTTTTTTCCCAGTATACTAAACAACTGATATACGCTTTTGAAACACTATAGTTAGTTTATGAAATTTCACTTAAAGCTTGAACAGCTATTATTGTGTATGTAAGTATGTATGATTTTTAGCATAATTTGTGATTTTATTTAAACTTTTGTTGAATTCGTTTACTTTTACAAAGATTACAATATTTTTATTATACATACTACGCTGCTGTTTTACCTTTTTTAACCGTATTGTTTTTGTTTTTTTTTTGGGCTTAGAAATTCAGTACAAATTATATAAAACGGGGCATAAAATGCAATAGTTGCTTAATTAAATTTATACATCAATAAATTTCGCACTACTCACTTATAATGTCCATAAATGCCTAATATTTTTGATTTTTACGGCTTTGCGGCCAAAGGCCTTTTGTTATCGGTTGTTATTTTCATTTTATAGCTACATATGAACTAGTTTGCTTGTATTATAATAAAGAATTAGGTGTAACTAGTGGTATTAAACTAAAATTGGTTTCATCACTAAAGCAATGAAATTTGTAAAAAAAATACTATAACAAAAATTATAATAAGGAAAATAGGGTGAAAGCTCAATTAAGATGGGCATTTTTCCTTTTGGTCGTTTAATGCCACAAATGTTCCTTCACTTATTTTCACATGAAAAACTCTTCGGTAGAATGGGAAAGCGGAAGTCACGTCCGTCCCGGGCGATCTAACACAGATATTTCTATAACACGCAAACCTCTATACGTGGGATCGATTACTTGTAATCCTTTAGGGTTATAAATGCGCTCATTTTGGGAAGCAATAAATTTGGATATTTTACGCAGTGTCTGTATGAACAATCATTATACTATAGTATACCTCTTACATGGAATTGAATGCTTTGCACATACCTTTTCATAGTGGGTCTCCGAGCACATGTAGACTAAATAAGCGGTGATGCAGCCAATGCAACCTTCGCAATAAGTACTGCAGGAGCCTTTCTCTGCCTCTGCGAAAAACTCATTCAGCCTATTAATGGTTGATTCAAATACTTGGCGTTCAACCTGGATTGAAATGTAATCAAGCGTAAATTTAAGATTTGAAAACATTTGAATGAAAATTTCAGCAAATCTCTACTTACCAAGCCTTCCAATTCGCTGGGAAGCCGTGTGTGAAATTTGACCGAAGTGCCTTCACTGTAATCGCGTTGTATGAAGACCTTATTGGAACCGCCCTGCAGCGAGGTTAAACCTTGCGCCATTTTCTTTTTTCTGCAAAAAATAGATATTTCATAGTTAATAAACACATTTTTTTATTGTTATCGAACTCATGTGCAACATAAAGAACTAAAAACAGTAAAAAGATTTTCTGAACTTGAATGGACTCATTTGTCTGCTTGTTTGTGGATAATCAGATGTTTTCGATATTGACATTAATATTTTTGAACTTGTAATTTTGATTGAAAACGCACCTTCTACTTGTTTTACAGAACCCGCCCTTTATTGTTTCAAGGCTGCATTTAATTATTTTTAAAAGGTTTTCAAGTAATTTTATGTAAAATTCATTTGCTCACCTAAAATTTTCTGTGCAAATTATTTGACAATCTTCTTCTTGTAATGGTCAATTGTCAAAGTGATGAGAACTGCATTACCAGCAAGGATGCCAGATGTGCGCGAGGGAGGTGCTGTCTAACAGGGTTGCATGTGACTGTATTCTTGTGCGGGCAGCGGGCATAAGGAATTTAACAGCATTCTTGTGCGGGCATAAGGAATTTAACAGCGGTGACAGCGGCTAGCTGGTTGGGCAGCATGATAACAGAATTCTTGTGCGGGCATAAGGTATTTAACAGAATTCTTGTGCGGGCATAAGGAATTTAACAGCATTCTTGTGCGGGCATAAGGAATTTAACAGCGGTGACAGCGGCTAGCTGGTTGGGCAGCATGATAACAGAATTCTTGTGCGGGCATAAGGTATTTAACAGAATTCTTGTGCGGGCATAAGGAATTTAGCAGCATTCTTGTGCGGGCATAAGGAATTTAACAGCGGTGACAGCGGCTAGCTGGTTGGGCAGCATGATAACAGAATTCTTGTGCGGGCATAAGGTATTTAACAGAATTCTTGTGCGGGCATAAGGAATTTAACAGCATTCTTGTGCGGGCATAAGGAATTTAACAGCGGTGACAGCGGCTAGCTGGTTGGGCAGCATGATAACAGAATTCTTGTGCGGGCATAAGGAATTTAACAGCATTCTTGTGCGGGCATAAGGAATTTAACAGCGGTGACAGCGGCTGATAGAAAATCCAAGTATAATAACAACAAAATAACTATTAACTATGTTTAAAAATTCTTCAAGATGCAACATTTTCATAAAAAGACACTTTGTCTATAAACTCAAGTTTAATTTTTGTTAGCTTAAGGTCAAAATCTGTCATCAAATTTATTCCCCCAGGTTGCATGCGGCCTTTTTTAACATTATTGGCAACATTGAATATCCTTCACCGTTTGTTTGGGTTATCCTTATCGGCATATGAAATTGAATACATAATTTAGTTTGATGCTGTGTGAGGAAAAGTAGTGGTGAGCAACTGGTAAGGATTAAAATAAAATTTAGTACCGTTAGTTAATTTTTATATTATACAAATTTATTTTCTTAACAGAACTGCATCAACTTTTAAACGTAAAAAAGTGCTAGCTTTTATAGATTCAAATCAGTGAACGAGATAACAATCATGAAAATTAAAACACAAAGGCGAACCCGTGCTCCAAACTTTGCCACCAGCGAAACAATACTTTTGTGTAAAATTCTAAATAAGCATAAGCGAGTAATTGAAAATAGAAAAAACGATGGAGCTGCACTTATACAAAAGGAAAAAGCATGGAAGCAGGTGGTGAAAGAGTTTAATGCCACAAGCAAAGGCTGCACACGTACAATGAAAAGCTTGCAGTTCAACTACAAGAACTTAAAGAAGAGGATGCAGAAGAAGTACGCAAGTACCAAAGGGAAGACCCCAGGTATGTTTGTATGTGAATAAAATTGTTAAGCATACAAAAGCATATACATATTGCCAGAATTTAATTTCAATAAATTGATAGTTGATCAATCTACAGCTACGGATGAGATCAAGGATGCTGATATTTGGGAAAAAGTTGCCACCACCACTGGTATTCCAGCAGATGTTTGCCAAGAGGTTCTTATAGATTTTATAAATGAAACCGAAGTTCCAGAAGAGGAAGTAAAAATACAAATTACCGATACAGGTGAGTACTTGTGCTAGTAATTTTAGTTACTTCTTTGTAACATTTAAATACATGTTTTTAGACGAACAGCCTACTGACCCCTTGAAGCAAAAATATCAGAAAATGCAAATAGAAAAGCTTGAAAATGTTGAAATAGAAAATTCCACAAAGAAGCCGAAATTGAGAAATGATAAGCAACCGCAATTGATACGTGAGTATAAAGGATAGTAAAATCCACTGCCTGTACTTGTATTTCATTCAAGAAACATACCCTAGAGGAAATTCGGGGCATAGATTTGGGAAATTTGAGGTTATGATTCCCCTCAGATAACCGTTGACATCAAACTTTTCGCATTACTTTTTTTTTTAGGAAAGTGTAAGCTAGAGTCCACAGATAAAGAAACTGCTGCACAAAGTCAAAAATTGATTGCGTATCAAAAGGAATTATTACGGCTCCAGTTGATTGAGGAGGAGGAAAAACTTGAACATAACCGCATATTAAGAGAAATGGAATATGAAGACGCACGGGAAAGGTATGAGCATAATGCGCTTATAAGAAAACTGCAAGTAGAAAAATATATCGAAAAATAAGTAAAGAACATATATGAAGAGTTCAACCGATACATAAAATATAAACTATTATACGACTATAATTGTGTTGTGAAACATAGAATAAGATGGCAAGTGTAAGCAAGCTTAAACAATTGAGTGAAATTTAAATGACAATAAGAAAACCTAATCAATAATTATAATTAAACATATACATATAAATATATCTTATAATATTTGGTAGCATTAAAACTGCAAATAAAAAGTGTAGCTTGGAAGGAATTAGAAGACAATAAATCTAACAAAGGCTCAATAATCGTTCTAGAATGGTTAAAATAAGAATATAGACAAATACATACATAAATGTTATTAAATATTTCATAAATTTATGAACTTATAATAATAATATTTACTAATGAAATTTGAAGAGTGAAATGACAATAAACACAGAAACCTCTTTTAAATGTTACTAGGCTTATTAGACATAAAAAAATAAGTAAAATATAAAATATTTAATCCAGAGTTGCATGATTTTGAATTGGCCGAATAGCAAAGTGCTGCACTTATTTATTCAATATTTACTTTAATAATGCCATAAGAATAATATTTAACATAAAAAGCAGCTTAGATTTGTTTGCTAGATAAAATAGTAAGTAAATTAATTTCTAATTCGAAAGCGTATTTTAAAGCAGAAAGAATTAAATATCTCGCAAATCTGATGCACTCCTATTTTTATAAAATTTATTTATTCCAATATACATTTACATTAGCTTGATAAGAAAAGTACACAACTTACTTACATATATACTTTTATCTAAAACATATACATATCTAAGTAATATCAAACATTCCTTACATATTCCTCAAATTCTTTTATAATATTAGATTAATTTGTTCGATTAAAAATATTTATTCACTACTTGGGGAAACGATCCTAAATATATCTTATTGCCATATGGGGTGATGAATGAAAACTTACAAAACCAAATCACTTTAGTTCTAATACTCGTAAATTCATCTCTTTAAGTTACATATAAATTATTTTATTTTTTGTAAGATAAGAAATTGCAAATGACAATTAAGAAAGCCAAGGTACGTTCTTCCTAAAATAGTATTAGCTTAGACAATTTATTTAAGGCCTATGTTTTTATATACATACATATCCAACTATGATATCAATATGACAATAAAGTAAGCCAATTTTGAATGGTTTTTATTGATTAGTATAAGTTAAATGTTTACTATCCTACATAAATATATACATAATAAATGCTTTTCAAATTATTTATATAAATGTTCTATATTAAGCCATAAATTATATATACGTATAGTATATAGTTATATTTAAGATATACATATGTACATACATATGTATATGTATTAATAAACTAAAGAGTGAAATAAAGATGCTAATAAAGAAAGGGAAAGGAAGTACATTAATCGTTTTATTTCAGTTTCCTACTAAGAAGGGATGATGACAACACTTCCGGAAGGTTTTTTATAACTCTCTTTATTTCATCGAGACTGCCCATGATCCAACGAACTTTTGGAGTAAAGAAATTTGTGAATTTCATTTGTATTGGTACTTCATTTCACTTATCTTACTAATATATAAAAACGTAAGTTTGTGAGTGACTGCGGATGTTTGTGGTTCTTTATCGTCTAAACAAATGGCCCGATCATTACGAAATTTTGCAGACAGGTCCTTAGGAGTGTATAATAGGTAACGGGCATCATGAAATTTCGATAAATTTATCGATAATAGACTTATCGGCCAAAATTGTGTTTTCCGTAAAATTTGGAGTATTCGCACAAAATTGGTATCAATCGAAAGGGGAAGGCCACAGCTTTCATTTGGACTTTGGTTCAATTAGATATATTTATCGATAACAGAGTTATCGGTCAAAATGTGGTTTCGGGTAAACTTTGGAATATTCGCACAAAATTGGTATAAAAAGAAAGGGAGGGCCACAGGTTTCATTTGGAGTTTGCTTCATTTATGGAAACATCTATTTTGAGAGCGGCTGGACCTAATACACATAACTAAATTTGGAAGGTAAATTTTGTATCCGCTCGAGATGGTTATACGCTAAAAAAATAAAGGCATTTGGAAAGGTTTTGGAGATGTTCCTAAAAATGTTGACCAGGATAACCTTATAAAGTGTTCTTTCAATTTGAGCCCGTTTTCGAGATATTGGTCAAAATGTCAACCAGGAGGGGCCCTCGATGGTATTGGTATGATATGGGTATCAAATGAAAGGTGTAGACAAATGATTTAACATGTTTTAGCTTTTTTCCAATATAAAACGAAGGTTTTTAGACCAAAACTGGAGCTAGAAGGTTTTTGTGAAAAAATGGGTCTAAAATGAAAGGTCTTGATGCGATTTTTAAAATGGAGTCATTTTAAATAATTTTGGGATTGGGATTGAGAAAGGGATAGATATATGGATGACAACTAAAAAGCAATAAGAAAAGACAAAAGCATATGAAGAGGATGGACGGAGAGAAGGATGTGGAGCTGAAATTAAGAGGGCGAATCACATATTTTAAATGCAAACAAGATAGTGTTTGGGCAGGACAACGTCTGCCGGGTTTGCTAGTTTGATTTAAATCCTTTGAGTGAGTCGGTATCGGTATCCGATGGATGGTTACGGTATTATTGTAAACGTCGTCAAGCGAGTGGAGTGCGGATATCATTCGCTAGAGTGGCAACCTTCGGTTACCGTAATAAGTTTAAATAAAAAATGGTGGTCAAATTGAAACGGCTTTGTTTTAAAACATTTAAACAAAACGGTTAGGTTAAGATGCTTTCTTTACCGTAAAAATAAAAACATTTCAACTGATTCGATTTGGGGGCTCAGATTTGACAACTATGAACCGGTTTAAATTAATTAGATATGGGTGTTGGTTTTGAAAAAAGAAACGGCTTTAATCGATTTAAATTCCTAACGTTTCATGTAGACGAATTGTTCACAAAAACGTATATTAGTATTCCACTGCATATAAAAATGATTTAATCAATGCATGCTCGATATACTCGTACATGTAATTGAATGAAATTGAGCACGAGTTGTTTAAAAGGCATTTGCCGACCGTAGAAAATATAATCGCTATGCAGTGGCAAGTAGTTGTCATCAATAATTACATTTTTTTTTTTTGTTTTTGTGAACTGAATTGCAGTTTCGTACTAAGGTGCTGCTGCATACGTCCATACATACATACATATGTATGATGTATGAATGCTACTCTTAATGACCGCGTTCATTGTGACTCTTTGTAGCTTCACCTGAACTACTCACTTATTGACAGATGAACGAGTTTGTGGTCAGACTGCATGATCAGACTGCAAGTGGCAATTGTGAAAGATTCTATAATTAAATTCACTTTCCATTGTTAATGTGACTCGTTAAGTGTGATGGGAATAATTTTAAATCGCCGAACTATTTCGCAAAATTTCTTAATGGATGATTGCTTGTGGCGCTTTTCGTTGCACTAGGAGAAACGTTTTAAATGTATCGACATTCCACCATTGAAAGATGATTGAGATGCTGTTAAGTGGACATATCAATCACGAGTACGGAAAATGACTTCCATCTTGAACATTCATGCAGTAATCAATGATGTGAGCTCAGTTGGGACTAGAGTATATAATTCATGTTACCCGAATCTAGCTATCCTGCTGTTATTTGGATACATTTAAATAGAGATATGGCCTTAAATATGAGCTCGAGTCGGCCTACAATATCATCCTTGCCTAGACTAAAAATTATCCTAACGGGATAAATTAATCGGTGGATTAGGCCAAGAAGCAGTAAACTTTTAATATCGATTAGAGGGGGTTTTAGTGATGTACCGATTTGAATAGCTACGAGTATATAATCGAGTAATCTGCTCAATTACAGAGTTTTTTTGTAGTCGAGTAGCTCTAACTATCGATTAAATTGACCAAAATTTACCCATTTTTCGTTCCCCAATAAAAATGTTAAGCAAGAATCGCTCAATTGGCGACGGTTCGTGGATATATTCAACAAAATAATAAAGTCTACTTGTGTTTACGTATATGCTAATTCTTTCTTAGAAATCAATGTGTTTACCACAAGCTAAAGTTTTTATATGTTAGGGATTTGTTTTCACACGTCTTTGAATGAGTCCGATACAATCAGTTATCGAGTACTTCCTCTCGATACTTTTTTGATCGATTCCTCTCCCGAAAATTTAAATGAGTACAGGGGGGTTACTCTGTCAAATCACATACATTTTTTTTCAAATGCGAAAGAAATTTCTTTCGCATCGCGATACAGAGTAACCCCCCAGGTATTGAGTACAGAGGTATCGAGTAATCGAGTTCTCAGAATCGAGTTATCTTACCAATATTATAAAACCACGAAGTCTTCACTCCAATATATTATCATTTGAGCTATAAAATTATTTAACAAAAAAAAAAATTTACTTAAGTTCTTTTTTAAGCGTACTTTTATATATATTTGACTGGTAAATAAAAATATCTTCAGTAGAATTTTGGTTGTTTTGTTTTTTTCTTGGTGCGGACGAGTTTTGCTCTGTATTTACTCAAATCAAGCCACTCTGTTTAGTAATCTAATCCGTATTTATTTGTAATTTGGTGACTATAAATTACAACTAACTATAGTAAACGTATATTAACTTAAGTTAACCAACAATGCAAACCGCAATCTTAAGCGATACGAGTACACCGGGTGTAGTATCAGATCGACAGCAACTTTAGCTAGGCATGTCAACTAACGTGAACACGATCGTACATACATAAATCTCGAAATCTGCATTGCTACGTGCTTGGAATTGAATCGCACATTACGAATAACAAAAACAATAAATACGCTGACATAGAAAAAAAAATATAAAAAGAAAAAGAAAACATTTCCAACTGACCGCTTGGCCAACTGACTGAGTGACTGTGGCAGCATCCATTGCAATGACACAAGGCATGTTGCGAATTCATAGCTATGTTAAACATAAGCATAAACATACAACATACATAAATCCACACACAAACATATAAATATAACAATTGAATTTTTAGCGGACGCAGTTTGCCGCAAGGAAATGAAAGTAAAATCATCAGCTAAACCCGATAGCTGTACGTTATTTGTGTTAATAATTGACTATAAAATAATAAAACGCACTGAAATAAAAGCAAAAGCTAGAAAATATTGTCTTTTACTTGAATCTGCTACCTTTTTTCTTTCTTGCTGTGGTCTATTATCATAAATTGTGCCAATAATGCAACTGTTCAAATTATAATCGATGGAAAAATACATATCTACATGCATACATACAAACATACATACACACACGCATACATACATACTTTTTCTATATAATTGTTTGTTTTTTTTAGTATTGATTACCAGGCTCTATTGGCTGAGTTTTGATATCGCTATGACTATCGACGTTATTCACACCAGCGGCCCATCCAACAATGAAGCGGGATTTATGGCGCCAACACCACACAGTGGAACAAGTTTGGCAATTATCTTTCAAAATATTTTTTAGAATTAGAATTTTTTAATTTAAATCAAAGTTTTGTCAAAACTTGAATTAAACCCAACAACGAACTCCCTTAGATTTTGATCAAATTTTGGGAATATCTACATTTTATCTATACAAAATCACATTTTTAGGAACTGCATTTTCGAAAAACTTTGGGCGTGGCAAGCCATCAAAATATTTTATACTAAGTATTTTAAGCTGTGATTACTACGGAAGGCACAACCGATTTCAAAGATCTTTGTACCATTAGAAAGACTAGATTGACAACAGTTTTCGCAAATATACACTGTAAAAATTTTATATTACACGGAAACATTTTTTTTGTTAAAAATTAAGTTTTTTGTTTGTTTCTTGTTAAAAACAAATTAGAAAAAATTTGAAATAAAGAAATTGTATTTTAGTTTTTATATTTGTTACATATGTACATACATACATACATATGTACATTTATTAAGTGGACCCTTCTAAAAATTATTTTTTCAAACCACTTAGACTTTGAAACTTTCCTTTTTTTGAAAACATGTTTTTTTCAGTGTTCTATTAAATTTTTAGAGTGTATATTTCCGAATGCTTATTTTTATCAAAAATTATTTTTCAGTTTACTACAGAATTTTTACAGTGTATATTTTCGAAAGCTAATTCAAATGAACGTTTTTATAGGTTTCTTTAGGTTTTGGTTTGAAATGTTTTTGAAAATATTTTAAATTGTATATGCAATGTATAAACATTTTAACTTAACAATCGCAAATCATCAATATGAAAAAACATTTCAATTTATAAATGTTGGATAGAATTGCTAAATATTATTTTAAAGTTAAAAAAAAAAACGAAAAAAAGTTTTATTGGCATACCTTAAAAAAAAAAAGATAAATTTATTTTTGAACACATTTTTCTTGCTTAGTTTTTTTTTTTTTGGAACCATGCCAAGCTGTCGATTTGATCAAGCAGGAAACTGTTTAAAATTTTTAAATATAAAAAAGAGCATATTTCAGATATTCTAAAAAAATTAATAGGCGGGTTTGTTACTGAGCTTTTAGACTCCAAATAAACAGGTTTTAGAATTTTTGACTGTCTGTCTGTAGGTTTGGGCTGCCATCACCCAAAGCTTGAAAAACATAATCCCATCCAACTGTCATTGTTACTTTACTAGACTTCTAAAGATATCCCTTATTTCAATAAAATAAAAAAAAAAAAAAAGTAAAAGGATTTTGTGTTATTTTTTACAAAACATTTTCCCACTGTGCTCCTGAGGCCTATTACTCAGCTTCAATTAATGTATTGGCGCGTTAACGATATATTTGTTTTTGTTTTTTTTTCTTGCAGTTTTGTTTGTGGTATGCCCCACACATATGTAACTATCGACATCCATCAGTTTTGTTTGCCACAGACCGCATAACAATGCGCTAATAACATTAATTACCATAAGTGCAAATAGTTAAGATTATTGCATGTATAAGATGACTGTTGTTGTTGTTGCAAAAAAAACATTTTAATCAATTTCTATGAGCATTTAGATATGTATCTAACTAGTTATGTTTTTTTTTTTTGCTTCAACTATTTTAATCACTGCATCAGATTTAAGTTATTATTCGTGAAAGTTTTGGTTGTTTTTTTTGATTATACATTTTGTGTAGATATCTTCTTCTTTTTCGAAAATGTTTGAATAATCGATGTGGCCAATCGAGTACTACAATCATCCTGCTTTAATCTACATAAATATTGTCATAGAAAATTTAATAAATAATACAGAAATTATCGATAAAATCGATTATTTTATTTAGCAGTTCTTGGCAAACAAAAATTTATCGGATTCTTGCTCACATCACACAAGTTAACTGAGGCAGGAAAAATAGGAAATTCTAAATATATTATTATATTTTATAATTTTTTTGCTCCCCTATAGAGTGAAGAATGATCGGGCAAAAGGAATTTCGAATTTTCGAAATCAGCTGTTTCCTAATAAGAATTTCATTGCGTATTTTAAACCTGTTAAAGAGATTTAAAAGTGTACTAGGATGGTACAAATACGCTATAATTACTCTGCATATTTTTGTTTATATTTTTCATTGCCTCTCTGGCCTTTGCAGATTTAAAAAGAACTATACAAGATTCTGCCCAACCTCCTCTAGCGCCGGTATTAACATGCCAGCTGATTCAATTTTATAAAAATATTCTTGCCAGACAAAGCGGTTTGCTGTGCTATGTTGACCCCGATCACTTCCTGTTCACTAGCCAACTTCTTAGCAACTCCTTTACGTTTATTTAAATATAATCACACTTACATAACTGTTGGCGCCTACTTTTACTTTTTAAACAAATGATAACGATTTCTTTGAAGAGAATATCACCAGGAGCTACTTGCTTACTTTGTAATTCAAACAAGAAGACTGCTATCATAAACTCAATGGTCTAGCGAGAGTTTGAGTAAATCACCATTTTTGTTGTAATTTCTCTTTGTTAATAAAAAAAAAAAATGTTGCCTTAACCCAGCAAGAACAAATTTTGTAGCTTAGAATTAGTTTTAAAGTGCCTTATAGGTACGATAGTAACCAGTTGTTCACTAGTCCAAAGGCAGTCGAGTAACCATCGGAAGGTTTTTTTGAATTTTATTTGAAAACTAGAAAACCCGCGCCAGCTAGGTTGCGAATTAGAACTCATAATAGATTCGATTTTAATCATTACATCTCAGAAAACAGTGGAGATTTGGAACTAAATCACATCCCTTTTTGCAGCTCATTGGATAGCATATTGGCTGCTAATTCTGAAAATTCATTTTGTAATAACAAATCTCAAGTCCATCAACATATTCCAAATTTATCACGAAGTCGGGTTTAAGGAAATGGGTTCTGAACTCTGAAAAAAGTACTTCGTAGACTGAAATGAAATGATGTGCTGGTTCGGAGCTTTCGAAAATTTGACTCGGAACACACTAATGGTTTTATTTTTTGAAGTGGTTCAGAACTATGGTAATATGGTGCGAAATCGTACTAGAATCAATAAATAGAATTTTGGTCCTATTTGGAACCAAAAAAAAAAATAATACCAAATGAACTGAAATAAGGATTATTAAACTAGTTCCAATATCGCGGTTGATGTTAAATTCGCCAAGTGATTCCATTGCAAAAACGAGATTGTTGAGGAACTAGTAGTACTCTACAGGCACCTGTTTAGAACTCTCGATTTTTCCGTCATGCAGCTGCAAATGTATGCGCATATGTGACGCACTTTTCCAATAGCTCCTGTGGCAATGTCGAGAATTATCATTTTAGATGAAACGTGCTCACATTTGGTGTTGTTAATGTTGTCTGCAGAATTGCTGCTGTGCGCTGTGCTGATTTGACTTTATGATCTTTGTGTTGCAAAAAGAAAACTAATACAGTCTTGGCATGTCATGTCAACATTAGTTTGTAAGTGTGTGTGTGCATATTCCATAGCTTCATATTACTCAGTGACCTAGATTGCAGTGAAGTGGCAATTGAATGCCACGTTCGCAGTAGATTTTCCACGGTAAAAACAATGCAAATGTTTAGAAGAAGAAAAAAAAAGTAATGAAGAAAAAAGTAAAAATATTCAATACATTGGCAATAGTCAAAGGCATCTGTGATACCGGTTCCGGTGTTCATTGCTTGCAAACGCGTTGTGACTGGAGCTTGCAGCAGTGTTGGGAACGACTGGTAGTTGGGTGGAAATAGATAAAAGGAATCATTCAAAGCCAAGGCTTGTTATTTGATCGTTGTTTATACGCTAGCCCGGCCGCCAAGTTCAAGTGCGCTCAGCAAATATAAAAAAAATAAACAATTCGTTTTTTAGTTCAAATTTGCCTATAAAAAGAAAAAGAACTCAACTCAAAACAAAGGGCGTGGTGTGTGTTGGGCGTATCCTATTAATCTCAAACAAATTCTATGTGTAAATTTTCCGAAAATTAAATATGTGCCTTACTGCTAAAATTATTGTTTTATTGTTGTTGCAAGTGCACACCAACTACCTCAAAGCAAGTGCACACAGTGGTGAAAGTCATGTCACAAATTCATCTCACATTGCTCGAAATTATTTAAAATTTTCTAATGCTGATAGTTTTGAAAATATTATTCCACAAGGCTCGCGCGCTATCCGCGATTCTTATGTTCAGCAAACAAACTCGATTGTTGACGTTCCCGTGATCCCCAAACTGAATTTAAAAGCGCCAAGTGATGAATATGTGGGACGTAATCAGCGTCGCTGTTTCGAAAAACGCAGTTTATTATCCTGTATTAAATATAAAGCTTCGAAAATTGTTTGGATGCTAGCAACGAATAGTCTTGGATATTTCCCCAATGAGTATAGTCGTGATTTGGTGGAAGATCAGCGCCGCATACGCATTATTCAATTGGGTGAACCAGCGGATATTGCAGTGTTTAGTGATGCAAGGAGCTTACAAGGTGCGTATTACAATAAGAAATATAAAGTGAATAAGTTAAGTGTGAAAAAATGAGCAAATTTGGAAAACAGACTGTACATTTTCAATTTAAAATCGTCGTCGTTTAAAGAGGAAGATTTAATAAATTGAAAATTTTATTTAAAAGACTTTTCAACCGGGTTTCCTAAAACTGAAATAACAACAAAAAAGAAATACAACTTACAGCGTTGCAATACTAGACATCTAACTTAAATTTTAATATATCCCTTGTTTCGATAGCTAGGAAGGTTTCGGAGTCATCTGCTTCTATGTCGATAAGGCTGGCCGAAATAGAATAAGGCCAACAAACAAAAAGTCCAAATGAGTTCTGCATTAAGTCTTGTAATTAATTGGCAGTAAAGTTGACTCATTCCATTACAGTTTCTGAGACGCAATGTTTCCTCTTCTTAAATATAAAAAATATACCTCTCCTCTTGAAGAAATAACATATTTTGAAATCTTATAACTTTACAAAAATCTCTGAACAAAGGAACACAGATAAAACCAAAAAGGTTAATCTTACTTTTAGGTGTCGAAACATAAAAAGGGCAGTCGCACTTCAAGAGTTTAGAAATGGAGTAGCAGGCCGTATTTTGCTTCACTGCGCGTATGCTCGATAATTTATTCAACTGTTTCCAACATTGCTTTTTAAATTGAGATCAACTGAAGAAACAATCCATTCAACATTAGAAGTGCACATTTTTGATATTAAACATGCCTACTTCTCCAATCGAAAAACTTTTGGATTGCAACTGGAATTCCATCAATATTTTCCACTTAAAATCAAACTTCATATTTTCCTTTTCTTTTGTTATTTCATAAATTATTAAAACATTATATTTATAATAGTATAAATACTACCTTTTGCCACACAAATATATATATTTTTCTTTATTTTAAAGGTTTTGGCAATTTTTTGGCTCACGTGTTTTGGTTAATTTTTAATACCAGCTGTGACAGCAAATAGGAGCGTTGCCATGTGTAAAAAATTGAAGATGCACGTTTTAAATGAGCTCCAATGGGTTTCAAATAGCAATAAAACTTTGGAAAAAAATATCCAAACTAAACATGTTGGAAATCACTTTGAAAATTTAAATATTTCTCAAATATCGAAAGCAATTTGGTTTTTGCGTAGTGAGAGGCTAGATACAATTTTGTAAGCGATATTGAGAATAATTTTTCCACGAAAACAGGTACTGCTGACATGCTAAAATAACCTCTGAAACGTTTAATTTGAATTTAATGTCCGCCAAATTCAAAAAATGTTGATGTACTCATATTATATCCGAACCAATGTTCATATGCTGCTTCGAACTAGTTAAATTATTCCCCAAACCATCATTGAATAATTTATAACCATTAACAAAAAATTAAAAAGAGCCCTGAATTTTAATATTTAATAAAATAATAAAAAAAAATGATACAAAATTAATTATTTTAGTTTATTCTTTTTAATATTTAATTTTGAAAATAATCAAATTATGTACAATATTTTCCCCTCATACTATAAAAATTAAATTAACAAAAAATATTTTTCCTATTCCAGGTGACAATGAATTTATGAGCATAATTAAATTTTTCAAACGTGCAGCGGAGTTATTTGCACGTAATCATGGCATTCAAGTGAAGTTATCGAGTGATTCCGGAGCGCGCATCGTAGACACTGAAATGGGTACGTATACGAAGTACTTATGTACTTGTAAAACATTTTAAAATAATTTTTATCATTGAATGTTTGAAAAATTGTCAATATATATTAATATATTGTTAATATACATAACATAGATGCGCGTGCGCGGCATGATCGCAAGAAACGCAAATGGCTTATTATCCTGCCACTGATCATACTTTTAAAAATTGCGCATCTTAAGATGACTGCTGTGATATTGTTGTTGGGCACACTTGGACTCAATGTGCTATTAGTGGGCGGTGTTGGCTGGCTCATACATTATTTGAAATTCAAAACTATGTGTAAAATACATCCGCATTTAGTGCAATCACATTCGCATGTCTATGACTCCGATCCGGCTGGTAAGTGGCGAGTCCGTGGAAGTGTAAATATGTATATATTTATTTAAATTCGTTTATATGTATTATATTACCTAGGTAATGTAACATTTTTTAATTAATTTTCTTTATAAATTTTTCTTTTCATACTTGCTGATGTCACACGCGGACAGATTATTCCCAATTCGTTGGCAGTAGCTTTCCTAACTCCTATTATAATGGCGCTGGTGGCGGTGGTCATGAAGTTAATGTCAAAGACTGGGCCACAAGCAAGGCTTACCATGGCAGTAATTATTTAGATACGATAAGTCAACGTTTGAAATAGCTGAAAGCTTTAAGTTGGCGCTATATTTTGAATGTTTGGCGTTTGTATTATGTACGTTACTATCGCTTTCATGCGCATGTATTCGGTAGGCTGGGTTAGATTTTGTAAGTTTTAGTTTAGTTATTTATTGATTTTTATTTATTTATACAATTGTATATAAATACTCATACATAGTATATGCTTCATAGTTTAGTTGTTAATTTGTTTCCTGAACGATTGTTGATATTTTATTAAAATAAGTTAGCAAATTTAAAAGTATGAGGCAAAAACTTTTATAGAAATGTCAAAAAAGTTTAATTAAGTCTAGATTTTATAATTAAAATAGTTGAAGAATTTATTGTTGGACATTTATTTATTTTGATACTAGCAAACCGCAAAGGTTGCCCTGTTTCATATCTCAATTGCTCATCGTTCACTTTAGTTTTCCTCAATCCACCTAATGATCTTGTTCTTTCTCTTCTCTGCTCACTTTTTTATTTCCCCTACGTAAGCATAGCAAGAAATGAAGCTAGAGGGCTATGTAGATATGGCTTGATTTGTTCCTAAACACTTTGCATACAGTTACAATTTAGTTATAAAAACATAACATCATTTTTAGAAATTGCATTTTTCAAAAAATGTGAGGGTGGTGTCTTTGATAAAGATATATTATCTTATAACTTTAAACGACTTATTCTTGTATATTTGTATGTTTGTATATTTGTATATTTGTATATCCACTACTTACTATCTCCCGAACGCCTTCACCGATTTTAATGAAATTTGGTACACAGGTACTATGCTTTGTTTTAAGATTTTCTACTTTGGTGTTGCCACTTGGGGTGGTCCTTAGGGTTGCCACCTATATCAATTTCTTTTAAATATTAAGCAATATATGGCAACAGGGGGATGAAATGAAAGGTATTTTAGGCCGTATACCAACCAAAATATTTTCGACCAGGATTGCCACCTAGGGTTGCCACCTGAACGCATTTTATTTATTCCTTCAGATATAGACCACTACCTCGGGAAAGGCTAAACCGATTTCGATAAAATTTGGTAAATGGATAGTATGCTTCTTTCTCAGGTTTTCTACTTGGACGTTGCCACTAAAGGAAACTTAGAGGGTTGCCACCTTCCCGATTTTTTTTAAATATATGGCAATATGGGTATCAAATGAGAGGTATTTTAGGGCGTATACCAACCAGAATATTTAATACACAACAGGTGTCGCCAATGTATGTTAAGTGACTTTTTGTGGTTAGTGTTCGATAGAAATCTATTTTGGAAATTTATGTTCTTGGTAAGTAAGATTACGAAAAATACCGAGCAAGTCTCGGTCACCCAGGTACTATGTATTAAACATTTAAAAACTAATATAATTTTTTTTATTTTTAAATTTTTAACACAAAAACAATAATATTTAATTTTTGAAAGATTTTTAGAAAAGTGCGTCGCACTCGTAAGTTCAATTCGTTACCTGGTATTCAGGTATTTAAAATTAACTTGAAACTATCACACAAAACGTAATAAAATAATTTTAGTAAATGTTAGCCCAGGGACCTTAACTGTTATGAATTTTATTGTGAAACTCTTAAACTAATCATTATTTTTAGATTTTTTAAAATAAAAATCGAGTTTACTTATTTTTTGTGCGATGTTCTATTCCTAAAATGTAAAACTTAAATTTTGCGTTTTAATTTTTTTCGTTAAAGTAATTGAGTTTTCGATCGGTGAAAAAACTAAAACTAAAAAAACTCATTACGAATTATTGTTTCTCTGTGTCTCGAGCTTGCAAAACTTACAAATATGTAAAAACAAGAAAGACCGCAAAAAACAACAACAAAATAAAAATTTTATTTTTATTCTTAAGGAATAAAGTATCAAGCTCAAGGAATAACGTTTATTTTGCGTAACATAATGATTATTTTTTTATCAAAAAAATAAAATTTATGTTTGAATTTATAAAATATTTTATTACTAATACTATACCAGTATTTTTTGGCCAGCTTTGGTTCAATTCTTGTGATCTATGGTTTCGGCACAGTATTTACATACTTATGATGAAAACGTTTCCAGAAAATCGTTACTAGTTTTCTCTGCATATTTTTCTAACAAACAACTTTCACAAAAACCTATCTCAACTGCAATCATTTCAGTTTTTTATATTTAAAATTTGAGACTTGAAAAAATATTCAGAATGAGACTGGTAGCATATCGCACGTGAAAATATGTGCTGCCATCACATATCAACTTAATTGGCAATTTACGAAAGCATAACATTTTACTTGGAAAATTTCATGATATAACAATTTGCATTAATTGCGGTGCATTAAAAAAGCAGAAAGCGCAGGATGTGTATGAGTTTTTTTCAATTATGCTTTCCGGACAGCGCCAATAAAAGTGTCAATTAATTAATAATAAATGCCGGTTTGAGCTGGAATATGGCACCATAAATGTGTTCGTACTAAAGTTTACAACTTTTTTTTGGTTTTTTTTTACAATGCCAGTATTTTTAAATATTAATTTTGCAAATCCCAGCATACCCAGAAACGTCACTTTTGCAAAAGTTGAAATTCAGCTTTAATTAAATTAAATTAAAATTAACGATTGAATAAAAGAATAGAATAAAATCGTTGGTCTACGGGGCTTCACCCGTTTTTTTAGTCGATGCTAAGGAAGATTTATCGATATATGTATTTCAAAGTTTACATGAGAAAACGCGCCTTAGGCCCGGTTTCACCAACGCGTTGCAACGTGACTAAGACTTAAACTAAGTCGCGAATTAAATTGCCACAGATTCGCGACTAACTTAATTTTACGTTTCACCAACTTAGTAACTTAAATAGTTTTGACCACAACAACCCGGTCAGCTGTTTATACATAGTAGTATTTTATAATACCAGTACCCATTGAGAAATGCACCAAGGAATATATAGATCGCAGGCCGCATATCCCTTTGATTGGAAGGTGGTAAAATAGTGCTTAATTGAAAACGATGGTTTGGTAATGGTTGCATGCTTCCAAACAAGCGTTAACGTGCATCTACGCTTACCTCGTTAAAGTCATGCATGGCAAAGTTTCCAACTGGGATGGTGCACAAAGCAAATTAGGGACATTTCTGACATTTAGGGTTTGAACGACAGGAACCCTGCTTAGTCGAGACTAAGTCAGCCGGAAGGATCTAGTAAATTATAGTAAAGAGCTGAGTATAATTCTAGCTGATAATAATGCTCTTTGTTATGACTGAAAGCATAAATAATTTACCGCATAGATATCCAAAATGAATTTGAAAAAATAGTCAGGGATTGACGCTGTAGTGGCAAGATAAGCAAACGATGATTCGACTATCTGGACGATTGAGATAGGTCTCTAGAAAAACGTTTCTCTAAATTGCCTGTCTAATATCTATAAGCCAAAAGATCTTCCCTGTGTTGATCAAATCTCAGGAGAGTACTCAACTACTACCAATTAAGGAGAGACTTTCAGAAGCACTCGAACTGCTTGAGGGAGTGGTAGACATACATAGATCTACATGTATGTACATTAATACTCTTCAATGCCGCTCAAAAGTTTGTCAGGGTCTCTGCTCGTCAAACGCCATGCGACTTTGAAAGTCAAGTCACCGCAACAAATTTTGGACACCTTCAGGTGCAATACTCGATGGTAGTACCCTATCATGGTAAGAAGTTCATTGCGGTAAACATAACTTACAGTTTTTTAGGTTAGGAAAAAATAAAAAAAAAAACGTCTTTACATACATCAAAAACTAAGTAATCAACACGCTCCCACGCGATGAAGAAACTCTAAGTTTTTCTCGCCCGCCATTTACAAGACGTACTATATCTGCTTAGCACATGCAACACCAAATTAAATAAATTCTCTGCAACGTAAACAAATTGTGCGAAAATGTTACACTGTAGGCGGCAAAATTTAATCGGAAAAGCTCTAACACACAAACTTTACTGATAAGAAAGCTTTTGCAATTTACAAAATCATCTGACTAACCGCCGAATACAAAAACAAAAAAAAACAAGTAAGGAAAGGGCTGTCTTCGGCTGTGCCGAAGGCTTTATACCTTTCATGAATACGCACAATTTTTCTAAGTGTCCGATCCTTACTTACAATTACTTACAAACTCTCCAAAACTGTTAATTTAAAAATACATAGCCAAACCACATTTATCGTAGCAATCGGTAATATGGGAGCTATATGTTATGTAAGTCCGATCTGTATGATTTTCACTACACACATCACATATATAATAAGTACCAAACCTGCAAAATTTTACGTTTCTAGCTTCCTATTTGCAACATTTATAGACCAAAACCCATTTATCGAAACTATCGATTATATGGGAGCTATATGTTTTGTGTGTCCGATCTGGGTGATTTTCACTACACAAGTTACAAATATAATATGTACTAAACCTGCAAAATTTCGCTCTCATAGCTTTTTGATTGCACGAGTTATAGGCCAAAACCCATTTATCGGAACTATCGATTGTATGGGAGCTATGCGTTATGTAAGTCCGATCTGTATGATTTTCACTACACACATCACATATATAATAAGTACCAAACCTGCAAAATTTTACGTTTCTAGGTTTCTATTTGCAACATTTATAGCCCAAAACCCGTTTATCGGAACAATCGATTGTATGGGAGCTATACCTTGTATCGGTCCGATCTTGCTGGTTCCGACAAATGATTAATCCTATGCAAAATGGCGCCTGCTTGCAAAATTTCATCAAGATATCTCTAAAACTGAGGGACTAGTTTGCGTTCAAACAGACGGACGGACAGACGGACAGACGGACAGACGGACATGGCTAAATCAACTCATCTCGTCGCCCTGATCATTTCGGTATACTTAATGGTGGGTCTATCTCTTCTTCTTCTCACACTTACAAACATCGGACCAAAGTTATAATACCATTTCATGTTCATGAAAGGTATAAAAAAACGAAAGGAAACGAAAGGAAACGACACGAACTTGTCTAGCAAACGCATTATGTAAAAAGCGAAATACACATCGTCAGTGCTTTAGTATTGACGGTGACGCCGACAGGAGCACAACAAAGTTGATAAAGCTCAGAAGCGAGTGCCGCATACGACGCGCAGCCACGACTTCTTGTGAAAATTAACAACTGTTGATAATGTTTCAAGTGAATAGACAATTAACGGTGAAATGAACGAAAACGACAACACGTTTATACGATGAGCGGATACGGAAACCAACAACACTTTGGGCTAAAGCAGTTAATGCCAAGTGCTTAAGTGATTGTGTTGATGATGTGTTGTGATTTTGTGTTGCGACCGCATTCGTTATCTTGCACTGAACATTATTAGTGAGTTGAATGTGCTAAATTTGACATATGTTATATATAATTTAAGCTGCGACAACTGCAAGTACATACATGAAATATATAAAACGAAAACAAACAAAAATTTAACATACTATTGTATGTAATATGGCGATAAAATAATAAAAATGTGAAAAAAAAGAATAAGAAAAATTAGTTTTTCCCCCAAGCAAAGCTAATGTGATGACAACTGTAATCACAATTAATGTAGACAAAAGCATTTAAAAAATCTAACACAATATTTCTGCTCTTATCTAATGGCGTTAACAAATATGCGGTGCGCATCAATTATTAATGTCAATCCAATGAGCTTAATAAATATTGTGTTTATTAATTGTTAGTGAGAGCCATTTAAATTCCAAACACAAAAAAATCAACACGAAATTTCTACAAAAAAAAAAAAAAAAAACGAAAAGCATTTATCAGCTTAAACAGTGTTGAACAAGCACAAAGCAGCTGAAACGCCAAAAGTGCTGTCGAGAGCATTTGTTTAATTGTTGCACATTTTCGTTAATTGCTCGGAAACATTTTATTGCGCGTGAAGTGATGTTTAGTGCTGAGTGAGCAGCTAAGAGCGCATTTACAGATTTTCCGTGAAAAAGTTTACGTACAATGAATGAATGAACATACAGCTGCCCATTCGATGGGTCATCAATTTTAGTTTTTATGGCTCAAAGTTTTTTGGAAAATAATGGTAATTGGTTTATTCTAAGTAAGAAATTTTTAATTTTGTGTTGTTATAATAAAAGTGTTTTGAGCTTTAGAATTTTTATAGTACGGAAATCCTCTCAGAAAGCCTAACATGTTTTTTGAAGGTTTCCACTCGTATACAACTTATAACTAGAGTAATAAAAAAAAAAAAAAATTCTGAATCAAGAAATATAAAAAATGTTGCTGCTTTTCCCCACAAAAATTCAAAAAAGTATCTTCAGTCAAGCGCCGATTGCCATCAGCACCACAGAGGTTGAGAAGGCTATTAGGAAGTCTAGAGTCTCCCAGATCGTATATCCGTACCTATGCTCAAAAATCTCAACGTTGAGGCAGTAACGTACTTAACCACTTTTGTCATTCCCGAAAAATGGACGCAGCCAAAAGTAGTATGCCTGATGAACCAGCTATAAGAAGGGAACCATTTCGTACGATATTTTCGACACCAAAGGTCTGATTACCGGAACAACTAACATCAAAAGTGGTTTGAAAATGTTTTTTTCGAAACGAGGTCGCTTCTCAGCAAGAGTTCATCGAAGCAGATGTCGCCAAGAGTTGCCAAAAACTGAAGGCTCGAAGCTCGCCGCTTATATCCGGCCAAATATATATTTTTTTTTAAAGATTCAACTCTTCTCCCCGTCTAAAGTATAGGACCTTCAAATATCTGAGTCGTCGTCAACTATTTGTGGATTTTAAAGGCAATGATTGTACGATATCATAACTGACACTTCCGTCGTTGAGCCGTGCTTAAAAATAAATATATCTGCTTAAAAATAAATATATCTATTTCTATTTTCCATCTTTATGTGGTTACCCGTACGAAGCCTGGTATTGTCATCGACTAAGTGCTCGGTCAACTTACCCTGCAGAAAAGTGGACTATCGCAGAGTTATAAAATTTGGAGACACCGCCAGCTCAATCCCCAAGCAAGGCAGTGCATTACTTGGCAACCCGTCTTCAACCGGTTCGCATGCGGACAGTCCAGACTTCGGTTAGTTCTCAACTGGTTCCGTTTTCAATAGTTTGGGGAGTTGCTCTGCTTGTGAATGAGTGAATGACTTTATAGTTGCTTTTTATTATCATGGATGGCTCAAGACTAGCTATTTTGGAGACTGGTTCGTAATTTTATTGCGGCGTATTCGAGATTTAGATAGTGAAAGTGAATATTTAATAAGATATCTATGGAGATGATACTAAATATTCGACTATTCCTTATTTCAAAATTTTAGGAGTGAAAAGACTGACGAAATAAGTCTGCTAAAACAACAACAATATAGATTATACAAACTATTTTTCCTATACCCCATCTAACTCGCACCTATTTAATACTATTTTTACTGGGTGATAATAATTTTTAATTCAATTCATTACAAAAACAATATGTGTAACGGAATATGCAAAGAATGTGTATGTATTTGAAAGAAAAACGATTCTCTTAAAGAACACTACTCTTGTGGAAAACACCCACATATTTATAAAAAGGAGATGGCATGGCGTATGAGTAACATATTTTCGAGCAAAGAAAACAATCAAGCAATTAAACAAGAAAATGCTGTGCTATATGCATACATATGTACATATGTAGATACATACATAAATGTGCATTTTCCACATACCACATTAACAGTTGTGTATACTAAAATAGAAGCAATTTTGCAAAATATTTTCCGCAAATTTTAAAAATGTTCCATTTGCTTTAAAATAGCAACAAACAGCAAGCATTTCAAAAACTTTAAATATATCGTAAACAATTTGTATAAAAACTTAAGCCAGAACATGTGTCCGAAGTGAGCTTGCACATGCTCAAGCTCAAATTGATAGCATAAGCTTTTTAAATGGAAATATTGTGGGGGCAAAAACAAAACAAAAAAAAAAACACAATTTGGGGAGACCATTGTATAAATGCGTGCAAATAGACCAGCCAGTGGGACTTGTTATACCTTTCATGAACATGAAATGGTATTATAACTTTGGTCCGATGTTTGTAAGTATGAGAAGAAGAAGAGATAGACCCACCAATAAGTATATAGAAATGATCAAGGCGACGAGCTGAGTTGATTTAGCCATGTCCGTCTGTCCGTCCGTCCGTATGTCCGTCCGTCTGGTTGAACGCAAAATAGTCCCTCAGTTTTGGAGATATCTCGATGAAATTTTGCAAGCAGGCGCCATTTTGCATAGGATTAATCATTTGTCGGAAGCAGCCAGATCGGACCGATACAAAGCATAGCTCCCATACAATCGATTGTTCCGATAAACGGGTTTTGGTCTATAAATCTTGCAATTAAAAAGCTAGGACCGCAAAATTTTGCACTTTTCGTACATATTGTATAAGTAACATGTGTAGTGAAAACGACTCAAATCGGACCAACCAAACATATAGCTCCCATATAATCGATAGTTTCGATAAATGGGTTTTGGGCTATAGATTTTGCAGTTAAGAAGCTAGGAACGTAAAATTTTGCAGGTTTGGTACTTATTACATACATATGTGATGTGTGCAGTGAAAATCATACAGATCGGACTAACATAACATTTAGCTCCCATATAATCGATTGCTCCGATAACTCTGGTTTGGGCCATGTATTTTCAAATTAACAGTTTTGGAGAGTTTGTGAGTAATTGTAAGTAAGGAGCGGACACTGAGAAAAGTTGTGCATATTCATGAAAGGTATAAAGACTTCGGCACAGCCGAAGACAGCCCTTTCCTTACTTGTTTTTTGTTGTTATTGTTTTTGTTGCTTTCATGTTTAAATGCTTTTTATTGTTTATTATACCCAGCGTACTAGTACTAGTACGAGGGTATTATAACTTTGTTGGGATAACGGTTGGTTGTACAGGTATAAAGGAATCGAGATAGATATAGACTTCCATATATCAATATGATCAGGATCGAAAAAAAATTTGATTGAGCCATGCCCGTCCGTCCGTCTGTCCGTTAACACGATAACTTGAGCAAATAATGAGATATCTTCACCAAACTCGGCATGCGTACTTATTTGGGTTCAGAATAGATTGGTATTGAAAATGGGTAAAATCGGATCATAACGACGCCCCTTTTTCGATATCGAAAATTTCGAAAATCATATAAAACGGGTTAATTCAATATCAGAAGCAGCTACAATGATAAAATTTTGCAACATGTATTGATTTAGATGTTCTAAGACCGATTTTATAAAATTTTTTGAAAAGGGGCGTGGCACCGCCCACATATATTTGAAGAAATTTTAAAATTTTGACTCTTAATAACTTGAGAACAGTTTATGCTAGTATAACGAAATTTTGTAGAGGGCATACTATTGTTGTGGTAAATTCAGATATACAAAATAAAAGAAATCGCTTGGCGACCACGCCTACTTTTTCATAAAAGTTATATTGAAAGGAGGTGGAAATATTAAGAAGTCCATATCTAATTAACTGATACCGCTATAATAATATAATTCGGTACATACATCAATTTTCATATTCTTTACATTATTTTTGCAAAATTTTGGAAAGTGGGAGTGGCACCGCCCACTTATGACTCAAGCAATTTTCAAATTCGACTGCTAATAACTTCAGAACGGTGTGAGATAGGTGAACGACCACGCCCCGTTTTGGACTAAAGTTCTCTAAACGAGAGTTAGGAAACCGGAATATGCAATATCTGTTTATCTGATAAAGATATAATGCTAAAATTTAGTACACTCATTCACTTGATGTTGTTTAAAGGTTTTTTGGTAATATTTTGGAAAATGGGCGTGGCACCGCCCACAAGTGAATAAACAAAATATCAACATTTCACTATTAACAAGTCACTGTGAAAGTATCATAAAGATCTGCAATGAAAACTGATCTTCAAATAGGGACAAACAACATAATAAAATCCGTGGGCGTGCCACCACCCACTTTTTTAAAATTATGTAAATATTGATTAATGGACACATATCCGTATATCAAAAAATTTCACAAAATACGTTAAAAGTTATGGGCATGGCACGCCTTTTCCAAGGTTATATATAGGACAAGGTATAACCCTTGAAAAGATCGATTCAGTACTTTTGGCTCATGAAAGCGGTTAAAGCTTTATGAGCAAGGGGCGTGGCCGCTCCCACCAAATTTGCTATTGCTTAGGCTCGGAATAGATTGGTTTTTAAAATGGGCGAAATTGGATGAAAACCACGCCCCCTTTTTCTAAAAACTAACGTTGGGTATTTAATGTTTGATTCACCCGAACTTAGGCTTCCTTACTTGTTTATTTATTATTTTTGTTGCTGTTGTTATTTTATAAAATTCAATCATACATAAGAAGTTTAAAATTCCTGTTAGAATTACTTTGAAATACTCAAGCCCTTATTTTAACAAGAGACAGATTTTAATATTTACTTATATTAATATGTATTTAATAGTTAATTTTTGGCTAAGGTGGGTAGCTATTGAAGATGGGCGAAATCGAACTATAAGACTACGCACCAACGAGGTATAAAGTGATTTTAAAGTCATTGGATCAGAGAAGCCAGTGGAGTTTCGACGTATAAAACCCACCATTGAACAAGATTTAGACACTATGTGATCTATATGCTTCGTAAATGTTAATTTTGAATCAAAAATAAGACCTAAGTCATTAAACAGTGTATTCCTTCCCAACAAATTATTATTCAATGAGTAGGCGAAGTTAATGGGACTATTTTTTCTCGAGTATAAAACAATGCAACACTTTTGAATGGCCAGGCCCCTTTTTTCGATGTCGAAAAAATTTAAAAAACGCATATTATGGGAAAACTAAAGAATAAAAGCATCACAATAATGAAATTTAGCACCGTTCTATTTTTAAGATTTTTTTTTGGAATTTGTGAAAATGGGGCCTAGCACCCTTCACATACGAAAGCGCTAATGAACTGTTTATATCCTGCAAAAAATTGTGTGACTAATCTCTAGAGACAGCGATCTGAGATAAACGCCTTTTGTCTACAATTGGCTATAATTCAATACACATGAGTAATTATTTATTTCTAAAGCATACTCATAGGGGTATAATTCGGTTTTTGTAGCATATTTTTAGGAGTTGAAAGTAACATTTACTCAAACAAATGTGAACAGATCACCACACCCATGGAAGAATCAAGCGAAAACCATTTTATGGCGGAAACTTATTTCCCGTCCCACCTTAATTCAACTACTGTCTTCCCCTTTGCCTATTAGGAATTTTATTGATTGTTAAAAATGGAAATAGAAAACAGTTTCTCTCGAACCGAACCAAAACTGAATCGGTTCCAAACGGTTTTGACTTTTTTAAATTTTTTACTTCATTTAGGTAGACGAGTATTTGGATCAAGAGTGAATTTTAAATATTTTTCCCCAGCAAATCGTCACTTTGCAATTGTAGCAGAGTATATCTGAGAGCATATTTATATAGCCAATTTTTAGGGGCTTTTATAGGCATATCAATCCTACAGTTTTGAATATCTCTATCAACCAACCAGGGCTAACAACTTCTGGTGAAGAGAAAATTGTATTCCAACACCATCATAAATTGTAACTGCTGAAATCCAATACCAAAATATATTTATATAATAACTTTTATATAATACAAATGCCTAAAAGTATGCAGCATATCCAACCTCTATTAAGACATTTCAATACGACTAAAAAATGTTTATGTTTAATGTGTGTTCAAAAAAAGTTATAATTTAACTATTTGTGGGATAGCCACTCACATAAATAAGTATACACCCCTTTTTGGCAATTCTCACCAATTTTGGGTTCAACACATTTATTTTAACCAGTTTGCTTTAAGAAAATTTCTCACGATCTAATACACAAACTTTAAATTATATTTTAAAAATGTGTGGAAAATTCGCAAAAAGGACGAATTTTCATGGAAATTTATAAATTTTTTCTCAAAATTTTTAGAATTTTTTTGAGTATGTCCGTTCCAGGCTTTTATAATTTTTTCATTAATTTAGTTAACATTATTCTAATATTCAACTCGAAAAATTGTAAAGCTCTTCAATTTTCTCCAATTACAGATTACCAATTTGACCCACGCTGAGCAAGTGCTGAATATTAGCGCATCGTCTGCTATAGCACTTGTGGATATGGTAAATAACTTTCCGCCATTGGTTGAGCCAGATGAGCACGCCTCACTTGCCACCTATCTTGAAGTGAATTTTGGCAACATAAGTACGCACTCGAATGTCAGCTTAATCGGGCCACAATCAAAAATTTTAGTTGAGCAATTTACACGTAATCGTGCCGTTTCTGATTGCTGGCATTACACACTAATAATGTTATATGCGAGTTTGATATTGGTTGGCGCCATTGGCAACTTTCTGGTTGTCATTGCTGTGGCAAGAAAACCAATTATGCGTACAGCACGAAATCTTTTCATACTAAATTTAGCTGTGTCAGGTGAGTAAATTTGTACATACATTGCCTTGCAGTTTTCCCGAGATCCGTAATGCGCTCGAGTCCAAACTGTCACTTGAAAAAAAAAAATCGATAGAAACGGTTCTATAAATCCACAAAATCACACATCTCTAGCTACCTCTCATTTAACTTTACTGTTTTTTTTAAATCTTCTCTCTCTCTCTCTCTCTTTTATTTGCAGATTTACTGTTGTGCTTAATAACCATGCCTCTAACTTTAGTTGAAATCCTTTCAAAGTACTGGCAATTTGGCAAGTTTGAATTTCTCTGCAAATTTGTTGCTATGCTGCAGGCGGTAAGCATCTTCGTATCAACGATATCGATAACCGCGATTGCATTTGATAGATATCAGGTGAGCTAGTGACATTGTTAAATTAGTTTGAATGTGCTATGTATATTATAGGGAAAAACGAACACCATACTTTACAGTCGCTTTAATATTTTGCCTATGCCACAGGGAGTGCGGTTTGATTCGTATAGAATTTTCTTTTCGATTTCTTTTAAATTTAATAGCCTTTTAAATAAACGTTACAATGTACATTCTCCAGTTTTAAAGCTTAGATCCGCTACTATTTTGTCCTTAATTGCCCCACACTCACTCCTCACAGAGATTTCCTTACTTATGCTCATCTATGTTCATCCTGCAACTTTACTCTTCTGCCTGCCAGCTCACTTCGATTGGCAAGCTTTGTTAAAAAGAAATATTTGTAATCTCGTAACACATCCTTTCAGATAAATCAATGCTTGGGTTAACATACAAATTGCAGTCTTGGTTTTGCTTTTCGTATTTGAACTTAAACACTTGCTTTTGCATACGCTCATGAGATCCTTGAAGAAGATAAATGCACAAACTTTTCACTTCAATGGCATACCAACATTCTTTTATAAATAATGAAATGAGCCATGACATGAATTTGCTACATTCGATAAGCTTTAGTGCAGTCATCCATATCTCCAGTATTAAGTTGAATTGAATAGGAATTTTTAGATACATATGTATACACACGTACATACATATGTACATAAGGACTAGGATATTAATAGCTCATGTTGTGGCTTTACATTGGACTTAAAGCTCTTGAAAGCATATATCTTCGGAGTAGGAGAAAAATGCCGATTAAGTCGAAGCACTGTTGGGCCACTTCGAATAAAAAATTATTCAAATAAAAAATAAAAGATTATTCATCATTTATAAAATTTTTGAGTGATGAGTGACGGGTTATTTTTTATTCAAAAAAATCAAAGTGATGAATAACATGTTATTTTTATTTATGGAGTTCTTGAATAACGATAAAACTTCATTTTTATTCAGTTATTTAAAAATGAGATCCCGGAAAATTATACCCAGGTATCTAAGTATTATGGAATCATTTCGGGACATATTTGGGTTCATTTGGAACAATTTTGGGATCATTTTGGAATAAGTTTGGGAAATGCTTGGGATCATTTTGGGACATTTCTGGGATCATTTCGGGACATTTTTGGGATCATTTTAGAACAATTTTGGGAAATGTTTAGGATAATTTTGGGACATTTTTGAGACATTTTTGGGATATTGTCAAGAAGCGCTTGAATTAAAACAACACGTTATTCATCACTTTGCTTTTTTTGAATAATGAAGAAAAATTAATTTTTTTGTTTTTTCGTCACTCGTCACTAAAATTTTCTAATAATGCCCATCCCTGAGTCGAAGTATTTCAATTTCCGAAACATGTCAGCAAAGCTTGCAATTTTCATAGAACAAAGTCTAAGCTTTTTAATGGCAAGATGTCGGACACCGAACCTATTTGGGTGCAACTTTTTTTAAAACCTCAAAATTATGAATGAAGAATGCAGTTATCATAAGAAAGTTAAATTTGGCCCTCTGGGAAAATATTTCTTGGTTTCGTTCATGCAGTTGGTCACTCAGAATTATTCATTTTTCAAAAATAAACGGTTTTTTTTAAATAACATAATTAAAACATCAACTCATTTTTAATTTTCTCCCATTTTCCTGCTCTCCACACCTCTCGCCCACCAGCTCATCGTATATCCTACACGCGAAAGTCTACAAATCGGTGGCGTTCTCATTATACTCGTTTGCATTTGGTTATCGGCACTATTGTTGGCCAGTCCACTATTTATCTACAAGCGCATCGAACAAGCAGATATACCACCACTACTACAATCCTTGGGCATACACGAAGTCTGCTTTTGTCTTGAAGATTGGCCCGTGAATCATGGACGTTTCTATTATTCAATATTCTCATTGTGCGTGCAATATTTGCTGCCGATGTTTATTGTTTCCGGTGCTTATTTGGGTATTTATAAAAAGTTGAAAAGTCGCACCACTGTCGTAACAATGCAAACGCCACAACGTCAATCGGAACGTGGACGACGTATGCATCGTACAAATTGTTTACTAATAACAATCGCACTGATTTTTGGTATTTCATGGATGCCATTAAATGTTTACAATTTATATGCAGATCTGAGAAGTCCAGTACCGTTAACGGAGCGAATGATTGTTATGTATGCGTTTTGTCATATGCTCGGCATGAGTTCGGCTGTCACGAATCCTGTACTCTATGGATTTCTGAATGATAATTTCCGTAAAGAATTTATAGAAATAATATATTGTCGTTATAAAGAAATTACTAATATTGTTATTAATGGTCATACCACAGGCAGTGGACAGACACGTCAAAGACGAGCACAACATACAACATCCAAGGGAGAATTGAAGTTATTACCAATCAGCAATGGAAATGGTATCAATACTGAATCGATAGCGCTGACTGAAAATGCAAAGTGTACAGAAATAGCATTAACTGTGATGAATTGAAAACGAGTGATAAAACGAAACACATTTACAACGATGTAAAAGAAAAACAACAAAAACAAAACTGTGGTTATTTAGAAGACAAAAAAGTAGGGTTATGTATGTAAATGTGGAGTTTAGTACAGAGAAGTATTTTAATAATGAAATTTTATGAGTAAATGTTATTTGTTATATTATATTTAGTATAGCTTAAGTATTTAAACAAATAAATAATTTTATCAAAATATTTAGCTTAACAAACTTTTAGACTAGAGTGTAATTATTGTGAGTTCCTACAAGTGGTGTATGTTTGACAGCAACATTCACAATAATAAACAAATATCTCTTTGTCGGACATTGACCTTAAACAAAAAAAAAACACGCCTTCCACTAAGCAGGGGCGCTTTTTCAATTAACCCAATCAAAAGAAAACCAATAAACAAACATAGCGGGGGCAATTCAGAACGCATATGAAATCATGCCGCAGATTTTTTTGCTTGTAGAAATGAACAATGATGACAGTTCAAAAAAAAAAGCTCTTTTTATACTTCAGTGCTATTTACAATCTACTGTTTACTGAAATTTTTTCCAATTAATAGATAGCATTGCGAATTCCAACAAGTTGCAGCATATGAAAGTTATGAGAAGCTGGTTGAAGGTAGAGCTATATTGCGTCTGAAGCTACTGAGATATGACGTCTTTGAACTTTTTTCTTATACAATCAGCTTTATCCTTAGAAATGAGCTTTGATACGGAGTCCAGAAAAATGAAAAATCATTTCCAAATGGAAACATAAAATATAATCCAAGTGACTTCGATTAAATAGACTTTTGACTCATTTTAAATGAACTTTAGAGTCTTTTTGGATGCTTTTTGTAGACTTTTAGTGATATTTTGAAGCTTTTTTGGAGTATTTTTTTAAGCTTTTTAGACACTTTTTTCCCCCATTTTGGTGTTTTTCTACTATTTTTCAGCATTTTATTAATGCATTTCTAAAGTTATTTTTGAGTCCTTTTTGACTCTTTTTACACCAAATTTTTACTCAATTTTGAAGACTTATGGATAATTAACTATTCAGACACTTTATTACAACACTTTATTCACTAAAAAAAAATTAAAAAAAATATTTTGTTATATTTTAAATACAATTTCCTTGACTTTCAACTTTCGACAGTTGGTGAAAAAATTAAAAAAAAAGACTCTTTAGGTCCAACACGGCTCTTTAAAGATTTTTTAATATTTAAGAATTTATGTTCAAATGTTTAAAAAATTTCCTAAATTATTTAAACAATAGCTATAGTGTAAATATTACAATTAAGTGCACTTTTTTTTTAATTTTTGTGTACATATGAGTGTAGGTTTTCTAAGATGTATATAAGTTATTTGTATGTAAGAATTGTATAAGAAAGATATTAAATTTGTTAAATAAATCAAATTAAATCATTTAAAAAAAAAAATACAAACATAAATAAAATGTTATAGAAGTAAATTTATTGACGTATGTATATTAAATCTTTGCAAGCAGAACCGTAAAGGAAAAAATAACGGACCCCGGTGAGTATACGTGCGCCCTCTGAATAACCAGAACTTCCTTGTACAATGTTTCTCAAGCAACTTTATCGACAGGAAAGCCCATAGACAAGCTACTTCTCAACTTATCATAAGCAGTTATTTATTTATTTTTGTTGTCAGTGACGAAAAATAAAAAAAGTAAAAATAATAAAAGTTTTCATTTTATTTTATTTAAAAATATTCCCATAGTCGTTACTACTTAATAAAACTCTAAAATCTTATTATCCATGTCACAGATAATTTAATTTAATAAAGAATTATATTGAAGTTTTTTTAAACTTTTGAATATGCTAAAGAAAATTAATTAATTGAATCAGCAGGACTAAGGTTGAGTATTAAATGTTTACTTCATTTGTTTACCTTACGCTGTTGTTTACCTTGTCAGCACAATTCTCTCGAGTGTTGTCAACATTCAATTAATCGTCGATGCTGCCCCTTAAGCGTACGGCGTGAATTTGTTGTAGAAATGAATAAACAAAGGCTACGCTCAGTTCGTAGCGTTGCTTCCTACTAACGTTCCTTCATTAATAGTGGTAACCAGAATGAAAACGGCAAACGGCAAGCGGCATCTGTCAAATTATTTTTACACGTGTTCTTATGGGGAGGAATTTTTTGAACACGACGCGACAAAGCGGCAATCAATCACAGATGCCGCTGTCGCCAGATTAGATCTAATTCTATTTTGACAAGCGGCAGATGGTGGCGTTTGGTTTTTTTGACAATAAAAACGAAAGTAAGAGTAAAATAACTTGTAAAATAAGTTCCAATTATTACAGAATATGTCTCTTTCACACTTTTTACAACATTTTTTGCTACTTTTCAAGATGATTCGCACCTGTCGCCCCTGCTCTCATTATAATCATGTCGCCAATGCTTGACGGCAAATATCGTCAATCTTCATTTTTCTCCGTTGTCGTTTGCCGCCGTCGTGTTCATTGTGGACGGGCCTAATAGCTGTAATGTTATACGCTTCGGGAACATTCGTAAATATAACAGTTAAAAATAGAACTGAGAGTACACAAATGAGAGCAAATATAGTTCTATGTCAGTAAGAATATCCGTTTTAATTTCACTGCTATTATATTGAACACAGCTGTATTTATTTTATTTCATTTGCACCTTCACAAAACCTTACTATTAATAGCTGCTTTTAACGGCTTCCTTTTTTATATGCACAATTTCGAGTATTAATTTCTGTTTGTATACACAAATTGAAAAAATAAATGCAAATCGGTATCATATTTATTGCATTTATGCACGCGTGTAGTATTTTTCGCAACTTTCTCGTATCACTTACGTAATAAAAGTAAACCAATTTCACATGAATATGCATTCTAATAAACGACTCTTAATATAAATGCATGCCAAATTGATAGAAAGAAAGTGAGATTGAAAGAAACATAAAAACGAAAATGAAATCGAAATCGAAAACGAAAACGTTCAGCTCAAGTTCGCATGGTTCACAAGCTGTCAAATTACATACATACATATGATTTTTTTTCAAATGCAAAAGAAATTTCATTCAATTCGATATACAAAGCAAACCCAATTGAAAGTAAAATTTTAAGTGATTTAAATACTTGCAGACATCTATTTTGTTGTTAAAGCTATTATTGATTTGCTTCCATGTATGTATGCATAAATATTACCCAATTTACGCTATTTTATTGAAAGCGAAATTGAATTGACCGCCTTGGTTTAAATATTTACTGTTAGTAAGCATATGTAGGTATGTTAATTGTGAGCGATATTTATTACTGCGCATTCGCATATTCGGTAGGGCATGCCAGAGAATTGCAACTACTCTAATACCACTATTCCATACCACCATTCGAATAGTACTTTTCGAATACCACTATTCGAATAGTACATTTCGAATAATACTATCCGAATAAATATTATTCGAATTACGAATACCCTTTGAATAAAAAAGTTACGCATTCGAATAATTTTTCTTGAATAGTCCTTTGTCTAAAGAGTATGGATAGCCACCAATGTGCGCGGTGTACAAAAATTAGTTCCGTGCAGTTCTCTGATACGGGCTTGTGCACAAGTGTAGTGACTTTTAAGTATGAGATTTTTATTAGCAAATATTTACAAATTAATAAATAAACAAAAAAGAGAAATTACTGAAGAAAGCCAAGTCATCTAAATAGTAGCACAGAAGATGTGGTAGGAAGATGAAGAAATAAATAAAAGTCATTTAGATCTACGCAAATGGCTGTGTCGTTATATGTTATTTTTTCTCTTTATTAGGTAGTTTATTAATTCAATATGCACATCTCAGGCATAGAGTGGTAGTAAGAAGCAATGCTTTATTGAGGAAGGACGATACGAGAGGTATAGCTTGCGAAAAATGGTTAAAGTTGTCAAAGCGTCTGCATAGATTGAAATCTGTCAAATCAAATCAAATAAAATAAAATGAAATGAAATAAAATAAAATGAAATAAAATAAAATAAATAAAATTAAATAAAATAAAATAAAATGAAAGAAAAAATAAAAAATAAAATAAAATATATATACGTAAAACCATATCTCAATTCCACTACAATTTAAACATCCAAAGAGCTCTACTGGCAAATTTCATAAAAATTAATTTGGTTCCTTCCTTTAGTGTCACAGAAATATGAAATCTAAAAGTAAAATTAATTGAAAGCTTCAATTCCCATGGTTCCGTTTAAATAGATTTGTAATCTGGTGTTCACAATTTGCTCATTGAAAACTCAACAGCTAAAACTAGACGTCAACAACATAATTGATAAGCCTGAGGCACTCACTAAAAGTGTTTGACTAAGCGCCATTGAATATTAATGCTTAGTCATAATGAAGATATGAAAAAGAAAATTGACTCAACTAAAATAGACAAACACGACATTCCCAGAAGAAGACGAAGCGTCAACAAATATTTAGATGATGAACTTGCCGGTGAATCGCTGTCGGTTGCAATTGACGTGCCTTAATAGATGCTCGAATGGGCAGACGCACCTTTTGTGTTAACGTAAACTCTTTGAATACTAAAAAGAAAAAAAAAAATGATAGGCAATGCTTTGATTGGATAAAAGTCAAGAGTGATGAGATGTTAACTGTGATATGATGAATGATTTTTTAATATGAATACATTATTTTATTTGATAAATGTTGTAGAAAAAGAGATTTATTTGTTGTTCACGCGAAATATCAAACGTCTGAACAGATTTGATTTATTTCCCCTTGGAATGGTGGGTGCTCTCATCTACTCAGCTTCTTTCTTAAAAGTGAGGTTAGGCAGCTCGTGACATGCTGTTTTTTTTTTTGTAAATTTAGCGTTTGATGTTCGTATTCAAATTGATATCCAAGAGTTTCTCAAGTGGAGAACTAAGAATATTTAGGTGGAAAAAATGTGCGATTATACTGATGAAAGAGTTGCTTCTCCAATCGAGCCACATTTGAAATTAAAAATTGAATATTAGATAGTGGAAAAGTAGTTGGATTTCTATTTTAACTCAAATCTAACAAAAATACATAAGTAGAGAGATTTTCCCTACAGGGTTATAAGACCACCATGTACTTAAATCTATCTATAACATATGCATTGGTACACATTTATTTATGTTTTAATAAGAGATCATAACTGATATTGGGTGACGTTTAAATGCTAAACGTACTCGTATCATGCTTGAATGAAGACTTTCACATGTCACAGTTGGTTTATAAAGATTTTTATGAAAATACTGACCAGACTGAGACAATAATTACAAATGTATGTACATATGTATGTGCATGTGTACATATGTACATTGACTTATATGAGTGCTTCTGTATTTGCTTTTAGCAGTTACAAAGAAAAACATTAAAAAAAATGTTTGGTTTTTATGGATTTAATAAATGCTTTCTTTTAACCCCCGATTCTACTGTTGTGCTTTCCTTCTTTTTGGGGAAAATTAAATCATTTGGCATCTTGTATACCCTGTTGGTATTCCGGCTGTTGCAGTGCAATTTAATAACCAACAAAATATGAGTACCGTAGTGTTTAGGAGACAGATCGAAGTCCACACAGAAGTTTCGAAATGAAAAAATTATCTTGACTTTATTATTAATGTGGAATATTTTTGAATTTTCTGTTTTTTTTTTCCAAAAATTTATAATTTTAAATTATTATTTAATCATTTAAGTATAAAAAATAGTCCCCAAAAATTATGCCTATAGATATGTTCAAGTGCTATAGTATTAATTTCGAAATATTTCTTTTTTGATTGAGTGAGTTTATTACTGAAAAAGCCCTAAAATTATTGAGAAAAAATTACCGGATTAATTCCAAAATTTCTCTAAAGTGGAAAAAACAATTTTGCTTAGCCGTATAAAACTCGAGTTCTTCAACAAAAATAAATGAAAACATTTTTTTTTTTTTAAGTTGCCGTGCTGTCGTTTTATTTCGTTTATTCGATGGAGCTCTGTATTGTCATTTCACTAACCCACATTCAACAACTATTCGTTTGCACTATTACCGCTATTATTATTATTGTTATTGTTTTACATTGATTATTGGTTAACAATTGTGGGTTGTGGATCGTTAACTTCTGGGCTGCTTTGTGGTATTATTTCTTTTGTTGTATATTTGCGTTTAATTGTTTTTACTTTTGCATTCTGTTTGTGGTTGAAATTTATTGGGAAAGCGTTTTCTCACACAGCTATTCATCATTTGTATGTGTGTATACGTTAAACGCATGCCTTCAACGGAAATTGTGTCAATGAGCTTGATAATACTTATTATGACCACAAAAAAGTACGTCGTAAAAATGTAGGTTTTACTAATCACAATTATTGCAAGTTCATATCGTTTTGCATTTTCTTTCCAAAGTAATCAATTATTAACGGTGTTTAAGTGGGTAAATGTTTTTTTTAAATCGCTGTGATACGTTGTGGTTTACTACGAAAAGAGGCTTGAATGAATTTAAAAGTCCTAGTTCCCGGAAAATCATCATTGAATTGAGCTCACTGTTGGTGTTTTTGTTTTGTAGGGATATTCAGTTCATCTAAATATTTTAAAATTCTTTCCCTATGTGGTTAATAGTAGCTTGCAAGGATGCCTCAGCTACCGATGCAAGCAGAGCAAGTCCATTGCGTGCGAAAGATCAAATAGATTACCTTACATTGTATGTTTCTGTCCAACTATTTCAAAGGTACATATGTCATGTTGCTAAATTTATAATTCCAAATGTTTTAAAAAGCGGACAACCTACTGTAATTAATCAAAGTGCATTGACAAAACCTCATACAAAATATAGGAAACATTTAGCATTTTTTAACTTTGCTAATTTCACTTTCTTTGTGGTATTTTCCTGCGCACTAGTCATACTCTTTTTACGTCACCTACTTTTCTGTTTTTTTTGCTCACTACCGCACAGTGGGAAATTGTTGAGCTTAAACGTTTTTATTGTAAGTTTCACTAGTTTGAGGTTTTGCCATAGCCTGTCTACTTGGCGTTCATGTCAATTCAGAGCGGTATAGCCATTGAGGATTTCCACCGTCAGTGCAATATACTTGATGCCGTAATGGCCTGAGTGTACGGATAGTTTTCATTAATGTTATTTGAGCTAACTGAATGGTTAGTAACATAACCTTAAATTGATATACATTTTAATAATTTTTTTTTTATTTCATGTGTGTGAAAATCTGCACTCCCTAACAAACTTTAAAAAAACAATTTGTCCTCTCTGCGATTACTAAATTTATACATTTTCTCTAGTAATTAGTTAATTTCATATAACGGTAATAAAATATTTCACAACAGAATACTATCATTATTTCAGAAACTTGTTATAGTTTTAAACAAGCTCTTTCTTTCTCTCAAGGAAAGTCATACTCATAAACTGCAATTTATTCTTCGACCATCAGCCCGATTCTAAAAAAAATGTTTGTCTGCCAGTTCTCTTTCGCTAGTGTCAAAAATAAGCACCGAAAGGAATTTCGAATTTTCGAAATCAGCTGTGTTGTTATTTCACGTTTTCCTTTACACTCGATTTTTAATAAAAATTTACGAACTCCTACGATGTCTCTAGCCTAGCCAAACCATATTCGACTTAACAGCGCTCCAACAACAACGCTCAAGCACCTTTTTCACCATCAAATGAAGACTAATCACTATTCGCATGGCTAAGTAAGCACCCTCCACCTCACACTGCAACAAATGTCATAACTTCAAATTATTTTAGCATAAAATAATTATGTGCAAAGTAGATTGTAATGCCTTAACCTTGGTTGTTGGTTGGCTTTGAGCAAATTCAAGTACGTTTCATACCCATTTACACGAGTTAATATTTAGTTAACTAGATTTTAATTTCTTTGAAAACTTTTAGCGTAAATAATTGTTGATAAATTAAATGAAGTTTTAATTTAAGTCAAAAATGTATATTTCGTTTCGTGATTGACAATATTAAAAGATATTATATAATGGCTTAACCGTGTTTGTATAAAGAGTGTGTTTACTTTTTCTAGGCCAATTTTAAATTTCAATATTTTGTAAGCAACTTTTCTTTCATAAGCCCATTATCTAGCTTACAATCCTTACTTTAAAGTCGTCTTAGTTGCCTAATCGATTTTGGCAACTTTTTTACTTTCTCAAAATGCAAGACTATTTTTTGAGAGAGAACTGTCAAATTCAATGAATCTTTGTTATCGTACATTTTGATCATATGTGAAAAGCTCTGAAAATGTAAGACCTACGTAAGACATACTTGTTGTTGCTGTGCAAAACTTTCCCATCACACATTTTCCAATCGACTGCACATAAGCGTCCCCCCCCCTTCTCACCCACACAATAACGGCTATCAGCAATGATAAACCAAACCGCCAACCATAATACGGCACACTTTGTCACTTTGAGTTGGTCAGCAGACAAAAGTTAAGTGACAATGGCAAGTTGGCAAATATGGGCTACGAAGAAATAAATGAGTTATTCAAGTCAAAAAGCCAAATGGACTGAGTTATAAAGTTGACGTAAAGACCAATCAACCACCAAATGAATGTGTTGAAAAAAAAGAGTAAAAAGAAGAGAAAATTGTGTGGCCCATATTACTCTTTAGTTGGCTTAAAATGACTTTTGCAACAACAAAAAATGTATGGTTTAGCTAAAGCCAAGCTTGACAAGGCAAACAAAGAGCTTGTAACTCAGCTCTTATGCATCTTACACGAGCTCTTTAGCAACTTCACCGGTTTTCTACGTTTGGTAATGACTCTAAGACAGGTTTTTGGCCAAGTCCGCTATTGCGTACTTTAGCTTTGAGCGTTCAGTTAATATATTCGTTTTATGCGCAACGGTCACGTATGCGGGAAATCAAAGCGACAAGTGAAATAAAGGTGAAAAGAACAAGAAGAAGAATTATTTATGTATATGTTTATACCCTGCAGTCAAAGAAACTGGTTATAGGCAAGTGTGAACAAGAACTAGTTAACCAACTGTTTTTTTTTATATAAGAAAACGGTTTATTAAAGCAGGTGTCTTTGGAGATTTTTAATAATCGGATCGATGTTTGAAATAATTTAAATACCGCCAAATGTGATGTATAAGTACTCGGCTTGTATAAAAAAGTTGCTAAAAATATGGAAAGAAAGTTTGAGTGGAATTTTTTCTATTCCGGTTACGCCAGTACGCCCACAAAATTAGAATTTTGTTGCTGCAGATTTGGGAACTTTTCGAACGAGTTTGAGCGGAGTTGGAAAATACGAGTTTTAAACTAATATTATTCCTGACTAGTTCGTTATTTTACTGCAGTGCACTTCGTTTTTCGTTTCATTTGCCTTGAACTTGGTTTTGTTTGTTGAAAATTTGTTTAAACAAGTTTTGCACTCACAAAATTGCACTTAAATGTGGTAAAATAAAAAATAAAAAAATATAAAAAAAACAATAAAACCTGTAACCATGGTGGAAAAGTAGTACGTGAACGTGTTTGTGTGTTGTTGTTGTTAATTGCGCTAATATTTGTATAACGTTCGAAAGTGATAACAACGATTCCGCGACTGTTGTTGCAGCGAATTTAGGTGGGCTGGTAGTACCTGCGTGAAACATTTTCAATTCCAACATTTTAAACTTTGCGAGAGCACAAATTTCCATTGGAAGTAATCCGATTATGTGAAAAGCTGATTTGCTTTGAAATACTTAAAAAAAAAAAATAAACCAAAAATAAACGCAACAAGTTAACTCCCCTACAGCGAAAGTCGCATACCCAAACCAACAAAATAAATACAACCAAAAGTTTGGTGCAAAAGTTATAGCAGAAAGTAAATCCAAAAAAGGTCGCTGTTAATCTATTTTACGCAAAACAAACAGAAAAGAAAAAATGTTAATCATAAATATCTTAATAGCCATAGACGCGTTAAAGTGAAAGGAGTGAAATGCAAGTCAAAAACGAGTCAAACACAATAACAACACCAACAGCATGCGACGGGCACGTACTCGAAACTCGTTCAAGTTGATGGCTTGTAAATGAACCTGTATCCTTTACGTATTTTGCGATTTTTTTTATACTCAGCTGTGCAAAGCTTATTTATTTGCTTGAATGTTAGGTTGTTACATGTAACGAAAACTCGTTGCTGTTGTGTTTGTTATTAGTAACAGAAGAGTAACGATTCTCTAGATTACAAACTAGCCGTACCATAAGCAGGTGCGAAGACTGCGCATGGAAACGAAACCTGTAACGAAAAGTTTTCTTATAAAAACGAAAGTACGAATGTTTCTCATGCAAGTACACCGTATAAAAAAGCTCGAATAAAAATAATAATAAAAGCGTTCCTTGCGTACCGAAACTACAACGTAATTGTATCGTAACTGCAGCTTAACCGTAAAGAAACTGCTGATGTGTTTTCCTTTTTTTTAATTATTCGCAATTTTCATTTAATCCGATACTCAAATCATTTGAAACTATTAAGCATATACAAATTTGTATATCCCTTAAAATTTTGTGAAGTATGTTGAAACCAAAAACTCTTTAAAAAAAATGAAAAAAGGCAGGTTTCGACGTAAAGAGATTTAATTTTTTCATCGTAAATAGTATATTTTATCAAAATATATGACAAGAGCTTTGCATTCCAAAATGACTCAAGCCAATTTGAGATTTGAATATGACAGGCCACGCTCCTTTTTCCTTCTCCAGCATTTTACTGGAGTTAATGAAGATTAACTTCTAATAAACGCCCATTTTTCCTACCATGTAAATCAGCCCTATAAGGTTTACAATTTATATAATAAATTTCTTTAAAACGTCAGTTGATCTATAAATTCTTAAATAAAAAAGTTTTAATTTTATACAAAATTATTAGTTGGCAACCCTAGGTTATATCTTATATCTTATATGTATATAAAATTCTCGTGTCACAGTTTTCGTTCCCATACTCCTTCGAAACGGCTTGACCGATTCTCATGAAATTTTGTGAGCGTATTTAGTAGGTCTGAGAATCGGCCGTTATCTATTTTTCATTATTCCGGGAAGTGGACCAGGGACCGAAATATTCCAAATTTTTTATTTATTGACGTCTGCCGGGTCCTTCTGGTAGAGTTATATTATTAATAAAAATCGATGTGTGTCCTTTCTTAAGTACTCAACCGACCTTTACGATATTTTCCCCGTATAGACTATATATATTTTTGGAAAAGTGGGCGGTGCCATGCCCGTAGATTTTTTTGTGTTTTGTTTTTGTTCTTCGTTAATGCCTAAAGTTTATTGTTCATCTTTAGGAAACTGTCACGACGGATCAGGAGGGCATTTTTCGGAAAAAAGGGCGGGCCTGCTGGAAAAGTAATTTCATATTAATTCCAATCTATTACAAAAGTGAAAGTGGGCATGGCACCACCCCTTCCCTTCCTCCTTTGGTTTTTGGTACACACTTTCAAAAGTTCAAAATTGCTTGGTATATGATGTAGAGGTTTACCCGAACTTAGTCCTCTTTACTTTTTTATTTATAGAAAAGTTGTAAGCAAGACCTCAATACACAAAATACTCTATGTCCATAAACAAACTATTAAATCTGCAAAAAATTGCTTGCAAACGTGGCTAACTGAAACGTATTGATCTTATGCTTCTGCCAACTTAAACAAGAAATATTTAAATTACAAACATATCCGCTCAAACTTGCATACTCATACGCATACATACATACACAGATACATATGTATGTACATGCATTAATATGTGCGTCGGTAAATAAATCGAAAATCTGCAAAAGTGATATAAAAATACAATTTCTTGGAAAGTGAAACTTTTTCGTAAGCGAGTATCTACGAGGAATTCTTCTCTTCACACATCTTCTGCATAAAAACAAGCTCACTTACATATCCATTAGCTGAATACGCGAGGCAATAAGGAATTTTCAAGGAGAAAGCAAACTGCCAGTATCATTACGGAAGAGGTAAGTGGTTATAAAAGTTTAAAGTTGAGTCTTGATGCTCGATAAAGTTTTACTACTTGATAACCATTTTATGTAATACGTAGTTATGTAGGGCTGTATATAGTATATGTATGTATGTTTGTATTAGGGATAAGCATTTTTTTGGATTAACCAATACCGACATCTTACGTTATATTCTCACAGTTTAGATTAGACAAAGTTGAAAATTTTTTTAAAATAAAATTTCAAATCTTTCACGAACAAGAAAAGGTAATACATAAATTTTTCCTGATAGTTGCAGTTGTAAGAAGAAGAAGATAGGGACCAATAAAATTCCATACAGTTTTAAGTGATTCATCCCTATTCTAAATATTCGCTCCGAGTTTTTTCCTTGCTCAATTTTTTATATGCCTAGAACAACTCCGCCACTTTTGAAGGGAAAATCGGCGATTACGAATTTCGAAGTTTCGAAATCAGCTGTGTTGCTATTTGACGTTTTTTTTGGCACAACTTTTTCGTGATCAGTATATGCAAAATATTACAGGTTTTGGGGAAAAACCTTTTAAATTTTTTAAGCTATGATAATTTTTTTGGTTTTTAAAGAAAATGGTGCTTTTCTGTTAAAATATTTTGAGACCTTAGTGGGTGGTTTAATTGGAGTTCTTATGAAAAAAATATTATTTATTTGCAAAACCGTTATCTAGAAATGACCCGACTTTCAACAACAATAGTCTAATTGTAAAACCTATTTCAAATCCCGAAATCCTACAATTAGCAGAAAGAAAAATCAGAGCTCGCGCCATCTAAATAGCACATGAACACAGGATTTTCATCCCCAGTTTGTGTGTATGTGGTGATATCTCGAACTTGATATGGTCTTCATTCAATAAGTTGTGTTAAATATAAGTATGATTGTGCTGGGACCAGCTTGTTTTTTTCATCGTCAAAAGCATTTATTTTGATAACAACTACGTAATAATTTGTAATGTGCAATCTCTTTTGAAATTATCTTTAGTTATACATTTGTAATTACATTCGGGAATATTTTTTTTGCTATGTGGCGCTATATTTTTTTTCCGTATTTACCTTACAGCCAGATGCGACTCCAAAACGAGAGAGAGAGTAGGTGGTCTTCAAAAGCACGAATTAATAAACATTTGCTTTGTTCGCTTTTATTATAATTTTAAAAAATTTTACTGACAAAGTGTTTGCTTACACAAAACACTTGCAGCGAGAGAGCGCATATTGACATTTCATTGACAGAGAAAGCTGCAAGTTTTTACTGTAAGAAATTTTACTCCGTAAGAATTGTAAGCGAAAAACAGCTGGTTGTGACAAGGGAAAGCAAAAACAAAAATTTTAAAACTTGAACTTTTAACCAATCAAAATGGCAACAGCTGCTTTTGCTGCAAGTTTTTACTGACTCCTGTTCGCTAGAAACGACTTTACTTTTTGCGTTTCGAGAGAGTTTTACGTCATTCTCATTTTACTTACACTTTTGTACGCATACAATGGCTTTTCTGTTATATCTTTGTTCTTTCTGTTTCACAAATTTCAGGGAAGTATTTTAACTAATTTGTAATATTTAACAGTTGTTGTAATAACCGTAAATATGCTATTTAAAGGCATTCACGTATTGTAATTAATTCGAACATGGGTGATTGAGTAAAATTCATAACTGGCTTCCTGTTAAATGGTGAATGAAGGAAAATTAATTTTTTGGAATTTACCTCATTACTTTGTATTGCGTTTCGTCTCTTGACGTTTTCGTTCAGCAAGCGTATGCGCTCTCATTTTCGTTAGCCTCTGATGTTTCTTACGTCATGTCAAAAAGGAGTGGGAGAGCATCACTAAAATTAATGTTGCCGTATGTAATTTATATGGAAGCTTAAATTAATCTTTTCAGTTTTTTAAACTTTTTCATGTTATTCCATTGAATTTTAAAAATCTGGAAAAAGGAATTTGATTTTATGTCAACTAATCTATTTCATTTGACCTTTATTTTGTTGAGAGAACTTTCTTGCGTTGCTAATTGGTATTACATATTTTAGAACAGGCGAACCATTCGTATCTGAGGGGATTAATATAGAAACATAAAAGTGAACTTTTTAGCATATTAAATTCTCACACTTAATTTTGACTATGAAAATTCCCCGCCAACACTAAATTAGACACCCTGTTGAAATATTTTAATTAATTTTTCTCCCACTGAAGGGCCGGAAACTTTGTTTGCTTGTTTTGTTTTATGCAATTTCGTCGTTAAATATTTGCTGTAAATTTGTTGACACTTTCTACATGTCAAAAATTGCTCAGCTGGAAAACAAAAAAAAAAACGAATACAACGAAATGCTCATAGGTATAGTTAAAAAAAAATTCACAAAAGGCAAACGAAATTAAAAAAACTAAAAAGACTTCAAATGGTTTAAAAACAATTCGTTAAAAGTCAACAACAGCACACACAACCTACACCACCTACAATGTACTCGCAAATAGAAAAGTAAAAGTTGAAAAGTGATTAAGCAAAATATTTACCTTCAAACAAATTTTAATATCCCAAACATCACTGTGCATACAAAAGACCGTGCAGAGGCGCGTAAACTGCTGCTCTGCCGTGCTTCGGTTGCGCCACACTCTTCAAATTTATGACTTAACTCAGCTGTTAATTACTGAAGCAAACGTGTGAGTTCGGTTGCGGCGTGAAGGTGTATGGGCTTTTAGGTAGTGAAATTAACTGAATGAGTATGTTTGTGTGCGTTGAGGTAGCTGACCGTTAGTTGGTGTTGGTTGTTTTTGGATTTGTGTTATTCGCGAAAGTTTACTGACCACATTAATTAAATATTAAATAAGTTGTAACAACAGTTTTTTTGTTATGAAATATATCAAGGAATATAACTCCAAGAAGTATTGTGGCGCTAAATATTATCGAGAGATTCGCTGACAAAAGCCTAGAGTTTTGAAAAAAAAAATTTAATTTTGCCTGGACTACCACTAACTTGGGATGGGGTATTTAATAAAAACGAGAATACTACAGACTCTTATCGCAAATAAAGACCCAGATATTTTTGAAAAATAGCTTCCAATTAGTAATAATTTAAGCAGAGCTCGAATATCAGCCGTCCATTTAAATAGAAAGTGCTTAACAGATTATCTGCTGGGCATGTCTTTACAGCTTCTGCAATGGTCATAATGTTGAAGTGGCAGATATACATATGTATGTAGGTACTTAGCAGGCTTTTCACTTTAGTCTGCAACTTGATCATGCAGAAGTAGTGAGGAGAGATTTGGATGACTTCCATCATTAATAAACTTTATTTTGTGAGAATAAAAATTTAATTTTGCCCACCGCAATGGGGTTGATTACATTGCTACAGTTGTGATCACAATAATAGCAGTGAAGTTCATCAAAATTTGAAAATTCAAGCTCATTCAAGTTTAAAACACGTACACATTTTCTCTGAATTTTTAGATTTTTTTCTACATGCTCTTGAGTATTTTCTTCCATAAATCGCATGAACGAGAAAATTATAAAAATTCATTGAACATGTTGAGGTACATACTTATACTGAGATTAATACTGAGAGTACTCTCTAACACGAATCGCGTTTTGGTCCACCCCTTTTGAAGCCGACAGGTTTCTTGGACTTCCCTTAGAAGAGGGTAAGGTAAGTGACGAACAGGCAGGGTAATCCTATCGCTACAACAACAACAACTACTTTATTTTGCAAACTCGAAACAAGCTAAAACTGCGCACTCTAAAGTTTTCTAAAAATTCTGACCAAAAATATCAAAATTTTGATGTAAATTTTTTAAAGTTTAATTAGCTTTCCTGAACTTTGTGTAAGCTTTAATTGAATTATATGTACTTTTGGGTAAAGAATTAATTATGTTTTAGTTGAAAATTTTACAAAACATAGCTAGCCACTGCTATTTTTGTGAACACAGCTGTATGATATGAGTTTTAAATTTTTTCTCTAAGTTAAGAGAACATTTTGAAAAGAAGCTTTTACATTTATATTTTAATTTTTATTACGTTGATCGAAAATATTTAGTTTTACCCACTGAAGGGTAATCCTCTTATTAATAAACAAATTTAATAGGTTTACAAACCTCTTATAAAGGTTTATGAACCTTTTTTTATCTGCTATGAATTTGAGATTAAGTTTTCCACCTTAAGTTTTAAAATTTTGTTTCTTCTAAGAAAGGTGAGAATGCAATTTTGCCTTGCTGATAATCGCATTCTGCATTGCAAGTCGCAGTATTCATAATTAAAACTTCAAGCAAAAACTGATTGACCACAAACTTGAATTTTAAATGAATTTTTTTTCAGACTTGTATTTTATTTAAATGTATGTGTGTATAAATATATGCAGAGTTTAAGTGCGTGCTCATGCGCATTTTTTTAAATGCCCGTCATCTCATAAATGCAATAAATGAAAGTTATCAACTGGAAATGACAACAAAATCAACACGTTCATCCTTATTTCAGCTGTTGCAATACGAATTATTGTCTGCTACATAAACAAATGCATTTACAAACAAACATAATATTTATATGTTTCTTATTTTGTTGTTATTATTTTTTGTATTTTCCGCTTTGCAAACTCTTGATGCATGCACCTTGGAAAAATATAAATATACATACATATGTATAACGATGCCGGTAAATAAAGTGAATTTAAAGATTTCAACAAATATAAGTAAAATGCAAACAAAAAACTTGTTATTGACAGAGTGAAACTATTTACAGTTACTCATTTATTTGAATTTTTCATAAGCGTACGTATCGAGTGGAGTGGACAAAAAAAATTCATAAATTTTACATTAAAATTTTTCGAATTCCTTAAAGTCAAAGTAGACCGACATTTAATAATGAAATTCGGTAAGATCCGACCAGACCTGTGAAATTTGATTAGAAATTAGCAATCAATTGATTAGATGGTTTTTTTAATTTTCAAAAAAAGCATTTATTAATTGATTACGCTTAAAAACATTAGAAAAAATTATGATTTTTTCACGATTATTAAAAGTAATCAAAAAAAAAATCACAACTTTTGTTTATTTTAAATTTTCTGTGATTTTTTTATTTATTTCTTTTTAATTACGGTTGATTTATTTTTAATATTTTTTTTGGTTATTTTTGAAAATTTATTTTTTTTGTTATTTTTGATTTTTTGTTATTATTTGTCACTTTTTTTTGATTATTTTTGATTTTTGTTTTTTTTTTTGATTATTTTTAATTTATTTATGGTTATTTTTTTTTTGATTATTTTGGTTTATTTCTAATTATTTTTGTTTTTTTTTTTGATTATTTTTAATGTTGGAATCTGGCAATATCGCAGCAACGTTCATCTTCTTATGATCTGTCATTCTGTCTATATACATACACATTTTATTCTTTGTACTCATTCTTACTTACTTCTGAATAAACCACCGGCAAGAACGGATTTATAAAAGCGTGCGTTTTATTAGGTTATGGGACCAGAAGTTTCCATGCAATTTTGAAGTCATAAATCTATATAAAAAGTAATCCAGAATGGCGAACTCATCTTTATATACCATAGACAAACTCGATGTGTCGAATTATGAAACGTGGACAGTGCAAATGCGTAGTGTACTAATCCACGGTGGTCTTTGGAAAGTACTGACTGAGGTGAAGCCTACAAGTGCGGATGACCTAGCGGTGTGGACCATAAAGGACGAGAAGGCGTTAGCTACCATCATACTCAGCGTAAAATCCAATCAACTAAGCTATATTAAAAATTGCAAGTCGTCGGCAGAAGCGTGGCTGAAATTAAAAGAGGTGTACAAGCCGCAAGGGCCAATACAAAAGGTATCATTGTACAAACAACTTTTAAGCAAGCGTATGCAAGAAGAAGAAAATCCACAGGAATTTATCAACGCATTTACTGAGCTCGCAGACAAGCTGACGGAGACGGGAATTACTATCCAGGATGATTTGCTAAGTATAATTCTTTTATCAAGCTTACCCAAATCATACGATAACTTTGTCATAGCTATGGAAACGCGAGATAGTTTACCTGCATTCAGCGCATTAAAGATAAAGCTCTTAGAAGAGGGGGAACGGCGCAAACGGCAGCAGGAACCGGCAGAAGTGAGCACGCAGCAAGCATTTATAGCTACCGAAAAAGCATACAAGAAAACACAGGGTGAACAAAAAGTCACGAGAACGCAAAATAAATCCAATTTCAAATGCTTCGCATGTGGAAAAAGAGGACATTTCGCAAATAAATGCAAAGAAAAACGAAATTCCAGAGAAACAGCAATGAATGTCATCGCAATGACAAACATGCAAAACAAATTCGATGATACATGCTGGTACATGGACAGTGGCGCAACGTCACACATGTGCAATAACAGATCAATGTTTATAAAGTACGAACAATGTGTTGAAAAGATTTGGCTAGCATCAAACACTGCAATTACAGCAATAGGCAAGGGGGACGTATTGTTAAAAACAAAACAGAGAACACTTCGCTTGCAGAATGTGTTGTACTCGCCTGAGTTGAAAGCAAACTTCGTATCAATTAGCAAAGCAGTAGAACATGGTATGTCAATAAATTTCGAAAGAGAGCAAGCACGTATAATCGACAGGTATGGTGAAATTATTTTAACAGCGTTAAAAAGGCACAATTTGTATGTTGTGGAAATGAAACAAGAGAGTTTGTATGCATTGAGCAGCAACGAAATTTGGCACAACCGGTTTGGCCATCTAAATTATCAAAGCTTATGTAAATTGAAGAAAGATGATATGGTTCGCGGTATTCAATTTTCTAATCAAAGCAAAAAGTTCGTAAATTGTAACACTTGTATGTTGAGTAAAATACATACATTACCTTTCCCAAAAGAGTCTGAGCGAAAATCTGAGATGTTATTAGAGTTGGTACACTCGGATGTGTGTGGCCCAATAAATATAAAATCTGTGGGAGGTTCACGTTATTTTGTAACTCTAATTGATGACAAATCCAGATTTATACATGTTTATTTTTTAAAAGCGAAAAGCGAGGTTTTGGATAAATTTAAAATATTCAAAGCGTATGTAGAACGTCAGACAGGTTGCAAAATAAAGGCGCTAAGGAGCGACAATGGCAGGGAATATGTTAACAATGAATTTGATGAGTTTTTGAGACAGCACGGTATACATCACGAATTGACAGTTCCTCACACACCACAGCAGAACGGTGTGGCAGAGAGGGCGAATCGTACGCTCGTCGAGATGGCACGAAGCATGATTTTACATAGCAAAGTTCAGCAGAATTTATGGGCAGAAGCCATATCAACAGCAGCATACTTGAGGAACAGATGTCCAACAAAATGTTTAGCAAACGTAACGCCATATGAAGTTTGGTTTAATAGAAAACCTGCAGTCGGGCATTTGAAAACATTTGGCGCAGTCGCGGTCGGATTAAATAAAACACCGCATGGTAAATTCGAAGCTAAAGGTAAACAATTTATTATGGTAGGATACTCTTTAGAGAGCAAAGCATATCGTTTGTACGACAAAGAATCGCATAAAATAGTAATAAAAAGAGATGTAATTTTTAATGAGAGCGAAATTGGGCAAAGCAAAGACTGCCATGATAGCAATGCAATAGATTTGTTAGAATTCTTTGTCGAGGAGGAGAATGCAAACACAAATGTAGATTCGAAAAACGAAAATATAGAAGTGGAAAGCGATAGTTCAGTGTATGACAGTGCAGACGAGGCAAATTTAAGCGAATCTGATAGAGAAAACGGAATTGAAGATAAAAATCTTAAAGCAGGTAGAGGTAGACCGAAGTTTGTGCGAACTGGTTTGCCTGGACGACCTAAAAAACAATATAATTTGATAAACAGTATGGTAAATGAAGCAATACCATCAAGTGTAAATGAAGCGTTATCAAGTACGAATCGTGATTTTTGGTATAATGCTATGAAAGACGAATTTGCAGCATTGAACAAAAATGAAACATGGGTATATGTTGACTTGCCGCCTGGCAAGAACGCAATTAAAAATAGATGGGTATTTACACTCAAACGTAATAAAAACGGCGATATTGAACGATACAAGGCACGGCTTGTGGCTAAGGGGTGCGAGCAGAAATTTGGTATTGACTATAGAGAAACGTTCTCACCTGTTGTGCGTTACAGCACGATTCGCATGATTTTAGCAATTGCTGTAGAAGAAGAAATGCATTTGCATCAGCTTGATGTTAGTACTGCATACTTAAACGGTGTCTTAGAGGACGAAATATATATGCAACAACCGGAATATTTTATAGATGAAAAACAACCAGAAAAGGTTTTGAAATTGCAAAAGGCAATTTACGGCTTGAAGCAGTCCGGTAGGCAGTGGAATTTTAAGCTAGATGGTGTATTAAAACAAATCGGTTTTAAAGCATGCGACAACGAACCATGCTTGTATTATATGAATGATGAAAATGAATTGATTCTTATTGCCGTGTACGTGGATGACATTTTAGTCGCTTGTAAAAGCAAATCTTTATTGCTAAAAATAAAAGCTCTTATTTCTGAAGAATTCGAAGTAGTTGATAAAGGTGTGATGCAACACTTCTTAGGAATAGAGATTGAACGCAGTGGCGAATTAGGTGACATCGCGCTTAGTCACAAACAATATATCAAAGACTTATTGAAGTCATATAATATGGAAGAATGTAAACCTAAGGCAGTACCCTTGGAAGCTGGTTACCAAACTGTGTGTAATGATGACTGCGAAAAGGCAGACGCTAAGCAATATCAATCGTTGATAGGTGCACTTATGCACTTGGGTTTAACAACAAGGCCTGATATATTACATTCTGTTTCAAAATTATCACAGAGAAACAAAAATCCTCACATTGAGCACATGACTGCTGCTAAACATATTTTACGTTATTTAAAAGGTACTTTAAATTTTAAACTTTTATATCGTGCAGGTGGCAGCTGTGTCGAAGGCTTTGTCGATGCGGATTGGGGAAGTGATCCTCAAGACCGAAAGTCATATACTGGTTTCGTATTCTTTTACGGAAAATGTGCTATATCGTGGGAGTCAAGGAAGCAAATCACAATAGCCTTGAGCAGCACAGAGGCTGAATATATAGCGGCATCAAATGCAGCTAAAGAAGCAGTTTATTTGCAGCGCCTCTTGAATGAGATAGGTTTTTCGAAAGGTGATCCAATTATTTTACATATCGACAACCAAGGTGCACAGAAACTGGCAACTAATCCTGTGTACCACAACCGAACAAAACATATCGATGTTCGTTATCATCATATAAGAGGATTGGTTAATGATCAAGTAATCACATTATCATATTGTCCTACGGATCAGATGACAGCTGACATATTCACGAAGAATCTTCCTGGGACAAAGCATAAGAAATTTACAACTGAAATGAATATCTTTTGATTTGATAAGAGAAGATTCACATTGAGGAGGAGTGTTGGAATCTGGCAATATCGCAGCAACGTTCATCTTCTTATGATCTGTCATTCTGTCTATATACATACACATTTTATTCTTTGTACTCATTCTTACTTACTTCTGAATAAACCACCGGCAAGAACGGATTTATAAAAGCGTGCGTTTTATTATTTAATTTAGTTTTGATTATTTTTTATTTTTATTTAATTATTTTTTATTTAATTGTAAATCGTAAGAAATCGCCATTGTTTTTGATTGTTTTTTAGAATAAACATTAAAACAAGCATTAAAACCTGAAAACAAAGTCAATCATTACTATGCTTTGCCGAAAATGAATCAATCAGACCGGTAATATAATATAGAGCCCCCATACAACCGGTTGTTGCTAAAAACAGATTTTGGACTATATACTTTTCAACTTGATATGTTAAAAGCTCAAATTGAAACTTCATTCGAATGACCGACCAATTATCTGATAAGTGAAAAAAGTACTCAAGTGAGGAAAGTGTAATAAAGGAAAGGCTTTATAAACATTCACCATCAGATTGCCTTTACGTCGTATCTCAGCGAGATGAGCTCCTTTGTTGTAGTGTGTACAATATGCAGCAATCTTTATCTTAGTTTAAAAATTGTACGTCATTTAAAAACCAAAAATTATAAAACTGATTATCGCATTGATAAATGGTCTGAAAAAAAAGTCCCTAAAACCACATCATGCACTCATGTGTTATAAGTGAAAGTTGTTAACAAAGTGAATATGCTGCAAAAGTTTTTTACTTTTTAATGTTTGCGTTTTTCATCTCTTTGCACAACTGCAGACTCTCTTAAGTTTATCGCTGCTTTAGTGAAATGCCGGTTTATTTTAACAACAAACATAAAGAGTGTAGTGTGTCTTGATTGAGCTGATTGAATTGGTTTTCATGTTTAGTGTTGCCAGAAACACATGCTTTGTTACTTTTTCCAAATATAGCCATATATAATAGTAGTGAAATATGAACTATTTGTGTTTTTAATAATTTTCAATTACAATATACCGAATTGTAAAAGAATCCATATGCAAAGAAATTTCAAAGTTGAAACAAAATTCAGAAAATTTAATATTAAATTAAAAAAGTTAAACATTTCTATTGTTAAAGGCTTTTTTTGGTTTTGTCTTGTAATGTTTCAAGATTGTTAATAAATTATAACTTTTATATGAAAATTTGATATGAAATTAGTTAGACCATCCTTATGGAACTCTCAGAAGTATTTTTACTTAAATTTAGGGGCGTTAAATTTTCGCTTATTATTATAATTATAATTTTTGCCACATGTGCAGATCTTTCACATAAAAACCACTACTTGCCATTTCAAAAGAGATTAAAAAAAGACCGGCACTTCAGAGAAACACACAATCCATAAATCATTAGCTGACACTCCAGCGATGCAGCCGCATAGCTACACATTTGTAATTTAAAATTTTTAACAAGTTCATTATGAAACCAGAAAAAATTAAAATTTCCGACTAAACTAACTCTCTACTCTTATTTAAGCTTACACACTGTAATTATGAGACACTCCTGCATCTTGCTGACTTATTAAAAATTCATTTACCTAATGAACAAACAAACAAAGTTGTTTTATTTACACTTTTTCTAGTTTTGCAATTTTCCAAAGGAACAAATTTCAATGGAAATACCAATTCCTATGTGAGTTCATGGTCGAAAATTGTTCTCATATTTCGCATATACATATGTATGCATTTGCATTAGGGTGGTTCTTTAAAAACGTTATAGTTTTTGAAAAGTTGTAATAAAATTCGTTACGTTTAAACAAAACAAATTATTCGGGATTATTTGCGGAAATTATTTTAAGAATCACAAAATAAAAAAAAAACAACGTCAGTGCTTTTTTATAGGTTTTTGAGGTTAGAACCGAACCACGGATAAGTAGTTATGATAGATATCAGTCTTAATTATCTATTTCGAAAAATTTTTGATCAAATAGTTATAAAGATGATATAGAATTTCAAAAAATTGCATGGATACCAAAAAAATATTTTTCTTTTTTCAATTTTTTTTGAACTGTAATTAGGAGTTTCTTTTACTTTTGCATAGATATTAATTTCTTTGCAAAATTATGCGAAAATTGAGTATTTGAAAGAATTGAGTAATGAATTGATTGGAAGGCTATTTCAAGCAATAATGATTATTTTAATTATTTACAAAAATTCACCATTACTAAATGATTACCATTGAAAAAAAAAATAAAAGATAATGAAAAGTAATCAAACAATAAAGGTCAATTAAAATTAATCGAAATCAAAAAAGTTCTTATCATAAAAAATAATGATTCTAAAATAATCATTAAAAATCGAAAATAATGTGTTATCTTCCACTTGTCCCTACATTATTTTTACAAAATATAACACGTGCGCTTGATTCAATAAAAAACCTCATTAATTAATTCACCTTTTTAATGGAAATTAAAGCTAAATAAAACTGTAAAAAAATTTGTATTTTACATGAAATTTTTGAGACATGTGTTTAAATTTCTGGGAATATTATATTTACACTCTGAATAAAAAACAACATTTGTTAAAACTTAATCAATGCGCATACATTTATTTTTTCGCTAACTATTTCGTGTGAAATTATTTAAATAAACCAATTAAATTTGCTTTATTTAATGAGTTCCCTTTTTATATAATCTAATTTTTTGTGTATTTTATGTAACTTTAATATTAGATCATAACAGTTTACAAGAATCATAAATATGTACAGTGAGTATAAGACGAAATGGGCCACTTTGTTATGTTAGTAACTTCTCATTCTATGTAGGAATGTCACGTTTATTGATCCGCAATAACATCCTATAAGCAGTTTTATGGCTGGTTTTCTATTCAACTGTTACCAAGCCAAAAAGCAAATATCCACTGTTCTCTATTTTCTAGCTAACAATGTCAGCTGTTGAGCAGTTCCTCGCTAATGCAGATCTGAGTACTTGTACCGGTATAAAAATGGCAATGACCAGCCATCTAACCGAAATGTTACATAACGTTAATTTAATTTTATTTTTTTCGTTGTTCATTAATCTTTTTATTTGACATTTTTATCATACCAAGAAAGTAAAAAATAAAGCAAATTAAACATACAAGCTATTATATAAATGCCCGACTAACATAGAGAAATGCGCTTTTATAGGTATTGTAGTTGTATTTGTAAATTAGTGTCTGTATAATACTTGAATAATATATATTTACACATGCCATAGATATAATAAAACGGCAAATGCTTTGGGTCATATGAAAACTTGTTTGATCCATAGTTACTGTTATACACATTTCGTACACTGCGCTCAAAAATGATGGGACAAACATTATGTTGCCATAAAAACAAGGCAAATTATTGCTAAACAAACAAACTTTAGAAAAGGTGGCAACTCACATCTTAGTATAATCTTTTATATGACAACTCAAATTTGAAAATCAAGTTAACTTTAAAGTAAAATTAAATATTTAAGTATTTAGCAACCCGGAAATAAAAAACATATGTTACTATTAATCTACTGTTCAAGGAATTTTCTGTGACGCTAACTACTTACTCTTGAGACATTTTGAGACAAATTAAAAAATATTTTCGGTACATTTTTTTTATTTGGTAATTTGGAGACTTTTTAGGGGCCATTTCGAAGTAATCGCAAAATGTTATCGACAATTCCTAATTGATCAAAAAAATGATACCCAACAAGTTCCAAACTGATCGAGAAGACAATTTCAAATTGATCCCGAAAAAGTACTGGAGACTATTCCGAAATCACATCCAAGAAGACCCGAAATAATTAAAAAAAAATATGAAAAAAATGTCTAAATGATCCAAAAAACTCCCGAAATGGTCTTAAGAAAAGTAAGAAAATCATCGAAATGAACCAGAAAAGGTTCCCAAAGTTAGCCAGAAAGAGTGCCTAAATAATTTGGAAGAAGTAGCAAAAAAAAAATCCCGAAAAGGCTCCGCCTAATACTGAGAAGTAAACTTCAAAAATTATAAGAATTGTTCTTGAGCTTTAAATGTAAATACATATGTACATATATATACTTATATAGTTCATATGCTAAACAAAAAACGGTTGTGGTAACAATATCCGTTCGCTAAGTTTTTTCATCAAAAATTTCATATTTTGGTTTTGAAAATTTTGTTAATTTCCGGATTCAACAAATTCAAACAAAACTATAACTTTTGTGAAATGAAATGAAAATTGTTACCAGCTCATCTAACCGCTATTTTAGACAACATGGTTACACTGTCAAAAATAAAAAATGCGCAAAGAGAACGCAATTTTGTGTTATGGATCTTAATAAAAAAAAAAAAAAAAATTAGACAAACGAACTAAACGTGGACTTGTGGCTTCAAGAACTTGAGGGCTATAATTTTTCAGAATTTTTCACAGATTTCCAACTCAGACTGAGAATAATCACTTAGCTAATCATATCATAAAAGCAGCGATGAACGCCATTTTCTGCTACTGACAGGTGTTCCTCCATTTGTTAAAACTCATAAAGCACTTGCCTGCCATTTAACGGTATATTGAGAAGTCACCATTAATGCCCGCTCACTTGACCTCCACTTTTCATTTGTTATTTACGATAAGTGATTCTTTGTGTTGTTGGCGATTTAAATCATCAGAGCAAATAAATGGGCTAATGTTCCTTTGGTCGTATCTTTTAAACCATAATTAACTTTCTTTCACTCCATGCAGTTATTCAATATTCGTTTTTCTTTTACAACATTCTATGAATGTTTTGTGCTTTTATGGTAATTTGCTGCAGCTAGAACAAGTTAAGGTTTTACGGGTAAAGAGAAAACAAAACCATTTTAATAGGTTAATGGACGCCAACATGCAGTGGAATCGTTCTGAGTGAGCGAGGTATACATGTATGTAGGTGCGTGCATGTGGCGGTGTAGTAAATAAATTATTTTCATATTAATTGCTAGGTATTATGGATATTTTTAGTACACCATTCATGTTAGGTCTTATATTCAGAAGTCAGCAAATATTCGGTGTGATAATACTATGAGACGGGTGTGGCAAGTAGCGTTTACAAAAAGTAATACAAACTAAGCTCGCACACTTGACCAAATTTATTCCGAAAGCTTTGACAAACGCGAGGGGTGTGACATGGCATGGAGGTGGCAGAATTTTATTTTGGTTTTTAGTTTAAAGAAAGGTCTACTGAAGCAGACCAGTTGGTACATATAATCATTTGAAGTATGCTTTTTACATCGTTGTTAAGCTTAACTTGCAGTGCAATATTGTTAGCTCAAAAATATGTAGGTGGTAACATCATGTAACCTCTAAAATTTGCACATGTTTTGTAAATATTTTTGTAGACAGAAAATGGTATAAGTTTTGTACACAAATTAGTTTTTAAGAGCTTTTCGTAATCTTTTCCATAAGTTTTTGAAAGCTTTTTCATATATTAGATCACACCAGTTCAAATATTTCCTGATAACACCGAAACCGGTAAAGTTATCGAAATACGAAATATCGCAAACTTCAAGTCAGACATCTATTAAAGCAACGGTGAAAGTTTCATTCAATTTCATTCCGCAGTTTTTGATCGATACTCGCACAAACATGCAGACATACAGACGGAAATTATACAAACTGTTAATTTGGCTCCTATTTGTTATGGTAATGACCCATCCCATTTGTCTTTATTGAATATCTGCAATCCATTCACTTCGATAATCTCACATTATTTAATTAAAGTTTAAATACCTCCAGAATCCATATTTACATCACAATAACTTAATGATTCATTTTGTTCTTCTGACAGGATGGAAATTTGATTAATATTGACTTAAAAAATGCAGCTTATAAGTCAATATCACGTCCAATTACATAACATGAGTGGGTTCCTCACGGTGCACAGCACAAATCGTGCGTCATACATTTGTGTGTTGTGTTAACCTACATACCAGCAGTTCTGAGTTCGATACCCAATTGAGCAATTAAGATACATATTTATTCCTTGAAATAGTTACTTTTGTTTCAAAAGTTAAAGGTCACACTATAATTTCGAGAAGCTCGGCCTAAAACCTGTAATAGCTAAATTGTCGCAATTTTATTTGTTTTAATTCGAAAGATTGCAATATCTGAGAATAAACAGCTGGAAATGGTTTTTTAATTAATTGAAATTCTCATCACAATCGGACTTTATTGACATTTTCACTGGTTGCACTTGACAGTACTATTTGCATTCCCGCGCAATATCACTGAAGAGTAAATATTTTCGTTTTACTTCGGTACATTGAGCACAAAGTGTTTCCAAGTTTCGTTAAAATCAAATTTTTCAAATGAGGCAAAAGTTAGAACGTTCCAAGAAACAGTGCCTCAGATCCATTCAGTATTATTTTTAGGATCATCAAAAAACTTCAGGCTTCACTCTCAAACAAAACTTTTCATTGCCGCCTAAGAAGTTAACTAAAGAAAGTATTAGTCACGCGAAGGGAACAGGTAGATATTCTATGGGAAAAATGAGAAGGGAAAGGAATTTAAAAACGAAAAGAAAACAGAAGTGAAAAATGGGGGAGGGTATGAAAAGATTAAGCGGGATAAGAATGAAGAAAAAGAGAGGGAAAAGAATGAGGCTCCTTAGGAGGAAGAAGAGATTGCGGATGATTTGCGAACTAACTATTAAACGCTCCAAGCTAATTTGCGATCAGCACAACATGACTTTTCTGCATCGTAGTATCACCACTACATTAACCTTTCACTTTATACTGTTGGTAAATGGCCTCCAATGCGCAGACGATAAAGTTTACACTTTCTTGTTCGTTGGCTGGAAAATGTAGTTGAGTAAGTTAGCCGCATCGCTATGTCAAGAGTACTAGTGAAAGGTAAATGATTACTAAATTATCCTAGAGAAATGTCAAAGGAAGATAGTTAAGAATTTTTTTGTAGCGTCTTGCATATTCATCGTCGTCATGAAGAGCTTATTTCATGGGGAGTTAAACAATGTGTAGATAAATGGTAAACTTTGAACTGTAAAAACAAGAATAATTTTAATAATAATGTAAAAAGTTTTCGCATTTTTAAATTCACACCAAAGCCATATTTGCACCCAAAGCCGGTATTGTGATTGATTCCCCTTCGAAATAGGCAACTCTGGTTTTTCAGCACCCCTCTGAGATAACAGCTGACATTTGTTTACATGCAAATATGCTAACAGCTGATTGGTTATAGAGTTAAAATCTGCTCGAGCGGCATCTTAAACTAAAAAACTAAATGATCAGATTAAGATTGGTTTAAATAAAACTTAGTTCCAACGCTTTAGATTCTAGATACAGCAGCAAATCTAGAATCTATAAATAAAAAAGAATGGATAGAGATAGATCAAAATAGCCATTTACACTGAGAAGGACACAATGCATAAGCCGGGTAAGTGTGTATTAGCAAAAAAATAACAAAGTATAGTCCGATCCGAAAAGCATTTTTATTGAACACTGTTTCTCACAACAGAGGAGAGAGATGCTCAGAGCGTGTTGAAAAGATGAAGCTTCTTCATTTTACTGCTGGCAACAAAGTTAATGACTAAGATATCTTGTAAAGCGAAAGATAATAAAGTAAAAGTAAATTCAATTAATTAGCTGTTCAAGCAAAGTACTTATTTAAGTAGAATCTAAGATGATGCTCAATGAATGTGCCAGATTACGTAAATTAAATGTAAAAAAAGAAAACGCACTTAATTTCACAAAGGTTTTTATGAACTTCACGTACCTAAAGCAAAATTTTTTAAATAAAATTGGTATGTATATAATTACGATTCCCTATTATATTTCATCGTATTGAAAAAATGGCAACATTTATGGTTAAAAAAGCTGTTCAACAACATTACCAATAATCCGACCAGTTTAAATTAAAAAACAAATAAAATGTTTAACTTTGCTAAATTTTTTTACCAAATAGCAAAGAAGAAGCAATGCGCTATAGGCGATTGGCCCCACGAATGATATAAACTCCGATAATTTTCACTTTCGTTGGGCAATTTAATGAAAGCAAAAACAACAAGCAAAATAGAAAAAACGCAAGTACTGTTACATGTAGTAAATAAAGGCAACAAAAAACCATAATAAATTGAAAGATTACTGAACACATTCACGAATCGTAAACAAATCGAAATTAGAAGAAAGGTGAACAAATTGTTGGGCGTTTTGAAATGAATGGCACGCAAGTTCTCACACAACATACACGCAATCGTAAAATTACTAAAAGCTAGGTGAAGCAATTCAGTTGCATGGCAACTAGGTGTAATGAAATATCCCAGCGAGCATTTAGGTAAATGCTTTTAAAAATAAAATAAAATAAAATAAAATAAAATAAAATAAAATAAAATAAAATAAAATAAAATAAAATAAAATAAAATAAAATAAAATAAAATAAAATAAAATAAAATAAAATAAAATGAAATGAAATAAAATAAAATAAAATAAAATAAAATAAAATAAAATAAAATAAAATGAAATAAAACAAAATAAAATAAAATAAAATAAAATAAAATAAAATAAAATAAAATAAAATAAAATAAAATAAAATAAAGTTAAATAAAATAAAATAAAATAAAATAAAATAAAATAAAATAAAATAAAATAAAATAAAATAAAATAAAATAAAATAAAATAAAATAAAATAAAATAAAATAAAATAAAATAAAATAAAATAAAATAAAATAAATTAAATTAAAGTAAAATAAAATAAAATAAAATAAAATAAAATAAAATAAAATAAAATAAAATAAAATAAAATAAAATAAAATAAAATAAAATAAAATAAAATAAAATAAAATAAAATAAAATAAAATAAAATAAAAAAAAAATTAAAAAAATAAAATAAAATAAAAAAAAATAAAATAAAAGAAAATAGTGATAAAAGGGTATACATAGTGCTTCAATTCAAGGTGATTATTTTTAAAGTATAGGGTCTTTCTCTCAGCAAAAATATTCATATGCCCTCGGAGTTATATCACACTAAATTTTTTATTTTTATTATAACCAATTACTAGTTGTTGCCACATAAAAAAATTACATAATTTCACTTATCTTTATCATTTCAGAAAACTTACAAAGGATAATCTGAAAACAAAGTTTGAATAACAACAAAGAAGTCAAGATTAGTCTTATGTCAAGGTGACAACAGGTTAATTAAAAGTTTTATCTTTGATCTTTACTCCCACTCAGAGCAGCCTTGTGCAGTGAGGTGAATAAGATGCAGCTTTAAGCAATGAAGCAAGGCAAGAGATCAAAACAGCAAAAAGGACACAAACAAAAATTGTTATCTTAAAACAACAAAAACAAAATTACAAAATGTATACCAGATGGCTGGCTGGCCACAGAACGAGACTAACAACAGAAATAGCTACAAATACCACCAACGCACGAATAAAAGAACTACAAAGACCACAAGGGCATAGATGGTTGAGTAGAAGTTTACGCAGAACATGTCCTACGGCTAGCATATTTCAACTATATAACCGCATAGCATGGATAATTTTACTACTCACAGTCATAACAGTACACATTTGTCATGGTAGCGCAGTGACGCATCAATTGACAGCGCGACCACGCCAACATCAAAGCGCAATTGACCACGCAATTCATAGAGCGAAGCGTACGACGCAATCCAGTCACTTATTAACTAGCGAAGGTCATTGGATGAGCGAGATTGATAGTGACAGCTTTCTACCGATTATACCCAAGGACATCAGTGCTGAATTTCTGGCGCATAGAATATTCACCGAAACAGGACAATATCGCGTTTTTCAAGCACCAACTAGTGATTTGAGAGAAGCGGTGAAATTGGAGCAGAAAGTCGACATAAAGCAACATAACGAAGTTGAAACGGCGCATGATACCTTAAAAAAGCCATACAACAAACGACGCACGAGTGCAACACCTAAAGATCACAATGAAATGGCAAAATTGAAAATGGTTACAAACATACATTCGATGATACAACCAATTGTCACGAAAGCGAATAACAGTAGACCATTTACAAAGCCTGCAACAAACGCCCAACAGCCAACTGTTGTCCAAGTAGAAACTCAAAAGGCTAACCAAATTGCGGATTTCAAACCACTACCCACATCGGTAATGACAGCTACATTCACTGCTGCGCCACCGAATTTAGTTAACAAAGAAATGCGTGAATTGGAAGCATTGCTAGTAGAATACGCTGAAAGTTTTTTGAAGCACGCAGACTACGTACCAACAAAGGAATTGATAAATGTATTACACGATAATTATACAAACGCAGCTGAGGTGCCCAACAAAAAGCGTCCAATGCGACACGCCAGTCCCAGTCCACATCATCATTATCAACATCATCATGTACATCAACATCATCAGCAACACCCCAATGTAATACCAGCGGCTATCACACGCAAAGCGGATGGCGATATAAACATGAATATACCACGTGCCATGGAAACTGGCAGATTACTTTTCTCCTCAGGTGCGTCATTTACTTAATTTGTTGTTATTATGAGAAAACATTTTATATTTTTTATTTTACTTGGTACTTTTTAGGTTTAAAAAAGATGCTTTGGCCAATATTCATGGGTTTGCAAGTATTGAAATCGCTCATGTTTGCTTTATTCCTGCCGACTTTGATTGGTTCATTTGGAAAGCTACTTGGAAAAGGTAAGAGCAATTGTAGGAAATTTAAAGAAGCAGATATTAGCTTTGTTAGCGCACATTACAATTTTTAAAAATTTTATAACAATTTTTACCGAGAAAGGGTTCGTTTACAAAAAGCACTTGCAGCGAGAGAGCGCATCTTGACATTTCATTGACAGAGAGAGCTAAAAGTTTTTACTGTAGGAATTTCACTCCGTTAAAATTGTAAGTGAAAAACAGCTGATCGTGACAACGAAAAGCAAAAACAAAAATTTAAAAATTGCAACTTTTAACCAATCAAAATGGCAACAGCGCTTTTTGCTGCAAGTTTTTACCGACTACTTTCGCTTGAAACTTTTTACTTTTTTTGTTTCGACAGAGTTTTACGTCATTCTCATTTTACTTACACTTGTTGCAAGTTTTGTACGCGAACAAAGCTATTGTAGGCCGCTTTTTCTGTGGAAGTAAATTTAAGCAACACCAACAGCTTGAAACGTAAACAAATGTCAGCTGTTACCTTATCTTGGCGCAAAAAAAAAAACAATGTTGCCTACTAAGAACGGCAATAAATCATAACAGCGGCCTTAAATTTTCACGGAAAACTGAATTTTAACTGAAGTTTGAATTGCAACTGAGTTCAAGCAAACTTAGTTTAACCTTAGCCATTTTCTACTCCCATTCAGGTATCGTTTCTGGTTCAGCGCCACTATTTATACGGCCAGCGGATGCACCACAAGAACTTGACTTCCGCGATAACACAATCAATTTTGATGATGACAAATTTGCAGTCGTCGATGAGGGTACAAAGGATGATGGTTATGCTTACAGTCAAGCAGGTGAGTGCATTTCGCTTACATTCAACCATATACATACACTTTGAAAGCTTTTCTCATTTCTCGTTTACAGAAGCCTCACAAACACATTACACCACCTACAATCAAGCGGGCATCAATCGCATTGAACAGCAAAACAAAATGCCTGATACATATTTGAGTGCACTGCAAACAATCGGTTCGGCATCATTTAAGAATTCTGGTTCACTTTCAAGCGGCTCATCGAATGGAGCTTTTAGTGGTGGTGGTCTTGGTGCTCCTATGCGTACAAAACCAGCTGCTGCAGCGAATACAAACAATTTTCAGACATTCCAAAATGTGCCAGCTTCATCGTTGTTGCTCACTAATTACGATCCATTTTATAGTCCATTGTTGTCGCGTTTAGATTCGGTGTTTGGGCAATTAAAATTGAATTCGGACAATGAGAATTGTCGTGAAAAGTTAATTTGCTTGATGTATGCGAACCCAGCCAAATACGCGCCATACAGCAACTTGGTGTCAGCACAATTGTCGCGGTGAGTATGATGTAGAGAAAAGTCGTATATTGTTATGCGCTACGGAGTGATAGAAGTGAATTTTTGAATTTTTCTAAGACCCGTAAAAGCCTCGAAATAGTGGTAAAAAATCCCGCTAAGTTTCTACATGGTCCCGAAAAACTCCTTTAAAGATAGTGCCAGTGAAAGACTTGTAAGAATCTCAAGCATTCCATTAGCCGAATTATTTTTATGTATGGGTTATTTGCTATTCTATTTGTGTATTTACGATTTCCCATCTACTCAAATATTAGAAAAGCTCTATCAGTTCAGTTCAAGTTCACATGCATGCTGTTTCCGGGAAGCACTAGAGTAAGCCATAATAGGCAAATGCTTCCAAACATAACAACGAAATCAATTAATACGTTCAAATTGCTTACTGAGATGAATATAAGTGCCTAAAAGTAGGCAACGTAATTTGAAGCTATTGTTGAGCGTACTTGTGCTTACTTATTTATGTACAGCATGCCTTGTAGGGAAAATGGTTGTTCCGCGCTGGTGTGTTTCTAGTGTATTCGGAATCACAACTAGTTCACCCTCAATGTCTTTTACACATTAACTATATATGGCTGTGTCCTAGGCGGGGTTCTGAACTATTTCTTTTATACTACGTAAATATTCCACAGTTCAGATCTAGGTAATTTTTGGGTAATTCCGAAAATTTTTTCCCTAAGTAGCACAATATTTCATCTTTTTAATCTTGTATTAAGCTTTCGAAAAATTCGAAAAGAATTCCCTTTGTAGGATTTGAGAAATTATTTAGTTTTTCAACTATTTTGATATTATAAAACATAAGCTTCAACTTCAGACATGGGTTATAATTCAGGGACCCCTTATAATGATTATTTGTATACTTTTAATGAAAAAAGTCAATGTCTTCCCGGTATCGGAGGATAGTTTCAAGTATATAAACGGGCATGTCTCTTCAAGCTTAACAGAAATCTGCATTGATTGAAGAAACTTTAAACATGAGTCAAAAATATTTAATTTCAAATTACAAATTTTAACTCAAAAAGTAATGCTTGATATTGATCAAAAACATGACACTTATTTTTGATTTTTATTAAAAAAAATTTCAAAATAATGATTAATTAACGCGTTTTATACTAAACCTCATATATTTTACGGCCCCTGCCAAAACTGTAATGCAGTATAATATGAAAGCTATATAGAGTGAGCTGCGACTAGACCCTTTCGTATACAGTGAGCAATATTCTATCAACCATAGAGAACTGTGCTGAAACTCTGATTCCATAAATTCGCAAATTTGTACTAACATCAGCGTCACACACTTTTTATACCGATATTTATCCATTATTGGTTTGTAGGGTAATTGATCCCAACTCGGCAATTGTATTTATTAATTTCGTTATTCTGAAAAGACATGGCGTATACGTAACATTCACAGTGGGCTTTTGAAGGAAAAGCTTTAATAAGTGATTTTCTGAATTATTATTGTACTCCCATATAATTATGACTACTTTATTTACATTTTACTTTCTGGTGAAAAACAATTCACTTTAATATTGTATTTATTTCTTCTCTTGTTTCAGTGAACTGAACGAGTTGCGTAAACCGACTTCGGATAATCCAGATATTTTACGATTTTTCAAGTACATGCGTGCTGCTAAAGATGGACAAGATGGAGTGGATTGCGAGAAATCATTTGATCTTTGTAAAGAATTTAAAGATTTCGAAAATCCAGCAATGGTTTCAACTTATCACGATATCAACAAATTGGTGCAGGCACGAAAGTTGACGTGAATTGGAATTAATTGGAACTTAAATAGCAACAATGTAAGGCAAGCAAAAATTCTGGTAAAACTTAAGAAAGATTTAAAATATCATGTGAAATACGAAATTTCATATAAAACTGAAGTCATTAAAAGTTCAAAATAATCTTTTATGAAACCGACCCACGCTTTCCAGGCAGAACTATTTTTTAATGAACGAATATATAAATATAGATAAGAAAATCTATCTACTGTTAAGTAGTTACATAAAAATTTTCCAATTTATATAAGTATAAAATATTTAAATTAGAATTATATCTTCATATCTTAAATTCTGTGGCGATGGGTGAAAACAGATAAAAAAAAATTTGGTATCTTAGAATAAACCACTTTGAGGTCGCATTCACCAAAAACCACAACTTCAATGTAATTAAAAGGGAACTAAAATGTTTTGCTCGCTCCAAAATTTTGTAATAATTTAATACACATTTTCAGTCAATTTTTATTTGTGTGTGATAATAAATCTTAGTAGCGGTTTGATGCTGGTATACCCCAATATTGTTCTAGCTCGACTTTGGCTCTTAATGCTTATGGGCACAGAATATCTGTTGTTATGAACTAAGCTGAAGTACATAGTAAAGTAAACTATTTATTTTATTTTTAATCCTTTATTGTTGTAATTTAGTAAATTATTTTTTATATTTAAGAAGAACAATTATGTACATATATATGTTTTATTTATTCCCTTTTTTTATTTGTTTAATTAATTTAAAAAAATAAAATGATGACTGTAAACAAATTTTTATAATTTGGCATAATCATTTTTTTTTGTTTTAGTGGGAGGACCAGGAAGAACTGGGAAATTTCGCATTCATTGTAACATTTGCATTAATATATTTTTGTGATTATGTTAAAAATAATATCCGCATCCCAAATAATAACCGCCTAAGTAAAAAAAACATGCATTCAAAGAGGTTGCAGAAAACGCTTCGAACCTCGAATCTGCAGTAGTCAATTACCAAATGATCATTCTAAATCAATAATGAATATGAAGTATGAAACTGCATCGTGGCAAATTAAATACCAACAAAAACAAATTTTATAAAACCACAGGTCAAAACTTAGGCGATAATAGGGTGGGACCAAATTAGGAAAAAATCACAAAGATAATAAAATTATATTAATCATTAGTCAGTGCCAAGAAGATCGGAATATCACAAAATATAGCAAATCGATTGTTCCAATATGAGATTTGGGCCAAATCTGGCACAATTTAATAGCTAGAAACATGAAATATTGCAGTTACTGTAATTATTTCAGAAGTAATGCGAGTAGTGAAAATCGGTAAGATTGGGCGAACATATCGTATAGCCCCCATAAAAACCATTTATCCGATAAAAGGAATTAGAGCTATGCATGTATCTTTCAATTAGAGAGGTCACATTTCGCACAGCTTGTACTTATTGTAAATAAATAGCGGACATTTAAACCCCGTGTAAAGTTTTCATGAAGGATGTAAACCCTTTCCTTACATATTTTTCTGTAAAAATATCAATCAACTGACATGAAATCTTTTCCCTAAATGTTTTTTTAGGTTAAAATTTATGAGCTTTTAATCAATATACGGCATAAAATAACGTTTAAATATAAAAAAATCAGCTTCTGTTTTTTTTCTTTTTTTAATTTCCTTTAAGTTTGCTGAAGTTTGTTATGCCATGTTTTACAAGAAAGTTACAAAAAATAATACATGCATACTTCATTACAATGAAAACGCTCATAAAATCTACATAACATGCATGTGCTGGGTTAAAAAACAATTTTTTTTTTTTAACTTTATTAGTATTTTCGCAGTTTGACGAAACAAAAACCATGTTGCACAAGTTTCAGGCCTTAATTTTTTAGGTGTGTTGCTGATTTATAATTTATTTTGGGCTGCTGATTAAATAGCCATAGCAAAACGCTTGCATGCATACAATAGTAAAAAGGGAAATTGTATTCTGTACAAAAAAGTGTCAGAAATAAATGTTAATGTTGCAGTGATAACGCAGTTTTTATGCCTTAAAACATAATAAAAAAAATTAAAAAGAAACATTTTTATTTGTTTTCTCTTTCATAAATACAATTTTTCTGTTTGTTTATATAAACATTTTTTAATTGTGAACAATTTTAATTGCTTTTTTTAAGCGGCAAGTTCACTGTTGAATTTCTCACGTCCTCAGAAATTTGTTTAGCGATTAATATTTACCGCCATTTTAATGATTAATATTGAATTAATAAAAAAAAATGAATTAATTAATTAATTGCATGATTAATATAAACAATTCTGATTGTTTTTAGTAATTTTTAATGTTGGTTAATTGGTCAATTCTTTTTGATTATTTTTTGAATGACGATAAATCATGACTATTTTTGATTAGTTTTTGGTTTTTTGTTTAGTGATTAATATTCAACACCATTTAAGCGATTAATGTTTAATTAATTTAAAACAGAGATTAGTTAATTAATTATTACCTTTTAATTGCATGGTTAATATAAAAAATCCTGATTATTTTTGGTTACTTTTAATGTCGTTTAATTGCATTTTTGATTTAATTTTATGTTTGATTAATTATTTTTATTTCCGGTATATTAATACTATTTGTTATTAATTAAAAGTAATGCACAATTCTTTCAATTATTTTTGTTTATATTTTGAATGGCAATTTATCATGATTATTTGTGATTTATTCTTTTAATAGCGATTAATAATGATTAGTTTTGATTTTTTCTTTAAACACCGATTATTCCTGATTAGTATTGATGAATAATCTTTCAATTAATTAATTAATAATTTGTAATACCCACAAAATTAATGAATGATTATTCAAAATAAAAAAGACAAAAATATTAATATTTATGGGAATTTAACAGGTCTTTTTTAAATCAGTCCCTACTGTCATTATGGCAATGTTTGACCCAATATGGCATAATATCGTGAGGAGTAAGTAAGGGAAATGAATTGCAGTATTTTCTCCTAAATTAAATAATATCGTGACTATTTTTCTGCGTACATTAAATTTGATTTTTATCTTAATTTGCTAGTGCTTTTGAAATTGAACTCAAGAGACCTAAAAAAAGTTCAACGTACTTAAAAGTTGAATGTCGGCCAATCAACGAATATCTCAGTGACCATAACATAATACGAGTAAAGCCTTGAGTCATATGACACACTAACAAAAACATAATTTAAAAAAAACTTCAAATTAGTGGGTGTGTTGTAACAGCTGTGAATACTCTGCAGACAAAACAAAGAAACCATTTATCTCGTGGTTGCTGACGAATCATGGTGAAAAGTTAAGGAAAGGTAAATAGACTTGAAAAGCCAAGGGAAATAACGAACTCAATTGACTGCAGCAAAGGTAAATTTACAAAAATAAAGCAAAAACGAAAAGGCAAAAACTTGTGAGTGTGTGTTGGTGATGCTGTATTAAAATACGGTCTTTATACACCATAGACCAAACTCGCACAAAAAGAAAAAAAAATATGCAGACAACCAACATGGAAAGAGAAAAAAAACCTCATTTGTACAACTTCAGTTCAATGGAACGCAGAGATTAAATGGGTTTTTCGTTTGGGTTGCATAACAATGCATTACCTGCGCGCAATGCTGCAACAACAATAAACACAAAACAGACAAAAATGATTTATACATACATACATACCTCTACTAGTAATGAAGCAGCTCAGCTAAATGTTAAGTCAACAGCAACTGATTTTTGTTATTGCTTTTTAAATTCGGGTGTTTTCCCGCTAATCAATGACTCACTCACGCATTCGCTTGTGCTTCGTGTACGCTTAGACAGGTCAAAGTTAGTGCATTGTTGCTTTAACCATTTATTCTTCATTTCATACCCAATCTTTATTTGAATACCTAAACCTCAAGGTTAAGTGCCAAAGTGTAATATGGGGAATTACTCAAGGTATAAGCTGGGCGCATGCTTCGTTTCTTCAAGGGTTAACGTCACTACTTTGCCGTTTACACTTCAGTTGATGTGTGAATGGTTGACAAGAGGCAGCAATAAGAAGAAATCAAAAAGTAAACAAAATAAAAATCAGTAACCTACCACAATGCTGGCTCGTTGGCTGTTTTGACAGCAAAAAAAAAGAGAAAAAAAAACAAAACAAAAAAAGTTTTTTCGATTTTTGCTTGTGCTCCTTCTAGCCATTAACACACATCATTGCTTGGATTTGCATCTCTTTTGGTGAGTAATTTTTTCCAAAAAAATTTGTGTTTACTTTATTATTTTCGATTTTTTTTTATACCCAACTGAGTTAGGACTTTTACTTTTCTTCTTAATATAAAAATAAATGGTAAGCGTTTTCTGTTTCTACTTTATATGTACATACAAAAATGTTGTACTTGGAATCTTTATAACAGTAACTGAAACCATAAAAATGCTTTTTCGAATTTTTGTTTGTCTGTCTGTATGTTTGTGCGCGCATCACCCAAAAGCCTTTGCTTTGAATTCAATTTTAATTTCTCCGATTTATCACTAAATATCGAGGTTAAAGTTTAGAAGCTTTTTTACAGCAGTCACTATTTTTATTTATGCTGTATACAGAAGCGGCAATAAAATTGGGCTGGACTGTTGTCTATTCATATACATAGCGAGTCTATGTGCGACCCTAATAGATAATATAAATATAATATGACATGTCTAAAATGTGCATAGTACCCACCTTGCAATTTAAATTTCTTAAAAACCTGCAGCAGGTTATACAAATTTTGTGATTAACTGTACTTAGACTTCCTTTATTATTTAACCAATTTGTATACCTCGTAGTATATTAACTCTATTCGCCTAATGGAGGGAGGCAAGGGTTAAATATTGAACGTTATTATTCGTCATTGTCCAAGATAGATTAGATTTTTTATGCTTAAAATTAAAATAATTGAAAAGAAAAAAAATTAATATAGATAACAAATTTTAAGTCCTCACAATTTTAGTTGATATCTCACGAGCGATAACTTCACATTTTTTTTAAATGAAATTTCAAATTTAGCCGAAAAAGTTAATTTTATTATTTTATTCATAAGTCGCTAAGTGTTTGCGAAAAAAAATTTGCTATTTTGAGTTATTAAAGTAAAGAGCAATGGAGGAAAAAATTAGAAAATGGCGGTATCATATTGGAAATTGAACAGAAGTTTGGTTGGCTTGCATCTTCTACCGCTGTTTAAAATAAGCAAAATTCGCTGACGGTCATGCCAACCTTTGAGATAAAAATTAGTAATTGTAACGCCATTATACTTCACTACTGGGTATATAAGTTGCCGCTTCCCACGAACTTACACTTCCTAACTTTTTTTGTTTTACCTCACTGTGTCAACTTTTTGGTTTATTTTTTAGTTTGCGCCCTCACGCGTTTTTTCTGAATTTTTTTGCACATTTCCTTTGCTCTGTTGTTTTTGTATGTTTATGCGCATAATTTCCTCTTTTCGGTTTTACCAACTTCGCAAGCTTCAGCTTCATTACTTTTGCTACACTTGCCTGTTGGTATAGTGATCCATTAAGTTTTGTAGGTTTTCATATAAATTGATTTTGAGCGAGTGTCGTTGGCACAGTTCATTTCTTAAAGCAGCAGTGCTAAGAGGTAGTGTAGTGACGAATATAAACGTCCAAAGGACACTTCATCAAAACACCTAAACATTAACAAGCTACAACAGAAGGTGAGCATCTCAAAGGAACACTAAAAACTTTTTGTTAAATTTTTTTTTTTTTAATGTGCGATGACAGTTTTCTCCAATGTGTGCTGTGTGCAGTGAAAATTCTAATTCTATTTGTGCAGCGGCTCGTACAACTAGCGTCTATATCTTCTCATATATGTATGTATGTGTGTAGGTCATTAAGCCACGGTGGATATTACGAAATGAAAGTGGAAACAAGCAGCGTGAAGAAAGTGAATGCCCATAATTGTAAACTCAATTGGTTGTGCAATTCGTAAAAGCTAAATTTGTTTATTACATATTGAGTGTGCTTTTAAGTATTGCGAAATTTTTGCAAGCAAAAGTTATGAAATTTTTTTTCAGTGTTTTGAAAAGAGCATAAATTTAATTGGCTGATATACATAAACAAAGTAGTACGATTTTGAGCTTACAATAAAGGTCTATCCTTTGCCAGCTGACGCCATGCGATCGTATATCGTTCTTCCCATAATACTTTCAACGTAAAGTCTTCATCTTTCTCTACTTTTATTACCGGTCGAAGCTTTTTCCCCCATTTTCATACAATTCATCATTAAATCCTCGACGGTAAACACCGCCGGCATCGCTCAGAGGCTCATAAATCCTTCGAAGAACTTTTCTATCGAATAATCCAAGCTTCTACTCTTCATTGCAGGACCGGTATTACGGCCGACTTGTGTTTTTTGTTCGTCGAGAGCGGACTTTGCTTCGCAATTGCCTACTCAGTGCATTGAGATTTATACTCCTTTCTAAGTTGATGTTCTTGTTGGATGACGGTTACCAGATAAAGGGAGTCCTTTAAATACCTTCAACTTATTACTGCGTGAATGCGCTAACTCTTTGCATGAGGGCAAACGATTCTGGCTTAATCTAAAACCATTTTTCGCTTCTATCTGCAATTAGGAGTAGGCAGGTTTTTTGAGTCAATGTTTGGGATAAAGTGCGGGAGTATAACAAATCAAAATGAGTTTGGATGTAAAAAAAAGAGATTCTTGATCAAGGTTTTCTTAGGTGTGGAAAACTATTGATTGTCAAGTATATCGATATATACCGATAATATTGATCGAAACTATCGATAACATCGAATATTCTACATTTGCAGGCAAAATTTCACAGACATATACATATTTCGATTATATATTTGGTTTTTGTCTATTTTTGATAAATCAGACTTTGGCTGAACATTTTATCAACCAAAAAAATTTTGACCGATAGTATGATCGATTAATGGAAACCATCGATATATCGATATCATTTTTAATAGTTCCCCAACTCTAGATTTAGTTCTTTCTTTTCATATTACACATCTCTTCCTTTAAGTTAAAGCGGAATAATTCCATGGTCTCCAGCAATAAAAAAAATTCCATGAGAGAAACTGTGTTTTTTTTAAACACCACGTATTTTTGCTGAGTGTATCTATGTACCATAGGAAATGGAATGTTGCATAATACAAACGCAAAAACAAAACATTATTAAATTGTAAACAAATCTCATTTATCATCAAAAGACGACCAAAGAAAAATAACATTTTCAACTTTTTAATATATGAAATTGCAAAAAGAGGTCAACAATGCTAACGAAAGATGAGCAAAATAAGAGACAAACAAACCACAACACAAATGAGCTATTACAGCAACAACTACACAGTTGTTATTGGCAATGAAAATGAAAGCATAACATCGAAAGGATAGAGCAGATAAATGCAGACAAAAAACATTTGAAATTAGCAACAAAATGAATGATTGCAATAAAGCTAAGTCAAAGTAACGTTTAGGGGAAATAGTTATTATGAAATGGCATATTGCTTTTTAACGGGTTTTTTTTTTCAAGCTAATGAGCTTTCAAGCAAGCGTCTGCTAATTCCGGGAAGTATTTGAACCATAGCTAGTTAAAGTCACTTACACTGGGCTTACGCAGCAGGATATTTTTGATTTATTTTTTTATGAAATTTCGCGGATATTCACAGTTCTACAAAAGTTCCGTGTCTTTCAAAAAAAAAATTAAATAAAACTAGTAAGGAAGTCTAAGTTCGGGTGTAACCGAACATTAAATACCTAGTAGTGATCTGTAGTAGTATCCTAATTTACTCAGGTGTATTTTAATACCTGAAAAGGTGTTATAAAACTCGATTAAAAACACTTCTGTTGTAAGTGGTAAATTAAATTATCACTAAATCACAAAATATAAATAGTTTTGCATGGGGCTTATGAAAGGTATGAAAATAAAAAAATTAATAAAAAAAAGGCAATAGGGTGTTAACTACTTTCCCGTAAATCTTGCTTGTTTGTTATTCAATTTGCATAATTTTTGGCAGGAGTGTACTACATACTATTGGGAAGCATCTCACTTATTTTCATTGAAATACCTTCTTGAAATTGCAGCAATCGCTTTTGAAAATAATAGACATTTTTTGCTGAAAAGTGGGCGGCGCCACGCCTACTTCAACAAAATCCACAAAATTTTTTTAAAGTTTAGTTTTGCTTAAAAAGCTTATTATGTGTGTAAAATATTATTTATATAACTTTTATAATTAGGAAAATATCGCGATTTTAATTTTACAAAGAAATTTTTCAGAACTGTGTTCAAAAAGTGGGCGTGTCCGTTAACCAATTTTGTTTATTTTTACAGCAAAGAGTTAGCTTTATATATTGAACACTTTGTCCCAATATCGTTTCAATAAATCAATTTTTCCGGAGTTATGGCATGGAAAGTTTTGTGGAATAATCCACCATAAAGGGGCGGGGCCACGCCCATTTTCCAAAAATGTTGTGCATTCGACTTTTTTTGCCCACGAGCACTTTAGAGATGAAATAGAAATGATATACATGTAGTTTAAGCAAAGTTATTGCATATTCAATATATCTATGATCCTTTTCAAAATCTTTTGTAAAAAATTGGGCGTGGCCTTACCCGATTTCGGTAATTTTTTTTTCGAATATTGCCTGTATTAATATAAATATGTGTGCTCAATTTCGTTTTGCTATCTTGAGCGGTTTTTGATTTATGATTAATATTTTTGTAAAAGTTTTGTTGAGCTCAAGGCCTTGTTAAAAATTGAAATGCAAGGCCTTGAGCTCAACAAAACTTTTACAAAAATTTTAATAATTGAAGGCCAATAATAATTTACAAAAATTTATGATTAATTATATTTCCAAATTAGACTTAATCAAAAGTGGGCGGTGCCACGCCCTTTTTTAAAAATTTAATTTTTGCCTTAACGCTAACGTACACACCGAATTTTATCCTTATTGGTGTATAATTTACTGAATAATCACTCTTTTTGTATTTTCGAAAATATTATATACATATATAGAAAGTGGGCGTGGCTTTTAACCGATTTTGCCTATTTTCAATAGCGCTCCGAGATGAGTGAAAAGGAACCTGCATACCAAATTTCATTGAGATATCTCAAGATTTACTCAAGTTATCGTGTTTACAGACGGACGGACGGACGGACGGACATGGCTTAATCAATTTCTCTTTTCCTCCTGAACATTTTGATATACATAAGTCAATATCTATCTCGATTCGTTTATGCCGTTACATACTACCGTTAGGCCAATGAAGTTAATATACCTTGTGTGCGAAGCACTACTAGGTATAAAAATGCATACTCATAGTTTTGAATTTAGTTTCAAAACCTAGAAGGGTTAAGATATATATTGGCCCATACATGGTTAAACATTTGAACTTAAATTTGAAACTATTTATCGCTTTCATGAATTTTCTCAAGTTTTCTAAACACAACGGTCAAGCTCATTAAGGACCCAATTAATATTGAACATGAGTGATGGGTTCATTATGTCTGTTTTTCGCATTTCGCTTGTGTTGTACAATTAATCAGGCTATGAAAATGATGTGCAAAAGAAATGCAAATCAATTTCTCGTTTAAAATAAATTTGACCTTCATGTGTGATATGCAGAAAACTGATTTTGAAACACAAAATGATATGTGTAAAAAACTTTCAATTCAATGCACAACTCATCGTTTGATAAAAATATCGACACCATGTTCCGTGTGATTAGTTTACATGAGGCAATGTCATCGAAATGTGTGGGCATTGACATTGACGTGTATGGCTCAATTTGATTTGAATTAAAATGGACATTTGTAAATTGTGAAATGCTATACATTTGGTTTTTGTATTACATACACTGTGTGACAAGAAAAGTTGAAAACATTGAAATTGGAAAGCTTTGGCAAATATATAGAAGAAATTAAAGCAATCGTAAAAACTCTAAGCTGTCAATGATGGAACACTAAAAATTAGGGGTCGTTTTTTTCGTTAGCACTTAGCGACTTATGAATAAAATGGAAAATATGAAATTTAATTTCATGCTTTCAATTATGTAATTTTTTTTTTTTTGAAAGCGGAAAAAAATATATCTTGCCGATGCTACAAAAAATTGTTTCTGCTTGCAAAAAAAAAAATTATTTTCATTCATAACTCGCTTATATAACTAACAGTTTTTTTTTTAACCCGGTCTAATGTACTGTCAAATCACGCCAATGTACACTTTGGGGAACGAGTATCTAATATTCGTACATTCCAGCATACCGTTACAACGAAGTTAATGGGAGCGTTGAAAATTGTTGCATATTTTGCCGCCGCTGCGCTAGCATTTGTCATTGATATCCAAATTGCCTATGCATAGTTTTAGGCGAATTTTCCGTTTAATCATTAAGTCAGAAGCATGGTTTAATCATACCTGCAAAAAAATCGTGTGACTAGTCTCTAAAAAGAGTGAACCGGTACCGCTCACTTTAGTCTACAGTTGGCTATAATTCAATTTATCCAGCATTCTCATGGATCTATAAGTAAATTTTTGTTTTTGTAGCATACTTATAGGAGTTAATACATATATCCACTTGGGTAGAAAATGGGTTAGTCTCTTCGTACCCGTTCAGGTATAAACGAAGTCTCTCTATAGGCCACACTCAAACAAATGTGAATAGTTCGGCCCATACAAAGTGATCTGAACAGGTATTGGTCGCATCCTTCTTTGCGACTCAATCCAGACTGACTCCAGATTATTCGCGTTTTTTTAGGGATGTGTCATATTGGGGTACCTACAAAGTGTGTATTTTTTCATGCAATAGAGGACTAGTTGATGTTTCCAATGTAGCTCATAGTCATCGGATCATTAGTTTAGGTTTTTAAGAGTTCTGGATTTCCATATCGCAGTTTTTAATTTTTTTAATTATTAAAAAATAGTGATATATAAGATCTGATAAGGTCGAAATCAGCCTTCTTACCAATAAAGCATTGACCCAAAAGAAAAATAGCAAAATAAATAAATCATTGAACTTTCTAGTATAGTTTAGGACCACTTTTTCGACGTCGAATATTCCATTCATTGGTACATAAATAGTATATCAACTAACCACAATTTCTACTGGGTAGCCGCAAAATAAATGAATGGGCGAGTGTTTTAGCAGAAATGATTAGTGTGCAACGAAGCATAATTTTAGGAGTAATTTGGTTCATTCAAGCGAATACATAGTGATGCTAACATATTTTACAATTTAACGAATTCTGCTTCAACGAAGTTGAAATTTCTTAACGAACTGTTAGACACACACAAATAATTTATAATCAGGTTTTGTACATCATTTGTGTTTATTGAAAATCTAGATATATAAACACCTGCGGCCATGCAATAGCGATTTAATAATGAGCTTTACGCTTTAAATTGGTGCTTCTATGAAAATCATTTAAAGGTCTGGGCGGTCAATAACAGTTCTCTGGATTTAATATACAAAACGTTACTCATACGTCCCGTTGCACATTGTTTCTTTTCAAGGATTTTCTATTAGGGCTGCCATCCGCTTTTGGCATAACAATTTATGCATACCTAAAATGTTGGTATTAAAAATGGTGGAATATGAAGAAAGGAGTTCCAAATTTTATGAGAAGTAACTAAATTTAGAATAATTTTGACAACATTTAAGGGATTAATTCGATAGAATTTTTTGTTTACCAAAGTTTTATACATAGTTTTCTAGGATAATTTTTTCTTGTTTCAGGAAAATTTAAAAGAAAATTAAGTCATTTGAGATTTAAAAATCAGATAAATTACAAAGAAAAAATACATTTTCAGGCAGGTGGCAACCCTTGCACATGATTAATTGCTTATTTTTCTATTTACTTAATTATTATTTCGTTTTTTAAAATTTATTTCAGTGTCGTTCCGATGCTGTTCTTTTAATTTATTTACTTTATATTCTAGAAATTTTTATCGGTTTGGTTCGGGTTTTCTTTCTAAAATGTTAGTTCGGTTTTGTTCAGGTTTTTTTTTTCTTCAAAATCTACTTCGTTTTTCAAAATTTATTTCGATCCCATTACAGTTTCGCTCTACTAATTTCGATTTCCGTTCCGTTCCTCAAGATTTATTTCAGTTAATTTTTCACCGTGTACAAGTCAGCATCAAGGTAAATAAAAACTTAAAAATCATTTAATAAATGCCCAATAATACCATCTACCAGTTCAAAGTTTACCTCAAACCAGTTATTCACAAAAACACTACACGAAAGATTCATCGTGCTGTGAATGGCCAACGACAGATGCTGCAAAGTTCAATGGCTTGAGTAAGAAAGTCACAAGTAAAATAAATATTTATTTTTATTTTTAGTTATTGTTAAATAAACAAACTTACATACACGTGCACGATTAGCTTTTACACTAACGCTGTCTCAAAACAAAAATCAGAAGCGTGCAAACGAAAAGTAGCGGTCATGCTGGAAAAGCAAAGAAAATGAAATTCAAGCCACAATGAAATGCTGGGCTGATGTACATATGTATGTGCGTACGTATGTGGTGGTTGCTTGAAAAATGAAAGTAAAATCTCGTCTTGTATGCAGGCGACGTGGGCTAGTGTGTCTTTGGCTACTTCGCCCAAGGTAGAAGTTTCAAGTGCAGAAGAAGGTAGAAAGTAAAGAGTGGAAACCAACGCGATCACCTCCGCATACCGACTGTATTTCATGGTAGTTTTTATAAAACTTGGTGTAGAAGCTGGGCCTACATCCGTTGGACAAACTACTAGTATGTCATTGCGCTAAAGTTCAATCTTTAATACGAATATTGAAATAAGATGTATGCGCATTAGGGTGTGCCCCATCCAAAAACACTGAGCTTTGAACACGATTCAACCACGTTGCATGCTTTCTGTTGAGGAAGAGATATTGCAAAACAGCTTATCTTGACACAGTAATACAACAACAAACCTTCAAACTTTGAGTTGACCAGTGTTGACAGAGCAATAAAAATGAAGTAACCAAAAATTGAAAAATAAATTACAGAAAAACTACCATTTTATTAAAAATCAATCAAAAGTTGTACGTTTTGATAAACCACTCTACATTTTTCAATAAAAACAGCTTTTAATTTTTCTGTCACAACTAAAGCGACTTCTTCTGAAACGGCATTTTTCGAATGATATTTAACCTGAAACTATATATTGGACTCAAGAGATCGAATAAACCACCAAAAAAATGTAAAAGCTACCAAGTTTCCAAACGAAGTTTTAGAGTGAGAAAAACTGCCAATTTTGATTGAAAATAACCACAACGACAACTCTGCTTTTAACCATTGAAAAGAGTAATTGCTGTGTCACTAAAAATTTATCACTGTGGTGACATAAGAGTTTACGCCATGGCATAATAACACCAAAAACTTCAAACATAAAATTATGAACAAATTATTTACCTTTTAAGTTTTCGAAAGAATTAAAAAAAAAAAAAAATCGACCATGAAAAAAAAAAGTTTAATAAGCGAACACGCTAATGTATACTTAGTACTTGGTAGCAGTACCGTAATGGTTTCTCTTTCTACCAACATTTTTGATGCATAAGCAACTGTGCTCTTGGCTGCTTCAATGGCATGACCGTTTATTAGGACTGTTTGCACTCAACGATTTTCTTCAAAAAAAAAAAAAAACATAAAACTCTCACAATTTGAGGAGCTTACGGCGGAGCTACATACATACATATGTACATATGTATATACAATCGTATGCTTTAGTTGAGTACAAGTAGTATCACTTACAAAACTGGCGTTGAAACCTTAAGCGCGGCTGAAGATAAGGCATTTGAGTACTTCTTTTCAACATGCCGGCGCTTAAAGTTCAACTTCAAAAAGGAAAAAAAAAAAATTGTTTGTATGCGCTCAAGTTCAGTGCAGTGGTATTTTTGTGTGTTAATCGTTGTTTCAGTCTAATTACCAACATTATTTTTCAGATTCATTATTTTCCAAGCTGCATGTGCTTCACACGCTAACCATCGCATCCAATTTTGTTGCTTTAAGCTTGCCTTGTGGCATCGAGCATTTTTCTAAGCGGCGCTTTGTTTTGACTGCCAAAGTTATTTATGACGCTAATAACTTGTATTTAACACTGAATTGGGCAAATTACAACTACACAAATGGGAGTCATTTATTCATTTCTGCTAATTTTTCATTGAATTAAATTATAATTGCACTACGCTACTGATTATTTGTTGTCGAAAAGTTTTACTGAGTATATATGTAGATTTTGTAAAATTTTATCTTTCAACTCATTCCATTGAATATAATATAAAATAACTGTTTGCTCTGATGTTTGTTAATATGAAAATAATAGATGGATCCATACAAGTATATTGAAATGGTCAGAACGATAAGCTGGGTAGACTGTAGTACCCTACTCTTTGACGCTGAATTTGTACAGCTCAAATCAGAAACAGAAATCGGTATGAGAAGTCCAGAGAAGTCAAATTCGAAAATTCAAATCTCGTCAATATCTGAACAGCGAAAGACTCGACAAGAGAAAGTATTTAGTTATAATTGTTTAGCTTTTCTCAAACTAAATTACTTTCTCTCAAAGATTTATTAGCACCACTTTCCTTTTTCATCTACAATATACGGGTGACCTTCCACATCTACCAAGTTCAAATTGAAAGCACGAAGCTATCTTTGTCTTTGGCACATCCTCAATTGGCTCCTTGTGAAGTACATTGCAGACATTTGTCAACACGCCTCCCTGAACAGGCTCATCTTACAAGACTTTCTCCTAGTAATATTTCTTAGGTTGAACAGCATGTGTGTTTTTATACCTTTCATGAACATGAAATGGTATTATAACTTTGGTCCGATGTTTGTAAGTATGAGAAGAAGAAGAGATAGACCCACTATTAAGTATACCGAAATGATCAGGGCGATGAGGCGAGTTGATTTAGCCATGTCCGTCTGTCCGTCCGTCCGTCCGTCCGTCCGTCCGTCCGTCCGTCCGTCCGTCCGTCCGTCCGTCCGTCCGTCCGTCCGTCCGTCTGTTTGAACGCAAACTAGTCCCTCAGTTTTTGAGATATCTCGATGAAATTTTGCAAGCAGGCGCCATTTTGCATAGGATTAATCATTTGTCGGAACCAGCAAGATCGGACCGATAGAAGGCATAGCTCCCATACAATCGATTGTTCCGATAAATGGGTTTTGGCCTATAACTCTTGCAATTCAAAAGCTAGGAACGTAAAATTTTGCAAGCTTAGTTAATATTGTATTTGTAACGTGTGTAGTGAAAATGACTCAGATCGGACCAACATGACATATAGCTCCCATATAATCGATAGTTTCGATAAATGGGTTTTGGCCTATAACTCTTGCAATTCAAAAGCTAGGAACGTAAAATTTTGCAAGTTTAGTACAAATTGTATTTGCAACGTGTGTAGTGAAAATGACTCAGATCGGACCAACATGACATATAGCTCCCATATAATCGATAGTTTCGATAAATGGGTTTTGGGCTATAATTTTTGCAGTTAAAAAGCTAGGAACGTTAAACTTTGCACGTTTGCTACATATTATACATGTAACATATGTAGGCAAAATCAGCCAGATCGGACCAACATAACGTATAGCTCCCACACAATCGATTGTTCCGATAAGTGTGGTTTAGCATTCATGAAAGGTATAAAGCCTTCGGCACAGCCGAAGACAGCCCTTTCCTTACTTGTTTTGATATGCTTTAATATTTAACTTAATACATCAATTGGTGTTTGGGTTCAACATATAATTTAGTTCATTCACAATCGACTAAAATTCAAAATTATTGACATTTAATTCAATACTCCAACACTCATCAAAGCCATATTTATGCTGCATTGCTATTGGGCTATAATTCCGTTCCTATTATCCATATATCATAATCAACTACTGCTATGGGCGATAGCAACTGGAATCCATACAACAACAATCTTACCCAACAAACGCGCAACAGCAGCTACATATTTGGCAAAACCTAAAAACAAAAATAGAAAAAGTGATTGCTGTCGCCACAGTTTAGTTGTCTCAGCTGTAGCGAAAAACCAAACCAAGCAGACAAAAACTTAGCTCACAGCTAATACTAGTCCGAATAAAAGAGAAAAAAAAAATAAAAACAAAATAAAATAAAAGAAAATAAAATAAAATAAAATAAAATAAAATAAAATAAAATAAATTAAAATAAAATAAAATAAAATAAAATAAAATAAAATAAAATAAAATAAAATAAAATAAAATAAAATAAAATAAAATAAAATAAAATAAAATAAAATAAAATAAAATAAAATAAAATAAAATAAAATAAAATAAAATAAAATAAAATAAGATAAAATAAAATAAAATAAAATAAAATAAAATAAAATAAAATAAAATAAAATAAAATAAAATAAAATAAAATAAAATAAAATAAAATAAAATAAAATAAAATAAAATAAAATAAAATAAAATAAAATAAAATAAAATTAAATAAAATTAAATAAAACCAAGCCAAGCAGACAGATACTTAGTTTTCACAACTAATACTGGTCCAAAAAAAAATAAAAAATAAAAAAATGATTTTATTTAAAATGTGCTTCAATCAAAAAGTTGAATTAAGAATAAATAGAAAAGGTTATACAATCCCAACGACTGCGATATTTCCATTTTAAATTCTCCAGTTGATTACATCTAAACGAGATACCGTACAAACCAGTAGTGGTTCCAAATGTCCTAGAAACACACCAGTTCAGAACTAGACATTTTCCCTACAGGGTACATACATACATACATCGGCTTGTTTTCTGTTTGTTATATATGGCATTCAGTTGGTCGACAAAAGTCAATGGCAAGCGTTAAAGAGAAATGTGCCCGCCAAGCAATGAGCTGAGTTTCGCTTTTGAAAATCCGCTACAAAGGAGCGGCGACGTGTTAAGGTGAAGGAGCAAGACACTGCAAAATATTCGACAACAATTTTGTAGCTACAACGCAGTTCGCTGTAAAAACTTGAAACAAAAAAAGTAGCAAACGAAAAAAAAAACAACCAAATGCCGATAGATGATAATATAGTCAATTTATATAAACAAGAAAAGTGAAAACGAATATTTTAGATAAACGTGATGAGTGAATTTGCGTTGATTTGTGTTGGAATTTGAAAGTGTTTTCTTGAACCTAATCAATGAAAAATGTTATTAATGGATTAAAATTCAAAAAAACAAAAAAGTCCTTTACATATCTATAGCATTTATTGCGCTTACAAATCTTGTTGTGAAACGAAGTAGTCTGAACACGGTGATTATAGCTAGGGGGAGTGGAACTGTCATGAAAGTCTGGTGTTAGCACTCGAGTACTCAAACCAATAAACACTATTTTTTTTATTTCACAAAAACTATGATACAAGAAATTCTGGTAAGTCTACAAACAAATTGTTTCTTAGAATTTGCCAAAATCTGTAGGAGGCATATCATCACAAAAGTGATCTCTTTGTCGATTTTATCAGCTTTTGACCGAAGAATCAAATTGAACCTTCCTGAAAAATTGTCTAACCATTCCGAGTAACGCTGAGAAATACCAAGCGCTCCATCAACTATTTGAAACGATTTCTGCAAGTCATTCGAAATCTAGGAAGTCCTCAAACAGGTCTGAATTCTTTGCTTTTATACTGGAGAAAATGTATCGAGCAGCAAAGCTAGACAGCTAAGAGCACGCAATTGCTGTTGTACTCTGAATAAAGAAGCGAAGTGGGGTGGTGATGGTACTCCGATACTATAAAGAGACATCCCGTACCAGAACTAAATTCCTAAGTTTCCTAACATACCTGCAACTGTATAGCTTAGGCTCTCTGCACGTCAAATCTAACTTGCTCCTTTCTGGGCAATAACATTCTTGCTTCTCTTTTGCGATTTTTGCAAATAATATTTCTGCTCTCATTAAAATTCTTCTGCATTAATAGTGTTTTACTTTTTTCGTGTTTATACCTTTCATGAACATGAAATGGTATTATAACTTTGGTCCGATGTTTGTAAGTGTGAGAAGAAGAAGAGATAGACCCACCATTAAGTATACCGAAATGATCAGGGCGACGAGCTGAGTTGATTTAGCCATGTCCGTCTGTCCGTCTGTCCGTCCGTCTGTTTGAACGCAAACTAGTCCCTCAGTTTTAGAGATATCTCGATGAAATTTTGGAAGCAGGCGCCATTTTGCATAGGATTAATCATTTGTCGGAACCAGCAAGATCGGACCGATACAACGCATAGCTCCCATACAATCGATTGTTCCGACAAACGGGTTTTGGCCTATAACTCTTGCAATTAAAAAGCTAGGAACGTAAAATTTTGCAGGTTTAGTACATATTATATGCGTAATGTGTGTAGTGAAAATCACCTAGATCGGATCAACATAACATATAGCTCCCATATAATCGATAGTTTTGATAAATGGGTTTTGGGCTATAAATGTTGCAAATAGAAAGCTAGAAACGTAAAATTTTGCACGTTTGGTACTTATTATATATTGAATGTGTGTAGTGAAAATCATACAGATCGGACTTACATAACATATAGCTCCCATATTACCGATTGCTCCGATAAATGTGGTTTGGTTATGTATTTTTAAATTAACAGTTTTGGGGAGTTTTTAAGTAAATGTAAGTAAGGATCGGACACTTAGAAAAGTTGTGCGTATTCATGAAAGGTATAAAGCCTTCAGCACAGCCGAAGACAGCCCTTTCCTTACTTGTTTTTTTTTTTACTTTTATTTCAGTCACTTTCGTTTTAATTATGGACTTTATTTAATAAATTTTTACTTTGAATTATTGCTCTTCATGCATCTTGCGCTAATTAGTTGTTTTCAATTATGTAAATTTTTTAATGTTTGCATTACACGCCATCTGCTTGTTTAGGTGTATTTCACTCAAAATATTTTCTCGTAAATCCCACGCAAACTGTCTGCATTAGCGCGCAATTGCAATACCAGTTTGATATTAGAAAGCTGCTACAATGTTTGAGTTAACTATGGCGGCGTCATTAACAACAACAAAAAATGTTTTATTAATTTTTATACCCTGCTGTGAGTGTATTCACTTTGTTTAAGAAACTGCCCACAATAATGATCATTAGAACAAGCGAAACGTTGGTAACGAAACGTTCATGTATGGCAACAGAACTTGTAACGAAACGTCAGGTGCATGTGAGTATTCTTTTGGGAGTGCAACACTTTAGGCATATGATATTATATATCATCACAAAATAGGTTAAAAATGTATTGAGAAAAATAATAATTTAATATTACTCATAAGTTTTCGCTATATATAAAAATACACAAAAAAAATATTAACTAAGCTATTGGCAATGCATCAAAGCTAAAACATTATGTTACGCAAAGCTTTTCTGATACACTTTAATATAATTTTTTTTTTTAATATATCAAAGAACTTGGAATTATTTAAAAACTAAAACTATACCTAAGCTTTTCATGACATTTCCACTCAGAAGAAACTTTACTTTTCGTTACGATTTCGTTACTCAGAGTGCGTTACTGGTTTCTGGACCACTGGTGATGTTTCGTTATAGTTTCCTGCTCTTTTAATGGTAAAATGGGCTATTACCGAGTAGACTTTTTATATTTTAATAGATACATTTTTCTTTGGCGATAAGTTCACCAACAGCCACATCCACGCAACCATGACTTAAAAGTGTTTGTGATAAAAAAGAAAAGATATTATATTCGGGTATAACCGAGTATTATATACTAAGCAATTACGATTTTTGGTAAATTAAAAAAAAAAGAGCTTAACAGACACCAAGTTTGAAAAATCCATTTTATTAATTATATATAGCTCTATTCAGACATTTTGTTAGGAGATACGATATATGTATGTACATATGCCATATACACGATTTAACAGAAAACTACATGGTTTCGATTAAATTTCTTACTAAATTTTTAAGTTTTTGACTGAGGTGGCAACGAGTTTTAAAGTTTAAACTTTGATTAAAAAAAACTATATTTCAGATTTTTTTAGAAACATATTTTTGTTGAAACATATTTTGAGATAGAACATTCTTCAGTCAAATACTGGCAAAGTAAATTATTGAAAACAATTCCCCTTATCCCATGACAAAATAATTCAACACAACACACTCTCATGCGATAAAATTTGTAAGCAAAAGAAAGGCTTTGAGGAACCAGTCAAGCGCGCATCAAAGCAGATCATCAGCACTAAAAACAGATATGCCATGCATACTACAATAATAATAACAACAAAATCAATAAAACAAAAAAAAACTAAAACAATGACAAAAACTTGCAATAAAGTGAAATTTACTTTTATTTTATTTATGGCTTGCGCTGCATTGTAAAGTGAAATGAAATGCTACAAATCAGGATTTTGGTCTGCCAACTCACGATGAGCATCATGATAATAATGATTGTGAGAGAATCTGCAGAATGATGATTTTGCTCGTTAGTGCAAAGCGCATTTTTATACTGAAATACAACAAAAACAAAAAACAAAAAAAAAATTTTTAAAAATAAAGGTCACAAAGCAACAATGGGCCTATTTTGGGTAAACTAAAGCAAACCAGAAAAAACTTAACAAAACAATTCGCAACGGATTTGCATAAAATTCAAACGAATTTTGTTTAACAATGCAACTTTTGCGTGCGCATATTTGTGAGTACAGCGAATGCCATACAGCGTGCTTTTTCGTTGTGATTTATCTTGTCGCTATAGGCGTAGCAACGCAAAGTATGGCAGATGTCAAAGCGATGCTACGATTTTGCATGCCACTGGCAATAGTATTTGAGTAATTCCATAAAAAATGGAAAATTGACAGGAATCAATGAGTTCGATTTACTCGTTTCAAATGAAAAGCTCTACTTAGGGGCTGATTATGTAAATAATGGCAATTTATAGCCCATTTACTGACAGTCACTGTAGGGAGTGAAGAAAAGACGTTCTAGATTTAATTCTTAAAAGATAAAAGTTCGAACACTGACGGTGTCTTCTTCGTCACGAGATTCTAGAGATTATAGATATAGAGTTTAACCAACATCTTTTCTCTGTAGCTATCTCTTGAAATGGTTATCGTAAAATGAACTTAACAATTTTGTTAGATCATAAATATGTACTCTCAAAAGAATAGGTCAAAATACCCACTTTTTCTTAAGTCCACTTAAGCTGTTATTGCTTATGACCACCGATTAAACCCAGCACGGCCGATTTGACCCAAACGACTCTGCATTTATGTGAAATTTTTTGTTTAATTGTCGAAAAGATTTCAATGATTGTAATAGCTCAATCGCTATAAAAGGTGCCCCGGCTCGATATTGCTCCAGAAGCAATGAATTATTGGTCCATGATTTAAAATCGCATATCTATGTAGCTAGGCTCTAAGCAAAATGTATTACATTTCCTATCCGTGGTCTCGCTGTCCTCACTCTTCCTTTCTAACGTTCTGCTTATATAACTCTCCTCTTCCATCTCTTTCTTATAGCTTACGCCTGTGCTTTTCTCTTTCTATTATTACATTTATCTTCCTTATTATATTATAGAATTATATGCCTTCTCATGAGTCTCTTTCTTGTCCTACTTCTCTCTATTCTCTTTATCACTAAGGACACTATATGTAGGTTTTCAACGAGACCGAAAGAACGGTCCTACTGTTCATGTACGCTGTCAAAATAAAAACTCTTCGAGTATTTAACAGAAAATGTCGAAACATTTTTGATCCTTCCACAATAGCGAGTCTCGAATGATATACGAGCTTTGCGTCTCTATAAATAAATCCACCATTGTTTTATTTAACCTGGAATGCAAATGCTGCATAACTCAAATTCGTTTCCCAAAATTTCAAACACCCAAAAGGCATATTCAAATTGTTCGCTGCAATTTTGTTGAACTTGGTAGGGAAATTCCTGAAGGACCACTTTTTATGCGCAACAACTTTAAAAAACAAAAACAGCGAAAAGGCGAAAATATAGATATAATCCTGACTGAATTTGTTGTACGCTCTTTATTCATTAAACATACACACACACATACATATGTATGCACATTTTTACAGTTACTGAAAAGCTCAGTTTGCAAGTTGGCCTGTATTTCACGTATTTTAGTGCACGTTCGCAGTTTAAGTGAAAATGTTGCTGTATTGCTTTGGTAAAAGCATCGGTTTTTGTGCTGAACGTTCGACGTATTGTGGTGTTGCTGCGTTTTGTTAATACTTTTAAATATTTTTGAAAAACAAAAATTACGCAGATATAACGGTTTGGCGCGCCTAATGAAGTAAACAAGAAACTGGAAGTTGGTATTACAAGTTTGACTTTGAATAAATGTGTGTGCATATAAATATATCCGAGGGATGATCGCTAAATTTTCGGATTGGACATATTCAATAGAAGTAGATTTATATTTAAAATAAAAATAAATTTAGTAGTTTCTGAGCTGGAAAAAATAAAAATAATACGCTTCATGCAAGTTCACAAATATCTCTTGAAGTTTGAAGTCCATGCAAAAACTCGGAAGGGCTCTTATATTCCTCACATGGACTTCGGTCTTTGAGAGCTATCGTCTACAAAGCGACTTTGTTGAACAAATTGAAGCTGGTATCGTTTTTGGATAAAGAACACCGTAGAAGTTCCCAAGTTATCTAGTTCGCTCAGCTGTGAAAGCTGTAATACACTCTAACCTAATCTAAGCTAACCTAACCCACCCCACCCTAACCTAACCTAAGCTAACCTAACCTAACCTAACCTAACCTAACCTAATCCAACCTTGTTCTATCTTAGGTTGCGTCTATACCATACGAGATGATCCATTGTCAAATTCACGAAGTTTTTAACAGGTTATCCCACCAAAAAACCTCAATTTGTTACCGTTCCGTTGAAATCGGAAAGTCACCTTTTCACCAATCTCAAAACATTTAATTTAGTCCTCGTAAATCTTCGTCTAATTTGCGTGCGCAAACAAAATGTTATTGTGCATGGTGAAAAATTGTGCTTGGTTGACAGGTGATTGCCGTTAGAGTGGATATTGATTACGATAAAAGTTGGCGTGGAAAGAGAGAGTGTGAAATATCGTTAGCGGGAATATTCCAATAAAAAATAAATAATATTAATTTTTCTTGATTATTCACATATCTACTTTAAACAATTTCAACTTCAATTTCACTTATGAACGAATATTTTTTAACATTTTTTTTAGCGATGGCAACACACATACGTAAACAACAACACCGCATACATACAAGCTGGCCAGCGCTGTTACTTAGTTTGGCTTGTTGCATAGCATTTGTGGCCGGTCAGGGTATACGTTTGCCCGATCAACAACCCCAACAACAACAGCAGCAACCACAACAGTCACAGCAACAAAATGTTCAACAAATTTTCGGACCACAGCAGCAACAACAACAACAGCAACAGCAGCATCAACAACAACAGCAATCAGCTGCTGTCAACTACGGTCAAGAGCGTGGTTTGGGTTCCGCTTTTCTAAGTTTAATTGGTCTGCAACATGATAATGATCCCTATCTGGCGCGCACCAATCAAAATTGTGTTAGTGGCGATCTATCGGAATGTTTTAAGACACAAGCGCTTAGCAGTTTCGATGAGATTTTCTATCGTGATCAATATGCGTAAGTCGTCATAAATGAATATTCATGAAAATGTTGCAATAATTTATTTGTTTTTATTGTTGTTGTTGTACTTTTGCTCTTGCAGTTTGACCGAATTCGCGCGCGTCGTTCGTTTGCCCGAGACGCAACAACGTTCGCTCTTGCAAGAACCATTCGAGTATTCGCAGGAACCAATTAACGATGACACTGATTGGGATCAATTAGTTAAATATGCTTTGAGACGTGCTGAACGGTAAGTTTGACGAGTACTCACTGTAGCTTACAATGCATATTTATGAGACTATTAGGGTGTGACCATAAAATAAAGGGCGTCATTTAAAACTTCTGAGGAAATAGTTAATGGAGATGAAAATGTTTTTTTAATTTTTTAATTTTTTTTTTTTTTGAAATGTCTTTGGGACGCTAATGTCATGATCGTACATTTATAAGAAAGATCGAACACCAGTCTAATCTATTTATATTTCTATTTCTCCTTTAGCTTTATCAAATCCACTGCTTTGGAAGTTGATGTACCTGAAGAGCTCACCGAAGCGGGACGCTACTCAGCACGTTTCATAGGCAATGACATTGATAGCGAATTGGATGTTATTGAGGACAAACATGCGCCCGTCTTCAGTAAGTCGCGTACCAAATCATGTAAATAGCACCAAATTTCTATTAGCACTTGCTATAAACATCAAGAATTTTATTTAATTAATACATTTTCTATCTCTTTCTCCCTTTTTATTTAAATAGCACGCAAGAGGTTGAAGAAGATGATCATTCCTTTGTTGTTGGTATTGAAAATATTCAAGCTGAAATTGTTACTCTTCCTGCCCTTCATACTGGGTATTGTGGGACTAAAGAAGATACTCGGCTTGGCTGCCATCATATTGCCTGGTATGTTCGCTTACTTCAAACTGTGCCGTCCACCTGGTGGTGCTGGCTTTGGCGGTGGCGCTTTCTCTGGTCTCTTCGGCAGCAAAAATACATTCCCCGAATACTCACCACAAGGTATCGGCTCAGCTACCTACTACCATCATCATGAACACTTTGATCACTCGGGTGGCAATGGACAATTCTATCGTCAAGATCCTGCCTTCGCTAAACCCTATACAGATTACTACAGCAAAAATCATCAGGAGGCTAATGTTGGTGGCAATTCTGTGAGTTTCGGTGATGCGCAGGGAGCTGCATATTCGGGTTATTATGGCCGTAGCACGGACAAGGATATCAAGAGTGAACAGAAGAGTTAAGTTTGGTTGTAATTGAAAACATTTTTGACATTGCCATCTAGTAAAACCGCGTAGCATAAGTTTAAGAATTGTATGTGTGTGTGTTATTATTGTTATATTTTTGTGTTGTTGTTCTTATCCAACTTGTTATACGCTTGTGCGTGTTTTCACATATTTTGATAACTTAAATTACGAAGTTTATATCTTCAGAGCTCCGTATATTAGTATTGTGTGCAAAGTTAGTACATTATATAAATTATTTATTACATAGATGTATATGTATGTTTGCTTATGTACATATGTACATCATTTAAATAAAACTTAAGTTATTTTTCACAAATTGTATTTTGGAGTTATTTTATGATATTACAGCAAACCCCAGCCACGGTTAGTCGCGTCTAGAACTTGAACTAACCTGATTTTCACTTTATCTCCGTAACCAGTTGACATATGAAACTAAATTACATCTCTTGTTGCAGCACTCAGTAGCACCTTTTGTTTGATACCCATATTGTACTTACTCATTTTGGGCCCACTGGTCAATGACACCAACACCGGAAAAGTTATCTAAAGAAAGTATATTTTAAACTTAAAAAGAAACATCTTTTAATACAGCGCCGAAAGTTCCATTCAATTCGCCAGTTCTTGTGTGATATGCGCGCAAACATTCAAACAGACCGACACACTTTCTGAACAACATTGACTTGACTTAAAATTGATCCCTCCTATAAATTTCTCAAGAATATCTGCAATATACAAATATCGACCTGCTACAATTTTATTGTATGTAGTGATTAGTTTTATCGAGTTTGAAGTGAGTCTTATATAAACTTTTAAGAAAGCATAGGAGACTTGCGGGACTTTGTCCGGCCCAAAAAACTGTACTCTTTTCTTAACAAAGCTCGAGGTTTCATTTTATTGACCCTTAAAACTCACTATTTAATTCGTCTTCTTTTCTTTACTTTTCCTTCCTAATTTAAACTTCCTCCGAAGAGTGTGCTCTTCGTATCTCGCCTTTACTCATCCTATAGTTTTTCGAAAAATTTCCTTGCTTTTTCAAGCTAAACATCCCAGATAGAAGTAAAATCCCGTAATTGCAAAAATGGAAACTCTTGTCATCCCTAGTTAGTACTTGTATTGAATATCACTTTCTTGTCACCAAAAGTGTTAATGGCTTACGCTGTATAACTTGTAACTACACAAACTTCCATTGAACCAACTTAACTAATTTCGTGAACAAATGCAGAGTAAATCGATTTTGAGTTTTAAAAGTTTTTACTGCTGCTGCGGGTATTATTACGATTCGTGTGAAAACACGATGCCGTAAAACGTTGAATGCTTACCAATGCAGGTAATTACATATGTACATATATTAATGTGTGTCTGAACTTAGTAACTAATGAGACAAGTAACTGGTTCAAAGCTAGACCTAAACTACCAAATAAAAAGTAGTTAGAGAGCAACTAGATAAACGTCAAAGTATGACATCGACAAAAAAATAAATAAAAATAAAACAACATTAAATAAAATAAAGTAAAATAAAATAAAATAAAATAAAATAAAATAAAATAAAATAAAATAAAATAAAATAAAATAAAATAAAATAAAATAAAATAAAATAAAATAAAATAAAATAAAATAAAATAAAATAAAATAAAATAAAATAAAATAAAATAAAATAAAATAAAATAAAATAAAATAAAATAAAATAAAATAAAATAAAATAAAATAAAATAAAATAAAATAAAATAAAATAAAATAAAGTAAAATAAAATAAAGTAAAATAAAATAAAATAAAATAAAATAAAATAAAATAAAATAAAATAAAATAAAATAAAATAAAATAAGATAACATAACATAATACAACATAACATAACATAAAATACATAAGTAGTTTCCAGTGCACCAGAACTTCACTAGTGCAAAGCTGTAGATTTGCGCTGCATTTTAAATACACACACATACACTATCACGCGAACAACAGCCACACATGCAATAATAAGTTGTATGACACTAGCTCCCACCGTTTGCCATGGTCATGGCCACGTTGTTGCTGTTATTGAACAACATTTCTCGAAAGAAAGCTACTTGCAACATATTACACTGGAGTTTTGCGTGCTAAATGTGGCACCGTACGACAGCTCCACAAGGTGGCGTGTGGCTTTCTGGTTTCACAAGTTGACTTACTGGCCAACTGTTGGTGGTTGGTGGTTAGTGATTCGTGTGCAGTGAAATGCAGCATTTCAACATTGCATTGTGGTTTGCCACAAATCCGTATATGGATTGCACATTAATATGTATGTAAGTACGGCTATACCAACTTGTCAGCTAGTCAATATGTCAGTCTGTCAGTGAGTTGGCCAGTTGTGCGTTTATCAGCTGTGTACAAACGAATATACTGCAACAGCTTGATGCATTAAAAGCCATGGATGCATTGAAGTGTTCTTTCTTTGGTTGATATCAAATGCAATTTCATGTTATGTTAAAATATTGTTTACGCCTTTCATTCATCAATTGGCATTGCTTTTGAATGTATGTATGTGTGTATGTGCCATAGCTTTTGCTCTCCACAGCTGCCACATCCCATAGGTGGTATTTAAGTAGCAAGTTGAGTACTCGGATCAATGCGCCTTTTGTTGATTGCTTTCAATTTTTATTCGATGCATTTTTCTACGATTCGATTTTCTTTTCCAACTCATGTTTGCTACTTGCTAAAGTTATTTAAGTTGTATCTCCTAGTTAGAAGTTGTTGCTAACCGATTAGCAGACACTTTCTTGCTCACGATTGGGGCAGTTAGTTAACCCAGTTTCCGTGCAAAGAATCATTTCGTTAATTTCTGTAACATTATTAATGATTATTAATGGAGAGTAGTCTTCAAAGAGTAAAGTTGACTTATGTAGACATTTCAATTTATTTTCAAGGAAAAATTCAGCAGAACCATATTTTACGTCAGAAGCTTACTAGATAGACATCACGCTGCTTCTAAATTGTTTAGTCTGACTCCAGGTTAGTTAGTAACCTACCTTTTCACTCCTTCAGGCTCGGTACCTTTTTATTGCCTCTAACGCTCACCACCACTACATCGATTTATTTGTTTCTTCCTCTCGATTTTTTTGTGCAACATGGTTATACTAAAACAATGGTACTTGCCAGAGTAAGATCTGAGTCAATCCAGGTCTCACCAAAATTATAACCATTTTTGTTGCTATCCCACCAAACATTATTCTTTCAAATACGTTTTTTTTTTCTTATTATGACTTGGTCCTTTTAACAACAAAATTAAATACAAAAATTAAGTCTTTTATCAAACCATATTTTCCATAGAAGACTAGTTATTGTCTAGTCAAAAGAGTGTAATTTGGGAGCGTACAGTTCTGAAAAGAAGTGACAAGTTCTGCTTCAGCGATCACCCTGAAATATTTTTTCTCGATCGCCCTGTTCTATCGCACTCCTCACCTTTTTATAGCTTCCTTTATGTTTTTTCGTAGCTCTATCTTCCTATGAATCTCATTTTGATGCTACTCACTTCATTTATCGGTTATCTTCTTTGACGGTTCTTTCCTTTATCTTTTTGTGTTTGTGTTCACTTTACTCCTTTCATTCGGCCACTGGTTATTTTTTCTAAGGCTTTTTTAACGAACCTTCTGCGACAATGGCAACTCTGTATAGAATAATTTTTGTTTATTATAAAATTATCTTGATAAACTTGTCCCAAGCTAAGCCTTTGTCTGTTGCTAACAATGATTCGCATTGCAGTTAAATATATGTAAATAATTCATTCAATTTTATTGTTTGAGTAAATTAGCTGTGATGGTTAAAGTTCGTGCTGCACACGCAGGTGCATCTTGAAAATATTTCGATGAAAATTCCCACACTGGAAAGTGTTGCATTTTCTGCAATTTAAATGCAAACAAGTATGGCAACGTTGTCGACCTACAGCAATAAAGTGAAAATTATTTGTAAGTTTACTTATGTATATGAAGCTGTATGTTATGTGCACATAGCTTGCATTTATGTATATACATATATGTACTCGTATGTATGTATAATGGCGCTTAACCGCAGACAGACATATTAAAGAAGTTTTTCAATTTTCACTATGGAAATCAGCGTTGGGAATTGGGTTTCCTATACATTAAATGCACCGCACGCTTTGTCGGTTATTATTTTTGCGTCTAAGAATGTGACATTAGGGTGCCCGTTGTTTTACAAATACATTTTGCTGCTATGAGCTGTTTTGCAATAAAAAAGTTTTCATTTAAAACAAGATAAAAGTAAAAAATGTATGTAAAAGTACAAAGAAAGAGACTTTTAAAATATATATATTTTGAGTTAAAAATAAAATTTTCGTTCAACCAAAATTTTTTTCAAGCATTATGAACTGAAAATAAACAAAAAAAATATTAATTTTGAAAAAAATCTAAAAAAAATATTCACTAAAAAGGCTTCAATGCGCTTCTTAAAAGTCAGCGTGTCTGATATTCGTCCATATATTATACAAAAATATAGTGAAGATTTGAAAAAAAGTTCAAATTTGAACACAAAATTGAGTCAATGAATTTACTGAAATGTGCAGGAATGCGTCATAAAAGATTCATTGCATATCAAAGTTGTTAAAATAAAAAGCTCAGCATTAAAAATATTAACAAACCAGCAGCCAGCCTAATGCGGCATGTTTGTTTGTTTGTTTTGTGGCAAGTGTTGGGAAGTCGTTCACCGCCTAACTTGGTTAATGGCTAAACAACATAGCCGAAGTCATCAACTGAATATGTGCAACTTTGCACTTTAATAGAACAACAACAAAAGGCTTAAAACTAAAAGTCTATTGAGGCAAATTGAGACTTGACTGCTGTTTTGATTTTTGCTTGTAAGTTTTAATATTTATGCATGATCTATGTATGTATGCTTACATACAAACAAAATATAAATAAAAATAAAAAATAAAAATGTGCCATCTGTTGCTTTGGCAATGTCAAAAGAAGAAGAAAAAGTCGGTGTAGCAGTCGTTGTGTTGCAAGCAGAGTTCCAAAATAAAAGTTAATAGGAATATTTAAAATTTTTCTCATTGGAGCATTTTCCCACCCGTTCACTTCTATTCATTGCGTTGCTGCGCAACAACAATTTATAACTATTTGGGGTTTGTCGCTTTGTCTGCTTTATGTTTGTGCGCACATCGCACAATAACCACTTAATCGAATTTAATGATTTTTTGATAGCTGTAAGAGCACAGGCGTGTACTAAAGTATAGAATAGACACATGTGATGTTTTACTTTTTTTTTGTTTGGATGAGCGCCAAAGCGTCAAACAACAGCTGGTAGTTAGTTTGTTAAAAAAGCAGCAGTGAGAGAAACTTTTTGTTGCTGCTAGGGAATCAAAATTAACACAAAAAGAGGCCTTTTGCCCGAGAAAAACATTTATGGCTTAACCGTCATATTCTAAAAAAAATTTAAAAGTTTTATAAAGCTCCTTAAGTCCAAAATTTGTTTGACAATGCCATTTTAAAAAGCTTTTCAAACTAATTTTTTTTTATTTTTTATAAAAACGGCGTTTAACTTGTATTGTTTTGTCAGAGTTCGACTGGAGTCGAGTGTTCTGGGTATAAAAAGCTTACAGAAATAAAAAAGTTTTTTCATGAAACTAAATAAACTGAAGGGAAAGAATAATTTTTTTTTTTTTTATTAAAAAGGTTTTTATTTTGTCCCCAAAGTAAAGCTATTTAGTAGGTGAAATGAAAAAAATTTAATTTCATTTCTTCAAAAATATTCTCGTTAAAATACGGGTCCAGGGAGAATTGCTTGCCCACTTATTTTATTTTTTTATTTTAACACTCAAGCATAAATTTGTTTTATCACTTAGCGTTTCAACATGTTCCAAACCTATTTTTCCTTCCAGCACCGTTAGTAAGCAACCTCATAGTTTACTTGCGAGTTATTCATGAGCTTGGGGGTGCTAGTGATTCCTTGCACTTGACAAACAAGTTAGTTTGCTGCACTCGCCGTTGTTGAATGCAAACTTCAAAATTGTTGTTGCAGGTAGTACTTGTGCAGATGCGTGTTGTTGTTGCTTAAATAACAACAAGGTTTTCATTTTATTTTATTTTTATTATACCTTTCATGAACATGAAATGGTATTATAACTTTGGTCCGATGTTTGTAAGTATGAGAAGAAGAAGAGATAGACCCACCATTAAGTATACCGAAATGATCAGGATGATAAGCTGAGTTGATTTAGCCATGTCCGTCTGTCCGTCCGTCCGTCTGTCCGTCTGTCCGTCTGTCTGTTTGAACGCAAACTAGTCCCTCAATTTTAGACCTATCTCGATGAAATTTGGTATAGGGCCGCCATTTTGCATGGGATTAATCATTTGTCGGAACCAGCCAGATCGGACCGATACAAAGCATAGCTCCCATACAATCGATTGTTCCGATAAACGGGTTTTGGTCTATAAATCTTGCAATTAAAAAGCTAGGACCGCAAAATTTTGCACTTTTCGTACATATTGTATAAGTAACATGTGTAGTGAAAATGACTCAAATCGGACCAACCAAACATATAGCTCCCATATAATCGATAGTTTCGATAAATGGGTTTTGGGCTATAGATTTTGCAGTTAAGAAGCTAGGAACGTAAAATTTTGCAGGTTTGGTACTTATTACATATGTGATGTGTGCAGTGAAAATCATACAGATCGGAATAACATAACATATAGCTCCCATATAATCGATTGCTCCGATAACTCTGGTTTGGGCCAATTGTAAGTAAGGATCGGACACTTAAAAAAGTTATGCGTATTCATGAAAGGTATGAAGCCTTCGGCACAGCCGAAGACAGCCCTTTCCTTACTTGTTTTTTGTTTACATTTGCTGCATCGCCACCATATTGGCTTGTGCTGCTTTTGGGATATCACACACACACACATACACACTGCCACACAACTAACTGGGAATTCTTCTGTAGCTCTAGTTGCGCATCTGGTTTTCCCAAACATCAACCATCATCACAACAACAACAACAACAACAATAACAATAACTAGCCTGCTGATCCCGCTTAGCCTAACGGTTGGCGATGTTGTTGCAAGTGTTTGTTGTTGGCGGCAACTTTTGCTGCATGTTGCCACAATTGAAACTGCCTCAACGCTACTACCACCATACGTTCAATTGCTGGATGTTTGTTCGTTAGTAGTTCATATAAAATCTTAATCACAAGCGTGAAATTCGCATTAGGTCTTTTGATATCACGACGATGTCATCGAATTCTAGCAACATTGTGTCAACGTGATTTGGCAAAAATTGTGAAAAGTTCCCAAAAAAGAGTTCGGTCGAAATAAATATTTTGTCATATTCACACAAAAGGATTAAAATAAACACATTTTAAGGACACTTTTCGTCTAATAGTGAAAATTTTGAGTTTCATAATTCAACGAAAGCTTTTGTGAATTATCCTGCCAAGTGCCTCTCATCCTGTCTAATTGCCAAGGCCACATGTAGCAGCAAAAAGTGTGCAACAGTTTAAAGTGCGTGTGCGTGTGCGAAGAATTCGAAAAAAATTGCTGAAACAAACATTTTCATAAAGTTTGACGAGTATCAATAACTATTTAATAGAATCCTCTGTATAACATAGCAGTGAAGATAAACAAATTAAAAATGCGCACGCTAACAACATTTGGTGTCATAACGCTTTTAACGGTTATTTCCGTGCGTGCTACACCCGCCATCAGCTCTAGTGATAATACGGTAATTATGGCATATAAAATAATAATATTAATACCATCAGCTCAAGTGTACTAAAACAGGGACCAAAAATAACTGCCTTAAGTTTAAAAATTATAGCTTAATTAACCCTCATATTCATGAAAAATAAAAAAGCTTTATAAAGCTCTTTTGAGTCAATATTTTGTTTGACAATGCCATTTTAAAAAGCTTTATAAACTAATTTTATTTTTAAAAAATTGGCGTTAAACATGCAATGTTGTGTCGGAGTTTGAATGGAGTCGAGTGTTCTGGTTATAAAAAGCTTACAGAAAAAAAAAATTTTTTTTGCCTAAAACTAAATGAATTATTTTTTTTTTAAATGCAATTTTTTATTGTTATTTTTATTGTTATTGTTATTTTTTTTTTTTTTTTAAATACTTAAATTGTATTTAACGTTTCAAGTTCTTGTAAAATATATCATATGAGAAATTAGACTATCAGAATGTAGGTTTTCTGCCAGCTAAACTCCTACTTCTGGACTCATTAACTCCTTTCGTTTGATACCCATAATGTACTGAAACAGTTTGCGTAACCCTAGTACACGTGTTGGTCGATAACTCGGAATTTGGTAGAGCTTTCGAAATAAGTAATACCTTAAATTTTGAATTAGGTATATAGTAGTGTAACGGAGGAAGTTCCACTCAATTCTATTGAGCATTTTTTGAGTGATGCGCATTTAAACATGCAGACAGACAAACAAAAATTCTAAAAACCACCGATTTGAATGATCCAACCTATAAAGTTTACTTGAATATCTGTAATATACCCACTATTTCAATCTTTTTATGTTTAAATATTACCTATCACTAGATCTCAGTTCTATTTCGGCTTATCTCCATTGACGTCGATTATTTTAGTCCATTTTCCCCAATAAATTTCTCTGAAAAACTCCTCTCAGCTGATCAACACAGTTGATATCACACTAATCCCGACAGTAAATGACATATTTGATTTTTTTCTAAACAAAGAGAACAGTGAGTGAAGTAACTAGGTATCTACCCGACTAAGGGTTAATAATGTTAAAACAATGAAATTAATTATCCATAAATGCCAAAAATGTTCAATAAATATTCTTAGACATACCTTCAGTGATTAAAAAATATTTTTCAATCAAAAACTCCCTAGGAAGCCTAGCAATAGAGTTTTATTTCCAACAGACTCCTCTTGACCTTTCAAAATCCTACTTTAAAACTTAAAAAAAAAAAATAATTTCCTTATATTTGTACTGTTTATTGAAACTTTTCAAGACATACTCTTCCGGAAAGAGTGATCTGTTCAATTTATGATTTGAAATTTCTCTTCTCTTGAACGACCTTCTTTTTTATACCTTTCTACCATCAGCTACAGGCACTGGGGAAGTTTAAAACTATAAAAAGTTTTCATTTGGTATTTTTTTATACACGGCTAAGCGTTTATGAATAAAATAGGAGTGTTTTAACAAAAAATCTCAAATTCAGCCAGGTGGCATCCACTACATTATTTTGATTCATTTCACGAATTGAAGGTATTTTCTTTTCACTACAAGATATGTTGTCTTTTTCTTGCTAGGTGCTCTAAAAAACAACGAAACCATTATCTATCTTAACTATCTTTACTTTGCATTAAAAATAATAAATTATAATTAACAGTATGTGTTCAGTCTTTCTATGTGGAATACCTAAGCACTAAGCCTCAAAGTACGCATACATGATTTACAAACTACTCACTTCACATCTCCGAAGTGTTTATATTTGCCCTTATAATGGCTTAAAGTAAACTCATTTTTGCTTATAAACTACTTAGATTTTATGCTTAAAGTACTTATATTTAACTTGAGTAAACTACTCAGCAAAAATCGTTTTTAAATGCCCAGCTACTTGAGTCTAATACAAAAAAATATGAGAGTATTTTTAAACTCAAATAATTCAACAAAATACTAAAAACTCAGAAAAATTTTATTTCAAGTTCAGTGAAGTCGAGTGAAACCCAAACTTCTTACCTGCAGATCTATCTTTTTTTCCGGCATGAATCAGAAATACCCTTTGTAATTTTCATAGTTTGGAAGTCAATGTAATAGTTTTGGTATTTCATAAACTCTTCAGTATTCAGCTGAATTGTTCTCATAATACAGTAGTTGCAAAGTCCCTACTAATTTTTGGCTGAAGTTAAATTTCTCGCATACTTCTTTGAAATCAATATGATTTTCAAACTCATGGCGCCAATGTTAAATGATTGTCGTTCGCTTAACACGTTAGTAGCTTCAATTAACACAAATTCAATACTAAATACTTGCAAACAGAACTGTAAATTCCAGTTAATTTCATATCGACTATTAGCTTTAAGTGATTTTCTACTTATATACTTTGGTACACTTGAAGTGGTTAATCTAGCCACTATTCATAAAATATTTAGTTATAAAATACATTTTCAAACTAAAGCAGCTTTTCTATAAATTTTTTCATTTTTGTACGACTTTGCATGTTTTCGCTGCTTCTACAATTTCATATTTCTCTTTACAGATACCAATAGTGAATCGCAATCAGTTGGAGGAGGGCTTCCTGCGAAAGCTTAACATGAAATGTAGTCAACGGGATAATCATTCTTGTATGATGCTCAAATTAATTGTATACATGAATCGAATATTCAAGAAATCTTCAATTGATATAAATGAAAACGTTAAGGTTTCACAAAACAGGTAAGCAAATAAAATAGTCCAGAAAATATGATTTAGCAAGTGAACATATTTTTTCCACCAAAATATAAATCTAATCAAACATGCATCAATAAGTTTGTACAAGCTGCCATGTCATCAATCAAAGATCAGTAATAAAAGAAAAATTAATTATGATATAGAAGAATCTCATTAAAAATGCCCAACATGCATTAGGGCCGTTGTTGAGTGGGTAGATATGTCATGCATTTCGGCTAGAGTTGTTGTTATTGTATTAATCACTGTGATACAGTGAGTAGTGTTATCGTTTTGTTGGAAATTCAATGATGACAAAAATATTGTTCACGAAAACAAATGAAAAGATTATTCATATCGACTATACTGAAGCTGAAAGTATTCAAAAAAATAATAAAATGAAATAAAATAAAATATAACAAAATAAAATAAAATAAAATAAAATAAAATAAAATAAAATAAAATAAAATAAAATAAAATAAAATAAAATAAAATAAAATAAAATAAAATAAAATAAAATAAAATAAAATAAAATAAATTAAAATAAAATAAAATAAAATAAAATAAAATAAAATAAAATAAAATAAAATAAAATAAAATAAAATAAAATAAAATAAAATAAAATAAAATAAAATAAAATAAAATAAAATAAAATAAAATAAAATAAAATAAAATCAAATAAAATAAAATAAAATAAAATAAAATAAAATGAAATAAAATAAAATAAAATAAAATAAAATAAAATAAAAATAAAATAAAATAAAATAAAAATAAAATAAAATAAAATAATTAAAAACATTTAGGCAAATAAACTAATTAAAAATGTTTACCAACTGCTTTAATTATGAATTCAACTTTCACCATTCTTTTTCAACTCATACAAGCCACACACAGAAATCAATTCCGGCCGCTCATAGAATTGTGTTTATATTTTTAGACAATTTTAGCTAGTGCTAATATTTATAAATAAAATAAGTTAAAAAATGCGATTAGGCTATGATCAATACGGAATGAATCGCAAAGGAGCATAAGGCTGTCCTCATAATTCTTTGAACATGTCCTATAGAGAGACTTCGTTTATACCCGAACGAGTACGAAGGGACTAATGCACTTTCTACCCAAATAGGTACTTTAACTCCTTCGGGTATGCTACAAAAACCGAAATTGACTTACACCTCTATTAGGATGCTACACAAATTGAATTATAGCCAGCTATAGATTGAATGGATCAATCGCCTTATTTAGAGATTAGTCACACGATTTTTTGCGTGGTATTTTTACTCCTACGCACGCATACCAAATATAAACATACAAACAAATGAATAATTATAATAAATCCATTTTTTATGTTTAATTCTCGTTTGTCATTCATTTGCCGTTGCAGAGATATCGACTCCATACCCGATGATCCTGATGATGATTTAATGTTAGCACGTTCCATTGATTCGGATGATGAGACGCTTGGTTTGTTGGTGGCTGGAAAAATTTGGAAATTCATACGTTCACGTACGCTACGCTACAAATTCTCAGACAATGCGGATTTCGTACTCAGCACCGAACCGAAAGGTAACTTAAACTTTGGTGTTTCCGTCAGTCCAGTTGAAGCGCTTGAAGAGGGACGTGGTAAAATGAAAAATATGATGCCTATGATGATGATGATGATGGGAAAGGCTGGCATTGTGGGTGCCATTATGCTCAAAGGTCTATTCTTGTTAGCGGGTAAGGCTTTAATTGTATCCAAGATTGCACTGCTGCTGTCAGTGATAATAGCGCTCAAGAAATTGCTATCACAAAAGAAACATGTCGTTGAGATACCACATCATGATACATACAGTTCGGGTTGGGCGCGTGCCTTGGATGGTTTCATAGAGGGTATGGCTGAAGTGCCAGCACAGATAATTGCACAAGAGGCTCATGAAATGGCATACAATGGACAAATGCCAGAGGAAGAGAAACACTAATGAGTTTAGTGTAAGATAGTCAATTGCGAATACGAATTGGTACAAACGATAATTTTGAAATAAATAATTAATATATAGAAGAATTTATGTAAACAGAAAGTGTGTGAGAGAAAATTTGCGCTCCAAAAACAAAAAAAAACCGAAAACAAAAACAAAAAAAAAAACTAAACAAAAATGATTTGTATTATAAGCAACTGCAGAAAAACTGCAATAAAATGTAAAAAGCACAAAACCAATGACGACAACCGACAAACTAACTGACGACTGACTCGTATGAACAACTAGATGCTGAACGTAAACTTTGGTTAATTACACACAAAACAATGCCTCAACAACACAGCTTCGCCGCTTCCGTTTGAAAAGTTTTAAATGTACAGCTAGCTTACACCAACAATAACAAATTTCACATATAAAAGTTGCTGTTTCGAAACGGTCCAGCGGCGGAACTCTTGTATAATGTATGTGAAGATGTCAAAGCCTGGTATGTTCACTTGCAACGACAAATTGTTTAATCAGTTAATTGATTACCTTATTTATTTATTTATTAGTAAATTAACTTATCTAATTATTTATTTATTCACTATTTATTTATTTGCTGTTTTGTTTTAAGAAACTAGAACATTAAAAAATTAAATATCTCAACTAATAACCTTTGGTCAACCAAAACACTGTTAAGATCGATGTTTAAGTATTGTTATAGATCAAGAATAAAGATCTTTATTGAGCTAGATGTTCGAAGCTTGAGAAATTACGCCGCAAGTTCTCGACATTAACTCGACTAACACCGTTCTACAGCTCGAAAATCTTCTCGAATAGTGTCGTGTATTCGAAAAATGTAAACGAGTATAATTTAGTTGTTATATTTGTAAATTTTTAAAGTAAATTTCAAACATTTTTTAAATATTTTCAATAGATTCTCAGAATGTTAGTTTACATACATACTTAGTTTCTCTACTACATACATCCTTGAGCTTAAAGTTTTCCTCCCTCTAAAAACTGAAATTGTATAGCAACAATTAAAAAAAATAAACGTTGTTTTTCTTTTATGAAAACATTCTTTAAATATATTTAACTATTTATTTTATTTATTTATTGTACAAAAATTTATAAACAATAAAATTAAACTAGCTAAGCTTAAAGCTTTCAACATTGTTTATTTGTGTTGTTTTCTTTCATTAAAATATAGGGATTGTAAACTCAGAGTTGGGCCAAAATTATGACGATTGAAATACGACTAGGACCAGAGTAGTCATGCAATCCAAATTGGATTATAGCTGCAAATCTTACTCTAAAAAATATGTAAGCAACGATTAAGTTAATCGCAGTCGTAAGTTCAACCGCTTACAAATATAATCTACATAGTCCAGCTCAGAGTAAACTTAAATCAAATACGTAAGCAGAACCATATTATTTCAAATATTTTTAAAATTATTTTCGTATTTAACTTATAATCATTTTTATTCACTCTCATTTAAATTAAATACTTATTTAACATTTTTTAATTTTTTTTTTTCTATTTTGTAGCATATTTGCTAAGTAGCATTTGTTTATTAATTTAACAAACAATAACACTTAAATTACTAACTTATTGCATAAAAATGTGTGTTACAATTTTCCTATTTAGTCTTTAGTTTAAATTCCATAATTTATTCAAACATTTTTTTTTTTGTATTTTCTGTTTTGCTCATTTTAATATGATTGCAATTAAAAATATTTATTAATTCTATAGTATTTTAATTTAAAGCGTAGAATGTTAAAAATTACAAATACAACATGTAACATGTAACATTCTAAGTTAATTGTATGACAAAATAAGATTTTCTAAAACTGGAAAAATTTGACTATTAGCGGTTGTCGTTTCGTTTCATTAAGCGCGGTAGTACGGATGGTGAGGTTGTATGTAGTTGTACACTAGCGGTCGTCTCACACCCACAGCAGCTGCTGGAAGAGCTAAGAAAAAAATTACAGTGTAAAAGAAGCTTTTCAGTATACACTTATGCTTTATGGAGTATAAGCATCAAGGACTTATATAAAAAGTAACTAAGCTTTCAATACTTGATTCGCCTGTGACACGATAGCTAAAGTGAAATTGTACACCTAGAACTACCCGATGATATATGTACATATGTATGTAGTACTTCCAGAAAAGAGGAACATATAATAAAATAAAAATAAAATAAAATAAAATAAAACAAAATAATAAATAAAGAGAAATAAATAAAATAAAATAAAATAAAATAAAAAATAAAATTTAATAAAATAAAAAAAAAATAAAATAAAAAAAGTAAAATAAAACTTAAATACATTTAAAATAAAATAAAAATTAAATGAAAATGCATGCTTGACTAGGCCTAGATTTAAAATAAAATTCTCAGTTATGTGCATAAATACATATGTACATATTTATATTTTGCAAGAAATCTGAGTTCACATGCTTCGACTTTGTACAGTGTCTGACCAAGAAATCCCACAGCCTGTCTACAAATATTGTTGACGTTTTTTTCTTTTCAATTTCATTCCCAAAAAATCGAGTGTATCCTTTATACTCTCCTCATCATTGAATATGTAGTCGTCTTCAATATCCTCATGCTCCTCTTCCTCTTCGATGGCAGTTGACGCTGCAGCCAATGCTACCTTTAACGCCACTTCCTCATCAGCCTTACGGCGCCAGCTTTTATTACGCATCAGATATTGATAAAATGATTTGTTTTTATTTGGAGGCAATCGAAATTTTTGCCTAATTGTTCTATAAATGCGACGCAACGTTGACATCCAGTCAGCTGAGCATAAGTGGATTTTGATTTAGATACAAATCCAACACCTAAAGCTTTTTCAAGTCCAGCACCTAAAGCTTGCCATTCAAAACCTACTCACCTTTTGCCAGCCACGAATCCTCTCGTTTAACCTTCGGTCCCAAATGTGCTGCATTCAAAGCGGCCATAACTTGTGTATTATTTTGTATATCAGCAAAATTATGATGTAAACTACTCTCAGCAGCTAAACTTTCGAGTCCTGGATGCCCACCGCCTGGATGTTGCGCCGCTGCGTATTGCAGTGCAGCTGGATACATGTCGGCGCTAGCAGCCATTTCAGGATGCATACCATAATCCATGCTATATGGCATCATATAGGGTGAGTGTTCGGGGAATTGATACATCATTCTGAAATTAAATTTGTTAAAGATTTTAGAGAGCCTTTCGGCCAATGTGCGAAAATTTTCGAAATTAGCCACTTAGTCAAAATAAATTCTCTGAATTGATGACTTGTTTCTGGGATAATTCGCAGCTACTTCAATTTTTAGTTGATTTATTTTAGAGTTAACCGTATAACATAAATTCATACTCACTTCTCTGAAGCGTTGTCCATTAGCTTCTTAATAACAACCATTGCAGCAACAATAAATGCTAATTTGGAAACAGCCAAGGCTTTAAGTGTTAGTAAGCCCACAGCTTTTGCCGCTACCATCGTCCAGCCAAACGTAGTTGCCGCCAAATACATTGGTATATACATTTGGAATTGTTTTTTATCCTGATTCTGTTTGCGACGTCCTCGATGGCCACCACCTCCACCACCGTTGCCACCACCCATGCCAGAACCGCCACCCATTCCAAGACCACTAAGCAGGCCTTCACCAACACCCATACCACCGCCACCCATTCCTCCACCACCACCAAGACCACCACCGCGACCTTTCGAAAAAAAGAGATCAGTTGTTTAGTTTTCATAGGAAATTGTAGCGTGACTTGATCTAATGTGACTAGTCTGTGGGATATTCTGTATGGTAGACTTAAGTAAATTGATAAATTTGTTAACTAAACGTCATAATACTAAAATCCAGTATAGCTAAGAATCCCATGATTTCATATAATGGGGCCTAATGCTAAGCGATTTTTATTTGATTTATATTGAAGCATTATCATGTGATTCCAAATAAATGTCACATGATGTTAATTTGACATGATGTTGTAATATTCATATCAAGTGATTTTTGTGTAATTTTCCATCAAGCTTGATCACTTAATCCCATTTAATGGAACGTGATATTCACAGACTTTTTTTTGATTTACAATTAAGCATTATCACGTGATTCCAATCATTGTCACATCATGTCTTGTTACACACATCAATTGGTTTTTATCTGATTGCGCTGATTCAATTTAATTACACGTGATATGCGGTGAATTTTATTTGATTGAGCTGTAAGCATTATCAAATGATTACAACCAATATCACATGATGTTGTGGTGGTTCTTATGTGACTTCATCAAATATCACGTGATGTCCATATCAAGCGATTTTTTTTTAATTATTTAATTTAAAATCACCCAGTTGCTATGAGAAAAATTTAAACTCCTTTATTCAGAATGAATGAGCTGTCTGATAGTAAGCTCCATTTGGCCTATCCTTGGAGCATGTATGGTGATAAAGGCTCCAGTCATCGTTTTAAGCTATTTTTATACCTTTCATGAACATGAAATGGTATTATAACTTTGGTCCGATGTTTGTAAGTATGAGAAGAAGAAGAGATAGACCCACTATTAAGCATACCGAAATGATCAGGGCGACGAGGCGAGTTGATTTAGCCATGTCCGTCTGTCCGTCCGTCCGTCCGTCTGTTTGAACGCAAACTAGTCCCTCAGTTTTAGAGATATCTCTATGAAATTTTGCAAGCAGTCGCCATTTTGCTTAGGATTAATCATTTGTCGGAACCAGCAAGATCGGACCGATACAAGGCATAGCTCCCATACAATCGATTATTCCGATAAATGGGTTTTGGCCTATAACTCTTCCAATTCAAAAGCTAGGAACGTAAAATTTTGCAAGTTTAGTACATATTGTATTTGTAACGTGTGTAGTGAAAATGACTCAGATCGGACCAACATTACATATAGCTCCCATATAATCGATAGTTTCGATAAATATGTTTTGGGCTATAAATTTTGCAGTTAAAGAGCTAGGAACGTTAAACTTTGCACGTTTGCTACATATTATATATGTAACATATGTAGGCAAAATCAGCCAGATCGGACCAACATAACGTATAGCTCCCATACAATCGATTGTTCCGATAAGTGTGCTTTGGCATTCATGAAAGGTATAAAGACTTCGGCACAGGCGAAGACAGCCCTTTCCTTACTTGTTTTTTTACTTTTTTGAAGTAAATTTAGCTCCTATGATTTTTAATATGTTTCGTTTAGCAACATAAAAAGCCTAAAATCAAAAAATGGCTTAAAAAACCCTAACGTCTATTTCAAAAACGGTCACGATTTCTGTTCTGACTTATTCGTATAGATTTGCTGTTTCACAAACTCTTTGGGATTCTAGAATTCGCGCACTTTTGATTGGCAAACACAGTAGTCTAGCTATAGGCTATGATGCATGTTTTGTATGCATGCTGCTTCGATTAACTTTTCTTTTAATTGATGTTATTATCTGCCAAAATGTGATTTCTTATGAGTACTCTGATATTCCCTCCATTTTTTTTATAGGGATAGCTAGTTTACCACTTTAAATTAATTTTTTAATCGAGAAAGAATTTGTCATTATCACTATAGGTCTTTTATGAAGACATTATTAAAGGATACCCTTCTGTAGTCGAACGAAGTTTTCGGATCATTTTCCCATAAAAAAGTCCTTCCAATAAAATATTAAAAAAATTTGTGGAGTTAGTAGCTTTTCATAATTTTTGTGGATTTTCTTATTTTGGTTTTAGTTAATGTTATCGATGCTCAAAGGTGATTACATAAATAATTCTCTTTCATCACTAACTGTAAGAATCGCACAGCTTTCCAGCACTAAGAAAAATTGCTTTGAGTGAAATTTTCTTGAGCACCAACTTTTATCGAAAATATTTTTTTTTGCACTTTCTGCACGCCAATATGCCAGCTATCGTGCTGTGTTGATATCCGAATAACGCTCGTAATCGCTATTTTTGGTAATCTTCTCATAGTCCACTTATTTCTATACATATATATCTTTTCAATATTTTATAGTCACTTTCGTTCTACTGATTCACTTTGCTTAAATTTTAGGTTTACACTGCTTAGCTAGTTTTTTAGTTAGCTAAACTTTAACACTCTTGAGCAGAGGGAGATACTTTCCAAGCCGTCCTCTTGAACACTACCTTGGCTTCCGCTCGCCTTCTTCAATAGCGCCACTTCAATATAATTGCCATCATCCTCTGCGCGTTGCACACTAAATACCATTGGCCCAACCGGAATACGTATTGCATTGCCACTGATAAAGTCCACAAAACTGGATATGCCACGCCCCGTTTCTCCACCCTTCAACGTCTCCTTTTGCTTATCGCTCAAGGGTGGTAATTTTGCCAAATCCATGAAACCCAAACTTATCGTTTCACCATGTTTATACGCCTGCATTATATCGGTGGCCAGGGAATGAAGACAGCTAGCATTATTGGCACATTGCCATGAGAGCTTTTCCGAAAAATCACGCCTAGCGGGTATGCTAGTGGGTTTCGGTTGACGATGTTGATATTTTTTGCTAGGCAACTCATTAGTTAACGTCGTATCCGTATTATCGTCAGTCTCTACATCAGCATCGCCAATAGCATTGTTAGTGCTGCGGGCTATCGAAGATGTGCGAGAATGTATGGCTGATTGCACGGTCGTAATTTGTAGGCAGACAATTGCAAGAAGCCACAAGCAGAACATGAAATCGCCATGATGAGAGCACGACATCTTACGCCAATGTTGCCAAATTTCTGATTACACTTTCTTTTTTGTTTTTGTTTTTTTTTTTTTTGGGTTTCAAACTTTTAAAGTGCGCGTAATTTTTTTAGCAATAAAATATGTTATTAGAATTTTTTTTGCTGCTACTGCAACACGTTTATCCTTGACATTGGATTGCGCGTATGCACTTTCGCACAGTTTGACTAACACTGGCACTTGGATTTATAGTTTTGACAAACACTTTAAGCTTTAAAATTATTCGTTAGCTATAAAACTAGTAAATTGTGTTTCCATATGCGTATTTATTGTGGGATTAGAACGCGAGCGGGCACCGCTTTTGTTGCACAATGCAATGTAAACTAAACACTCGGCGGTGCATGCAACTCAGTTTTATTGTCTTTGCTCGCGATCAAGGCCGTGCAAAATACTTATCTATCTATCTAAGTGTAATAATAGAAATATTAATAAACACACAAATACATGCGCAAAAATCTGTATTTGTATATTAATTAAACAATAATTTTTGTTACCATTTTTATTTTATTATTATATTCGCATTTTTATACCCACCTGCTGGCACGTCTTAAGAAAAAGCAAAAAAACAAAAACATTTAGATTTTGAAACTTATTACTTTTTACTCAATCTACAACCTTGAAGAAGAACCTGATTGATTTACAATTTTAGTCGTAGCACATTCGACTGATGAGTGGAAAATTTAAAAATTCGATTCAGAAACGCCCCATCTTAGAATTTTTTTCAATGACGCCGTGTTTCAAAATGTCGTAAAAACGCCCTATCTCAGCTGAAAATGTATGAATTTTTCTTTCAGATATTCCATTTTTGAAACTCGTTTTAAGATACACCGTTCTTAAAACTAATTTTAAAATAGGGTGTTTTTGAAAAAAATCTTAGATAGACCGTTCTTCAAACAAATTCAGAGATAGGCCGTTTTTTTAAATTATTTTGAAGTACATTTTTTTCTTCTAATCCACAGACAATTACTGACACCTGTAGTGGAATTCACTAACTTCGATTACGACATTCGCAATCGACATTTCGTCCTAGCCGATATCGATCACGATATTGGTATTCACTAACTATTTTTTCTCGTTTTTCGAGTATTCTCCATCAGCTGTTTCGCAAACTAAACGACACCCATATTGCAGTTGTTTTCTATGTCGTTAAATAAAATGCACATAATTTGAATTTTTTATTAAAAATTGGAATAATAATACTATATCCATATTATTATCATTAAAAAATGGCATTTGAGAACATAGGGTATGTTATATAGCGAGATGAGAAATCCTTTGCCCGCATCGTTATAGATAAGTTAGTGAATCGCATATTCGATAAGGCAAGCGATCGAATCGCTAATGAAAAACTCGAAAAATTGAACCGAATCGAATCGCTATAAGTTAGTGAATTCCAATACTGGGTATATAATAATATTTTTAATTCGAAGTCAGACTCACTTATCACTCTTAATTTTCTTCGGCTTTTTTCTTCTCGCCTTTAATATTCGCTTACACCGACTGAGCACATTTTAGTTGTTATTATTATTATTGTTGCAAGCATATCGTCTAACATGTCTGCAATTTGCAAGTATCAGATATAAATGTGGCATGCAACAATACATATTAAATTGTACATATGTATATTTGCCAACATAAAGCATTCATCACATTAGCGCCAACACCACCAACACCAACATTTTCCGCTCTGTAACAACAAAAGTTTACTCCCCTTACAACTGCGCCACTTCTAATCATCGGCTGTATTAGCATTATGGACAACCTCACTTTCAGTTGGCCGTCACCTAATACAACAACAAACATTGCACATAATTGCACACACCAGTGATGCCCATTCACCAGAATGTTGCAAATTATTTGCTTTGTTTTTTTTTTTTGAAAATTCATTACATGCTCTACACATCTATAATATGCATTGGTCATAACCGTGTAGGAAATGAATCTAATTTGAAAGTAAAATTTAAATTGCTTACAAATCAATTGGTCTCACTTTTCCATTGTATGACATTTCGAGTTTTATTACTTTTCGACTTAGGGTGCCTTATATAAAAATATCGACAATGAAATCGGAAAAAAATATTAAGACAAGTTACAGCAAATTTTTTATGTATCGATTTTAATTTTCTTATTTCATGTGAAAGTTTGAATTCACTCCTCTTTCACTACAACCTTCCGATTCTCTGTGAGAATGTATTTTTGAATTTTGATGATCTCTGGCCAGTTTCAATTTAGATTAGGTAAGGTTTTGTACAGGATTTGCTGGTCTATTACTTGTTAAACACGAAAAAAAAAATTTTTTTTCAAACTTTCGATTAAAGATAACTGTGTAGTAAATTAAAAATTTTTTCATGACTAACAAATAATTGAAGAACTGCAGCTATTCTTGTAGCGCTCGCTTTTCATGTATTCCATCGTTAGTAGGCTTTATTGTATCACTCAAATTGTTTAGTCCATCTACATAAAATTCTTTCTACATACGCCGTTTCCTGAGGTGAATCATATGTATGTATTTAAAATAAATGCTTACCTTTCACTAATAAAATCACATTCTTTAAAAATTGTACGCCACTGCTCCATTTCGATTTGAAGTTTGTTGTCCGAAAACAGCTGATTGTGGGGGTGGCCATACGAGTGTGTGCTGCCACATAGATAATTTAATTAAGTTACGAGTAAAAATAGTAATCGAATTTTGGATTTCTCTACATGACTCGTTAGTTAATTCTAAATATGTTTTTAACAATTTTAATATATTTTTACTGCAGGGAAGTGTGCACATACATATATGTAGCTGGATATATATGTATATGTGATGTTTGTGGTCGCTATGTTGCATGTTGTGCAGCTTCATTGCGTTTACGTTGCTCCAGCCATTTTCTCCATATCGCATTTCGTTGGATGTGAAGAGGAGGTGCTGCTTAAAATGCACCCAAATTATTGATCATTACGTGAAAAGTGATTGCAGCTGCAAGAGAAACATTCATAAGAATAAGAACTGTGGTAATTTTGTTTCAAGCGGCTTGCTGGTAAGTGTGTCAACTAAACCTGCTCTAGATAATGCTACTGTGTGACACAACTGGGATGTATTTTGGTATAATAACTGTTCGCTTTAGTTTAGTGGAACAGATTAACGATAAGTTTGAGCCGGAGCTTTACAAAAGAATATAAAAACAAAGAGAAGACAAAAAGGAAAAGAGGGACCGAGAAAGAGGTTTCGGATATGAAAAGCACAGGGATTAAATTTTCAAAATTTTTAATAAAAAGAAAAATATGTGAAATGTAAGATTTCGACTTTTTAATCCCTGTCAGAATTATCAGTTGTCTTCATCATATAGTTTAAATATTATGTTTAAATAATAATCGACTCGCCCCAAAATTAAAAAACTTTTTTTTGACTCTTCACAATCTCAAATTACATGTTATAATTCATGATTCAGATGTGTTATTCAACTCGGTCATGCATTTGCTACATACGCGAACAAAAAAATATATATCGAAAGATGTCTGCTTTAAGAGTTCACTTTTTTTCAAGCATTGCATGTTATAAATACACACATATGTATGTACATGCCCTGCAGTGAAACACCAAACTAGTCAGACAACATACTAGTATACAACTACAATTTTCTGGTTGAAATCATACTAGTCAGGAAAAGTCTATTCCATACTAGTATACAACTACAATTTTCATGTTCAAATTGTTCTAGTTTGAAAAAGTTTAAACTCTAATTACCTTGTATGCATTCTTTTAACTATGATGTTATTAAAACAAAGTTTTCTTTAAGTTTTTATTTATTTTTTTCAATCAAAATTTTAAAATATCCTTCCAATTCTGCTTTAAACTCGTAACGACACTGTATAAGAATATTCCTTCTAATGTGAAAATGCATCGGGAATCATGAATTGGGAATCAGTATGCAAAACTGAACTATTAAAGTGGTTTTTTTTAGATACAAGGTTACACAGAAATGTATGCAACGTTTAAAGAAAATACTGAAATAACAATACCATATTTTTACAATGTAATAATGAGTTTATTTTCGTATTTTTATTATATCTACAGGTTTCGGTCCCTTTTTGGATTCGAAAGGTTCAATCTTTTTCAAACTAGTTTGATACTAGTCCCACTGGGCTGAAATTTTACTAGTTCATTTCATTCCATTTTGAACTACTATGAAACTGGTATATTTCAACTGTATGCAAACTAGTGTGTATATACTAGTAGATGACTGGTATGTTCTGGTCGAAATCTGACAATTGAAATGTCGTAGGACATCAACATTGTAAAAATACCAGTTGTTTATATGAAAATGTGACAGTTGGCTGACTAGTTGGGCTTAGTGCACATACTAGTTGTAAAGTAGTTTTCAACTAGTTGGTTTGATTGCAGGGTGCATACAGAGGCTTGCTCAGAGTAATGACTTATGTACCGTTCCTACAGCATAAATAAAGCAAGTCGGTGTAAATTTGTGCAGCTTCTTCGTCTTCATACACCCAACAATCATTAAATGAATCGCTGTAAACACGATAGCAAAATGCGCCATGCACTTAGTCAAATTATAAAAAAAAAAAGCAAGAATGCCGAAAAATTTCACTTTGTTCAGTCATGCTTGATGAATTGTCTGTCTACTGAGTTTCAAATGAGTAAATAAATATAAACTAAACTTTATAATTGTGATCATGATCGTGAAGTGGCCATACAACATTGACGCGGCGAAATTTTTTGTGTCAAAATAATATAAAATAGTAGCTATCAGCTGATTGGATAATGCAACCTTGCATTCATTCGCCTCAATTTCGACTATTTAATCCCTGTCAAAAATGCCACCTAAAAATCTCTATAGATCAAATGTTTTGGAAGGAGTAAAGCTATTAAAATTAAAATAAACAAGTAAGGAAGTCCAAGTTCGGGGGAACCGAACATTAAACACCCAGCTTTCAAATTTTCTAAAACTCTGTTGAAAATATTTAAAGGCTATATATTTTCGGCTTTCAACGTAACGCAGCTCCAGTAAGTATTAAAGCATTCGTTTCGTACCACATATTGACCAAATGCAAGTCAAGGGTTAAGGTCAATGAAACACATATGTACGTATCACCAACAATTGTACGCTATTGTAATAGAATCTACTTGTGTGGCTTCTACTCCCCGCTTGTTATGTAGGCACCTTATGAAATTTGAAATATCATATGAACGTATGTAAATATCAGAAAGCCATCTCTTTGATGTTGACTCAAATTACAATAAATGCAAACTCGCAGTATTACTCTTACCAGTAGGCAGCGCAAATGGCAAATGGTAGTTGTATTTCATTGCAATATTCGCATATGGTTGACAAAGCCAACAAATTTTACTAAGAAAGTGTTCGCTTACACAAAACACTTGAAGCGAGAGAGTGCATTTTTACATTTCATTAGCAGAGAGAGCTACAGATTCCACTCCGTTAAAATTGTAAGTGAAAAACAGCTGATTGTGACAAGGAAAAGCAACAACAAAAATTTTAAAATTTGAACTTTTAACCAATCAAAATGGCAACAGCAGATTTTGCAGCAAGATTTTACTGAATCTTTTTCGCTTGAAACTATTTGCGTTTCACACTTTTGTACAAAACTTACGCGATTGTGTCAAATGCTCAACAGCTGATCGTTTGACGTTTTTCATTTATTCTCGCTGAATGAGAAATGATTTTTATGGCTGTCAGCTGTTTGTTACGGCGAATGACAAACAAAAGGAAAATAAAATAAATTTGTGTTTTTTCTATTTAGTTCTTTTTTTACTAATAAAAAAACACGTTTCAAAACATGCAGCTCTATTGTTTTATTCACAAAAATTCAGTAATTTCTCATTAACTGACAAAGTGTTGCTGGCTTAAATTTATCCAGTAGGAATTTCCAACTGCTTCTTGGCTCCCCCAATTTATTTATTTAATTCCACTTGCAATTCATCATAATTTGTAACAATTATTTGCATTCCGAATCGTCCGCCAGTTTTCAGCGAACGGCTTCAGCTTCATTTCGTCGAACGATATTCAATTAAATTTCACTACTCCAAAACAACTGTATCAGCTTATATTATTAACACAAACGTTTGAAATATTTCCTAAAATTGTTGAATATAATTGTTTTTGTACCAATATAAATTTCATTTGTATTCTGTGTTATATCAACTTTTATTAAATCGCAACCACAACGGAATTTTTACAACTAAATTCAATTTTCGAAATACATAGATCCTATAGAACCATCGGTAAGGAGATATTTATGAAGGTTGGCATGACAGTTGAACTAGTCCCAAATGGTGGTTATTTTTTTTTTTTTTAACATTTATATTGGCATGATATTGATAGGTGATTAAAAACAATATTGTAAATATAAGAACTACTAACTTTCCTTTTTAACGTTGGTGTTGGAGGGATTGAACATTTTTCTCACTAACAGCTGACATAAATAAGCTTAACACAAATGAACACAAAATATGTGTTTGTAGGTAGGAGACCTTGTCTATAAAATTCGAGTAAAATCGAGTCCGCCCTTTTCCACGAAATAGCAAATATTATTATTATTTCGGAATTTCAATATCAGTTTACATTTGGCCAATAAATCTTCTCCACACTTTAAATATTTTTCAAAAAGCTTGCTACTACTCAATTAAATAACTTCTTTCCAATCCAGATAATATTTACTTACACTGAAAAATTTTCATAGAAATCGGTTGTATTCGTCACACCCGTCCCAATACTTATACCTATCTATTTATTTCTGATACATATTTGATATTTTCTTCGATCGCTATTACTGGCGGATCCAGGGTTTTGACAAATTGTTTTTATGAAATTTCGAGATCATATTCCTAAAAATTATGATTTTTTCGATTCCAAAAGCTGAGAATAGGTAAGCCATACTTCTCAAAATGCAATGCCTACGAGTTTTACAAAAACAAAAAAAAAACGGTACTGGTGTATAGACATTGGGTAGCTTTGTTTCAATGCTAAGCCACATGGGACATAGTCACACTAAATTTAATTGATAAATATTTGTTCTACAAGCGCCATGACAATAATCTTCCCATCTACCATGTATCTATTATTCCACGCTATGCACAAAACAATAACAACAATAAGCAGACATCGTTAGTCAAGTATTTGTGTAATTCGAAGAATTATTTGTACAAATAATCGTGTGTTGCACTTAATGCCATTTCCACTGGCACGAATATTTTTCAAATTACACGCAGCATATTTTCACGCTTTTCAAATTTTCCTTTCTGTTTCGCTGGTGTGAGTTACTCATATTTCAGCGCAGAGTGGGGGGCGTTTTTTATGTTTTTAAATGCGTTGATTTTTCTCTAATTGTCTGCACGTTTTAATCTGATTGCTTAACTCTGCTAATTACTCTTATTTGGTATGAAATTTATTGCTGACTTCGGTGGGATGGATTTTTATTTTGTACCAAAGGCGTATTATTGAGTTCATTTGTTTTATTTTAATATAATTAAAATTTCTATTTTAATTTCAATTAATAATTAGCCTTCATTTAAAGATAATGTAATGTATGAAAGTTCAAACTGATTGCAATTTAAAATTAATAAATTATGAATTTGCAATATCTCCATCGAAGCGTGTTGAAATTGGAAAGTAATTTGCGGTAAAGCAATTATGGACATATCAACATGCACAAATACCTTGTAGGAAAATCCTTGAGTAGTGAAACGAGAACTAGATCTAAAGTGCCAAATACGAACTATTCCAATAGTAACTAGACTAGTTGTTGACTAGTTAAAAACTGCGCCAAATCATTGTAAGTTGGAAAAAAACTGCTCCAATAACACTCATGAAATGTGGTGCCGCATTCTTAGGCTGTATCAAATTTCAATTTGGCATAACTCTAAAAAGGAAAAAATGTTCACGAAATAGCGAAAACGGTTCATAAGTGATCCCGAAAAAATATCCCACAAACAACCCAATTAAATTGAAATACGATCCCAAATGGCCTCAAAAAAACTCCGAAACGTCCCGAGATTCTCCCAAGAAAGTTAAAGAAACAATATCTAAAGCAATCCTGGAATACCTAACATATTCCGTAACAGTGACGGATCCAGGGTTTTGAGAAGGGGGGGTCCAATTTTTTTTTTTAAATAATAAAACTTTGAAGACATTCTTTATCTACAGTTCCTCAAAAGTATGACTTTTGGAACCGTAAACCAACCCCGTGGATCCACCCCTGTTTCGAACATATTCCCAAAAAGTTTAGTCAGACATTATTCGATACTTCGTTCTTTTACGATATCTTTTTCCTAAAAACTCTACTACATCACACAGCTTCAAATTTCACTCTAAATCAAAACTTTGCATAGCCGGCTAAAAATTTAATTTCTTGAAAAAAAAAAATGCATTTTAATGGATTCCAGTGATGATCAGACCTTGTACCTCCATCAACAAAATATTTTCAACAATTTGAATAATAAGAAAAAGTGTTTTCCTGTAAATATTTTTCTTTTATAAATAGCATTTTTCAAACATTTTGCGCTTCCGATGATTGGAAAAAAATTCAGAGAGCACACGCCACCTTGCTGCCTGAGAATGTGCAGCTGCTACAGTGGTGTACACTTAATAGAGACGAATGAAAAAAAATTGGCACTGCTATGCAAGTGATCATTCGTTGCATAGTTTTAGGCGCATATGCTCATTTGGTGTATTATTACGGTCAAAGAATCGCAACTTCAACAGTTAAACGTGGATAACAACAGAATGTATTTGAGTTTTGACAGGCAAACATGGCTCAGCAGGCACTTCTTCATGCTGCTAAATTCGAGACACTGCGGGCTAGCAAATCGAACTTGGCATTTACTTCCAGCTGAGTGGTGATCGTATCTTCCCCATGTGCGATATTTGAAAGGCTGATCTCACGATATTTGGCTAAAGTTTGCTCCATCAATTCTCTTATCTTCGATTACAGATCTGATTTTAATATATTTCCTTAACAAACATAACAACTCAACAAATATAAAACTGTCCAGGGGAAAGTTATTAAAACAAAACTAAGAAACTATTAATTTATCAATTTACAGCATCAAACGTGTCAGCGGCGGCAATGGCAAACAACAATTGGACTGGCAATTGACTTGCAGTGGCTGCAACAGTGGCAAAAGCCATTAAAACAGCAATAAGTTTGTTAGAAGAAGTGGTAAAAAAACAAAAATTAGCAGAGAAAAAAAAACCAAACAAAAATAGTTAGTAAAAGCCAACTTAATTTATTGTGAATGACCATATACGCTTTGGTATTTAACAAAACAAACGCAAAAATAATAAATGCCATACGTAAGCTGCAATCTTCTCTCAACGAGTTGAAAAAGAACTCACCATGAAATGCTGAAATGTATTTAGAGCGATGTTAACAAGTGAATTTAGGTAAAATGAGCTATAACAAGATGGGTACAAGAATGATAATAATCGTAACAAATTATTAACAATTGGGTGCAGTATATCAAAGAGGAATTTAAGGTATTGCTTCTCTTTCCATTTGTGGTGTGTTGGTTTTAGTTTATATTACAATTTCACGGAACCCAGCTATTTTATAGTAACTCCCAAAAGCCATCTGATGAGGTAGATAAATTTTGTATAGGAAGAATTTTAATTGAAAATGAGCTTTGCTAATTAAAAAAATCTAACTCCAGATGAAACGTTTTATTCAAGAAAACTTTATTTCTTGATTTTTTATTTACAACCCGCTTAACCAAGATAACGCCTCTTTGTCTTCATAAAGGAAAGTAATATGTTAACAAATTAGTTTCAAACATTTCATATTATAAGCTGACATGTACATATGTATGTACATACATATGTATGTAGGTATATAAGTATATATACCGATGTGCATAAACAAAAAATGCGCAGATGCTACTCAAAGCATACGCATGCGCAGCTAACAAATTTAAGTGCTGGCGTTTTTAAAGATGCCCACGTGCACATACAAGTACTTGGAGTAAAATTACAACATCAGTGAGTAAAACACTCAACTAGTCAGGAAACATATTACTCGTAGTATGTAAATACAATTTTCTGACTTGAATTGAACTAGACCGAAATGAATTAAACTTGTAACAGAAAAAATGGAAAGTTAAGGAGACTGCTAAAAAGTTCAGGGTTAAAAAAATGTGAGTAAGAGTTTTTTTTAAATTTTTTTTTCATTGAACTAGGGTTCGAACCTGGGACCTTGTCCATGAAAGACAGCCATCTGGCTTTTAAAAACATACTACAGAAACTCTAAAAGACCAACTGCTCGTTTTAAAAACTACTCAACCAAAATAGGAAGAAAGTAAGGGAACATTTGGAACAAGGGATGACGTAAAAACGTTCCAATATATGTACATCAATTATTCGCCATGTCGAAAAAGAGCAAAACAAAATAAAGGAACAGTCTTCATGGAAGGTACGTTTGTATTAGGTTTACTATGGGTACCCAGATTAACAGTTTTTTGAATGTTTACAGCATCAAATTTTCCGAATCTCTTTTAATCTCAAACAAATTCTGTACTATGTATTAGCCTTCTAGTCTCCAGAACAACTTGAAGCTACTCAAAAGTCGCTCACAAGATGTCCGTGATTTTTACTTAAGTTCTAAGTCAACGAAAATCTGTCTAAAGAAACTTTATAAAACAAAGTACAAAATGCTGGAGAATAGCGAATGATGAAATTGTGGGATCCTGGGATTGTAAAACTATATACCGAAAATCCCAAACTGATAATGCAATGTTTTATGATTTGAGTGCTAGGGTAATACTAATTTAGTACGACTAGGAGTGGTTAATTTTTAATTTTTTAATTTATTTAATATTCCAAACACAACAACCATAGGTTTTATTTACAGTGTTTGGTTCTAAAAATTACTTAATGGCTAATCTTATATAGATAGTTAGATATTAAGGAAAAAGATAGCAAGATTAGTAAAGCGAAAAACAAAAGCGAGGATAGAAATAGAAAACAGGCTGAACCGAGACAAGTGACTGATTTTACAAATCGCTTGCAAAGTAGCGCAACAGTTTGTTTTTGAAATGCAATATGTTACTAGTTATTCTGATTTCAAGAGGTAAGGTATTCCAAAGACGTACTGTTGAAACAAAAAATTGACGCTCGGATATTCGCGAATTATATTCAAAGTGCAATAATTGTACCGATCGGACTGACCGGGATAGCTGAAGTCGCTCACTAAGGTAGACGGGTTCCTTACTTAATATTATCCGGTGTAAAAGCATAAGGCACTTATATTTAAGCAAATAATTAAAAGGTATATTGTGAATTCTCGCGGCATACTCAGAAATATGTTCATAACGATTAATACCATAGACATAACGTGCAATATTGTTGTAGACTACATTGAGCTTTCTACTACACACACTGTCACAATTGGTATAGAGCTCACAACCGTACAGCAACGATGGAAGTAAATAGGATTTAGCTAAAAGCAACCTAATTTTAATTGGTGTGAAGTGTTGAGTAAGCCAAAGTGTTCTTAACATGCCATAAACTTTGCCTATTGTGATAAGAATATGACTGTCCCACGTTAGTGTTCTATTAAATATGACACCAAGATTTTTAGCTGAATTAACATAATTTATTGCAGTATTATTTAATGTTACTTTGGAGTATTGATCTAGTTGAAACGTTTTTTTATAAATGACAATGCATTTGGACTTGCTTGGGTTCAACGCTAATCCGTTATCATTAGCCCATTCAGTTATACGACTTAGATCAAAGTTTAATTTACATACGCAGTTATCGATCGAGGCTACAGGACTGCTCAGATATACTTGAACGTCATCTGCATAAATGTGTACACGACTATATTTTAAAACTGTGGGGAGGTCATTTATATACAGCACGAACAGCAAAGGTCCGAGTATGGATCCTTGTGGGACGCCCTTGGTTACACTTAAAAAGTCCGATAGGGAATTACCTACACTTACTGCTTGGATTCTGTCAAGCAGATAAGATTTAATGAGTTCCGTAGCCAAAGAAGAAAAACCAAACAGGGTGCTGAGTTTTAAACATAAAAGTTCATGGTCAACCGAGTCAAATGCCTTCGAATGATCCAAAAGTGCTAGAAATGTTACAAGGTTACTATCCATATTTCTTCTGACATCATCTGTAACGCTTAAAAGTGTAGTGATACAACTTCTGTTGGTTCGGAAACCCGACTGGTGTGGGGTTAACAAAGCGTTACTATGAACGAATGAATTTATCTGGCGATGCATTACACGTTCAAAAACCTTAGACAAAAAAGGCAGAATAGCAATAGGCCTAAAGTCACCGTTTGGTTTCTGGACTGGAATGATTTTTGCCATCTTCCAGCATTTAGGAAAAATAGATGTTGCAAGGATGGTGTTAAACGCAGAACGTATGTACGGTAAAATCCTTGGAAGCAGACATTTAACGAATTTTGGATGTATGCCATCCAGACCAACCGTATTTGATTTCATGGTCAACATGGCTTCAACTACATCGCAGTCATCAGTGCAGTGAAAATCAAAAACAGACAAGGGAGTATCGACACCATAGCTGTAACGATTATAGTTTATGCCATGCAAAGAAGGCGGTAAATTAGCAAAAGTCAGGTTAAGGTCATTCACGTTAACAGTTCCTGGCACACATACAGTCTTTTTACTGATACCAATTTCACGGATCTGCTTCCAGGTCTGCTGAGAGCTGATAGCCGTACCAAACTGATACTCATAATATTTCATTTTTTGGCTTTTGATGGATTTTGTGACGTCTCTTCTCAATATCCTATAGGCACTATAAGTATCTTCCGATCTATTCTGTTTCCATAGAAGATATGCTTTATTTCGTTTTCCTATTAAATTTCTTATGTGGTTGTTGAACCATGGATGTCTCTTTGACCTACAAGACTTTGTAACGAGTGGGACAAATTGGTTGAACAGGGAGACAATACTATTTTGAATAAAATTAATTTGGTCATCGGTAGAAGTCATGCCATAAATTAAATTCCAATTGATAGCACCAACACCAGCATCAAGTTGCACATAGTCTATATGATTGAAGTCACGATACGAATAGAAAGTTTTGTTAGGAGCGAAATTAAAATCATACACTAAGAAAATTAAGTCATGTTTGGAAAAGTTAGGCGCAAGAAGCTGATCATAAAGTAAAACTTTTGACTTATCATTTACAAGAAAAATATCGAGTAATGTGCTGGAAGTGCGTGTAAAGTGCGTTGGAACCGAATCATTTACAAGCGAGATACCCAAATTTTGTACTAACAGCGGGAATCTGACATCATTGAGTACATTGCAATTAAAGTCGCCTGCTAAAATGATTTTGCTGTGGCCTATCATTAAGTTTTCAAGGAAATCTAAAAAATCCATATAGTCGATATGTTTGTTTGGCCTATATATACAACCAATTAGTAGCTTGTCAGACTTTGTAAATATTTCTATAAAAATGTACTCGATCGAGCTTGATGGCGAAGACACACAATGGAGCTTACATGATAAATCATTTTTGACATAAATAGCTACACCTCCACCATAGCCCATTCTATCCACACGAAATAGTTTATACCCGTTTGCGCTAAACAGCTGATCATTATTTTCAGCATCAAACCAAGTCTCCGATACACAAATTATATCAACATTAGATCCTTCAAAAAGAAATCGGAATTCGTCAATCTTATTTCTCAGACTTTGTGCATTAATGTGGCAGAGTTTAAGCCCTTTTTTCTGCTTACTTAATATGCGAATCATATTATATGAATTATCTTTGGAACATAAATAATTATTATTATTTGTGCTCACCATTAAAACCGACAAAGAATAGCTTATATTGCATTTCAAAAAAACAAAGAGAATCAAAGATAAATATAAGGTTGAAAACAGAGAAAAAGATAGTGAAGAAGCAGATTCTTAGCATAGGTTAAAGTTTTGGGACTCAGAATAAAATAAGTAAAGCATTCCTAGAATGGGCCCTTTCTTTTTTTTTAATAATTTGTTTTTGGCATAAATACCAGTTGTTGGAATTCGAAAAAAATGGTCTCAAATTAATTTATTTTTTAGAAAAATTTGAAAAAAATACGTAGTCCAACCACGTAAAATCTTTCTATATAAATTCAGCATGGCTTTACTATCTTCGGAGCTTCCATACTAAATATTTCTGGCAACGGTGAAAGAGATAGCAAGTACTAGCATTCGTTTTTCTTGGCTTTATGGAACTGGACCCTCATAAATAATTCAAGAGGGTGAGTGAGAAAGGGGTTAACTATTGGATTCATAATACAAAAATGGTCTTCAAAATTTGTTGTTGCTATCATGGGAGCATCATCAATATACATAAATCAAGAAAATTCTCAACGCGCTTGTTGCTAACACTACTTGTACTTTTAAATATTTAAAACAATATTTTTGCCATGTTTAAAAGTGGTAATGGACCACAGTGCATACCTTACACTTATGCAACTGAAATAACTGGATACGGCTTTTGATTGCCTTTGAACTCTTCTCAAAGCTAAACCACACCAAACGTGTTGTAAAGAAAATGGATTAAAAAATAATAATTGTTGAAGAAGGCTATAAATAAATACCATTACAACAAAAAAATAAAAAAAACCTTTGTCGTTTTATTAACGGTAATAATATATACTTACCGCAACATTGTTATACAAAACAACAAAAATACGTAGGTATAGAAGAAGTAAGTAAATATACATATAGCGTATGTATGTATGTATGTATGTACATATGTATAGAAAACGCAAATCGGAATCGAAAATTCATCTGATGAGAGTGAAAGTTGGTCGAATGACTGTTGAACGTTTGTTGGCGGCGTGACTGTTGTATTATGATGATAATGATGATGAGGTTGCGCGTTTACCGATTTACATACATACCTACGTTAACGTTTTGTTTTATTTGTGATGCTGAGGCGTTGGCAATAAGACAGTGGCGAGCCGAATGAGAGCGATAAACGCACATTTGAATGTAAGTAGGTATGTACCAGAGCTGCTAATAATGGGATAAAGCAGTTTTTTAGGTGGCGGAATTCAAGGATTTTTGTTTCTTGTAATCACGGGATTTTTAGGAAGAGAAGTGGATTATTGAGATCTGATTATGTGGTATTTATTTGTGTAATTTGCATTAATTTGTTTTTCATTGGTATGTACTTTAGTATTTTTTTTTTGTATTTCTTTTGTTTATTGTAGTTACATGTGAAATTGAGCAAATAACAAAAAATAATCAATTCAACAACTTTTTTTTTTAACTAAAGATAACTAAATCAGATACCGAAAATCACACCATAGCTAAAGACGAAAAAGTTGGCATGCCTAGCTAGTATCTATATATTTACAACAGTTTAAGCTCATATACATAATCAAACGCAAAAGGCGCATTAGCACCAGTTGTGTGTAAAAGCCAGGAATTATAATTCCACGCGCTAACGCAGCGTTTGGTTGAAGAAGGCCCTACCCAAATGTCTCTGAAATTCAACGATAATTTGCGATTTCCGGTGGCGAATACACTATATATGATTTTTTAATATGTTTGAATCTGCAGGACCTAGCAAAAAGTGTTGTATGTACTGATTATAGTAAATTTTCTAAGCTTTCAAATTTTTCAAACCGTTTTGGAAGAGCTCAGTTTGTTCTTGAGATATACACGATTAAGTGGAGCCATCTTTTTTGTTTTTTGAAATAACGGTAAATCGTAAATATCTCAAAAACGGCACCATTCAAGTAAAAATAACCTTGATTTTCGGAATTAGGAGGTGATTTTACATAGGAATTTCACTATGGCGTCTCTGGTGCATTTTGGCTGTAAACCAGTGATATTAAACTTAATAATTAAAATATTGCGTCTCTTACTAGTGACACGATACTCGTAACGATTGCAATGTGTCGATCTTTTCCATTATAGTATCGCTATAAAAATATCTATTGGATAACGATAATATCGATACCAAAAGACTATTCCATAAGTCCTGTATTTTCTAGAATGAAATATTGGAAGTTTAAGGACACAACTCATGGACTGGCCCAGCGCAGACAGTTTTTATACGTCTCAACCACTCAATTCAGTACGATTCTTTAAAATATTTTTATCAAGGAAAACGTTTCGATATTTTTTTTAAATTAATCTACCTTCAAAGATCAACTTACAATAACAACAATATTTTAAAATAAGTCTTAAAATAGCCTTGAAGTCCCGCATCTTAAATATAAAGACTTCGGATATTTTATAAATTTTTAAATAAAAAAGAAAAAAAAAACTTATTTTGAAATAAATTGGGAGCTCCCCCTTAAATACCAATTCTTAAAAAGCAACCTATATATTTCTCCCATACAAATTAACAAATAACTTTAAACTCTTTCGGTATATTTGTTTATTCAAGCTGTCTCCAGCGGTTTGGATTAAATTTGGTATGTGGTGTATATTCTAATAATTTTTAATTAGGTGTGTGTTTTTTAGTGATATGCGAATATAGTTATCAAATGAAAGGTAAATATTGTTCTGCATATTTAAAAATATCATTGCCACTTGAGCTTAATAAATAAATAAGATGTCACCATGGGGAATTAATTGAGGTAACTTCAGTTGCCTCACAGCAAGTTTTTAAAGCTTTTTTAGATTTCTTTTTGCTAACAAATTTAACTTAAAGTGAACGCTAGCTTATCCATTATGTCTTTCCCGGTACACAGTTGCTTACAACATTTTCGTCGTAATCCACTAAAATGGACATTATCCCATCATAAACAAAAATCTCATCTACTTATTCGCCCATGGCTACTAACTTCTTTGTAACACAATGCCTGTCGCATACGACTTTCATTCTCATCGCTTTTCTACATTTAGCTTTCATTACAAAAAAAATTTGTTTAATGTTATTGCCTAAAAAGCTAATTTTTTATAATAAATTAAAATGTTATTTTGTACTCATAATTTATTAATGTTCCCAAAAGGTGTCTCCCACATTTTTTCTAAAAAATTTGTTTCGTTTTTTTTTTTTTTTGTTATTCATTTACATAATATATTTGTAGGTTAAAAACTTTCGCTTTTTCTTCATTCTGTTCAAAATTTAAAGGCCATACTTTTCCATTACGAAATTTGAATAAACTTGCCATGAATCATATCATTAGATCTACTTACTAATTAAGACAAAAATGTGAGCAGATAGATACTAATATTGTTGTTTTCACTTTTGTCTGTTTTTACTTGAGCTTCAGCATACCTCAAGCTTTTTGATGAAGAACAAGATAATTAGTATTATTAGCATAAATGATTTTTAAATTAAATTATAATACCTTAAAAGTATGATAGATGATCCGATGCACCAACGATCGTCAGTGAATGTAGTTAATGAGATCGTCTTTTTGTTCGGCCAGCTAGTCTTAACTGCCATCGACGTGGAGACCCGAAAGATAGATGTCGTGATGTACCATGAAGTCTCTGAAGATTACTCGATTCTTGCCTGTGAAAAACGCGACCTGCGACTTAACCTGAGAAAAATAATTAAACATTTGGTGACAAATGTAAAAACTCCTACCCCATAATTTCTAAATAAACAACAGCGAGTGAGACTGCCCACTTTGCTGGCAAGCAGTTAGCTATCACTTAACTAGCTATCTACAGTGTAGAGCAAAAAATGTGTCATTGTACGCCACTGCGAATGTGCTTAAAATTTTCCAAGAAAGTGCTGATTTTTGTTGCTAGGAAACAATCCAAGTCCCATTTCTTTTACATTTATGTATTTTTTAAAGTATTACTAGATATCTGGGAAACGACTCAGTCGATTCAAATGAATATATAGTATATATCATTCTTATACCATCTAGTAAGGCGTTGCCACTCAGGATATTTATATATGGTTGCCCCCTATTTTAAATTAAAAAAGAAATTAAACGAGATTTAGCAATTTATTAACTAAATCCAAGTTTTTTTAGCTCGTCTTTCAACCATTATATTTTAAGGTGGAGTTAGGGTTGGCATCTTATACAATTTTATTTATTTTATCTGTTTTTTATAAGACCACTTGAACCATTTTGTTGAAGTTTGGTATACAAATAGATAAAGTTATAATAACTTTAATATGCTAAAAATTCCTTTAGGTAACCTAAGTGCTGCCACTGAGTTTTATTTTATAGGCTTGCCTTTCTGAAATTAAAAAAAAAATTTAATATGCAAATAAGGGTTCAAAATTATAAGTATCAAATTTCCATTGAAATATATTTCTGGGTGTGTTATCACCTAGTGTTGCCACCTAGTTTAGTTTCTGTAAACTTTTTGGTCACAATTAACATTATTTTGTTCGAAAAAAACAAGTCCCAAAACCCGAAAATTAAATTTTGTTCAAAAACTGTTATTATCCATGTTTTTAGCGGATATTTTTGTGTCGGACAGGCTATACATGAAAACTTTAAAATCAAAGGAAATTTGTTTAGTAGGTCATGAAAAAAACCTTAAAAATCAAAGTCGAAAAAAGTAAAAAATGAAATGTCGCTGGCTCGAAAGATATTTTTTTGAGTATGCGTAGTGGAACTATTTTTTTCCTGAGCCCAAAATCTATCGAAAAATCGATGGCGTGATATCGGTTAACTTTCGTCCATACAAATAGACCCAACCTAATGCATAAATATCTTGAAAACGACTGACAAAATTTGTAAAATTTTTTTTTACTTATGTCATCTGCTACAATCGAAACTTTCTCATCAAGGAGAAATTGAAAAATATCTCTCTATAGAGTTGCCACCTTATTTAATTATATATATTTTGTTCACATCTTGCTTTATCTCGACATAGACTTGACTAATTTGGACAAAATTTTGTAGAGAAATGCTTTCAAGTCTTTTTTTTTTGTGGTAAAAGCATTTTACAATGTTTATAATTTGCTACACTTCCTTGACGTTAAACAACCGCAAGCGCAATTTCGTATGCTACTGTTGTTTTTTAAAGACCTTGAAATTAAGACATTTTTTTTCTTGGCACAACATAAAAGCGAATGTGGGTATGCAATTTAGTCAATAAAGCGTTTAAAATGGAAAATCTAGCTAGATCCACTCAAGAAGAAAATTACACTGTGCCGCATAACCAAGAAACGTAGAAAAGTAAAGATAAACAGACATAAAAATGAAACATGAAATGGTTTAAAGTGCAATAGTGGCTCAAAGATATGAATGGACGATGGAATGGAGATTGGGTTCACATAAGACTGCTTTTCTTTTTTCTTGTATTTGCGGTCACTTTTCAAATGGAAAATTGTAAAAGCTAATTACGTGGACTTTCGTTTCGAGTAAAATTTTTATTTTATATACCCATTACTATGTTCCGGTGGACTAGAAATTGCAGCCAGAAAATATGATATAAAATCTAGAGTATTACTTGCTAAATGGCTCAGTTTCAAATTGTAACAAAATCGTAGCAGTTCTGTGTCGCAGTGCTAACGTTTAACGAGTAAAAAGTGCAAAAACAAAATCATAATGTGGTTAGCGCAGTGCATTGGCTGTGTTATACTTACGGGTGTTTTGCTCTGGTGTACAAGCCCTGCTGCGGCTACAACAATCAACAGCCAAAAGGATACAAATAGCCCAAATGTGGAGCCTTTCATAAATTCACCACCCACACAAGAGCACATTGTGCATACACCGCGTCCACCTGTACAAGAACAACAGCATGCAGCCACGGATTGTTTCAGCTCCAACTCGCTTAACTCGGATTCAATATATTGTCGTGGTTCACAAGCGATACGTAATATTATCAAGAATTTAAATCGTATGGATAAACCGTTAGTGCTAATGCGTGGTTTAGAAATTGTGCGTGTTATGCCTGCGCATCACTTGAAGAACGGCGAACCTGTGCTTGCTGCTGATGACTCATTTTTGAGTTGCATTTCAGATTATTTACGTAGTCATGAATTGAATATCAAATTCTCTGATTTGTTAGCCGATGAAAGTGAACGTTATTTGGCACGCGATTTGGAGCGAAATGGCGTTGGGTCGATGCTTACGGGCTTTGAAGGTGGGTTATTGACCAAGCGCAAGTTGTTATGCTTTACATGCGCCAATTTGAAGTAGTAATTATGAGCAATGAGTATTAGTTGTCTCAATGCGAAGAAATTCAACTCAAACGCATATTCGTGCTTATCCGTTGTTTCGTGGTAATGGGTTATAAATTTAGTGTTTTGGTGAATGATGAAGACTTTGTAGCTATTAACAATGCATAAATTGCGCGAAATGTTCAATTAGTGTATCAAAATGAGCTTTGTTATTTACATATGTGTGCCATGAAAGTATATAAATACCCTGTAAGAAATGCGATTAGTCTAGGCTCAGTGCGGTATGAGTCGCAAAGGAGGATGCGGCTAATACCGGTTCTTGTCACTTTGTACGGGCTGAACTGTTCGCATTTGTCCGAACGGGTACCAAGGGTCTATCCACTTAGGTATTTTAACTCCTATAAGTATGCTACGAAAACTGAAATTTACTTACGCCCCTATGAGCATGCTACATACAATGGAATTTGGTATGTAGGCTCCTTGGTACTCCTTCACCATCGCTATATAAAATGGACTAAATCGGATGATAGCCCTATACTAAATTAAAAATATGGGATTTTCGAAAATTGGCGCGCACTTAGATTTGTGCTGAAGACTGGCATACTGGGTTTTGCTATCGAATAGTGCAGCGTGAGTAGTACAGATCGGTATTGGGAAGAAACCAATATTTTATAATTTTTACAAGTCTCGAAGGATAAGATATCTTTACTCTGTAGTCCTATATGAAAGCCCGTTCTACTGGAAATAAAAAAGTGATTCTAATACACATCGGTATTCAGTAGTTCGAACGATTTTGCTATAGAACATAATAGTATCTAGGCATCACTGTTTCACAAATTTCAAACGCAACGCAAAATCCAAAAACACATTGCGTACATCTTAAGTAGAGTATTAGCCAGCGCAGAGACAGGACTGCCACTCAGGTTTTTTTTTTTTTTTAATATTTACATATTTTGTACATAACATTTTGCAATTATTTTCTCCCAACAGAGATTGTTTAGCTTTTTCTGTGATAAAAATAATTTTTTTGATAAAAAGAATTCTTAGAAAATCGTATATAATTTTCTAGTTTACGAAACAGTGAGTACCAAAATTTAAATAATCGAAAGGGTGATAAGCAAATCGAAAGAGAACAGTATGAAACTGAATCGACGAAAGTGTTTTATTCGAAAAATTATTGCAGAGTACGAATCACTCGAAAGTGAACACATTTTCTTTCGAATAGAACTACAGAGTCGGACCCCAGATTTCAGTATAATCAAAAAGCTGTTGATGCAGACCTCCATATATCAATGGGTCATATTAAGTGTGCTTTAAATTTTTCTAGAAACACAACTTTTCATACCAAACATTTGTTATGAATGACAATTGAGATAAGTATAGGCTCATGAGTGGAAATGTCAGCAGAGTCATATTGGATTGAAGCCATAGCTTTGCAATTTCACGGGCAGTTGTCATTTTTTCAATTTTTCACGACTGAATTTCCAAAAAATCCTCAAAAGAAACGATAACGATTGATTTTTCTTAATTTAGAAAATGATTATTTTAATCTTAAAATTTGTTTTTTCGTTTTTGAGAAGCATTTTAAGCGTAAATTAACTAATCTCTTATTATTGCTATTTTTTTAAATGTAAGCACAAGTTATCTCTTTCTTCATGGAGGTCAGAATTTTTATACTCGTACAATATACTACATATAGCAACACATTTCCGTCCTCCAACTAATTTTATCACTTACTATTTATTTATACATATAGAAGCACGTAAAAAAGACAAAGGACAAGGTGGTATTATCTTAGCAATGGCAATGATGTTCGGCAAAATGATGGCGGTAATGAGCTTGGGTGGCATTGGCGCTTTGGCTTTGAAGGCGCTTGGTGTCGCGATGACAGCGCTCTTGTTGGCAGGTTTGATAGGGCTGAAATCAATGATGAAAGGCAATGAGAGCAGTCACAGCGTAAGTTATGTCACCTCTGAAGGGCATCATCATAGGCGACGTAGGCGTAGCAGTAGCTTTGATCCAATGAACTTGGCGTACCGAGGCTGGCGGCAACAGCAGGATCCATTGACAGGAAGTGGTGTATAAAATAATTAGTAAAGTAGCAAAAAGATATTATGTTTAGTTTTAAAAAAATATTTATTACACACGATATTTATTTATTTTCCTGTAGTATTAAGAGTAAATAAATGTTTTTCAAAAAAAAAAAAAATAATTAAAAGTTACATGCTTATTATTGATTTTGAAAAGTGTTAAGATAAAAATAATTCTTCAGCTGCGCGTTGCCGTTTTTTGGTTCAGAAACACAAAAATTGCATAAATTCATCTTTTTTCGATATTTTCAATTTTTAAAGTGATTTCAAACATGATTCTCCACATGAGGTTGAAATTTTGGTTTTACAGTGTGAAAACTGTTCCAATTAATTTTGAGGGTGAGTCTGCAATTTTTACACATGGCAACTCTCGCGCCATCTGTCATATCTGACAAATTAATGAAACGATGTGAGTAGAGAAATGAAAAGAAATATATTTGTGTGATAAAAGGTAGTATTTGTAATATTTATTAATATTTTTTATTTTGCGCATTGTGTTTTAATAATTAGTTAGATATCTAACAAACGGCGTTCTGCCAGCCGCAGCGTTTAGTTTCGCTTTAAGCTCTATTCATCGCAGCGATATTTTCTAAGTAAATAACATAACAATAACCGTTAACAATAAAAATTAGCGACTATCAATATTGCCCCGAATAAAATTACATAGAAAAGTATTCACTTGAAGATGGTAATTCAAGCTGACACTTTTGCTTGTTATATGCGCATTTGTCAATACTTTTGCAACAAAAAGATTTTTGCAGTCAAAGGTGGCATTGCACCTGCCCTTTAAAACTGCTGGCATTCAGTAGCCGCATACCTCAACGTGTTTCAGTTGAGTTGTTTTTTTTTTTTTCACCGCCAATGTGGATAATTTTTTTCTCACTTAACCAGCATGACTTTAAGATGTTCGAACATCGATTTATTATACACTCATCCCATAGGTTTTGTATCTTTGTTGTTGTTTTTGTTGTGTTTATTGTTGTTTGTTGTTATTGTGCGAAACAACAAAACACACCCGTAAGCGTTCAATAGCCACACCAATATCCCTTTGATGACTTTCGTGTTCGTTTCGCATCATTTTACGCTTTTTAAGAAATCGGTGAAAGTTTTCTTGTTAGCATTTTTTTTTTTTTTTATTACTAAGCTGTACTTCTGCTGATGCCATGCTACTTATTTGGGTTAATTTGTGAAATATTTTGGTATTCCAGTTATCTTTTTCTTTATTTTTATAGTTTTTATTCGTTAATGTTGACAATGTTTTTTTTTTTTTCTTTTTCAAATATATTTTCGTAATTCGTTAGTTTTCTTTTGGCACATCTTCGCTTCTTTGATATCATCTACATATTAGGCATGCATCTAAGTAATTTATTTTTTTATTGTTTATGTTAATAGTATTACTTTTTCATCTAGTATAAATTGTATCCGTTAAAATATTGAATATTTATATAGTACATAGATACCTACTTTCCTTTTCATTCAATAACATACCGTATGGTCAAGCCAGCCATATATGAAATTTACATACTTTCACTCTTTACGGAAAGCTAACTCAAACAGAATTTGTTAACAATCGTATATCGATTCATATCTTTTGAATAGTTTTCCAATTTCCAACACTGCTTTTAACTTAAGATCAGTTGGAGAATTCTTTCTCATAAATATTCTTATAGTGCCAACTAACTCAAGTTGAAGAGGGAGACCATTACTCTGATGGAAGGAACAGCTATAGAACGACTTTGAATCCAGCTAATAGCGTGAAGAAAAAATAAAAGCAAATTTATATTTTATAAACAGTGCAATAACAAAATAGAAAGGCATTTTTAAAGTTATTTAAGAAAGCGGTTTGTTGACTTTTAGTAAACTTGAATGTGAAGCATAAAACCTTATTGCTTTTATTACATAAAACACATTAAATAAGTAAAGTTTTTAAACTTTAGTTAATAGCTAACTCGTAAGGCCATTCAAATAAAACACTTCACATTTACTGCTAATAATAAAAGTATCTACAGCTGCCAACACCCAAAGTTAATTCGTCATATGTTAATTTATAAAATCATTTCGTTACACAATCATTGACACCAGTTTGACGAAACATTTATACCAACTACAGTGGAGCAATTTTATGAAATCAGCGATTAAAAAAAATCAGGGTTTTCATTTACAATAATCAAAAGAAAAAAAGGATTGAATGAAAACATGAATATTTTTTTATTACTTCTTATAATAATCATTAAAACGCAAAAACTATTTCAAAACTTGTTTGATTATTTATGATCACACTTGATTTTTTTTTAATAATTTTTTTTTTTGTTAATTGTAGGTAAGCAATTAATTACCTGGTTCTCATAAGATACTGATACTGCCATCGAACACTTACAATTTTTATGCGAAGCAAAGAAATTAAAAAAAAAAAATTTGCTAAATCTTCATATTTCAAGCACTCTTAAACCACTGTAAATGTTTAAACAAATACAACGCCAATCATTGCTTTACTGGTCGTTACTGCTAACAGCATCACAAATAGTAATTTCTCGCCATAACTTTCCCTTTTTGAAGTAAACAATAAAAATCCGATAGATATATGAAGGCCTTTCTTATTTTAAAAAGTTTTGCACTTAAAAACTATAATCTTTCTCTCCCGCGCCAGCAAATCACCTTTACTTAGCGGAGTAACGCTTTGATTCGTATTTGACATAGGTTCATGGAAACCCGTGAAAAAGTGACTCAATAATAACAAAAAAAAAAAATTAAGCATAAAAAACTCATCATTTAATATTTTATGTAATCATTTGCCTGGGCGCAAGTGTTTGACATGCTTTTGATTGATTGGAGTTTGTCATATCGGCTAATCAATGGTTTAGGTAAAAGTGTGTACATATTTATAGATGCATGTACCTAAATGTGTGTACATATGTATTTTTGTAACCATCATAATATTTTTCAACATTTTTTTATTAATTTATATATGCGTCGTAAAAATTTCTGGCGTTAATGATAATGATAAAAGTATTCATTGATTACTAATCTAGCTCTCTATTTAAACAAGTTTCAACGCTGCTGAGCAAATAAATAACTATTTTCTTTTCTCACTTTCATCATTCTTTTATTAATTCGCTATTTGTACGTGATTTCGTCATTTAATAGCCATGCAATTGTTTGCCAAGTGAAATAGAGGCTTATGTTTTATAGATCATTCCTCGTAAGAGAGAAGCTATAAAGCTGTCAGCCTGGGAAAGTTGAAAGATTTTAAATTGGGCCATTCTCTTAATGCCAGCAACTTCAGCCCCTTATACTTTGTGTTGACCGCAAGGACGAAACTCAACCTGAAACAAAACCGAAAAAACCAGAACAAGCAAAAAATAAATTTGTAAAACAAGACTAAAACTGAAGCTTACCATTTCGAAACCAACACTGAAAAGTTATCAAAATTAAAAGAAAAATGCAACCGAAATATATTTGAAAGACAGAAACTGAAAACGGAATGTAAAGGAAATCAATTTCTAAAAATAAACCAAAAGAGCGAAATGAAAATTAGAGCCAAAAAACCTTGATTACTGAAGCCGGAAGCACGAAGCTGAAAGTACAGCTGAACAGTTGAACAATTTACTTGAAGAACGAAACCGAGAAACCTATCAAAAATTACTAAAAACGAATGTTATAAAAAATTCAAGATCGAGAATAGTTCCACTTCCCGGAAAAAAAAATATTTCAAATTCTAACACAGGTAAAGGTCTACCAGGTACTGAATTTCAAGCAAATTGCATCATAGATAAAGTTTTTCCTAAGTACCTATGTAATTATTAGGGATTTCATGGAATATCTATTCCCGATGACAAATGAAGCCGTAAAATCGTCTTTTTCTATCAGTTTTTTCTATCATTCTAACATAACTAGATGTATGTCTCTTGTAGCCTGCTTCCACGACTGATTTCGCTGCCGGTTCCGATTCAAAAAATTTTAGGAATCAGATTCAGAATACATTTACTTCAAACTCACTGCCGTCGCATCCCTAGCCAGCTAATAACTTTTATTTTCTATTGAGGTTCATAGAAAAACGATTGAGCATTGCTATTAATTAATGATATTAATATAATCCAGCTTCTCAAATGACTAAAGCGATTGCGTTTACCACTTTTCATTGGCTGCGATTAAATGACTTTTTCAAAATTAATAGCTACGAATCAACAATTATTAATCCACATACATATACACACACACGCAATCACTTATCATCATGCTATTGCTGTAATTCAGGCTATTTGTTGAGTTTAAGTAGCTTTTGTTGTATTCTCGTGGCTCGCCTTAATAGGCCAAAAATTTCACTTTTCAATATAATCACGCGCGCATTCACGCCTTGTTGACTTAATCAATTCAGATGTCCGCTCAATTTTATTTCAAATTAATTTTTAACCTGAATTCCTGAAATATTTTTGCAGTTTTTTTTTTTTTATTTCTTTTGGGATTTTGTTAACATCATGAAAAAATTGCATATTCAAATTTTAAAAGGCCGAAAGCTGAAACAAAAAAAAAATTGGATTTTATTAGCAGGTCAATTGCGAGTTATTTTTGTTATAAAAAATTGTATTTACATAAAAAATAGCAGAAATTTGCCAGAGAAATACATTATGTATGTATATGGTTTCTGTGAAATGTTCGCGTTTTTATCTCTTATATATTTGAAACATGAGCGAGGGATCGCAAATCAGTCTCCACTTGTTGTTGTTGTATTGGTGATACGTTTCCTGCCTATCACCAAACATTATAACGGCAGTTCCAGAAACCACGTTTGAAAAAGGTTAAACAAAAGTGAAATCGGCTCAACTCAGCAAATAATAATTTGGTCTGTGTCTCCACTTCGTTTTTCCATCTGAGTGGTGGTCTATATCTTTTCTGTTTCCACCAGAAGTTGCCCTTAATAATACCTTCTGTGTAGAAACATCCTCATTCATTTAAACAACGTGACCTTGTAAACGAAATCCGATGGATAGTGAAGTCGATCTCCTTTCTTCAGAAAGCATATAGATAGTGAAGTCGGTATTAGATCACTACTTACTTACTAAGGGTTACTCATATCCCTTCTATCTTCGGATATTGACTCATATTAGTTTGGAATTATGACACTTTCCCTGTAGCTACATAGTCCCAAGTAAATTAGTGACCTACTTAGAAATATTTTTTTTTTGAAATGAACTTATCACCATGTTCTAATGTAACTACAAGTTTTTCGTCCGCAAAGGTGGTAGGAAGTGAGAGGATGTAGAACGTTTTTCAGTGTGGCTAAATAGAGATTGACCGACCTGCTTTTCCAGTGATGTGATTATACATACGAGTATGTGTGAATATATTTAGTGAAGTGTTTAATTTCCAGAGAAATATTTACTTCATGGAAAAGTTGCCAACAAGCTTAATAAATATTTTTCCAATTAAACTTGCAGTTTTCTTAAGAAAATATGAAAAGATCTGAACTGCAGGAGTCGACAAAAGTACCTACTATTAGTTTACCGGTCATTCCAATTACTTCAACATAAACATCCAAGGCTTATTTTAATGAGACCCCCCACAACTGTCAAAGCATATTCTGTTCGCCGCATTGTGCTTATTCACAAGGGTTCGGGCTTCATTTGAAATTTCTCTACAAGTGGGTTATATGTGAATATGCAAATAAATACATGACTGTATCTTAGGTCTATTTAAAATCACATTTCCAATATTAGCTTCATTCCAGTTTATTTGATATGTAAATAAATGCTTATGTATGCCTCAATTAAGAAAACTTTCGTTTTTTGCCTAATAAGGTGGCATTCATAAAACATTTGCTCACAGTTTCTTTTTATTTTCACTAATATGAAATCTCATTCGGATGTCACCTGCAACGAAAGTTTATTCAAATATATGGAATAGTTTTATGGAATTATATTAAAAGGCCTAAAAGGTTGCTAGGTAGATGTATGTATGTATAAGAGCGAGTACATATATACGATAGATCAATATATTAATTCATAATAAGCATAACTTTCACTACTTTTATTTATTTGAATTCATGAACCAAATATTTGTAAAACTTAAGAGGGTGTGTTGGCTGTAAACACTTTATAAATTTAAATTTTGGTAAGGCAACTACAAAAAATATTTATCAGCCGTGATATGAAAATGATTATACCGACCTGAATTAATTTCTTCCGGTTTGGAAACAGGAAATAGTGAGTTGGAACTGAATATAAAGAATATGCTGAACTAGATAGAAATTTATGAATTTTTGTAGCGATGGAACAAATCAATGTCCAATTTGTCAAAATCCTCTGTAAGCTCAGCCATTGTTCGGATAACTTTTTCATGTCGAAATCTTTATTTTATATCTCCCACTTTTATTATCCGATGGTCCAAAATTCTTAAAAAACTAGCTGATTTTATAAACAACTGTAAGTATGTCCTCGAAATATACTGCCACATCGCTATCGAAAAGGTGAGATGAAGCTCACCAAAATCTAGATATTGTAAAACTCGAGGTGATAATCACTTTGCTTCGATAAATTATCCTTAACAGAGTTTCGTTTAATCATTGAACTCGTATCTACATTTTTCATTTTTAATACTCAGGTACAAAGTTAATGCAGAAATAGGACGATAGATATATGCTTAACGAATCGGCAACAGCGACAACATTACGTAATAATCAAAAATTTGTACTAGATCTTATACGAGTATGTCTACGTGATGTTGGGATGCTGATGACACATATCCGGTTTTATTGGGCAAAATAAGAAATGTAATTGGAAAGAGGATGTACGAGTATTATTCTAGTAACATATGCATAGTTTAGGTGTTTTTATATGATTTTTTTAGATAATATGATAGCTAAATATTCCGATTTATCCAATCTTAAATACTTAATAAATTCGGAAATAAACAGAAGTTATTAATAAAAATAATTACCTTACTGATTAGTCACATTTTGATTGGCAAATCGAATGAGTCTGGTTACTTATAAATGAAAAGAATGAATAAATATCCAAATAAATAAACATACAAACTGAATAATCGTTTTTAGCGTAATAATTTCTGACAATGTTGTAGGTCTTTTAAAATCAATAATAAGTAATATACAAAATTAAAATGAAAATAACAATAACATTATTAGTGAAAGGCTCAGTAAATATTAAGGGAAAGTAAAAGTGGAAATCATTGAATGTCATTAAAGTTGCATTAGATACAGTTGGTAAAAAAAAAATAAAGAAAAAAGTAAGGAGAGCGCTGTCTATGCGAGTCACTATTTTCATTATCTAATTTGTTACGATTTGTAACGTAACAAAAATGCCCAGTCACAATATTCTACGCCCTCAAAGCTCACTCCCTCAAATCTCACTACACATCCCGCCATTGCCTCACACAGCGAACAACCACCCGCACATGCCACAAACCCACAGCGAACAAACACACATACTCCATACGCTGGGTATTCATACAAGGCTTGCATGTATGTACGAGTATGATAGCCAGGCGTTTCTTTCGTCACATATTTATGATACAAATTCTCATCAAGTTTATAAGCGCCTAAGTACTTAAGCAGGTACAAATTGTTCCGCGCAAGGCATACTCTTCATAGGTATAACCGTCATCCCTGTTCACCTCAGAAATTTAATTCAAAGAGTTGTAGACAAAACGCTATTTGAAGAGACAATCGATTGCATGTATGAAGGCTATATTATATAACGATTTGACTCACTTATCATTTTAATATAAAGAGATATGCGAAACAATTAGAAACATGAATGCTATATCTTTAATAAATCAGATCTAGCCGGACGTACTAAAAAGTGGTCCTGAGGATTTCAGTTCACTTAGCGATTGGTCCACCTCTTCTTCTCATGATTACAAGCAACGGATAAAAATTATTATACCATTTCATGCTACTGAAGGGTGTAATAATATTTATGCCAAAGAAATGCAATACGTTTAAGCATTGGACATCTGTAAATAGCAAAATGTTTTATGCTGATATATAGTGGGGATATTTAAAAAAAACTGTTTTGACTCACCCTAATTCATACTTTTATGTGTAAATACTTTTTGTTTGTTAGTTAAAAAAGCTTTTAAGTTGGTCATCATAATTTTCGAAAAGGTCTTTATGTATGTAAACACTTTTATGTTTCAATTTTTATACATACATACATACCTTTTTAAGTCTTCATGTCGTTGTGGTTGCTTTTGTTGTCCGAGCCTGCTTTTACCTGATATCGGCATTTTAAAAATTACACAATTACCTTGCTCGATGGGCTGGTTATATAACAGGTAAGATGAACGAATTTAAACACACATACATACTCGTACATATATTACAACAAAGCAAGCGACATATCGTTTGCAGTAAAAACAGTTTATTACCGAAGGTGAAAACAGGAAATTTTTAACTACCAACGAATTATTTCTTTACATCACACGGAACCTATAACCGGACATTTGTGGTGATTCAGGCGAACGGGAAGTCGAGGTCGCTATGCATACAACAAATAATAAAACTTTCTTTTCTCGAAAACGTAAAAAATTTCAAAATAACAAAAGCGATAATCGAAAACGGCAGTAATAATAAAAAAAAAGCAAATGTGTGCATGTATGTGTGTGTGTTCATATAAAAAATTAGCCAAAACAAGCATCGTGTTGGCGGTGATGAAGAGGAGTACCAAACAGCAGCCGCCTCAGCAATGGCAACGACGACAGCGACAGCATAACGGCACCTGCTTATCAACTGAGCTCGCACGTGTGTCATTGTATAGGTTTTTGTAATAATTTTTGGGCTAAAACACTATAGAGCAGATGTATTTATATGTGTATGTATGTTTGTACTGAGCGCCAGCGTATTGTGATCGAAGTTGGGGCGTTGGAAGCTGGGCTGTGCGTGCTCAACTTAAACAAAAATTTAGCTGAGAGGTAGACATCTATCTTCTGCTATAGGGTAAACGCAGAGTTTCCGGATGCTATTTAATTTTTTTGGGAATAATAGAGATACCACCCTTTCGTACCATAGGAGCGGCATCATACATTCCATCGGTCCCATATTAGATGACTCTTATTACTCTCGCCTTACCGTCTATGTCCAATCACTGAACCTAGTTTCAGTTGTTAAAACTGTGCTCTCAAACTCTGATATGGACAACGTGTGGTGGAGACTTTTTTCACTGTCTCTTTCACATTTGGCTCCCACGACTGATTGCTGTCCAAAATTATTCCAAGATTCTTTACACCTTTTCCTCATGCAGGTCCACCCTCCCAGATTGTGCCTGGTCCAATTTGATATCTTACACCTCAAAGCGACTAAGTCAAGATACGGATTTTGCGATCAACCCAAAGTATCATGGACAGGAATTGACCTCCAGAAGCGTCCTCACCTTGAAATAGATAATTGTTTCCAAAAATATTACGTGCGGCAAGTTTGACTGGTCTCTCTAACCACAGTTTTAGAATGATGCTTATCCTGAGAGAGATATGAATATGTATGTATATATTATTGTACTCAAAGTTCCTTTCTATTTTTCAAGACGCGAAAGAAAATGATAGACAATACTGTTGCTAGACGAAGTCGGCAGTAGACGAATCGTTTGTTTTGAGCTTTCGTGCGCGAGACATAATGATGCCCTATAGCAAACATTTTATTTATCCAAGATTGAAATTTTATAAAAGTTTCGGGCATCCAAAAAGGTTTTCGAGTTCTTAATTTAATTTAGTTTGTATACCAACAATTCAACAATTAATTTTGAGTAGAAACAATGGATCTCAAGCCGACAAGGATAAAATATTTTTAATTAATTTGAAAGGTATCGGAAAACGAAGATAGCGTTTATATTGAGAAATTGAGTCGCAGTCAAAGAATGTTAAGTGTCCGGACACTAGTGCGTTTACCCTACATATACTTAGAATCGAAACGGTTGAGCCCAACAACAAAATACAAACCGGCAAAATGGGAGCGAAGAGAACAAAGAGCTGCTTGGAGTAACGACGAGTAGTTGTAGTTGGAGTAGGGAGCGCCTAGCGTCATGAATGTTAAGGTTGGTGGCAAGGGCGCTAAAGCTACTACCGCTCCCACTCTCATTAAGTTTCAAGTAAGCACAGTGCATACATACACAGCTACGACTAGCGGTACATGCACACACATACATACGAGTACCTTGTGTAGCACACGCACGCATGCGGAAGCCGTTAAAACGATCGCTTAGCGCTGAGCAATTATGCAGTCCAGAGTATGGTGTGCGCTTTCACTGTTATTTCAATAGCAATTCTTACTCTCATTTATGCAACCTTTTACTCATCAACAGCGACAATAGCTGCACGTTATGACTCAAATGATTTGCGCTATTAACTGTCATATTTTTTTGACTTTAAGGCGGCTGGGAGAGTAACTGCTGCTACTGAGGGCTTGCGTTGAGGTGGAGGGCATGGCATTAAAGCTTTTTGACAATGCTCTGGCGCTTTTGTTATACAATATTCATATGTGTGTGTGTGTGTGTGTATTTAAATCTTTTTATGATACTTTTCTCGCTTTCGCGCTGGTGACGCTTTGCTCACCATGTCAAATTAATGTGTTTTTTTGTTTGTAGGTATGCATGTGTATGTATGTATGCCCTGACACTGCATTGTAATACCAATACCTACAACTAAAATGTTTGAACCGTACTCAACTTTAACAAATGGTACTCATCTCTCCGTTTATGTATATTTTCTTTTTTTCTGTTTTTTTTTTTTTGCATAATTTTAAGATTTTTGTTGATTGTTGGGAATTGTTTAAAAACAGGCGGACATTGAAGAAAGATTATCAAACCGCAAGTTGTTCCATTCGAATAAACACACAGTGCATACGGTGGTGTGGAGCATTTAATTTAAAAAAAAACTTCAAATAGTTTCGAAATATATTACAACTGTCCTGTTTGACAATAACCAACAACAAAACTACAACAATATGAATTTATATATCACCGCTACGTGCATCCTGCTTCTGTCAACTAGTGCATTCGCCGATCCCATTAAGGATAACAATGTCAATGCAGCGAATAGTGGATTTAATAAGTGTTTAGAAGCCGATTCGATATCGTGCATGCAATTAACGGTACGAAAAGTGTTTTGAAATTTTTAAACAATATGAAAGAGACAACAAAATAAAATATTTAAAAAACTTAAAAAAAGCAAAAAAAAAAAATTATAAAGAAAAAACAATGAGCACAATGTTCATACAAATTTAAAACTGTATAGTTTGAAATGCGCACAAAATATTATTTAAAATGGCATTTTAAAGTGAAAATATTGCATAAAGCAAATTTAAACAATTAAAAGCTTATTATGCTTGATCTCATAAAAAAAGTATGTGTGCCCGCCAAGTGCTATAATCTTGAGTTAAATTTGATTAACCACGCAAGATCTTTTTTTGCTGGCGCTTGAGTGACTTTGAAGCTTAGTAACATGCTCATCTTTAGTGCATATATATTTACTTATATGAAATCCACATTTAAAAAAGAAATTAGCACGTGAACTTGGATCTTTCAATTTAATTGTTGCCAGCCAGTGTCGGACATGTTTGATAACACAATGCAATTATTTATTATCTTACTATTGCGCTAAATATTTAAAAATTTTAAATGCAAACAATGATTTGACTTTGTAGCGACAGCTGAGTGGAAGTTCAAACTAACAAAGGAAACTTTTGAAAAATGCCCGATGTTATAATTTGTTTGAATAATTTCTTATAGAACAACAGAACCACCTTATAGTGAACTAAAAAATACGTACTTTAAAAGTACCTTAGTGTCCCAAATTTTTCTTCATATATTTTTGTTTACCACAACTCTGCATAAGCTAAAAAACTGCAGTAAGAAAATGGTCAGACCAACCCAAATTTTTCACTATGCTGGTATTTTTTATTCGCACTTTGCTTAGTAGTTACAAATACAAAAACGACTTACATTGTTGTTACGTGCCCTACAAAGTCGTCAATATCCTGACCTAATTGAGTCATCAACTTCTTACCTTAACTTATGCCAGTTTCAGTTCAATAATACCATCGATAATTATTTTTTTTTATTCACCACTTTCCTGCTGAAAAAATTAAGACTTACATTTTTTAAATTAAATTGTAGACTTATAATTATTTTATACTGGTAGACTTTTGTTGGGAGCGGCATTTTTATCACATATTTTTCATTGTATGGGTTGGGTTAATAAATTCATATCAAACACCTAACAACCAAATTGAAAAAAATAGAGTTTGTTATAGATTTTAAAAGATTTTATTGGTGTCTTTAACTAGTTCAAGACTAATAAAAATTCTAACGTTAAAGGAAATGATGAAATAAATGAACATTCAATTCTCATTTATTAACTCTAAGAACAGATCTGATAGCAACAATTTTTTGTGAATTGGGCTAGAAATGTATCTCCTTCCTTTTTGCAAGCTATATATATGGACACTAAGGTCCCAATTTTGTTATTTTGAAGTCTGCTTGTTTTGCTTGAACTTAAGTTTAAAACCTTCAATTCAATAATAATTCGTTTATGTTTATTTTTGTATATTTTATTCCTTTTTCATTTGTTCCACTTGTACTCAATTGCTTTTTCTTTTTTCTCTTCTCTTCAACACACAGCTTTTCCGCAAAGCGAAATACTTTTTCGAAAATCCACAAATCGAAATTGTCGGCGGTGTTTCGTTGTTAAAATCGAATGAAGGACGCCAAGGAAAATCACTCGATGACAATGCCATCGCCGTTGAGGCCGCACCTACCGTTGAAGCGCGTACCAGTGAAATGGGCACATACTTCATGACACATGCCAAAAACTTCTTTGCCGAACGTTCGTTAAACTTCAATTTTGCTAATGCCGCACGCTCAGTAGCACGTGCCATACCCGATGACATTAAGGCTGATTTGCGTGAATTGGTTGTTGAATCGCGTACTAAAAAGAAGAAGTTGTTGAAAAAATTCTTACCCATCCTTTTGGGTGTTGGTGCTAAGATTGCTATTTTGGGTGTTGGTGCTATCTTTGGTTTGCTCTTCTTGGCCAAGAAGGCGCTCGTTGTATCGGTTATTGCTTTCTTCTTGGCTTTGGCTGCTGGTGCTTCGAGTGGTTTGAGCCGTTTGGGCGGCAGCGGCGGCGGTGGTCTGCTCGGCGGTCTTGGTGGTTTGTTTGGCGCTAAAAATTCCGGTGGTGCCAGTTCTGGTTCAAGCGGTTGGTCTTCGGGTGCTCCATCGGGTGGTTGGTCGTCTGGTGGTGGTGGCAGCGGTGGTTGGGATTCACATGGCTCTTACAGTTCACCAGTTGCGCAAACAATTGCCTATTCTGGTTACAAGCAAGCAAGACGATAAGTTGAATGGATGGAAGTTGAAGCTTAAAAGCCAAAACCAACACTTAGGGTAATGTAATAAGAAATTAGCTATAAAAGAATTGGAAAAGCAGAAAAACATAAATTCATATGGTCAACGATCCAAAAGAAAGGAAGCAACGTCGACCATGTAAAAGTTTGGTACGGTTAGCGTGTTGCAACGATTTCACACAAAAAACAGAAAAAATTAAGAACAATTTAATTTATTATTAATTTATTTTAATTTATTTATTATCGAAAATATTTATTTTGTAATTTATATAATGATATGTAATATGACAGGCAAAAACGAAAAACGTTTGGAATGAAAAACCGATAGCAAACAGCGTGTAACAAATCTGAAAGTGCCTGAGGCAGTAAGCTGTTGTTGGTGTGCAGCAAGTGAGAGCGGGAACACACTTTTCATACTTTAATTGAAACCCTGAGGGTTAAGCTTCCACATTGCATCATCATACTTTCATCTGTTGCATCAATACCCAACACACACATAGTTACATACCACGCAAGTGCACCCAGCCAGCAAAACGTTCTTTATGCATGCAGCAACTAGTCAGCTGATTGTGCTATGAGTAAACAATAAAATAAATTCAATCATTACACAATCTATAAACACACAGTTTTCTACTACTATTTTTGCACTATCAGTTCCTCTTGCTTAACATATTTACTAGTATTTTCGAATGCTATTTTTTGCCAATTTCAACTACTATTTTTTATGAAAAATTTCTACTACTATTTTTTTCTCACACTACTACTTTTCTTTCCTACTACTATTTGCCTCTCTACTACTATTTTTATTTCCAAATAATTTTCTCTTTACTACTACTATTTTTCTTTCCTACTACTACTTTATTTTCTACTACTATTTTCACTCTTTGTTGCATATAATTTTTACAAGTATCTTTCTATTGCTACTTTATACTAATATCATCTGCATCTACTCCTTATCACAACTTTATAGTCCTTTTTTGCTATTATACATACATACATACATATGTACTACTACTTTCTCCTGCTACTATTTTCTTCTACAACTTTCTCGTACCATTTTTTTTACTGCAATTTTCTTTTACTACTATATTCTACTATAATTTTCTAGTATTACTATTTTATAAACTCTGTTATTTTACTTTATTGTTTCACTTATTAACTTCCTTTACCACTTTTTACTACTTACTACAGTCACTAATTTCACTCGTTATCTGCTAGCTACTGCAATTTTGTGCTACTACCATTTCATACTATTTTACTTCGGATATTACATGCTAATTTTTATAAAAACTCAAACTCATTTTACTTACCTATTTTTTAACTTTCACACATTTCATACGGATTTCATAAAACTATTTTCTAGTACTTTTTTCAACTTTCCGTTAAATATATCACTACTTTTCTATACAACCGTCTTTTAAAACTCTTATTTAGTACTTTTTCTATGTAATACTTTACTGTCGTCTCAAGATTTATTTTTTATATATTTCTCACAGCGAAAATTTCTAATTTCTATTCATTCCTTTCCGATATACATATATTTTTTTACTTTTCATTTATATTGCTGTTGTTCTACTACTCATTTGTCACTGCCAACTGTTTACTGCCTGTCATTGAAGAGTCAATGTTTTCAAATGAAAATCTTTAAATTATAAAAAATGCATTAAAAAATATAAAAAATTTTAAAAAAAATATATATATGTTTTCTTGTTATTTTAAATTGGGGTTTCTAGACACATATGGGTTTCTCTGCTAATTTTTTTTTTTTTTTTCAATTGCTAAAACAGTAAAAAAAATTCTTTACTACAATTATATCTCCAAAAAATATGCAAATAGATAATTAGAAAGTATCGATAGTATTGCCGATAGGTTTTCATCTCTAGCAAGCAATTTCACTTTAAAATTTATCAAAATAAATTTCTGGAAACATTTTTACACCATAATCGATACCTTTGAATGTGGTAAATTACCGAAATATGTGAATCATCGATATATCGATAATATTATCGTTATTTTCTACTCTGAAAATTTGCTTCTTTAACTTTGAATTTTCTTTTTGTATATACATACATAAGTTATGCAGACAATGATAGATATTTTCTTTTATCTTCGTTTACTTTTCACTTTCTTCCTGCTCAAGTGCCATTTCATAGCTACAACACATTTCTATTGTCTTCATTCGATTTGAAGGCTATTGAAATCATTTCATATTTTCAATACCATCATTTAAAGTGCTCGTCCATGTCACTTTCTTTTAACACCTCAAATTTTTACTTAGCTGTAAATGTCACTCATACGCCCACGCCCAACAAAGTCAAAGGTATTTCACAAATATTCAATTGTTCGACGTGAACGTTTATAAATAAATCTTGCCAATAGGACCGATATTTTTATCTCTAAATGTTTCTCTACCTACAAACTTTTCTAAATGCAATTTGAATTTGTTCAAATATTTCAACTGACAAGAATTCAAAATTCAACAAAGAATAGTAAAGAAATGCACGAGATTTCAATTCAAAGTATAGAAACCACAAAGAAGCCAAAGAAGACAGGAATAGCTCAAAATATTTAAATAAAACAAAATCAAAGAGAGACCGCAATTCAGAGACTAAAATGCCATGCGAGAGCTTTAAATCAACATTTCTTTTTCCCAGACTTTTTTGTTTTGCTCTTTGCTACTTTCATTGGAGCGTAAACGTCCAATAAATCTATTAAAAATATTTACCGCACACATGATCTCTCAAGCAATGTGAGCACTTTTGATTAGCATACAAAAACTAGTTTAGCAAATGTGGGACAATCTGGGTGTGGGCGGTGAAAGAGAATTCATTGTTTTCGAATTTTGCAGATTTTTGAACAAAATAAAAAAAAAAAAATTTTATTCAAAACAAACTCAAAAGAATACTAAACAACTGAAGCAAACTTGAATTGATATTGGTAAAGCGTTGGAAATAAAGTAGAACAAGCATGTTTATTGTATGTTTTTGAAACTGGTTTCTTAATAAATGCAGTATTCTTCCATATGTACGTACACATCTGTTGCAAGCGTATCTGGTACTTATACTAAAGATTGAGTACGTGAAGTGTGAAATGCTACCCAACAAGCAAAGTAAACTTAAAATAAATGTCTAAAAAGCTTGCCGAAACAAGCGTGAAGCTTACTTTTTAGTCTACAAAGAGTTCCAAAACAAGTGTATAGTTAAATCGGCACGTTGAATAAAAGCTTTTCAATGTAAATTAATACCAATATTTCAAATAATTTATAAAAAATGTTTTTTCTAAAACTTTATCTAGACAAATTTTTTTTTTTTTTTTTTTTTCAAATAAATACTGCAACTTAAAAGTTAGTAACAAAGTTTCAAGTAAAGCTTTGTATAAATTTTAAGGAAAGCTTTTAATAAATGTTTTTTCTAAAACTGTACCTAGACCAAATTTTTTTTTTTTTTGCAAATAAACTCTGCAAATTGAAAGTAAGTTACGAAATTTTATAGAAAGTTGGTCTTGTTAATTAAAATTTTTTTTTTTAAATAAATTCTGCAACTTAAAAGTTAGCTACAAAATTTCAAAGAAAGCTTTTATAAATCTTTTTTCTAAAACTTAATCTAGACCAAATTTATTTTTTTTTTTTTTTTTTTTTTTCAACTAAATTCTGCAACTAAAAGTTAGTTACAAAATTCAAAGAAAGCTTTTTATAAATGTTTGCTCTAAAACTTTATCTAGACCAAATTTAATTTTTTTTGTTTCAAATAAATTCTGCTACTTAAAAAATTTGTTATTAAATTAAGTTAGTAGTTAAGCATTAATATTTGAGCTTTCGGAGCTTTTTGAAAAGAATTTAGAACTTTTTGAATCGAAAAGAGAAAAATAGATAAATAATTTTTTTTTTTTTTTCAGTTTTTTACTAACATTTGCATTCTACTTTTCAAGTTATATGATTTATAAACATTCGTTCTTGAAGTTTAAACAATTTTTACTTTAAACTTTCAAATAAAATAATATGAAAGCTTTCATTTATTTTCAAAAATGTTTATTGGGTATGTTATGACTTCGACCATGAAAGCTTGACGTAGCAAAACTTATTGCAATAGAAATTTGTTGTGCTACGCATTTGCAAAGGCATACAAATTCATTCTAAGAAGCTTATGCTATTCTGGTTCAACTGGCATTGACAGTATATATAAATACAATCAGGGAAAGAAACAACAATAGCCAATATTTGTAAGCATACAAGGAAATCAATGCAAATAAATTTTCAGCAATAAATTAAATGAAATATGCAAAATATTTTCAAAATTTAGCCGAAGCATAAAATAATAATGCAACTATTTGTGTTAAAACTTCTCTTATTTCTTCGATTTTGAATAATTCAAATGAGTTCAGTATAGCACTGTTTTGTTAAACGCAATCCATGATAATGCTTAAATTGGACAGTTTTCGAAGTAGAGAAAAATATATATTATTTGTGCCGGTTTTGCGAAATATTTATGGTAAATACGTACAAGTACAAGTATTATATATTTTACATAACCACTTGCCACAATTCAAGTATATTCTCAAATACCCTGCGAGACATTTTTGCGCTGTCCTGTAAGCAAATAGAGCTGTTAAGTTGGTAGTTACTGTTAAAGCTTTTATTTTGAGGTTGATTTGACGAAGCGGTTGAAATAATCCAATCACTGTAAAACTCATTCATCGTCTCTCTTTCAGCCGTTCAAAAGCTAAAGCTTTATAAAGCTCTTATAATTCAAAATTTGTATGGATATGTAATTTAAAAAGCTTTACAAACTAATGTAATATTTTATAAATATGGACGTAAGCTTTTTCATTTCATTACGTCTTGTAAGCAAACTACGCTGTTTGGTGTACTGGGTGAGCACTCAAAAAAAAACAAAAAAAAAAACATAAATACCTGCCATTCGGACCTGCATAATGTCTCTTCACAGCCAACATGAACCGTTTTGTGATGACACCATTAATGGCACCTAGAAATATTTTAAGTAGGTAAATGTATAAAAGCGACATGCTAATTAACGCACCGACAACGGTTAAATGAGTTTTTGCTAAATATTTCCAATAATGCTAATGGTATATATGACATTCACATACTTTTTGCACTCAGATAATGACTTTTCTTTTCAACAAATAAACTTAGAGAGGTAATCAACACCTAAAACTTTGTAAGCTTTTAAATTTAATTTATCATTAGGGTAGTCCAACACGATTTTTAGTTGTAGAAAAATAATTTCTTCCAATGTTTTAATAAAGAGCATTTACTCATTTTAGATTTTACTAATAAATTTTAGCTATGGTGGGGACTTCTCTCCGTTTTAAGCTCTAGTTAAGGTTTTGGTTCAAGTGCAGACTTCGGTTCCAGTTTAGTTTTCGGAGTGAGTTAAAGTTTTTGTCATCGGCTTATATATACATACATATTCAATTTTCAATTCCAATGTTGGTTTCAGTTTAAGTTCGAGCTTCCGTTATAGTGCAGGAGAGCTTTTGGCTTCAAATTGAAGCTCCGTTTAGAGTTCCGCCATTGTTAAGAGCACAGCTCGCTTCATTTTTTCATTTCCTTCTCTTTCATTTTTAATAAAATGTTACTCAGTCAATTTATCAATTTGTTTACTCTAGCACTTACCGTTCTTCAGTTGAGCTAATAATGTTGGCCTACTAAATTTTTTTTAACAAACCCACAGACTCCGTGCAAGCCAAAAGTCACAAGTGTAGTAGCGTCGTAAAACTCTTTAGATTAGCAATTAACGCGTCTGTTAGCCCAAGTTCACCAAACAGAAAAGCGTAGTTCGTAAGTAGACAGTAGCAGTGACGCGACACATGGAAGCTACTTGACAAACTTTTTCTGGCAAGCGTAGATATTCCAAGATTTTTAAACAAAACTTTTCTAGATCTACGTTGAGATGATTTCCTATCTTTCCTTGTCAAATATGGAATCATGGCTTGCGTTTTGAAGTTTCGGGGCCAAACGACAAGCACCCGACAGTCACCCATAAATACCCACTTGCCAAACAGCTTTTATGTGTTGCAAAAGCTTTATTCATTTACTGCAACTCATGCAGTTCTTCAACGGGTTATTTAGTGGAGAGCTACCCAGCCAGCATTTTGGAGCAGAAGCAAATCGAAAAAGAATAATTTTCCAGAATAGATTTATTTCTATTCTGACGTGAAAATAATCTAAAGGCAAAGATAGCCCTACCTCGACATATATTTTTTTGTTGTTTGTAACGACATCGCCATGGCATTATTTTTTATTAATTATTCGAAGAGGTGACAACTCGAAAAAAAGCTTCTCATGTCCTAACACTTACATATGTAAGACATTTAAAATTGTAGCAGATAATGTATGTGAAAAATTTCATAGAAATGAGCTTTTAAGAATAATAGCGGATATGCAAAGAAATAAAAATAAAATGAAACTGTCTGGCAACCCCAAATAACAAGTCCATTTTCGTTGAATTACGATGTAAAATCCTATTCGTGTGATGTCCATATCACCATACTTAACTCAAGTTTTAAAAATTAAAATATCTTCGAATACAGCATTTTTTACCTAAGTTCATAAATTCATCCAAATGTGTTGAGTCGTGTTCGAGATAATAGTGGATGTGGCAAAAAATAAATTTAAAGGAATTAGGTGGCAGCCCTATTTTCTACAAGCGACGTAAACTAACTTTTGAAATAGACATCTCCCTTTTCAAATGTCTCTCATATTACTTGGAGGGAGTAAGAAACGAGCTTACTTCATAACAGTGCCATCTTCTAACACTTTTCCATGGGACAGAATTGCTCATGCTGCAGTTTAACGCTTACTGGGTAGCTGCATTTTTTATATGTACATATACTACCGTTAGGTAATTTGTATTTTTCCTTTTAGCAACCTTGCCACTTTCATTCAATGGCGACAAAATTACTTAAATATTAACACTTTACAATACCAACTTAATTTGTCAGTTGTTAAAGTAGCGTGGAATAACAAGACTCATCAACAGCCAGCGCACAGCTTCCATGCACGTTCATAGTGACAATAAATTACCAACAACAATTAGTTTTAAAGCCACTCATAAACGTTTCCATTTTGACTGAAGTCACATTTTTAACTTATTTGCCGTTGTTTATGACAGTTTTTTTTTTGTTTCGAAAATATTTGTGTCGTTGACCACCAGACTATTCGTTGTGTAGTTTATATATGTATATATAAGCATTAAGCTGTCTATTATTTCCTTAGCTAGTGTTGAAAATTGGCCATTGAATAGCTTTTTTGTCAACAATAAAATAAGAAATGCACTTAATATTGGCCTAGAATAACAGCTTAAGTAATTTAGGTAAAATTTTAAGACTTAAACTTTCAGAAAGCTTTCCTTAAAAGCTCTAAATACTTAGTTTTTCCGTGATAACCTTTCATCAGGTAGATTTTGGCAAAACTTTGAAAATTATTTTTTTGTCCAAGGCTTAAAAGCTGGTGTCACCACGTGAAAGCTTATGCAGCTTTACAGATTTGTGAGCTCAAGACCAGTTGATAATTTTTCAATTTTTACGAAAAATGTATAAGTAGAGAAAAACAGATTTCTATAATTTCTTTTGTGATTTCTTCTGTGATTTTAAATGGGTGATAGAGCCTATTTTATAGCGAAAGTTTTTGCTATTAATACATTTTAAGTGAGAGCAAAAACTGCTCAAACAATAACGGACACTCTAATGCATGCCCATAGTTGTAATTTTTTGGCATTTTTTGTAAAAGAAATTAAGTTGGACTTGAAACACACATTTCGTTTGTCATTTCCCTCTGTTTATCTGTTTGTTGGTATGAGAAGTGACTAACAAAACTGAAGTGAAATTCATTTTTAAGTATTCTCGCTAGCATTTTCAAGATTTAAGCTCAGAAATGCTTATTCGCTATGTGTAAATTTGCTGATTTTTTTTTTGTTTAGTCATTTAAAGTTACTCACATATGCAGGCACGTATACATATACTTTTAAAGGCAAGTTAAGCAAATCAGTTTCAATTTTACTCCACACTTTCAAGGTACTTTGGCATTGAGGTAAAAGCGAAAGTTATATGATGCTGCATTTTTGAGTAGTGAGGATGCATAATTTTTTGGTTTTGTTTAAAAATACTTGAGTGTGCGTACGCCCACATTCAGACTTCCAGCGAAAAATATTAAAATATTATAAAGAAAGAAGATATGTATATCGTCGGCTGGAGTGCAGAACAGCTTGTAACAATCCTACAATCCAATTTTTCGGCTTCAGACTAGAACTTTGGTCCAACCAATTGATTACCCAATTCTATTGGGAATTTAAAAGCTTTCCTAGTCCCAATTCCTAGTCTCAGGTAAAGATTTAATTTTTTCAAACAGCTCTCCTCCCTACTTCTAAAAGTTAATTTGGATTTCTTATATTCTTTATTATAAAAAAAATTCCCCATCAAGAAAAATAGCCAAAGCTCAGCTTAATATTTTACAAACTTAAAATCAAAACCCTTATTAGAATTGAATAGTCATAAATTTGACTGACTCCGAAAAAATCTGAAAATTCTTCACACATATTTTAAATAAGACATAAATTAGGTAAAATAAATTTACTGAAAGTAAAATTAGTTCGAAAAAAAATTCCTGATCCCGAACTAACTTCTGTCACCCACTTTCGCATAGGAGTCAGTAAAAACACCAAAAACAGCTGTTGCCATTTAAATTGTTTGCTTTCCCTTGTCACGATCAGCTGTTTTTACAATTACTTACAATTTTTACGGAGTGGAATTCTCACAGTAAAAACTTGTAGCTCCCTCTGTCAATGAAATATCAAAATGCGCTCTCTCGCTGCAAGTATTTTGTCTAAGCGAACTCCTTTTCAGTGAAAATTTTATAAAATTTTTAAAAACTTTAAGGTACGCGAACAAAGCTATTAACTTCCAATTCCAGCAAGCTTTGATAAATACGCATAATATTCACCTGAATATATTACCAACTGCTTTCCGCTTCAGGCAGATCATATTAAGCCGCACGTTGAACGGAAGTAAAAAGCTTTACATACAATCCGCCTTAACATATGCTACAAAATTGTGTATGCAACTAAGCTTAATGCTTCACAGCTCTTCCGCTAAACTGGTACACTGGCTTTTATACTTTACTTTTTCCAACTAATTTCATTGTTAACTTTTGAATCAAAGCTTGTAAGCGAAAACATATGCTACATGCCTCAAAATATACTTTGTGACAGTAAGGTATGTAGCTTGAGCTTCATATGATATACCCTGCCAACCATGATCGGATAAAAATCTGGATAATCATCGAGTCGCGCTTACCAAAAAAGAGGATAAAAAAGTGGGTTATTTTGTTCAGAGAGGTTCACTTTTTACCCATGGTTATGTTGGACGGTCAAAATCGCTCAGGCGGTTAGATGGCCATTTAAAGAAGAAGAAGAAAAGATTTTTACGTGTAAGTGTGGGAGCATACTTTTAGGCACTTGTGGTTTTCTATACAAATTATAAAAATATGCGTTGGTGTTAGTAAAAATTTGTGAATTTTTGGAATCAGCCCTGCCAACCATGATCGGATAAAAATCTGGATAATCATCGAGTCGCGCTTACCAAAAAAGAGGATAAAAAAGTGGGTAATTTTGTTCGGAGAGGTTCACTTTTTACCCATGTTGAAAATATTTTTGCGTGTAAGTGTGAAGCATACTTTTAGGCACTTGTCGTTTTCCATACAAATTCTAAAAATATGCGTTGGTGTTAGTAAAAATTTGTGAATTTTTGGAATCAGAGTTTCACCATGGTTAGCCATGGTTGGTAGGGAGAGTTTCACCATGGTTAGCCATGGTTGGTAGGGTGTATCTCCATTTGTACAACTCGAGTTGGATCGATTGGATCCAATCGTTGATTGCTTGGTTGGTGTGGTGAGTCCGTTTTGCTCGCACAACTCGTGCGTTCTACGAAAAAGTAACTACAAAAGTGCAGCAAATGTATTTCTTGGAAAATTAGCACTACCTGAAAAAGTGGTAGCTCAAATCTTCTTTTCCGCTTGAGGACGATTTCAGCTACAAATCTACGCGTGAATCCTTGGCCCCTTTTATAACAAATTGTACACCTGCGGTTTAGTTCTGCTGCTAGCAATGTTTTCTTCAGCAGTCACTTGGTCGGAAACCCCCTAGCCGAAGTTCTTCCCAACATTGGAAAGTTTTTGTATTAGGTCTATAGTAAGGATTTGGCTATTTTTGTGCATTGACCAGACTTTCTGCAGCAATTCTATGGCTCTGTGTTTGAGCAGATCCATTGCTGGTTCGTCCTTTCCAGGGTCTTACTAATTTTCAGAGGAGCTATTGTCATCCCCGCTTTATTATAGTCTGGTGGTGTGACGTTTTTGCAGCGTCCAGCGTTATGAGAATTCGTCAAAGGATGAAGGATTAAAAAAAATTGTTGGCCATACGCAGCTGCATTTGTTCTTAGACGCTTTTTCATGGCTAAACTACAATGGTAGAATTGCCGGACACTGCTTAGGGTCGTCCCTTGAAAAAACTTTTTTCAAGCATTTTTGTTGTTACTTACGAGTATCTCATCACTCGAACTTGTAACCTTCGATGTGGTAGGCTAGATGTACTTACATCTCAGTACTCTGGCGGACTATCGTTCCAATATAATCAAGTATATTCTCCTGCACCGCTCTTGCAAATAAATACCTGCGCTACTGTGGTGTAAAATCGTTGCTGCACAGTGTAGCTATATTAATGGGGGGCAATGTAACTGAATGAATCACATCCGTTATAAACACTTACACATAACCGTACAACAAAACGAAGCTATGAAAAAATTGCTCGTTTGTAAATATTCATGATATTGAATTTCATTCACAGCTTCAACGAAATTTCATTGTCGGAACCGCAGGCGTTAATGAACAAATAAACACAAATGCATACACCGTTATTTTTCAATTGTAACTGTTTTTCTTCCATTTCGCTACAATTTTTTTTATAATTTTTTTTTACTAACGTAACTTGTTTGCGGACTTTTTTTGGTTGCTGTGCAAAAATGTTGAACTCTTATATTTTCACTTTTGAGTTGAGTTACTTGGAACAAGGTGGAGAGTTGTAAAATGCTCCAGTAACAGCAGCAATAAAAAAAATGTTTAGCCTTCTCAGATCCTCCAAGTATTCATTCACATATCTTCGAACCTTTAAAATTGCAATACTTTTTAAATTGAATGATCAAATAATAATCATTAATACCTTTCCAGTTTATTAAAAAAAAAAAAAAATTATTTTATTTGTGATATCTGAAGAAAGAATCTGAAAAGGTAGAGAAAGAAAAATTGTAAGATTCATTCGTTTGCATACATCCGCTTGCAAAGAAATTTATTCCGAAATTAACATTTCACTATGAGAAGCTACAGCAAGCCAACTGTAATGCACCTGCCTCCAAGATTGCGACTTGACCAAGGGCGGTACTATAGATATTACGTAGAAATGTGTATGTGTATGAGCGCGTAAGTAATGCAGTCTGTATTTTTACCGTTGCCCTCATTAAGCATGCGCAGCGGTTTCGATTTCAATTTTGAAAGTGAATCTGTTGTAGTCGGCGTAAGGTGCCTTCCAGCAGCTCGTACAAGTTTTTGAATATCTTAGGTATGTTACGAATTTCGGATAAACGAAATAAAATTAAAAAATTCGGTAATATTTTTTGACTCATAGAACTGCATAAATGTAGTTTAAACCGAAGTTTCACTAGCAGCCTAAATTACAGTTTAGTCTCGTTTTCATTATCCCTCATTGGCACCGTCTAAGCGATTTTCCAAAATCCAATGAAGTTAGGATTTAAAAAGCTTCCTCTCATTACTAAATTTCCTTCAAGTAGTTTGTTGCGTACGCAAATGTAAATATTCGCTACATCCCTAGTATGATTTCTTACTCAACTGGTGCAGCCAGTTTTGCCATTTTCGGACGACATTGCAACGGCTTAACATAAACAATGTGGTGAAAACTCTCACTTTTTCGTGCTCTTTGCCCCCAAATTCATATTCTGCCCATTATCTGCAACAGTTTCCGATTTCTCATGCAACTTTTTGGGCGCTTTGGTTTTCAAGACGTTATTATTGTGGGCTGCACGTATATAGATGGCACAGTGATGGATTTTAAGATCAATCCAAGTGATATACAAACAAAATTTCGGTTATGTACATTAGGGTGGATCAAAAAAATATATGAATATTTTTTATTTTTGTAATTTGTTTTTAACTTGGAATGGAAAAATCGTGTTAAGAGCAAACATACACTTTTAATACAAATAGTACTAATTGTATAAAAATCTACACAAGTAAGGAAATTGCTGTCTTCAGCTGTGCTGAAGGCATTATACCTTTCATGAAAACGAATAACTTTTTTAAGTGTTCGATCCGTACTTACGATTGGTATAAACTCTTCAAAACTGTTTAATTTAAACATACATGGCTCAAACCATATTTGTCGGAGCAATCGATTTTACGGAAGCTATATATTGTGTAGGTCCGATCTGTATGATTTTTACAGCACACATTTCTTATATAATAAGTACCAAGTTCTCAGCTTTTTAACTCCAAAATTTATAGTTCAAAACCCATTTATCGAAACTATCGATTATATAGGAGCTATATGTTATGTTGGTCCGATCCAGGTAGTTTTCACTACACACGTTACGCATAAAATATTTACTGAACCTGCAAAAGTTTGAGTTCCTAGCGCTTTAGTATAAGAGTTATAGGCCCCAAATGGGAGCTATGCGTTGTAATGGTCCAATCTTGCTGGTTCCGAAAATTAATTTATCCTATACCATATGGTGTTCGCTTGCAAAATTTAATAGAGATATCTCTAAAACTGATGGACTAGTTGGCTAAAGCAACTAAGCTCAACTCCCTGATCACTTCGGCTTACTTATTAGTGGGCCTATCTTTCTTCTTCTCGGACATGGGACCAAAGTTATAATACCATTTCATGTTCATGAAAGGTATAAAAATAAAATAATAGTAATATCTAATAAAATTAGAGGGCATTGTTTTATTATCTGCCCTAGATCATCGGTAAGTCATCTGATGTATTAGCAGAAATATTCACCCTCACTTTCTCCCACCATCATTTGTGCATCACTGGTACCCCAATTGTCCATCACTTCCTTTTGCCATAAACATATTATGCACCATGTATTTAACTCCTGCATACATTTAAATCATTTCAGATGCATTTCACTATTACATACAATAGCGACAACAACAAATGCCAATTAGCAATACTGGTAACAGTCATTGAACCTTTTCCTTTTCTCACTATTTTGCATATTCCATTATTCGGTTGTAAAAAAAAATAAATAAATACAAAGTATTTGAAAAGTTACAATTGTTAGCGAAATGTTAACCAGAAAAGAGTAATAAAAAACCAAATCCTACTGCGACGTGATGCTGTTGAATGTTGTAGCAAACGGCACGTTGTTGTTGTCAATGGTCAATGTTGCACACAGCAGCTGTGGCAACTAAACTGTAACCAGCTTATAAGAAAGGCATACAGCCGCCATCCATCGTATTTGGTTAGTCGGGTTTTGGAGGGAGATGTGGCGGGGTTATGTTTACTTATGGCCAAGTTTATGAGTAACTGTAAACCGGCGAGAAAGTGAAATTTTTGTATCTGTAAAGTGCGGCAGACAGCAAAACAGAGCTGGTAAGATATATGGCCATGGCGTACCAAAATTGAATTAAATAAAGAAACACGAAAGAGTTCGAATATCAAATGTCCACAACAAAAGCACGCATACAAACACGTACGCCAATGTAAATACCTACCAAAAAATTGTGCTAGCTTTTTTGAGAGATTTCAAAAAATTAGTTTTTTTGCCATATCAATCAGTATCAGTCAGTTTGCATTAACTAGACCGATTTTTATGCTTTAAACTCGTCCAATTTGTGAAATATTCACTTAGTTCTTAATGTGAGTAGCAACTTGTCAAGCAAGCTATCTTAAAATCCTCTACCTCTGGGGAGCTTAGGGCCACTTTTAATTTCAATAAAATTGCGAAAGACTACATGTAGAGTTCGATCGATTATTCGGCATCGACGTTGAGGATCATGGTCCAAAATAATTCATAGCACTATGTACACGAATTTCGATACGATACGATTCGATATCGATTACTTTTTCCTTCGATACCGACATTTTCCATTCGATATATATTATATAACAATACTTCTTAGCAAATCCAGGTATCGCATCCAATTTTAATTACTTCCCATTTTTTTCAACATTGCTTTTTAAGTTAGTTACATAAGGCTCATATAAGTCACATATGTATTTGTTGGTGGTTCGATTGTTAGTATGTTTGTGGTACAATTTATGTACGTACGCCTTTGCACTTGGCACTTGACTTTGCTAAAAAAGTAGTAACAACAACAAATAATAATGCGCTGCAAGATTTGATTTCCATTTCACTGATTATTTGTTGCTTTTACGTGTTTGTCGGCGCATCACTGGGCTTTATATGTATACCCAGTTGCACCAGTTATCAATGTATTGAAGAGTAAAGCAGACCGCTCAAAAAATCAAATTAAATTAAATTAAATTAAATTAAATTAAATTAAATTAAATTAAATTAAATTAAATTAAATTAAATTAAATTAAATTAAATTAAATTAAATTAAATTAAATTAAATTAAATTAAATTAAATTAAATTAAATTAAATTAAATTAAATTAAATTAAATTAAATTAAATTAAATTAAATTAAATTAAATTAAATTAAATTAAATTAAATTAAATTAAATTAAATTAAATTAAATTAAATTAAATTAAATTAAAGTAATTAAATTAAATTAAATTAAATTAAATTAAATTAAATTAAATTAAATTAAATTAAATTAAATTAAATTAAATTAAATTAAATTAAATTAAATTAAATTAAATTAAATTAAATTAAATTAAATTAAATTAAATTAAATTAAATTAAATTAAATTAAATTAAATTAAATTAAATTAAATTAAATTAAATTAAATTAAATTAAATTAAATTAAATTAAATTAAATTAAATTAAATTAAATTAAATTAAATTAAATTAAATTAAATTAAATTAAATTAAATTAAATTAAATTAAATTAAATTAAATTAAATTAAATTAAATTAAATTAAATTAAATTAAATTAAATTAAATTAAATTAAATTAAATTAAATTAAATTAAATTAAATTAAATTAAATTAAATTAAATTAAATTAAATTAAATTAAATTAAATTAAATTAAATTAAATTAAATTAAATTAAATAATATTACATCAAATAAAATATAAGAAAAAAAATAAAATTTTATAAAAAAATTTCAATTGTCGGGTAGAAATAGTCGAATTTTATATATAATAGCATCAGATAATACTTTGCATATCAAAATAAAATTGTTTCATTCAAACACTTTTATAATCGCACTAAGAAGACAGATAGAGAGCCAGAGTAGCACGCCCGCAGCCCAGGAAACGCCCATACACAAAGTGCAAAGTTTTAAGTGCGAAAAATTAAGATATTGCATGTTGCAAAAGTTCAAGCTGCGGCTTGGCACTGACGACTAAAGCATCAACAGCATAAAAACAGCCAAACAATGAATTATTTACAAATTGTAAGTGTGATGCTGGAGCTGACAACGCCAATGCCATCACAAAGTTGCTACAATACACTGCCACTCTGAGGCAATTTGATGTTTTGCAGCTTTTGACGCTTTTGCTTGGGAATTGTTGTTGTAAAGCCATTCGCTGCTTGTTATTACATTGGCTATGGAGTGTTTGCCATGTTTGTGGTATATACTCGCAGATGTAGATATGTATATACGTATATATATTGTTGCAGTTGGGAATTTTGTGCGGACATCATCACTTTCACTGAAATGTTGTTCACACATTAAAAATTTGTATTGCAGCGAAATCACTTGCCGCAAGAAGTGTGACTTTTTTTTTTTTTTTTTTTTTTTTTTGCCCAACGGATTATTACCCACCATATCCCGCCCGACCGCCGCGAGGGGCGCATCCGCATGACGCGCGGATTGTTCTTTCGTGCCGAGTCTTTGAAAGGCTTTGGTTTGTTAATCGTCGAGATCTAAAACTGCTCAGCTACAGAGAAAACCTCATCAGCTAAGTACAAAAGATTCCACAATTAATAAATAATTAGTTGACAGCGAAAAGTTATTGTTAAGAATAAAGATAAGAATCAAAGGATATGAAAAAAAAAGTTGTTGCTATGTATTCAGGATAGAAAGAATTGACTTTTTTGTGCTGTATAGTGAGTCTGAAATATATAGTTACATACTTATACACCAACATATTTATATATACATATGTACATATATACATAAAGGTGGACAAACTAAATGAGAAAAATACACTCCTTCCTTATTGCTAAGTAGCGAGGGAGATAATAAAAAGGACACCCCAGTCCCACAAAGAAAGATAATAAAACATGATGCTAATTTTTTTTGCCGAATCTGTGAAAAAAATTTTATTTTCAGTTTTGTAAGAAATTATTTTCGTCGAGGGTGTTGAATGACTTCTTCAATACAACACATGAACAAAATTAAATTTGGTATGGAAGAAAATTTTGAACAGCCTCTACAATAAAAATTCTAGAAATTCAGAGAAATTTTCGACCGAAAGCTAACTTCCATATTATTATACTAAAATTATTTGGGATTTAAACTATGTACTCAAAAATTATCTAGAAACTCTGTCAAAAAATTTGCGGCCCATTTTTAAAGTTTATTTAACTTTTCTGAAATACTTTTAAACAATTCGCCATATTTGAAATGAAAATTATTAAAACCACAACTACCTCTTTTTTCATCCAAGGATATCAAATTTATATAGACTACAATTGTGTTGAACACCACTGTATGTCTTAGGTGTGAGGCGATTGGCATCACTGGTCATTATGATGTGTGTTTTGTGTTTTTATGGCTGCAAACATTTCACTCAAGGGACTTAAAGTGCTTTACTTTCCAATAATAATTTGTGTTCGCTTGGTAATTTAATAATTTCGTTTTGTGCATTTTAAACAACGATTCTCACGCTACAAAGTGAAATAACAAGTTAATTTCAAAACATAAAATGTTCGCTTTTTACCTGTCACATCATTATGCAATTTCTTTTATTTGCTTTCGTTTTACTTAATTTTGAATATTTCAATTAATCATTTTGTGTTTTCGTTTTAGTTGTGCGCTTTGGTTGAATATGCATTTCGAAACCTTTTCTTTTTATCATGGCATATTACGTGAGCATTATAAAGAAAAAGAAAAAACCCAAAAAAATCGCAAAAGTACGAGAGCATATGGGGCATTCTGCACCAAGCATCATCAATAATGTTATTCAGAGCGACTGTTGCTTTCAATTTGAATTTAATGTCTGCATAAATATATGTATTTAAAATAATACACTTAGAAAAAAAAACACAAATATTTTCATTTTGTTTTAAATATATAATTATTTTACCAACAAAAAAAATTGCTCAAATGTATCGTTAGTTTCGTTGCCTATTTGAGCGGGGAAGCCTAACATTTTGGCTTTATAAAATAATTATTTAACGTTAGAACTTTTAAAACTTTTCAAAAGCTCCGTAAAAAAAATTATATAACGTATTTATTGTAAAGAAAAAATTAAAATAAATAAAATTAAATGATTTGAAAGAAAACATTAGAGAAAAAGTACTTACAAACTACTCAACACAGAGACGCAGTTTGAAAAAAGATTAAAAATGATTAAAACTAAATAGTTTCAAAAGCATTAAAGCTCTTGAAAAAGTCCGGTACACTCGGTTAAGCATGAAACGCCCCATACAAGCACTTCATGCGTAACTGACCGTTAGCGACGCTGCTGTGAGCTGGATTTTAGGCAACGCCATACAAAGTGGCTGGACAACTTTCTTTCGAAAGAGAAAGGGACTTTTCTCAATGTGCGCATTTTTTATTGAGACGCATAGTTTTACGAGTGTTGTTGTTGTTTTATTTTTCTGATTTTCAATACGACAAAATTCCGCTATTTCTGTAATAATGCGCATTTTAGGTTATTTTTAATTTAAACATACTTTTTGCGGAATTTGGTAAATTTTTTTTTTTAATTAAGAAATGCTAACGTTTGTAGAGAAATTTAGCATACCTACGTAATAGGGAAATAAATAAATAATGAAGTTAAATATTTTGTTTTATCGATTTTTAAACCAATTTTTATACCATTCTGCCTACTTACAAGGTATGGGAGATGAGTGTATGATCACAATCTGGTTAGTTAATTTTATTACAGTTTTGAGAGAAATGTGTATAAAAATTATTTAATTTTTCAATTTAAACATATTCCGTTTTTCAATGCAATTTGAAATGCGAACTCAAAATTACTTGGAAACTAACCAAAATATTTTAACTCACTTCACGTTGCCCTGAGGTAACTGGTGATTGTAGTTAACACACGGAACAGACACGCATTTGCACCAAGCTCGGCAATTCTTCTTTTCCACTAAACCGGATTTAAGTGCACAGACCAAGTGCGAGATATGATTTTCTCTGCTTCCTTCTGTGCTACTACTTCCTTGGTCAGGGCATGCGGCATATTTTATTTATTGCACTTTTATTACATTTTTTAGTGTGAAATTAACTTTCGCTTCCCTTAAAAATCGACAGACAGCAACAAGATACGCAATGCATTTTATTGGCGGCTTTTTGAAAGACTTCAAAAGCTGGCATTTTATGAAAATAATTTCACTGAAACAAGTTTGATTGCAACATCATGTTGATATATTCCTGTGGGAAATGAATTTTAATTTTGTAGTTGGTTATGTGTATGTAGAATAGTTTGGGTAACACAAAAAACATAAAAACAAGAAAATCAAAGGAGCCACAATTATGCCAAAAATATACGAGATGGTCAGAGAATACAAAAATGGAAATTTTAAAAATATTTAAAAAAAATGGCAACTAATAAAATGCATTCATATAGTAGCTCGTGACTCTCAGACCTTGAGTTTTAACCATCATTTTAATATAGTTAATCAAAGATTTCGAATCATATTTCACTCCCATATGGCAAGGCAAGATGATTCTCGTTTAAATGCTCACCAAATTTCCACTTTATAGCAAGAGCACTTCCGTCGATATATACTGGAAAAGTAACATTTTCATTGGGCGTGCCAAGCCCCTTTTTCCCATATCCCACTTTTTTTTAAAAGGTATTAGAGATTAACCTCATATAGCTCCCTACCGAGTTGCATTGTTCTAATGCCTCTATAGTTATTTATTTTTAAAAATAAAATTTCTATGATATATGCCACGCCCCTTTTTCTGATATCCTCCATTTTTTGGGATATGTAAGCGACGTATTTCGTTAAGTTCTCACCGAATCTTCTAGCATGAATACTTCCAAACATATGCAGTATCAACAAATTTATCAGCTCAACGATGCTACGCCCCCTCCATTGATTGAGCTAAAAAGTATTCTATCTTTTAAGTTAATCAATATTTTAATTCAACACAAAATTTGATGGACAACGGTTCACTCTTTTCAGAATCCATTGGCGAAGAGATATAAAAGGAAGTAGTCGTGAAGTTAAGGTAGGGAAAGAAATTTCCTGAAAAAAGCTGGGAAACTAGGGATAGAGGAATAAATTGAAGCATGCGTGATAGATCAAGTGAATGAGAAACAGGAAGACGTGAAGGAGAATCGTTAGGGTGTGGCGAGTTATTGCTCTCATTGATTGTATATCTCAAGACATATTGGAGTCTGTGTCCACTAACCACAAATACATCTACACACAAAAAACCAAAGGTGAGAGTTACAGCATTATCCGCATCCATAAACAACTGATATTTCTACCCGCCAAAATTTGTACTTCAAAGAAACCCACACTTGATATAAATGTCGTGCCGTAAGCACTGAAAGCGCAATCAAAGCGGTGCGGTCAACTCAGTTTATTGCCACAATGCATAACTTTCCGACTTATGCAACAAATTGTAAAGTCTTAAAAGCCGAAGAAACGATGAAATCTTATAAATGCTTTAACGGCCCTTATATTGCAACGTTCGCATAAACAGCAACAGCTTTAAGCGCAACAACAAAGCACACAATTTATGGTAGGTTGTGACAAACCACTTATGGATGTTGTGAGAAAGAACTTTCACTTTCGCTTTTCATGCATAAATTATGAGGTTTTATTAGGTTTTACTTATTTTTTGGATGTGGTTTTTAATTTTTATATAAAAAAAACTTAAACATGGGCATTAATGAACAAAAATTAAAAATTAAGTGTCGTAACTGTTTATATTAGCATAGGTATTTGTTGATATAACGGTGTATTTAAAAACAACAAAGAAAGCACCAACAAGACGAAGCTGTTTGAAAGGGTGGGTAGAAACAGTTTTTTTTATACTTTTATTTTATGAAAAAATTTAATTGAAGTTTAGTTTTAGAAATTTTTTACTTAATATTTTGAGTTAGCTAACTCGATTTTATAACAAAAAAATATTTATCAGAAAGTTGTAACAATTTTATTATCAGATCACAGATACAATAAGAAACAGCTTTTTTCAACTTCCGTCATTTGATGGAACACAATTAAAAAAAAAAATATTTTTTTTTGGTTAGAACTACGTGTTTGGGATATTTATTTAAAAATTCAGCCGGGTACAACAAAAGTGGCGTAAAATATTTTTAGAGTTGAGTTTAATTCGCTACTAAATATTTTATTGTGCAGGAAAAAATATTTAAACTCATTCCAAGAGGGGGCTTATTGAAAAAATTTGGAGGTGTAGCGTTCTTTAAAGAAATTTTAAAATAGGGGCATTTTTGAAAAATATATTGAAATAGGTTGATATTCCACTTTTACTTCAAACAACTAAAAGCTCGCCCGTTTATTGGTTTGCTCCGTGTGCATATCGAATGGAGCGCAAACATTTTAACAAAACACTTTTATCAATTAGAAAGAAAACGTGCGTTACACCAAACTATGAATTGAGCTGAACTCAACAGTGAAAACAATTAGTAAAATATTCATACAAATATGTTAACAAAGTGTTCAATTAGTTTGAGTTTTTTGGCTTCGTTTATTGTTTTTTTTTTCTTTTGATTCATTAGTGAAGTGTTTTTTATCGTATTCTGTTCGTACAAAGAGCCGAGCTGCGGAAGTTTAATCAATCAACTTTCGAAGAAATGATTTTTGAAGTGGTCATGCGAGAAACTTTTTAACTGCTTGAGCGTTTATATAAAAAATATGCTCTTACATAAGCTTGGGATAACTGAAAACACGAGGACCTGTACATATATGAGACGAAAAGGTTATCTGCATCACTTAATTGTTTCAAAAGGTAACAGCAGATAATTGGACTAACTCAGAACAATCCTAGGGATAGACCATTTGACGACACTACTAGTTCTATCTCATGACACTAGCATTGCTTTCAACTGCAATTGCGGCCCAGTGCATTATTTGCGAACTCTTTCTTAAACGGTTACAATTCCGTTAGTACTATGATAGTTTCACTTTGACTAGTTCTCAGACGGGATCCATTTCGGATAGTTGAGAGGTAGTTCTGGTTGCCTATGAAAAATTATCAATATCCGTAGTGTTCTCTCGAGACTTTGAATATAATTTTTTTTCTTTATATTTTTTAACACAAAAGCAATTAATTATATTTTGACATAAAAAATCGTTGATTTTAATAATGAAAACTAAGTTTAAGGATTCTTTTTTTATTAATTGATTGTTTCAAACAAAGTTGGGTGCTTTCTATTACAGACTATAACTCTAACCGTTTCAGAGTTTTATTTTCTCAGAATGTTCGTATGTTTGTGCTGTAAAAAGTTGAGAGTTTAAAAAACAGAGAAAGTGAATTATAAAAAAAAAAAACAAGAACAAATGCCAGATATTTATTTAGACTACAAGGCAACCTCTGCACCTCAAGTTTATTTTCTTGTCGCAAATCTGACTTTTATTTAGATTCTAAAATTAATGTTCGGTTCACTCACACACACATGCTATAATTTAACCAACATTTGCAGACAATTTCACAGCAATTTAAATTATCTGCTGTCTGTATCTCAATGCGCATCATTTATTTTTAATTTCCGACTGTCACTAATTTATGTTTGTGCTACTTACAAATATTAAATTCACTTTTCCTATTCACTCTCTATGCTGTTAATTTACTCTAATGTCGATTTACGTATGTAGACATGTGCAAGGTGCAAGTATGTGCTTGGAAAAATGTTCGTGCAACACGGGTGGCATAAACTCATTAATTCATTTTGATGTCAACAACAACGTGTCAGTTCAGTGCAAGTGTTGAACTAGTTTACTTTTCTACGTTTTCTATATGTACTATGTACAAATATGAATTTCTTTTGCGATTTTATTAGAACGCGCATGTTAAAAAAAAAAATTGAAAGGCGCGCGCACTGCAAACTTGAATACAAAGGAAAGCGTTAATATTGAAAATTTCATAAAAACATAAATGTTTAAATTTAAAAAGAAGAAAATATACATAAGACGAAGAAAGATGCGTATTTTAATATTTAATAAAGTTTTTAAGACGTGCATCTTTTGCGTGAGATTTGTTGACAATAAAAACGCCGACAAATATTCTCACAACTATTCTTTGCACTTAAAAGTATTTAAGTGCGGTTCGTTGTCAAATTTTCTTGCATTTTACTTTTTACTTTACATAAATTCATAAAATTTGTGCAGTGAAGCGAAGTCTTAAATTCTTCGCTCTTTTTTGGACTTTTTGTGACATTCGCTGCAGCCCCAGCTGTATTTTCCACTTTCCTGTGTGTGATAGTTTTTTCCGCGCAAAAATGTATCTCCATTCTGCACGACGTTCACTGCACGTACGCTAGTTGCACATATCCCAATAAGCAAAATAAACATACAATAAATTTTAAAATTGTATTTTATTTTATTTTATTTTATTTTGTTTTATTTTGTTTTATTTTATTTTATTTTATTTTATTTTATTTTATTTTATTTTATTTTATTTTATTTTATTTTATTTTATTTTGTTTTATTTTATTTTATTTTATTTTATTTTATTTTATTTTATTTTATTTTATTTTTTTTGTTTTGTAAGTTCTTGCAAGCTCGAGACCAAATAAACAATAATTCGTAATGAATTTTAATTGTCAGTTTTTTGGGAAAAATTGATAATTGGAGAAAAATTACAAAGGAAAAATCAACAGCGATGGATAGGATTACATGTTTCAGAGTTTCCAGGCTCATCATCAGATCCCTTTTCGGACACTGGGATGCGAACCCGTGTCTGCACCAAAGCCGCTGTTAGAAAACTCTAACACTAAGCTATGATGCCCTGTGACGTCACAATGTATTCGTCTCCACTTCAATTAATTCCCTTTTGTTTTGTTTGTTCTTGCCAACTGTATACACAAAATTTCTTAAGACATGCAGCCTATATGTTATGATGTGTGTTGGTCTTGTTGTTTGTACATATTTACATATGTACGTAAACCCGTGCTATGGTTTCAATGTATTTTGTTGTTGGATTTTTGCGGTCTATTTTGTTTACATATTTGTAAGTTTTTGCAAGCTCGAGACCAAATAAACAATAATTCGTAATGAATTTTAATTGTCAGTTTTTTGGGAAAAATTTTTTTATTTTATTTTATTTTATTTTATTTTATTTTATTTTATTTTATTTTATTTTATTTTATATTATATTATTTTATTTTATTTTATTTTATTTTGTTTTATTTTATTTTATTTTATTTTATTTTATTTTATTTTATTTTATTTTATTTTATTTTACTTTATTTTATTTTATTTTATTTTATTTTATTTTATTTTATTTTATTTTATTTTATTTTATTTTAATTTATTTTATTTTATTTTATTTTATTTTATTTTATTTTATTTTATTTTATTTTATTTTATTTGATTTTATTGTATTTTATTTTATGTTGTTTTATTTTCACCGTTTCCAAAAATGTTTATTGGGTGTATGCATACTTCCCATTATTAATGCGTAAACACAGGGGAGTGTGCAAAACAAACTGACGTCAAGTTGTTATAATGCGGTGAAAGCGAATAACTTGAGACACTCATCTGCAGCTCATCATTTCCAATTGTTGATAAATTACATTCGCTATTCTCCTTTCAGTGTGCGCTTGCGAATTTTATCTTGTTTTTAGTTTTGTTTTCAGTTTTGTATTTCGGTTGCAAGACACATCCATTCGCCATACCTATGCAGCCGGGTTCAATTGTCCAACGCATTGCGTGATCGAATAGCCATTGCATGTACAGTGGGGCCGATGGAAGTTAAAAGAACATAAGTTGGAAGATAGTGATAATAAAAACCATGCATCAGCTCTTATTTAAAATTGTGACCGCACCCATGTTCCAGATTGGTACTTAAAAGCGGCACTTTGCTTCTAACTCGACTTTGGCTGTTATGGCTTAGTTTCGTAAATGCGCATGATTTTAAATTTAAGTAAGAAAATTACTAGAAAATATAATCAGAGCTCAGAAAAATAAGATTAGTCAGGGAACCACATGATCAACCAAGAAATATGCTTCGCCTGGCTAAACTTTTTTAATTTTTTTATTTCTCGTACTTTTTCTGCGCACTTAGGTAACTGAAGACACTGTGCAACAGGCAACATTTCGATACGCCAATAATGAAATGGAAAAGAAATTACAAACCAGTTCAGTTGTGCAAACCGTCGGCGGGATGTTGTGCGTTATCGGCCATGGATGCTGCTGGTATGCCGCATTGTATGTTAGTACTTCTATAATTTTTGGTCATATTTTTGAAAATTATATCTTTTTCGTTATTTATATTTTCTGATAAAAATCTACGCAACGCCCTGTAAGATCCCAATACATTGGGAAGTAAATAAATGATCACTTTTTAGTTTTTATTTTTATAAAGGCTATAATTTTGTGCCGTAAAATAGTCTTCAACTTTCACTTACATAACGCAAGATGGTTGTCAAGAGTGGAAAATCACATGCATTAATAACAGTTATTTATTCCGCCTAATCATATATGTAAGTGCATCAAAAGCACCCCACACTTTTCCATTTCTTGTTTTTAAATTTATTTCTATATTATCAAGTATTTTAGACCTTTTAGTTGAATTTATGTTTAAACGGTGTGCTTTTGTAATTTTTTTTTAAGCCATATTTTTTTTTGCTAATTGTTTCAGCTTCCTGATTTGATTAAATTTAATACGTTGTCTAATGTAAAACTATTTTGGCATTATCGCGCACCACAAGCTCAGCTTTGGTAGTTAGTTTGTTGTTTTTTTTATATCTTAGTTCGCTTAGCAACGCACTAATTTAATGGTGTTGAAAATAAACTGATGAGCTAATGTTTTGTTGACAATATAAAATGATGCTTAGAAAGTTCGTTGCTTAAGTCTTTTGTTTGACTGTATAATTATACCTTTGATGAACATGAAATGGTAACCTAACTTTGGTCCGATGTTTGTAACTATGAGAAGACGAAGAGCATATACCGAAATAATCAGGGCGATGGGCTGAGTAATTTTAACCATTCCCGTCTTTCTCTCTGTCTGTTTGAACGCAAACCCTCAGATTTTCAGATATCTCGATGAAATTTTGCTAGCGGGCGCAATTGTGCATAATATAACTCATTTACATATTTCTTGTTTAGCCTGTGAGGAGCAGATTTTATTAAACAATAATAAGAACCCCTGGATATGCCTGATTTCACCTCTCATAAGAAGTCTACAGCTTTCGCTCACATCTAGTAAGATTGTCAACTTGTCAGTAAAGTAAAATAACCTGAGTTTTCAACCATGAAATGCATATCAGAATATGTCAAATGAATTTCGGAGAGAAGCAAATGCATTTCAGAAAACCAAAAACGTACTTCAGTAAAAGTCCTATGAATTTTAGAATGGATTAAATATGTTTCAGAAAGTCAGAAATTCAATACAGAGTATATTTAAATAAAAAAAAAAAAAAACATATTTGCAAAACAACACAAATAAACGTAGAAAAATTAACTTCATTTTATGTATTTTCTATCGCCTAACTTTCAATTTCATATCAACTACTAAACTTGAAGCTGTTACTTCTATCAATGGCTATATCACTTTCGCGCTTCTCGCCTGATTGGTAAACATTTTTTTTATGGCAGTGCGTAAGCTGTGCCGGCATCTAATTCCACAGAAACGTTGAGCTGACAAACAGGCTTCCAGTTACAGCCATGGGCTGATTGCTGTTTTTGAATGAATGGCGCCGACTACTAACAAATCGTTAAAAAATGGTGAATGAAATCACAATCGTATACCTATATCTATTGGGTATGTGTATAAATGTATATATGTATTACAAGTTGGGATTTATTTGGAAAGTGACTTCGTTGAAAGTTGGATTTCGCGAATACTCAAGTGTAATTTTCCATTTGTTATGTATAACTTATTGTTTGTATGTAAGTTTGTTTGTGCATCACATTCATAAATGTTCATCTATGTTTGATATTTGGTAACTCATATTTAGTCAATGGCAGCCTAAATGATTAATTACTGATTTTTTTGGCCTTCAGTTAGCCAATCGCATTAGTCGATTCTCATGTCAGGACACGTTTGACCTGATGCTTTGACCATTTTCGGGAGCTATTTCTATCGGTCAGCATCTCAACCTAGAAACATCTTGAATTTAATAGAGAAAATTTCGAATAACAAACACTTTTGAGCTAATCTTCTCATGGCTATAGAATTTTTATTATCTTTATTGAATCACTCTGCTATGGTTTTACGTTTGTTTGTCTTAAAAGGAAGCTTCCAAAAACTTCAAGAACCACAATAGTAACTTAACACTGGTTCAAAATAGATATTAAAAAAATCCTAGGTTTCAAGAAAATCATGGAGCTACAAAAATTTCATTGGAACACAGTTTATATTGGTGGTCCCACGAAGGACCACTACGTTTCACGGCACCTATAGAAGCCAAGAGATGTATCGTATTTAAATTTATTGCATACAAAATCCATATTTGTAAGTCTTTCTAAAATGCATTTCAGTTTTCCTGAAATAAAATTGAGATTTTCTGGAAAAGCTTTAGTCTTCCTTGGTAATTTTAATTTGAACACTCCTCGTTTTCGTTGAAAGCACCGACATGTACAACTCATCGCTTCCTGTCCTTATTTCAGGGAAAAGAAACAAACATATGAAATTTTTTACGAGCTAACACATGTAAATATTTATGTAAATCACATCATGTAAGCAATGCCATTAGGTTTTTGGCCAACAACAATGTCTGCTAAAGAGCCACCGCCCAGCAACCAACGCTGCCGCTCATTCACCTGCTCAATACATATGTATGTATGTATGTATGTAAAGGCACGTGTGTGCATACATGTTTACATAAACCAAATGTATGTATGTATGTAAGTATGTAACTAAGCGTGTAAATTTGTTTGCTTCATTTGTATAGCAATCGCACAGCAACAACAACAACAATACATACATATGTAAGTGTATTGCGTCTGTTTTGATGCTGGTGACAAGCGCGTTGATAGCAGGCAGCTATAGAAAACGTAGCAACAACAAACACCAACAACAAAAAACAGTAAAAAGTGTTTAAAAGATGTCATAAAATGTGACACAAATACCATAACAGCAATGAAGAAGAAAAAGCAAACAACAAATAAAATGCATTGCAATGACTTTCCCTTTTTCTTAATTTATTTATTAAAAAAGTGAATTATCAAAATAAAGCAAAAGCTTGGAATAATCGTAGACGTACCGTTCCACATGATCGCTTATGAATTGATTTTGGACTGAAAGTAAATAAAATAGGCATTCATTTTACTTTCCCCCCTTGCCCACTGAATAAGTCGCTAGAAGGAGCAAATAAGCTTTTCTAGCATGGGATGCCAAAAGTGCTTGTGGCGGTTGGAATTTTTCTCAAAACGTTAGTCTATAGCTTTTGCGCGTTGATCTTCCCTTTTATGTGGCTTCGATAAATGCAAGCATACCACTCAGAGGCTGTGAGTTATTGAGTTACGAGAATGTATATGTTTATATTTTAAGTATTGTACGCTAGTCGAGGTAGTGGACTGATGTTACGGTAGTGGGGTTGATTACCACAATGCGGTGAATTTTGTAGCGTAGTGCCCAGTGCGTCACAAATACCACTTTATGCATAAATAATTATAATTGAAACCATATCAGCGTGATAACGTCATTGCACTTTGACGTAGAAAAACGTGTACAAATTTCGTATGCGTTCACATGCGCCTCATATTTCGTCATACGTCGCCGCTAATGTTTAGTTTTTCAATTTCGTTTGACTTGCTGGCTTTCATTCAACAATTTGGTTTGGCAGCAGATTGTGCACAACTTTTTCTTTGCTAACCTGTTGGCTTAGTTAGGACTTCTTTTTTTTTGTTTTAAATATATTCAGTCTATGAAACTTGAGTTATTACACTTTTTGAAAATATATATACAACTGGGTATATATGTGCGTACGTTTGTATAGGTCGCGTGTGGCGAAAAGAAAATATGCATAATGCATTTTATCAATTAATTTCGTATTCGAATGAAAGGCTAACCTAAAAATAGCTGCAGCTAAAGTTGTCACTATTGTATTTGCAAGGTTAATTAATTAATTGTTTTTGTTATGTCGTGGTACTCGCATTCAAAAGTTTAAAATAACTTGCCAAAAACCACTGCATTTTTTGAGCGCATTATCTTTTTCTGCTTTGGCACTATTGAGAAAATTTGGGAAACTTCATATTTTGAAAAAAGTAAATTTAATTTTGCTAATTTATTCATACATAAGTTTTCAAGGCTGAAAAAAATGTATGCTTAATAATATTTTAATTGAAAAAAACAAAAATCCTCACAGAAAGATAATCCTTCTCGATAGGCAGTCGAAACCGCGAACTTCTACGATTCTGTGCTCTTGACAAATTGTCAATCTTGATAAAAAAAATCAAGAGAAAAATATTTGTATCATATTTTTTTAACTTTAATTAATTTTTTGAAGCAGAAGTCAGAACACTTGATTCTAATATTTTTTTCTTGATATTTTATCAAGATTGACAATTTATCAAGAACACAGAATGGGGGGTTATTCTAAATAAGAAAATCAGGTTTAAAACCTGATTTCTTTACAAATTCACTAACAAAAATTTCAATTCACATTTTTTTGGGTGAAAATTCAACTGTAAAGCAAAAACGGAAGTACTCATAAAATACTTGCATTAGCAATAAAAATGTTTAAAATTTAAAGGCCTGCAACTTTTGTAAGGTGCAGGCTGAAAACCCTACAAAAAAACATATATACATAATAAAAAAAAACCTAAAAAAAATTTTACACTCAGTCTGGTACAGTCATTCTGTCTTCAAATCGTTATGATGGTTAAAAAATATTCAAAACATCTCTTATAGTTTTCTGACTCTTGAAAGAAGTCTTATCTTATCGAGAGCTTCACTGTAAGATTTGAAGAAATTTCTCAATATTTTAGTTACTTCAGTTTGATAGAAATGATTTCGCGGTGCATGCAACCGCCAGTAACCCAAACGCTGTCTTTGTACGCTTATCTCAAGCCAGTGGTTAATGCAGCACTTTGTGTTCACTTGCCACCAACTTGGACAGCTGCGGGTGTGAGTGTCGGTTAAATAAACCGTAAGCTATAAGCCACAAACCAAAAACCACAAACCGCCAATCGCCTGCCGCAAGAGCAACATGCGACATTCAGCAAGTTCATGTAACATTGTCAACTTTCGGTGACAGCGACGCGTGCACAGTGACTGCCACGCAAATAGACAATCTCGATTTATTGCTAAGTAAACTTGTAAGCGCTTATACGCTTTTATATTTGATTTTATATTTTTTGTTTTGCTGTCTAAGTCAGCGACGAAAGTGTACAAACTAATGAATGGCAAGTAGTAAATATATAAATTGTTTTTTTTGTTTAATTCTTTTTTCAATGTTTATCTTATTGCATTTCATTTAAAAAATGTTTTCTTGCTATCTCAGTAACGTGAAATGCGTTTTAGTACCAATGGCACTTGGGAGTGTCTTTGAACTGTTGTCTGTCTGTGTTGGCTATATCCGCGCGCATTTTTAGCAGTCAATTTGCATGTCCGACCGCCCGTTGGCACTTTGTTGCTACGGTCAGTTGATTTAGCTAATAAAATGGTTTTTACTCAGTTTTCTTTATGTGGTTTTTTTTTTTTGTTTTTTTTTTTCTCGTTAGCAACTAGTTTTTTGTGTGTACTTAGAGTGCTGATGGAGCTTCATGCACCAATGCTGCTAACGCTATTACCTGACCCTTGAGCAATGAACAATAACTTAATTTCTAGGCGTTTATTTAATTAATATTTTGTGGTTATATTTGCATTTCTCTACGAGTATTTTTAATTATGACGGTATGCGGAATGTGGATTTCGAATTTTCAAATAGCCAAAGAATAGTGAAAACATTTCAGCTGGTTTCCCCTTCAACTTTCGAAAAAGTCTTCACATGAAATTTGTTGGTGGGTTCTTTATAAAAATATATATAGTTCTTTGAGTTAATTCTTTTGGATCTGTGTTTGCATACTTATCAAAAAATTTCAAAAAACTCCTCGAAATTAAAAAAAAAAATGGAAGAATATTTTAACGCAAATATTTTAAGTGACTTCTGGGTATACAGTTTTAATTCTAGTCGCTCAAAATGCAAGTCTTATTCTACAACACTTCTTTGATGTTTACCAACTGCGTACTCACAATTTTTTTTTTAAATCTGACAAAAAAGTTTCAAATTTTGATGCATTTTAGTTAAAGTTAAAATAACTATTATGAACTTTGTATAAACTTTTAATTTCTTTTTCGGTGGTTTCCGCTTAGAGTTTGCTATACTACAAATGAAAATGATTAAAAACACCTCTTCTTCTTATTTCATCGAACGATATCAAATCTAATTTCAGTGCTATTATTTTCACCGCAGCTGTAAGCTTGTAGTGGTTATTTATTCAATTTGTGGAAAAAAATCTACAGAAATATTTGCAGCTTTCCCTTAAGCTTAGAGGCACTGATTGAAAAGATTCTTTACCAGAGCTAAATATTTTTGTTTGGGAAATTATGAAATTAGTTTTAGCTAAACAAGTTTAATTAAGTTATTAGAAAAAACTCTCGGGGCATTTATACTTTAGGAAAAGGTTTAATTGTGGTTATATTTAATTTCTAGTTATTTTTCCAATTTCGTACGTATAAGCTTTAAAGCTATAGAAAACATGATGATAAGATATAGAACACGGCACACACACGAAACAGGCAAAGCTTTCAACAGTTTGTTCTACAATTTTATGAAATATATTTTCTTTTTGCTGAAATACAGTTAAGTTTCTTTAATTAAAAGCTGAACATTTTTGAACTATAATTGATTCATCTAAATTGTCAAAGAAAATTTCATAAAAAATATTTAATGCCAATGTACCCTCCAATGTCATTGCGCTACTACTACATGCATTCGATGTGAGAAATTCCCAAGGTTATAAATTTTGTTGTAGTCCACTTTCTGCAAACACAAAAAAATGCAGTTTTCCTCCAATAAATCGCATTAGAAATCTCAAGTCTGGAATTAGTATGCAGAAAGGCCTTTGCACTTTATTTTTCCATTTCACAGCCGAATGAATGAACTATTGGTGGCGCATTTGTCACACCAGCGTGCTAAAAATATTACATTTTAATTTCAAATTAAGATTATAGGCGCTCTTCATTAATTTTCCTTCTTATTTAATTTAGTTTCTTAATAACTTTATCAATAAAAATGTTTGTTGTGTTTGTAATTATTTTCATTGACTTTCTTATTGTTGCTATAATTTTAATTTTGGCATTGTTTTGCTGATAATACGCTCAACTAACACATTTACATGTAGCCATACGCTTAAGCTATAAGCTTAAATCAAAAGTATTTGTCGCATGCAACACGCCAAAGAGCTGCAATGAAATCAAAAATGAAAGACTTAAGCAACAAACCTGCTGAACCAGTCTGTGCTGACTTTGGCAATGCCACTCGCGCTGCTGTTGTTTTTATTGTAGTTGTTTTTATTGTTGTTGGTACTGCCGCTGTACACGCTGCTGCCAGCACTTTGACACTGACACTGACGATTGTTGTGTTTTTGCTGTTGGCAGTGAAAAGAGCCACACCACAGAGGCCACACCACAAAGGCGAAACAAAACGCTGCAACAACAAAACACAATGTCGGCAACTTTACGGCAGCGGCAGAAAAGAAATGCGAAATGTTGAAATCAACAAATACTTGGCTTTTGTTGTGTTGTTGTTGATGTTTTTGTTGTTTTCGTTTTATGGAGAATATGAATTTAAGCTAAAGCTGGCTGGTTAATGTTGTTGCTGCAGCTGCTCTTTCTCTAGCGTTTGCTCTTACAGTTAGTGTTGTGGTTGTTGTGCTTGCTGTGGTTGTTGTTGTTGTTGACGTCGAGCTGTGGCTGGCGTTGATAATGTGCGCGCCTTTTGTGACCGCCGCGTCTACCAATGACTTTGCACGCGCTGCTGGCGTTGAGCTGAAGAAGAGTGCAGACGCTATATAAATTGTTGAGGCCATTGGAAAATTGTATCATTTCATCCTTTCACGTCTAAACGGCAACACAAACCGACAGCAAATAAACAATATAAGTGGCAAAGCGGTGTGCTTTTTTCGTAAGATCCCGTTTTGTTGTGTGTGGATTGTTTCAGTTTTTGTTTGTTTTGAGTTTAATACAAACTAAAATAAAAATAAATTTTTTTTTCAAAAAAAAAATAAAAGAGAAAGTGCATTCAATTGAAAGTGTGCAAGTTGAAATTTCATAATTGAAATTAAAAAAGAGTACAAAAACAATAAAAAGAAAAACACTTAAAGGACTTTAGGTAAATAACAAAAACAAAATTAAAAATTACGTACAAATTTCGCATTACGAAATTTGACCACGCAAAAAATATACCAAATAAACCAAAAACAACAATCACAAAAAAAAGTGTTTTTGCCAAAATGTCACAAAGGAAAGCGACGATTATCGGTGTCTTGTGTTTAATCACAGTAGCTGCTGCCCTACCCGCCGAGGAGACACGCGGTCATGCGCGCAATGCCATCAGCGCCGCCGACAATGACATCATGGATAGCATCTACAGCGATTGCCTGCGCAAAGACTCGGTGTCATGTGTGAAATATAAACTCTTCAATTTCGTCGATAAGGTGCTGTCAGCGCGCGAACAATTTTCACTAACCGAAGGTGTGACGGTAGTGCGTTCACCCGATGCGCCCATCACAGAGGCGGCACGTTCTATATCCGGCGATGAATCATTCGAATCGTTAGCACTAAATCGCATTTCTGGTTTCCTTAATTCACATACCATTAAGGTGGAATTGAAAGGTGCCGATATAGTGCAAGCTGTTACCTCGACGGGACGTGCACTCGAAGATGTTTCGGATACGTTATTTGGTGCCAACGATGATGCCAATACACCCGAGGAGAGTCGTGGCAAAAAGAAGAAGGCTGCCAAAATTTTGGGACCCATTATGGCATTGGTTGCATTGAAGGCTGCCGCTTTATTGCCATTGCTATTGGGCGCAATTGCTTTGATTGCCGGTAAGGCATTGCTCATCGGTAAGATTGCTTTGGTGCTTTCGGCTGTGATTGGTCTGAAGAAGTTGCTGTCACAAGAGAAGCATGTCACCTACGAAGTTGTGGCGCATCCACATCACAGTGCATCGCATTCAGTTAGCCACGATTCGTATGGTAGTGGCTATAGTGCAGATGCTGGCTCATCGGGTTCTTATGGCAGCTCTGGGCATGGTAGTTGGGGACGTTCGCTTGATGCACAAGATTTGGCGTATGCAGCACAAAAGCCACAAGCATAAGTTTAGCAATGGCGCATTTAGTGAGAGAACAACAAACAATTTTTTTTTTGGAGCTAAAACCCAACGACAACTTAAAATGATTCGAACTACGATTTGGACTTGAAGTCAGCGAGAGCAATGGTTGCGGGGTGTTGCATGAAAGGCGTAAACTCTACCCAATGCATACCTGCGGGTGTGTGCGCGGTATGGTGCCGAAAATGATACGCCATATTTGTTGCATAACAACAACAACAAAAATAACACACAAAACAATCACAAAAACAAATTTTAATTATATTAATTTATTTATTTATTTATTGCATAATATTTTTAATTTTCGTTTGAAGCAAAAAAAAAATCTTAACTATAAAACTGTTCATTTGTGTCAAATTTATGCCAATTTAGAAAAGCACAAAAAATTGAATGAACAAAACGAAAACAACGTTGATATAATTTTGCTGTACTAAAAATTTTAAGTAGCAAAGCAAACAAGAAGAAGAAGCAAGAGCCACTTGTGTGTGTGCATTTTAAATAATTTATTACCTAACTACACATACAAACAAACAAGACACTTATGTATAAACTAATTTATAAAAGTATATAAATATCGATTTAGAATACATATGTATATGTATATGTATATGTATGTATGTATGTTTTCACATTAAGCTAATGCTAACTCACAAAACTGTTTAAGTTTATTTTTGTAAAAATTAACAGCAATGAAAATTGAGAGATGAAGTCGGTACCTTAATAATTTTATATATTTATTTCTTTTTCCCCTTTTGTAACGGTCACACGCACAAGCACACGCACACATACACGTGCACACGCAATGTCAACAACACGCAGCAGTGCTAAAAAGGGGGAAATACTTTAGCAAAAGTTTAGAATGCGTTTGCCATGCGGCTCTTCGCATGCTAACCCATGACGGTCAAAACGACGACGAGCAGCAACATCAGCAGAAGCAGCACATCCACAACCAGCTTATCCATTAGCGCACCACAATTAATAACTTGGAGGGGGGCACTGAGTGCACTTTTGGCTTTATTGCCATTTACTTTTTATTCTTCTTCTTCTTTACAGCACGCATCTTCAACTACATTTCTAGTAGTTCCTCAAAAGTAATCATGTATTTCTTCCTCTTTTCCATATAAATACTTTTCAATTTTACTGTGCTCATTCTATCATTATTTCTTCTTCTTTTTCATGTTACTTTTCAATTGTCTCCGATTTAATTCTAAACTTTATTTTCCTTTTGTCAATCTACTACTTCTTTAATAATTCTGTTTTTGTATTTCTTTTTTTCCTTTTTATTCTCTTCAGATTTCATACTACTTGTTTTACTTCATAAATTTAATATTATCTTGATTCATTCAATCTAAATCTCTCCTTTTAAACCTCTCTCTTAGTACGTTTTATTCTTCTTATTTTCCTTCATTCTTTGCTTCTAATTTTTCTTGTTCATCTACTTATTCTCCACCTGAACTTTTTTCTTCTTTCTATTTTCCCCTTTCTTTTTCTTCTTTCTCTTTTTATTTCATTTTCATTATCTCTTTATCTCTTTTTAAAACTGTTACTTTTCATGTACGTTCTACTACACATTTTTTTCTCGTTACTGCGCTACACGTGTGTCATTTGCTCTCTAAACTACATTTAGCTGCTCTCTCGTTTTACCTTCAACTACTCTGTTTTGTTCTCTTAATTGTACCTAAGTTCTTTTTAAGTCTCTTTAAACTTGCATCTTATTTTTAGCTCTCTACTGTACAAAGCTCTGTAAATTCTATATTTTATATTTTAACTTTACTATATTCCAGTTATAACTCTAGTCTTACATTTACATATACATACATATTTACGAATACAAACATCATAGCTCTATACAGAAAATGATTAAGTTTTGTTATCAAACTACTTAATTCGCTCTCTCTATATTTTCAGAATACTCAATAACGGTTTATTTTAACTCTTACCAAAAATACTCAATAATTTTTTAAGCTTTCTCTTTTAGCGCGATAAACTCTATCTTGATTCACTGATCAAATTCTACTTCCTTTCTTTTTATCTTTTTCGCTCTCTCCTCTTTCTTCTATATTTCTACTACTTTAAATACGCTCTTTCACTCAATAAAAATTCTCAATTTCAATTTTTCTACTCCTACTTTCATTTGAACTCTTTCAAAGGAGCTAAGTACTCCTTTCCTCGTGCGCCATAACTTGCCATAGGTTTCTAACTTATCTTTCCACTTACTCTCAAACACTTTCATTTATTTCGCTTAACTTTCAATTTCACTCAAAAGCTATCATAACTTAACTTACTCTTACATTTTCACATTTGCTTCCAAGATCAAGCTTTTTTCAGCCTCATTTCACTAAACTCACTTTTCTTTTCTAAATTTATCACAAATATTTCCTGTTTTCAAATTTTATTAAAATACTCACTCAAATTTCACTTCACTTTCAACTCATTTCAGCACTCATAAATCTTAACTCAATATTGAACTATACTCTTCTCACATCTCTTATACTTTCACATACTCTTCTTGCCTCACTTTTTTACACTTTCTTCATACTTAACCTATTTTCACTCAAGTACGCTTTATCTCTTTAACGCTCTTTCAACATTTCTAACTTTTTACTCATAATTACTTCAGTTTACCCTCAATCACTCAATTAAAAGGGTACTCATAATCACAAATTACACAAATAAATATAATGTTAATGTAATTTAAGTATTTATTGACTTGATTCTTTTTTTATTAAAATGAATCTTATTTATTGACATTAAATATTTATTTATTATACAAATATTTATTATGAGCGAAATGAAGTAGTCCTTTACAAGCGAAATGTAAAACTAAATGTAAATTTTAAATTGCTATAAACCAATAACAAATATCTGCTAAAAGTTTATCAAGAGCACACACTCAAAATAAATGCATATCAAATAAAAAATAAATAAAAAAACAAAAACACACACAAAAACCTAGTATCTAAAAATTATATTTAGTAAATTGTAAAATATACATTTGTTTGTATTTTATTTATTAAAGTCACGTTGTCATGCATGCATTTCATTCAAATATGAATAAAAAAACTTACAAAAAAAAAATAAAAAATTACAATAAAAAAAAATTATTGAAAAGTTGTAAATGAATCACTTAATTTGACAGAGGGAAAATAAATTAAGAGTGAGATTAATGATTGAGTGAAACTAAACTTCCGAGTTTTATTGTACAAAATTCCATCCAAGCCGAAGTCATGAGTGGCAGCTTGCACCCAGAATTTGTGTGAAAATTCTCAAGCTTTTTTTGAGTTGTCCCACTTTACTATTTTAGTTGTTCGCTGGGCTAAATAACGAAACTAGCAGAACTTGTTGTGTTTAATACGAATCTGTAGAGTAAGAGCAATTTGGGTTTGTCAGGGGTTTCCAAGGACTTTAAAAATTGTTCAAATTGCTTATTCAGCAAAAGTTATTATATTTGATACTGACTACAAAATAAAAATAGCTTGCAGCTATCTGACCAGATTCAGCACCAATTCAGCTAAAAGATACCAAAGAAAAATATGGTTTCTATGCTGAATTACAAGCTAAACTACTTTTTTCCCTGACATGTTTAAGCTGAATTTCCGCTGAATGAAATCAAATTGATGATATCAAATTTGCTTTTACCATTAACTACAAATTTTCCATTTAAAAATATGATACATTTTTGCTGAATTACCATTCCTCTTAAGATTTTTTAACTTAGTTTGAGTTGAGTTAAATTATTTGAAATTAAAAAGGTCTCTCTTTGCTTAATTTTAAATTCCGAGTTTACTTCACCACTTAACTTGTTGCATCCAAATATTGTGGCTGAATTCCTTTTCGTTATAAAATTTTTGGACTAATTCCATTTATGAAAAAAAGCTTTTTTCATATATTGCAGTTTTAAATTTCCACTCAATAAAAACTCTAAGCTGAGACATTTTTGTTTTAGGCACGCTTACAAGCAGCAAAAATTTTTATAATAAAAAAAATAATAAATGATAATATCGCGCAGAAGTCAAGACAATTCAGTTAAAGTGCTTTTATTAAATAAAAGTTTTTAGACCTGGAGCCAACACAAATAAGAAAAATTCCACAAAAAAAAAGTGGGAGCCGTCCGTTCTCTTTTAGTCAGAGGAGTTTTATATTTTAATAATATTTTAAATAACAAAAACAAATTTTAACTCTGCATCCACTTTTCTAATACTTTGTCTAAGCTTGCTTTAAACATTTTTGGTGTTCTCCAATTTAATTTGGATCAAAAAAGAAATTCCATTGTTGTTTCTTACAAAGTTTTACTTTCGAATATTTACTTTTAACCCGTTGTGAGACTGTGAAAGTTCGCTTTTATTGCTTGTTTAAATGAGATTAAATGTGTTATGCAATTTACATACGCAGCACAAACATCTTTATATATATCAGTATATATGTATTTGTGGCTGCACAGGTTTAAGTCGATTTCTACTAACTAAATGAAAGTGTTGGAATTTCTTAAGGCCAAAAAAAAAAAAACAAAAATAAGAAAGATATTTATGAAACTTCCAGCGTAACGGTGAAATTTATCAGTGACCAAACAAGTTTAACAAATTATATAAATACATACATACTCGTACTACATAGCTGTAAACATACCAGCAGCACTGTTATACATAAACTTAAAATGAAAGTAAGACATTGGACAAATGTTCGAAACTAAGAGCAGCTGCCTACTGGCTGGCTGGCCCTAAAGTCACTGAAATTCCATGCCAATGCTTCGAAATTTCAACGCACCGTTACAAAGCTGTGAAATTAATTAAATGATTGCCATTCAACTTCAGGCGACAATACAGTTTCAGGGGTATGCGGCTGCTTCGAAGATTGATTCAAATGGATATTTTCACTTTGCACTTAAATAAAAACGATTTGATTAAGTTTCAAATTTGGATAGATTGAGATGTGGAAGAAAGAGAAACAAACAACTAATGAGAAAGACCTTAATCATGGTCAGCTTAATTAGTACCGTTGTCCATATATAGTTTGTTGTTTACATAAATGTATGTGTGTGTGTGTGATTGTTAACATTCATTCCATATTCCAAAGAGTAATTTGCTGGCCAACATCATAAAAACACCTGCTAACTTGTGGACAATGAACAATGAACAAGCAATAAGCAAATCTTTTCTCTGATTCGTAGCTTTTTGTAAATATTTATCTACCCGGCTTTGTGTACGAATGGCAAACATACATACATTAAAATATTGCTTGGCAATTGGCAGTGAAAGTAAATTAACTTATATATGTAAGTGGTGATAGTCAGAGCTGATGGCCTGTGGCCTAAGTAGCACATAAATATTGGGTTCAGGTTTGTAGTCTTCCTCGAAATATTTAAAACTGTAGGAAATTCATTTGGCAAGGCGGAACGGACTAAGTACTGAATGAGGTCTCGTAACCATGATTATCTTATTTCGGTATTTCGAAACTCCCCTACCCACTAAGAAGAATACGATGAAGACGACAGGATCATAATGCAAAAAACCCCAACAACTGTCCCAAACTGATTTTTTTATTAATTCATATGTTCTATGTCGGGATTATGTTATGTCTGGATTATGTCGTGTCGGTATTTTGAAAGTCGGGATTATGGAATGCTTCTAGAATGCTCATAGGGGTGTAAGTACATTTTAGGCTTTGTAGCATACTAATACGATTTAAAATACTCATTGGGTAGAAAGTGGGTAGAAAGTGGGAAGTGTCTTTAAATAATTTTCAGAAACAACAATAGCTAAAATTACTTTTCGCAGTGTATCAGTGGAATGCGTGAGTCAATTAAACAATAAATTCTTAAATTAATCAGCCACACTTCTTCCTCTCACTCAAATAAATGATAAGAGTTGGCTTCTCATATTTGCAGCAACAACACAACACACCTTTCAACTCGCATCTGCACATTATTTAACTGATTAACTATGATTCGTTGATGGTTTAAGCTATCAATAAATTCTTTTCGCCGACAAGTATTACACGTTATAAAGTTGTTAAGTGTCATAATTGACTTGACGCTCCTTGCAATTAAATAACTTTCTTTGGTTCTGTACGAATTTTGTTTGCTTGGTATGCTTCGATTAGGCAACCCAGATATATTCGTACAAGTTCCTTATTCTTATCCAGGTCATCACTGAAATATTGTTATGGCCATTATGGGGAAGTTATCGCTAGAAGGTTGAGTCGCTTTGTCGGTGCTCGACCACTTCCATAAGAAATAAGATGGGGTGGATTTTCTTACTTATCGCCATGACAGAAAATCAAAAAATGCTAGTATGACCCATTTAAGCATCCTTTCTCAACTATATAAACCAAAGTAGCCAGCTCATTCACTGGATATACAATTAGAAGTTTATTGAGATGTGCGGTTTGACTCAGTACGTCTACGCCCATTGTCAGACTGAGAACTTTGATTCCAAATATGTAATCACCCCATACGAAAGTCATACACTCATTGCTTCAGAGTAGCACACCAGCAATTTTATAGGTCGCCCTTCAGCTAATTGTTCAATTTCCCATGAAAATCTTTTACCGTAAAATTTTACAAAATCATAGGTTTTATATTTCCTCTATAATTTCTGTTGTACACAGTTCTGATGTTTAACTTGGTGCTATCATTTTATTTTCTTTTGTCATACTTAGAAACGCATAAAATTATAAGGAAAACCAAAACAAAAGACTTAAACAACAAACTTTTTATAACTTGGTAACATTGTTGATCTACTTAACTGCTATTGACAACATTTATAACCTCGTAAACTCGCATTGTCACATGCAATATTTTACCAACAAAAGCAATTAATTACAGTTGTTGGAGTTGTTGGGGAAAACTCTTGCATTTACATTCACAAACAAATTTGCAAATTGAAGGAAAACAAAAAAACATTTGATTGCATTTTGAAAATGTGACATGCTCTACTAAAACAATAAACCAAACCAAACAAATAATAAAAACAAAAACAACAACAATTGTAAATAAAATTGGCCAAAAATTGAGGTGCATGCTTGATTCAAATAAACTCATTGACTTGCTTGGGCCCATGCACGAGTACACGTGCGAGCTTCGAGAAATTCACAGCCAGCAGAAGCGGCTAAAGCATGAGCGCCCATATACAACTTAATGACTCTTCATGTTATTTGGTTGACTGCTCGGCTAGTGGCTTGGTTAGCCGAACGCAATTCGAATAATTTCACTGTCACTGCCGCAAATATGACGACATGCAACATGCCAGCAACGAAAGACAATGGCGCTCATTATACCAGCACAAACATACATACTACACACATAGCAAGCGTACAATTTTCATATATTCGTGAGTATGTAGCAAGCTGCAAGTGGATAAACAAGATTGAAAGTGTGTCAGCAGAACAAAATCGTCTGTAAACATTGAGAAAGCCAGTGCGGAAGCAGATGGAACGCCAGTCATGCGATCGTACAAAAGAAGAAAGAAAGAAAGAAAGAAGAAGAAGTGAGACTAAACAATGTAAGTAGCTAGGTTGGAACAAGATTAACTACAACAACCACATGCATGGTAAATTGGTGTTTTTAGCAGGGACCGCAATGGCTTAAAGCATTATTATACAAATTCATATATATGTATGTTCATGTCTTTACGATATATTCTCTACATATAAACAATTGTATCAGATCGATATCTGTTCATTACTGATATTAATTATTTCGGTAACTTGATTGGGCTTGGATCTTTCGATCGAAATGTGGAACGGGGTGCCCTAAAAATTTTTAGCACAGAAAGGTGCTAATGACTGATTTAAGAAGCGATGTGCCCAAGTTCCATATCTTAGCCTGCTGAAAGAGTTGTTCCTCATTGACTATATACATCTAGAGTCAAGGAGGCAATCGGACGGAGCTGCGTTCGGTATCTTTTCCGGTTCCATTTTATTTTTCCGGTTATAGCATATCTTCCGGTTTCGGTGTATCTTCCGGTTCCGGTGTATTTTCCGGTTCCGGTGTATTTTCCGGTTCCGTTATATCTTGTCCGGTTCCGTTATATCCGATCTCTTTTTCATTTCCGGTTCCGGTGTATGTTCCGGTTTCGGTAGATTATCCGGTTCCGGTAGATTTTCTTTTTCCTTTTCCGGTCTCTTTTCCGGCTCTGGTCTCTTTTCCGGTTCCGGTGATTTCCCGGTTCCGGTGATTCCCCGGTTCCGGTGATTCCCCGGTTCCGGTGATTCCCCGGTTCCGGTAGATTTCCGGTTCCGGTCTCTTTTCCGGTTCCGGTCTCTTTTCCGGTTCCGGTCTCTTTTCCGGTTCCGGTCTCTTTTCCGGTTCCGGTCTCTTTTCCGGTTCCGGTCTCTTTTCCGGTTCCGGTCTCTTTTCCGGTTCCGGTCTCTTTTCCGGTTCCGGTCTCTTTTCCGGTTCCGGTCTCTTTTCCGGTTCCGGTCTCTTTTCCGGTTCCGGTCTCTTTTCCGGTTCCGGTCTCTTTTCCGGTTCCGGTAGATTTCCCTGTTCCGGTCCCTTTTCCGGTTCCGGTCTCTTTTCCGGTTCCGGTAGATTTCCCTGTTCCGGTCTCTTTTCCGGTTCCGGTAGATTTCCCGGTTTCGGTAGATTTCCCGGCTCCGGTCTCGTTTCCGGTTCCGGTAGATTTCCCTGTTCCGGTCTCTTTTCCGGTTCCGCTAGATTTTCCAGTTCCGGTATATTTTCGGTTATCTTTTCCCCAAAAATTCAAAAATTTCGCCTATGTATTAAATTCAACACTGCGACAGAAAACTTTTACTTATTAAAAGAGAAACAAAAGTTATTTTGTATCTCTGGTTTTGAGTAATTTTCTTACTAAGTTTGTATTTAGGTTTAAATTTGACATGCTTCTGAGTATGTACGCTGTTTGCCACTCAAGACTCTTAAGATTCTGCGCTATGGGAGTAGATGTTTCACACTTGGTTGATTAAGCCTTCTGTTGCAAATGAATTGGCCACAGCGCAAAGTCGATGTAAAAGGCAAATTATCAGATTTTATTTTCCACTGCTTAGCGGTAGTGACCGCTGCTTTAAAGTCTACAAGCGATTAATAAATGTTTACATATGTATGTATGCATGTTCATAGCTAATACCACACACCGATGCACCCAGTAGAGAGGAGTTCTAGTAGAGAATTTAGTGATAACCAACAAAATGCACAATGGCTCTTCTCCTCCCAATGCCAACCAAGCCCAGTGTGTTTATCAGTTTGCATTGAATGACGACTGAGCCAACAAGGCCGTTGGCCGTTAGTTAGCATATTCAAACCCTGGGCATTGATTTGGCAAGCACTCCAATTCCCTACACCACCTCGTCCATCCATGTGAGTACATGGCCAAGATGGTCGGTAAATGCCAACATGGCTCATGCTTGACGAAAAATATTCGATGTGGTCAATTAATAGTGCAATGGCAACGAAGATTTGAGCAAAGCAAACTGCTAAAATGCGTCTTTTTCGCATGAGTTCGCGTCTGTCTGTATTTTTCCATTTGATGTATCTCTCCCCGTTTAGTAACTGCTTTACAGAGCAGCGGAAGCGCCAGCGTAACAGGTATAAGCAGAGATGTTTCCACTTCGTTAAGGAAGCCGAAAGCTGGTGTTGGACATAAGAAGCGTTCCTCTAAGTTATGCGTTGTATTTGTTTGTGCATATATACACCGTTAAAAATACTAGCCTAAATTTTCAACTTTTCGGACTAGTTAAATAAATACATCAAAAAATATCTTAGCAATAAAAAATTGTATCAGGTGGCAATTGCCACGATGCAACTGTCTACTGCCGGGGCAGGCAAAATAAAAAGTGATTTGAAAAAATTACAAATAAAATTATAAAAAAACTCCAAATTTTTTTCGTGTACTTGGCATGACGTTTGGGCATTTATAAAGCGTCGAAGAGAGCATTGATACTTTGCTGTACTGCATTAAGTGCGTTTCATAGCTAAATCACACTTTGAATTTTCAAGATTTAACCTTTGTCCTTTCTTCTCGTTTCCTACTTAAATTTTTTAATAATTAAAATACGTAAAACTTAAAAATTTTAAATAAAAATGTTGAGAATTTTTCAAAGAAATCAGAAAACTGGCAGTATAGCTGGAAATACCATCAAATTTTAATATAATGTAGAAAAAGTTTGCTGTTCTAATAAAGCTTAGAATTTTTGCGTTATTATTATGAAATGCACTATATTATACTGAAATATATAGTGTAATGATTTACTGGTTAGAAGTGTTTAGCGTGTACTGAGCGTACTGCCAACTCAGTGAATGAATGTGCACTTTATGCGCTGCGCTGAAGTTCATTTGCTACTTTCCATATTTAGGTCAGCCGTTGTAATTTTCTGTTGCTTCGTTATTAGCTTTAACTTGCTTGTGTTTTAGCGCTAATGTCGTTCAATTATTTATAACTTTTTTATTTAAATCGTGAAGTGCAGTTTACGGTTTGAGGTGCTTTTTTTTATTCTGTTTGCGTCAAGTATTCAGAGTCAATGATCTTTCGAATAATGAATGTTTTTTGTTCCATGAAAATCGTCCTAAAGCCATTACATCCAAGCACTAAACTCAAGGCTTCTGCAACAAAAACAACGTGGTATTCAGATGGCCTTGACAATATTCCATTTTCTCCCATTCCAGTTTCAATTGTAATCGTTTCCCAGGTCGTATGAGCAACATTTGACTTCAATATGAGCAGTTTCGAACATTTCATTTTTAGAAAATACAAAAAAAAATTATTGGTGGATTTAAAAGTTTGAGCCCTTGGCAACTTTCGGGTAATTTTATTTTAGACGCCTCTTACAGCAGCCATACCCACACGTCAAGGACGAAAGTGACAATTGAATTCCTAGGAAATATAATTGACGAAATACACATTCAAGCGGTTTAAGCTCTGACAAAGTTCATTACAGTTATTTGATAATTTTGCGCCGTACTGTATTCAGCAAAGCACAGCCTACTCTACTGCTCACATACATCGCGCCTAAAATCACGCAATGCTTTTCTATCGTTTTTCAATATGTTCTCCTCGCAAATATCGTAGCACGCAGCTAGGCTGATTCTAATTAGTACGCATGCGCGCGGGCTGTTGTCATAGTGTGCTTCCGCATTTTTATAAAAAAACCATGGCGTAAAGCTCTTTGAAAGTTAAATGTGTAGCGTGAATGTATGGGTTTGAGAGACTTCCCTACCAACGTTTAACATATAAATTTAACTTTTTTGTATGTGGAGACTTCAAATGAATTATTGCTTTGCGGCCTGTACATTTTCTAAACTACTAAGACTCTAAATGAGCTCCAGGCCAAGAATAATACTTTTTATTTTTTAAGAAATTTATTTCTATCTGAGGTATCATTTAAATAGAATAAATTCATAGCGTTGCTTCCAATATGAAATTAAAAAACAAAAAAAATTGAGGAGATATGCCAATACTTTTCGCATCAGAAATATATTTTTTCCTAGGTTACCAGCTAAGGCTGACACTTTATATTATGATATATGTCACCCGGGCTATAAAAAGGTGGCTTATGGCTCAAAAAAGAAGTTAAAGATAAACAATGCAATGGCTCTTCCACAGGAAAGAGCGTCTCAAGAACTATCGAAACCAGAAAAAAGGAAACATTTTTTTTGAGTCATAAGCCACCTTTTCACAGGCCGGGTCACATATATTTTTTGCATATGCGTTTCAATTGCTTTACTCATTAAGATCAAGTTTTGCTAGGTAAAAACTAAGCAAATGTCACTCCAAGTACCGTCCTAAATTTGGATTTATTTGCACAGGACGCCAATGGGACGAAATCGGATGATAACCACGCCCCCTTTTTCGATATCGAAAACTTCGAAAATCACATAAATTGACATAACTTGCGTAAAAACTGAGATATTTGCATGGAATTTTTTATGCAGGGTAGTTTCTGGCCAATGTGAGCTGCTGTGAAAATTGTCGAAATCGGATGATAACCACGCCCACTTTTTCGATATCGAAAATCACATAAATTAACATAAGTTGAGTTAAACTTGAGATATTCGCATGATATTTGGTACACAGGTTACTTTCTGGCCAAAGCAGGTTGGTGTTTAAAATGGGCGAAATCTGATGATAACCATGCCCCCTTTTTTGATATAGAAAATTTCAAATAAAATTCTAGGATCATTTCCAAGTCTTGTTATTTATATCTCGTTCTGAAAACTAACGCTGGGTATTTAATGTTCGGTTCACCCGAACTTAGACTTCCTTACTTGTTTTACTTGGTCTTTCCACCGCACGGCATGGTGCCGAGAGGAATACAACAAAAAAAAACAACCATAAATACAATCAACAAACTTTTCTTTCTTCTACTTTAAATGGCCATCTAATCGCCTGAGCGATATTGACCGTCCAAGTTTAAGTTAAATACAACCAACTAAAAGTTCAAGGTCAACCAACTCAAGTTTTAAACGAATTCTTATTTAAAATCAAGGTCGTGGCTTGTCATGCCATCATTAAATTTCACTCTGGCTAAAAGAAATACTTTCGATACCGCTACAATAGAAAATAAAAACAAATTAGCAAAACTTCATAAATTTCCTTCTCTGGACACACGACACGCCATTTATCTGGCCAAAGTCGGCGAAATCAAAAACTTATTGAACATTTACCAAGCGTTAAAAGAGCTACCAAATGCACCAATGAATGCTTAACTACGCTTGTGGTGGCATTTGTAAGTATGTCTGTCTGTATTAGGATGCACTCTGATAAATTCTTTGCGCTCTAAATGACGCATTTATTGGCGTGGCCACCAAGTGAATTTGACACCATTTTCCAACAAAACTTTTTTTCACTTTAAATTTTCTTTTTAAATTTGTCAGAATGTGTTAGCAACCAAACTGTTAAATATATTTGTTGTAGGTTTTAACTCACTTTGGAATGTGTTTCTATTATTGTTGTTCGATGTGCACATGTACGTATGTGAGTACATTAGGGTGTACGTTTTTGTTGGAGTAATTTTTCTTCACCTTCAGTGGTACTCTTCTAATTTATGCAAATTCTATTTGAACTGGTACGCCAGAAGAGGCAAGGGATTTCCAGAGTATTATATTTCCGGGATTCCGGGATTAAGCATTTCGCTCTTCTCTAACTTTGTAGGTGGACATTGCCTCTCCCGGAATTATTGTAGGACGTGCATACCTACCAGCTCTGACCCCAGTCCTATAATTTTGAAAGGTGTCATGGCATAATCCCAAGTAAAAAAATTGATGAGCCACCCTAATAATATTCTACATACTGCATTTTCACGCCACCGCAAGCTTACCGACAGACAGACACGAAAGCGCACCAGATTAGAACGAAATTTGATGGAAGTCGTACAGCACCAGCAACAACTTCAATTAAACATTACATTATTATGAGTAATTGGCATGCAGCGAAAATCATAACGCAGGCTGTATTTGGCAGGAGAGCAATAAGAAGCAGAAAAAAAGCGATTAAAGCATATTTGTTGTTTTAAACGATATGGATGAAAATGCTATTTAACTAAGTTTATATACATACAAATATAAAATGAGAAAAACGAAATTCGCAGGTGTGGATTATAACGAGTACACGAGCTGCGTAAAGCGTAAACTTGACTGAAGATTTGATTACTACACCGAGCGAAATAATTTTCAAGAAACTCCAACACAAAGGAAATATTCGATCTCACTGTGCTTGGGAATGGTGGATCAAATTAGAAAGGAATTACATTAAATTAAATTAAATTAAATTAAATTAAATTAAATTAAATTAAATTAAATTAAATTAAATTAAATTAAATTAAATTAAATTAAATTAAATTAAATTAAATTAAATTAAATTAAATTAAATTAAATTAAATTAAATTAAATTAAATTAAATTAAATTAAATTAAATTAAATTAAATTAAATTAAATTAAATTAAATTAAATTAAATTAAATTAAATTAAATTAAATTAAATTAAATTAAATTAAATTAAATTAAATTAAATTAAATTAAATTAAATTAAATTAAATTAAATTAAATTAAATTAAATTAAATTAAATTAAATTAAATTAAATTAAATTAAACTAAATTAAATTGCATTAAATTAAATTAAATAAAACCAATTCACTTATTTTGTAATTTTAATTATTTATTTGATTTTATTTTTTTCCTTCGGAATAAAAAAATTTTTTACAATTATTTTTTCAGTGTAAGTCTGACGTTGCGTGTTTTGGTGCAACATAAATTTTTCATTTTCCATACAGCTAACATCAACATTTAGCATCATTTGAAATCTTTCAGCTCTAAATTTATTCACAAATTTTCCTTTTCGCCATCGACATGAAAATATGAAATTTGTTGTTTTAATATGAAAACCTTAAGTGGAGTATAAAATAGTTTCACAATCTTTAGAGCATATCAGTTGAATTTTTACAGTCACACAGTAGTGATGGCGTTCAAATCTTAAGCAAACAAAAAATCAAGAACGAAGCAATAAGAACTTTTTTTCTTCAATTTCAACAACTAACACACTCGAGGATTGCAGCAAAGGATAAAGCGCAGACAATCACACTTTCCATGTGCATTTCTAAAGCGTTCAAGCAGGCCCACCAAAGACACACACAACCATGTTAGGCCACTCATTTTGGCTGTTAGCAATATTGCTGGTTCTCTCGTGTACCTGCCAGAATGTGACGGCGCGTACCGCCACCGGCTCCATAGCACAACAATTAACAACAGCACAAGCCAAAGATGGTGGAGGTGATGCTGGTGCAACGAGTACTTCAACCGCACTTTGGAGTGAACTCGCACAAGCCTATCGAGTTTATAAAAATTGTGCGTCAGACAATCTGTCCGTGTGTTTGAAAGTGAAACTTTTGACGGGTTTGCAGCGTGTCTTGCGTTCCGCAAAGGTTCTAAAGATCATGGAAGGTGTACAATTTGTTAAAAGCAGTGATGAAGTGACAGATGGCAACGCGGCGCATACTTTGAGTTTTACAAATGAAAAGGAGCTGGAGGCGGTGTTGCCACGTGGTGAAGCTGCTAAAGAGCAAGTGTTACACAGCATGATCACGCGTGAGCTCTCGAATCTGTTGCAAAATTTCACGTTGCAGGTACGAATAAATATTTCATATACATTGTTCAAGCGTTGAATTCATGTCTGCCTGATTATAGGTGAAGGGGGTGAAAAGAGAGAGGAAGAGTACACATCACATTCTTTCTTTCTCTTCTCCCTTGTATGACATTTTGTATTTTCCAATTGGTTTCAACAAAAGTTGACAAATTTAGACAAGAATAGGGATCACGAAAAGAATTGAATTCAACAGTTGAATAATATAAATAAAATACACCTCTATATCTCTCTCTCTTTCTCTTTCATATACTACCTCTTTGCTAGGTGAAATTCCCTTATATGCGTGAAGCTGTCACAGAAAGCGATGACACCGTTGAGGAGGGTCGTAAGAAAAAGGACAAAAAAGGTGGTGGTGGCGCTTACATTATGATACCGTTACTGCTTGGTGGCACCTTCATACCGATTGCATATGGCGCTTTGGCCATGCTGGCGGGTAAGGCGTTAATCGTTTCCAAATTGGCGCTTGTCTTAGCTTCTATTATTGGTATTAAGAAGCTTTTGGGTGGTCACAAAGGCGAATCGCATGAAGTGGTCGTTCAATCTGGTGGCCATTCAGGTTGGGGTCGTGACATGGATCTGGCCTATAGTGGTTGGAAACCGGGCAAGGAAAATGTTAAGAGCACATAAATTTATTATTCTTGAAAATAGTTTTGCTTTTAACATAAGAACGCAAGCACAGCTGAACCAAAGATATGGACGAGGATAAATAGTTGTAAGATTTATTTGTATTTTGTATGTATTTAGTAAAGTTCAATTAGTTGACGAAAATTAAAATGTGTGTGTTTATAAGTCTCCTGTTTAGTGCTTTAGTTTAAATCCGTACTTACGTAAATATACATATATGTAACTAAGTAAAATAATGTATACGAGTAATAAAACAAAACAGAAGTTGTTTTCGAAAAGCTTGAATTTGATGTTTTACATAAACAAAAACTAATGTGCTACCGAAAGCTTCAAAAAGTCTATGTAAGGAAGTCTCAGCAGCAAGTCTTGCAGTTCGTACAATGGGACGGATCTAAATTTCACGAATATTTCGCAAGGAACAAATCTAAAAAATTCCTTTAAAGAGTTTTATCGTCAAGGTGGATCAACATTTTGTTAGTCAGTCACTCAATTTTACAGGCATAGGGAAGATTCAAAACTACTTCCAAACTTATTCATAGTTGAATGACAGTCCTTAACAATCTTGAAAATAAAACAAAAGGCCATGACAGACCTCTAACTGTAACCGCTGAACCGTGATCGTTATCGAAACTTGCGTCTTACTACCTTAGGACTCGTACCACGCCCACCTACCTGTCGTTAATTTAGTCGACTCTCACCTTATTCTCAGCAACTAACTCGCTGTAAGATTCATCTTATCAAGCGTTGAGAGTGAAACTATTCTAATTAAAAGTCAATGAGGTTCATGTGCGTAACTGAATAATAAAACTTAGAAAACCACTTTCTAGCAAAATGAAAATATCTTAAACAAAACCCACCAACACATATGCAAATTTTTTTTTTTTTTTTTTTGGACATAGTAGCAACAGATTCAAACACACAAATTCAAACACCCAAACGAAAGTGTGAAAAAGCTTAGAAGCACGAATAAGTGTCTCAAAGTTAAGTGCTTTTTGCAACACTGCCTTGAATGGCGTTTTGTCGGATTTAGTCAAAGATGAAGTTGGCATACAAATTCACTGAGTGATAATGATATAGTTATTTGCTGTTTGTTGTTGTAGGTGGCGCCGCTGCAGATAGTGAAAATCGTTTCGTGTGAATGCGTTAAACAATTCAAATTTATTTGTTTCGCATATTGGAATCCCATATTTTCACTTTTGACTCAATGACAAAAATAATAATGAGTTGTGGTGTGGACAAAATATTTAACGTTTGGCGCCAAAGTCAACTACCGGACATTAACATGAAATAAATTCCTACTTTTGTATACTACTTACTTATACATATATAAAGGCTATGTGTATTTGTTGTTGGTACATGTGTTTACGATATACGAATGTAAAGATCAAGGGTGATCCATTAAAAGAGAGTAGTTTTGAGGTAGCGTATTTTTTTTTTTACTCTAGTCGTACACTGTCTTTAAATAGTATGGGCGATAAGGGGATATACAGTCACTCACATAAATAAGTTTACAGCCCTTTTTTCACCAATTTGAGCTTCAACAAATTTATTTTAACTCTTTTTTTTTTTTAAAAAATTTCTCACGATCTAATACGCAAACTTAAAACTATATTTTAAAAATATGTGAAAAATTCGCAAAAAAATCGAGGAATTTTCTTGGAAATTTAAAAAAAAATTCAGAATTTTTAGAATTTTTTTGAGTGTGCAAATTTGCAGACCGTTCATTTTTAGTATCATAAGATGTATGTCCTTAGTCCATAGAAAATTTCGCTGATTTTGGAATTTTTTTTTGCAGAGCTTCATTGTTTCTTTCCATATAAAAAAATTACGTTCATAAATTCATGGCGGAAAATTTTTAAGACCCTCCAATTGTATTGTATGGCAAAAACTAAGCACCCTGTATCAACACATAATCAAAAATAACACCCAACACCTAACAGCAAAACAAATAACATTGCGTTAAGAAAAAAGTTGAATACAAATATGTATATTGAAATGATGATGTATGGCAGACTTAAATCACTCAGATGATGTATTTGGCCTTTTCTTTTATACAACAAAATCGTGTAGTGAAAGCATTTCTTTTTCTTCTTTAATATAAAAATTTACATACGCATACATTTTTGCACATAAAATTTCAATGCCTTCATGTCTTTCAAATCAAATTTGTGTCACGATTTTGAATTTTGCATTCCATTTCGCATTGAAGTTTCCGTCTGCACTTTCTGTTTCAGTGTCAGTTTCACATACCGATGGCACAAGTGAACAGATACGAGTAGCATAGGGTTTATGTAGATATTTTATATTAATGCCAAGTGCAAACATATGTACATCCTACTAATATATAAAAACGTAAGTTTGTGAGTGACTGCGGATGTTTGTGGTTCTTTACCGTCTGAACAATTGGCCCGATCATTACGAAATTTTGCAGACAGGTTCTTAGGAGTGTAGAATAGGTAACAGGCATAATGAAATTTCGATAAATTTATCGATAATAGAGTTATCGGCCAAAATGTTGTTGTCCGTAAAATTTGGAGTATTCGCACAAAATTGGTATCTATCGAAAGGGGAAGACCACAGTTTTCATTTGGACTTTGGTTCAATTCGATATATTTATCGATAACAAAGTTATCGGTCAAAATGTGGTATCGGGTAAACTTTGGAATATTCGCACAAAATTGGTATCAATCGAAAGGGGAAGACCACAGCTTTCATTTGGACTTTGGTTCAATTCGATATATTTATCGATAACAAAGTTATCGGTCAAAATGTGGTATCGGGTAAACTTTTGAATATTCGCACAAAATTGGTATCAATCGAAAGGGGAAGACCACAGCTTTCATTTGGACTTTGGTTCAATTCGATATATTTATCGATAACAAAGTTATCGGTCAAAATGTGGTATCGGGTAAACTTTTGAATATTAGCACAAAATTGGTATCAATCGAAAGGGGAAGACCACAGCTTTCATTTGGACTTTGGTTCATTTCGATATAAATATCTATGTATATATGTATGTATACATAAAATAGGATGTACATATGTACATATGTACGTATGTTGGTATGTACGTATGTTATAGAATCCGGAACTACCACGCCGATTTTGTTCATATTTACAGGATAGCTGAGTAGGAACCCGGAAAGTGTTTATGTAAAGTTTTATTCCGGGAAGTGGACCAGGGACCGAAATATTCCAAACTTTTTTTTATTTATGGGACGTTTTTCTTCAAATTTGGCACAAGGGTAGTTCTTTACTTTTGTTAGAATTTGGGGTTTTTTTCTTTTACCGGGAAATGGACCAGGGACCGAAATATTCCAAAATTTTTTATTTATCCTGCGATTTTTTTCCATAAATTTGGGCAGAACAACGTCTGCCGGGTCCTTCTAGTATGTATATATAAAAGATAAATAAGAAGTTTGTTTGGTCTTGCTAACATTGCAGCCTTATGTAAAAGCTCTTAGTACACAAATCAGAAGTGAGTGTAATGATGTTTTTATGACGACTATAACTTTACCTCTCCCTGCCTGCTACAGTCGCTTACACAATTTTTTGCAGTGTACTCATATATAGACAGATCCTGCAAATATTTCTATTAGCAAATAGTTTTTTTTGTACATATATACATATCTGTTGTATTTATTAACAATGACCAGCAGACACTTTCCTCTGACCACAAAAATTATTTACATACTGCCAATATATGTATAACACCAACAATTGCACTAGTTGTTATGTACAGTTGCTACCGCTGTCAAGTAAAAGTGCTCATACGAAAGCAAAATCAATACGAGCTACCTGAACAGCAAATATAATAATAACATTAAATACGAGTAACACATTGAGAGCCAAAGCTGTTGACAATATTAGCAAATCGAAATAGCAAATATCGCTATACAACACAGTTGAGGTAGCAGTCAGCCGTCGGGTGACCGAATGAGATACATACAGGGGGACTTACAATAGATCGATCGATTATCGATGAAATTGCGAGAGAGTCATTTTTATTTCACGAACGTCAGTTGTCAATACGACTGCGGTGTATGAAAATGAGTAGGTAGACCTTTTTAAAAATTAAAAATAAATTCATAAACAAAAAAAACATTCTACTGAAACCCTGATCTGTTATTAGAACAGTGATTAGCCACTATCGATGAAGCTGGGGGTATTGTGGTTGCCGCGAAGGCGACTATAAGTAAGAACGAACATCAAATTGTGAACAGTCGGGCAGTACCGCAAGAGAGCACCGGAGCGTACCAGATTAATATCCGGCCAAGGACTGTCAATTCGACTCCACTCAACAAAACCTTCGGGGAGTGTTTTAGTTGTTAAAACAACAAGGAAAGAAAGTTACTTATCTTAACAGACTGCATGCCCTAATTGGGGTGGGTATTTGCTATATTTAAGGGGTTTCAATGTTCTCTACTCGCAAAAAAAAACTTGGACTCATACGACTTGAACGAACTTTTATTACTTCTTCCATCTGGACTTGGCTATTGTAGCTTAGTACATATTTGTAGCATCGTTGCCAATACATCCCGTAGTGCAAAAAACTAAATAAGTGAAACTTTTTCTTTCTTTCCGTGTACACGTGCTCGACATCAAACATACATACTCGTATGTACATATGTATGTATGTACCTTTCGATGGACGTGACAATTTTCTATTTTACTCTAATTGTATTGGCACAAACACTTCGATGCAATTAATCATCTCCGTAAGTATATAACAAATCGCTTAAGTCATTGATGTTTGTTGTATACAAAAGCAAATATTTCAAGACGAAATCCAGGGTTTACTTTGGTGAAGAATATGGAAGGAATGAGTGAGAGACGTGGTTGGAGATGGTTAGTGGCCCTAGTGGTAGTCCGTTCTTATGAATATCCTTACAAAGCAACATATCAGTTGACGAATGAAATGATTCTTCTTTGAGAGCTTGACGCCTTCACTCGTATCGTATTGAGAGATCCAGCAAGCCAACCATCGTTTGTGAGAAAAGTGGGCAAATATGAGTATCGAAGCTAGCAATGTCACTGCCACTGGTTAAAGAGTCGCAAAGTTGCTTCAATAGCATGAACAACAAAAGCTGCAAGAAAAAAACGCGCAACACATTTTACAGCTACAACAGAAGAAGCTTGCGAGTGCCACAAGTTTGCTTATTTATATTCTTAACACAATTTATTTTGCTTTGGCATCTCACCGTGGGGCAGTAAACCTGTTTTGGTAGTCAAAAAATTAGTGATGATATATTAAGAATTTTTCGAATTTAAGAATTAATAAAAGTTTTAATATTTGTTGAAAAAATTGCGTGAAAATTGTGTTTGCTTTTCTGAGCTTGAAATTTGGTTCTTGAATTTTCCTCTTGCCGCTAAACTTACTATCGCATCCTCATCGCTTACCGTTTGGAGGAACCTACATATGTACATATGTACTGGGTATGAACACAGTTATCAACGAAAGGGCTGGCATCACTTTAAATTATTTTTAAATAAAAAAAATCATTTAAATAGCAACAGTTTTCCCTCCATGTAAAGTTTCTTTAATTCTTAAGTTTGAGATATCTTTGAATGAATGAGAGATATCATTTACATAAAAAAGGATGCCACCTATTAAAACTTTTATTTTCCATAAGGGAGTGGCACCATTAACAGCTCTGGAATGTACTGGACAATTTTTTTTTTAATTTTAACTGACTTAACAAAATCTCTCTAAAAAAGGGTTGCCAGCTGTTGAAAATTTTATGTTGACTATAAAGATAGTTTGGGGTGTGGGTAATAAGATAACGTTTTTATAAAAAAATTGCCACCTATACAAAACCCATTCTTATAGCTACTAGACAACATTTGTTGCCACATCAAGACATCACAACCCACTGTGCAATACTAAATGTAACTTCATAAAACATATGTACATATACATATACTACATACTGAGAAGCTCATTCCAGCGATCGGTGACCGATGGTTGGCGGCGTAAGTAGTTTTTGGTCTACTTATACTCACGCAAAATCGACTGCAATAAAAAGAACACAACAACGCAACCATTGAGCCGCAACGTGAACTTCATTTTTCAATAAATTATTTTAACAAATACAATAACAAACAACAACAAAAGTGCGCAAAACAAGTGGCTTTCTCACCGCGATTACGTTTAACTTGGCTCAACTGAATGCAATACAAATTGGCTACCAAAGCAAACGACCAAAGAATACTTACAAATAAATTAAACAACTGTGTATGTATTTGTATGTCACACACACACATATATGTATGTACATCGAATAGTTGTAGGATATGTATGTAAGTTAGCTCGTACGTGTTTATTTTATAGCATTTGCTTAAGCTTACTGTCGCATTCGTTTGTAGGCTGGGAATAAAACTCGATACACAAACGTCTCTTAGTCACAGTTTACCGGTTGCCTTCTGACCGATCGAATGATCGCTTAGCTTAATGCAATAAATATTTGAAAAAAAAATTCAAAATATTAAAAAAAAAAATTCCCGAAAGGACTAATTAAACCTATTTTGTAAAAACCGTGAAATAATTCGGAAGTTAATAAAAAGGGCGTAGTGTCGTGCGCTTTGAAAAGAAGAAGAAGAACAAAATAAAAAATAAAACTTGTGAAAATGTTCAAATTTGTGTGTTTATTCGCCTTAGTGGCGTCAAGTGCTGCTTCAGCATCCTCTAGCAACAATCAAGTATCTGAAACAGATAGTTTGCTGAGTAGTGCCCTGAAGATGGTTAAAGATTGTGGCGATCGTTCAATGGTCCTTTGTTTGAAGGTAAGAATAATTAAGTGAAAATCATGAGTTGTTTAATGTTGCGAATGGGCCATATTTTGCCTTGAGTGAAATGCTAATTTTATGTTAGAAAGAATTTGTGTGACTTATATAAAACAGCGTCTACAAACAAAAATAGAAGGAACAAATGTACATAAAAAATAAATAAAAAATACATTTTAAAGGAATAGTATGTGAACCTTGACATTTCTATAAAAAAACTTGCATATATTTAGGTTCCATCCAGGTAGTATTTATTTCTATATTATGCATCGGACGAAATTAAAAAAATGCCCCTAAAATTATGCACTACTAACAGAAGGAGCTTAGACATTATGTATGGATTCATTTGGTTTTCAAGTTAGGGCTGCTTGAAGATAAGTAGGGATTTTTGATGAAACCGCTCCCTTGCTTAAAATCAAACCGCCTTTAATACGTCATAGATCCTATTGACTAATGGATCAAAGTTGGCTGGAAGAGTTGGCGGCGAATGTGAAATTTCCATCGGGAGTTCGATGGTTGCGCTAAAAATTTTTCTCAGACTAAGACAATTGTGGGCATGACGAATGCGATAATGTCCACAGTCAATACTCAATTACAGCACCGAAAACTAATATACTAGACCAATTTATGGATGCCGGGGCATAATGATAATAACAATAGAGATTTGTGTTAGTAATCTCTCCATCTTGATTGAAATAATAATAATTTGATCTTACCTTCAATTTTCTTATTTTACCGTCTAAGCAGCCCTTACATATTGTTGTTGTTTTGACAACAAAAACACTCCCCGAAAGTTTTCGGGAGTGCTGTCGAATTGACAGTCTTTGGTCGGATATAAACTCCTTTACCCCTTGTGGCTCGGGCCGACTGTCGTGGTAGCGACTCGGTATGACCAGGGGAAGCTTCTAGGGAATGTCATCCCTCCTTACGCAAGGAAGGAGAAGATCGGAGAGAGATTGAGAAAAATTTCGATTATGTCACTGTGCTTTTCTTTTGCTAATTTCATTTGGCTTGGATACTGATGGAATTCTCAACCGGTTTATTACATATTATTTTCTATTATTTAAGCCTAGCAACCGTGCTTTTTATTGCAAGAAGTGGTCCTCAAGCTTTCGGTCAAATTCATGATAGGAGACTCAAAAATGTCAAAATGAAAGGATGTATTTATTATCCAAAAAATATCAGAAAGAAGAGCTGTTTTAAGTCCTAAAGCTACAACTGCAAAAATTGCCTCTAAGCTTTTCAGGCGTAGTAGGGTTTCAGCTCGATACAAAGCTTGTGGAGTTGTTTCTTAAGCTCCTTAAATAAGGCAATCACTATGTGTCGGATTGTTTCAGCTTTTTAGGAACTTTTTTCAATTTGTTTATGCTTTTTAATGCATTTTCACAACAACTTCTACTCTCTCTTCTTCCCACAGGAACGCGCGTTACACTATTTCGACTCGGAAAATGGCGATGTCAAACTAACCGAAGGCATTTCATTAATTAAGACTGACGATATACCAGCTGGACGTTCATTAAAAGATGCTGCCTTGCCCGACGAACCAGAAGCACGCGAAAATGAGGTCGATGCTTTGTTGGTGGAACGTGTAGCGCGCTTCTTTGGCACACACACATTGCAGTTCAAAGTGCCAAAAGACTCAATACAGGATATGCAACGCGCGCTCGAAGAATGTAAGTAGAGAAATATGTGTCGCAAAAATTAAAAAAAAAAATAACAAAAACAATTACTTGACATTTCTATATATTGTTGTTGTAAACTTAAATGCATTAAGCAGAAAAAGTTGCAGGAAAAGTAGAGAAAACTAAAACCATTCAGCTTACAAAGCAAAAGCAGAGAAAATGGTGCAGACAATAAGAACTGGGAAACTTGCAACGAATCAATAGTAGCAACAACAACAAGCTTTTGATATCACAGCCTGTTATCACCATCATGTGTGTGTGTGTGTTTGTGTGTCTGACTTGGTCAATAAACGGATACAATTGACTTTTATGTGGGTTATATATTGCCACTCCTCCAAATTCAGTTGGTTTGGCCAAGCAGTAAGCAATCCTGTTTTTGCTCTTAAGTTTTTATTTAGCAGAGATTGCGTGACCAGGTGCGTGTGTTTGCATCGCACATGTTGCTAATTTTGAGGTCGTCAAACTGGTGGTGGCACACAGCATGCAGACAGGCTTGTTTTTGTTGTGCTCTTGAAAGTGCAACGGTGCATTTGTTGAGCTCGTTTATAAATATTTTTCTAATTGTTGTTATTAAGAAAATTTTCTGCAGCTGGCTTGCACATGCTTTCATCGTACATTACCATTTTTGGTTTATTGCAATTTTTTTTAGAAAATTTAAACGAGACTGTACTTTTAGCTGAGACATTTAGTACAGAAGACGCTTTCATGAAATTATCATCCACAGGTTAATGTTTTCAATTTTTATGGGGGAGAATAGTGCTTTCTCCCTGATTTTCGCTGAAATTCTAAGCATTTTCCTAGTTCGATAACAGTTACCCTCTGGCTGAAGCTTAAATGATTTTTTAGGTCCTTTACCTTTCCTGAGCGGTCTTTCTAAATGGTCTACACTTCATTATGCTATTCCAGAAATCGTCTTCATTTGAAATGTTGTCTGAGTTTAAAATTAAATTTAAAGATACATAGCCCAAACCACATTTATCAAAACTATCGATTGTATGGCAGCCATATGTTATGTGTCACGGATCTGTCTGATTTTCACTACACACATTACATATATGGTCAGTACCAAACCTGCAAAATTGTAAGTTCCTAACTTTTTAACTTCAACATTTATAGCCCAGAAGTCATTTATCAAAACTATCGATTACATGGGAGCTATATATTATGTAGTTTCGATCTGTCTGATTTTTACTACACACGTTACTTATATAACACGTACTAAACCTGCAAAAGTTTAACGTTCCTACCTTCTTAATTGCAAGAGTTATAGACCAAAATCCGTTTATCGAAACAATCGATTGTATGGGAGCTAAGCGTTGTATTGACATGATTTTGTTGGTTCCGACAAATGACTAATCCGATACAAAATGGCGGCTGCTTGCAAAATTTTATCGAGATATCTCTGAAACTGAGGGACTAGTGTGCCTTCAAACAGGCAGACCGACATGGCTAAATCAACTTAGCTCAACGCCCTGATCATTTCGGTACACTTCATGGTGGCTCTATCTCTTCTTCTTCTCACACTTACAAACATCGGACCGAAGTTATAAAACCATTTCATGTTTATGAAAGTAGTAAACAAGGTACAAATTTATGCTTCCATTTTCACAGTGTAGTTATGAAACGCACTGTACGATACATTCATCTGGCTCAATAAGTTTATTGTGATTAAAAATTAAAGCCACTTTGTACGTGATAACACGTCATGCCAATTGAAATTTAATGCCAAAATTAACCACGTCTCCGTAAGCCGGGTGGCATCTGCAGCACTTTCTCGTGTGCAAATCGTGGGCATGAACTCAGACGGACGTACATAAATGCAAAGAGCAAAATGTGTTAATTATGGTTTTTATAAAATTACAAGTACGTAGTCTTCAATGCTGTTATTTATGTATGGCATTGTTGGTATTAATGCTGTCTACCTACTTAACTAATATTTGTACGTGATAAACATACAAACGATATGAAATCACTTAATAGCCTACGAGTATGTATGTACATACATACATAAGTAGGCGTTTGTGAAGCTATGTATGTGCGTTAGCATGCGAAAAAGGAAAAGTTTATACTAAGTATATACATATATATTTTTATAACTCATCATATATACAAACATATAAATGTAAATAGAGAAATTGAATATTTGTCAAATGAGCATGCTGAAAGTGCAACAAAGTTGTTGTTGTTTACTTAACAAACGAACACTTTCCTTGTCCGTTAGTTGCGGAAAACATCCAAGCAGCATACAAAACAACCTTGGAGAAATCAGTTGAGGTGATGGCTAAACTATAAATTACCAACAAAGTGCACACATGACATTGTTCGAGTTTAAAATGTTGTTGCTGATACTGGACACCGAATGCTATTTAAAGCGTTGACAACAAAAACAATAACAACAAGAAATTGTTGGCTGCATATCAAATTTAAAAGTTGACAGTAGGAGGCACGTATTGGGAGTAGCAATGCTTAAGGGAGGTGTGGCAGATGAAATAGAATGAAAGAAAACAAGACAAACGTAGAGAAAACTCTAAGAAGAGCAAAAGGAACAGGAGAAGGTTGAATAAGTAGAACTAGATAAATAAGATAGGACAATGAAATAGAAAGAGATGGGAAAGATCAGTAAGGCAAAGAAACAGAAGTCGTTTTACTTGTTAGGAAATAAAGGTTTAAAAAGGAAAAGCAACAAGAGAGAAAACAAGTATCTAAAATAAAATGGTGGAGGAAGCAAAAAAGAGCAAGGTGTATAAGGGTTAAAGGAAGTAAGGAAGTAAGAAAGCTATTTCAGAGACTTAAGCAATCTCTTTCGTTTATTTCATTTTATTATTTTTATAATTCGCAACCAGCTTATGAAATATTCTGAAGATATGGTTTATGGTTGCATAACCGAAATGGGGTTTTTCCAAGCGAAAATGAGGAGGCCATCCCGCGCTTTATGCTCAGAGCCCCCAGTGTTCACCCCCCCCCCCCCCCCCCATGAATACATACAAGGTGGAACAGGTGTCCTGCACCCTCCCATTTCTATATAGAGCAAATAAATTAAATTAATTTATAATAATAATGAAATAAATAAATATATACTATAAAAGGGCTCCCAGTAAATATGTGCTTGGCACTCCCCTTTTTCACCCAAAAAAAAAAAAATTATATAATATAAAAAAAAAACTACTCACACATTCGGTATTTTAGGTTTCAGTCTGAATAAGTAAAAACATAATCTGTTTCAGTATGCAGATAGAATTTCTGTGGTCGGTGTGAGTTTTGTCTCCCTCGGAAGTTCGTGTTTCTCTTCGTCAACTGGTGGAGCTTTTTCTCGAATGACGTCGTTTACCGGGCGACAGCTGACAAAGAAGTTTACCAACTCTGTGTGGATGTTGTTGGGAGACTGTCGATGCAGCTTCAGATCATACGTTGCTATTATGTGGTCTCGATTAGGGAGATTTATTCTTACTTACCAGGGACCACTTTCTTCAAGCAGGTGCTTATTGGAGTGTTGTGGTTTGCAACAATTGAAGAAATATTATATCGATCGTATATTTGACCGTGTGTATTGTATGCTACTCAATCCATTTCCATTTGTCAGCAACTAATCTCAATCTTCTTGAATATGCTTCCTTTGTGACATATCCAGCTGTTCATCTAACAGTCAACATTCCAAACAGAATGAAGACATCTTTGCTCTTCCACCTGCTATCCATTTTCAATAGAAAAAGAAAATAACTTGGCTTCTGTCTATATTTTCCCTCTCAACCCTCTTTACTGTATTTGGTATGCTTGTGTGTATTTGCAAAACTATAGAAAGCTGTTTTCTCCTTCTATTCTATGTTTATTGTTGTTTGTGTTGTCGATTTCCTGCTTTCTTTGCAATGCTAGAAAAGTTATGGTGGCGTTTTTTTTTGCAGCTTTTCTTGCTTTTAAATTGGTTTAAGTAATTTATTATTGAGAAATGTTTTAAATTACTTTCCCCAACTCCGGTTGATCTTGTCTATCTGCTAGGATAGTTGTTTCTCAGCAATGTAACTTTTATTGTTATTTTAATTATTTATGCATATAACTTGATCTGCAATTCATGGTGTGCTAGATTCAGATAGTTCTGCAAAGGAAGAAAAAAAGAAAGGCATTATTGGTGAAGGTTGAAAGAAAGCGTAACTGAAAGAAAAGGGTGGGAGAAGGTAATGTCATTGAAGGTAATAAAAAAATAGACAAAATAAAAGAGGAGAAGGTAGAAAATCTAAAGCGCAAGGAAACTTTCTATGATACGGATAACTAGAGGGAAATATAAAAATTATGTACGGCTAGAGTTAGAATCGACTGAGCCACTTCTTTTGGTCTACTACACATTACCATTATTTGGAGCATAATAAATAAATAATCCCTTTTAAGCTTTAAAAGATGAAGAGTAGAGACATCAAGAAAAGTCGCTAAATTTTACCTCTCAATTTAAATGCAAGCTTTTATTATTTAAACTAAAAATATTTCTCAAAAAAAACCATCATAACTTTCATATGAAAATTTATTATTCTTCTTAGCTCTTTTAAAGTAGTCATGAATATTTTTAAAACATATACAGAAATTTTTGCTGGGTATACAATGTCATTAAATCTAAATTTATTATCCAACAATAGTTTTAATTTTCCAGCGCCAACTTGAAACATTTAATAAACTATCGTTATGTTTATCTTCATTATTTTCAGCACGCGGCAAGAAAAAAGAAAAGAAGAAGTATCTGCTGCCATTGTTGTTGCTCTTCAAATTGAAAATGGCCGCACTCCTGCCACTTGCCATCGGTTTCTTGGCATTGATCTCATTCAAAGCGCTTGTTATTGGTAAAATTGCATTATTGCTTAGCGGTATTATTGGCCTCAAAAAATTACTTGAATCAAAGAAAGAAAACTATGAAGTTGTTGCACATCCACATTATTCACATGAAGAGCATGGCTATGGACGTACAATCGATGAAGCGCAGAAGTTGGCCTACTCAGCGTATCAACAATAACAGCTTGATGTTGTTGAATGAAGTGGAGAGAGATGAAGGAAGTAGAATGATGCTGATGTTGAAGATGAAGATGAAGATGTTGAAGAATGTGGCTAAACGGGTGTGCAATATGTGTATCCTGTAAATGAAACAAAAAACAAACAGAAACTGCATTTAATTTTATTGGTTACTCTAATTTATTTATTTATTTTAATGATTAATAATAACAAAAAATTGATTTAAATTTAGAACAATTTTTTTTTTAATCAAACAATGCCATGCTTTTTACTGAATTGAGGCAAAGCGTGAGAATATTGTTTGTGTACAGCAAGAATGTTGGAAACCAGTGTTGCCGCATACAAATTTTTTGTACTAAATTGTAGCGCTTTGAAACTTGGAGTGAAATAGGTGCACATTTTTTTCATTGATATTTCCATAAAAAATTGTTTTAATTAAAAAGTTGTTATGGCAACATTTACCCTATTTATAGTATAGTTCATGCTTTAATAAATGGCAACACTAGTTGAAAGCGCCTACAGCTGTCACTCTCTTTTCTTTAGCTTACCTGCTCGTCTACTGTGTAGTCCGTTTTTAAGCTTTTATAACTTCTTTGTTACTATAATTTATTAGTAGTTATATAGACCGTATTTGACACTTTTAAATATTTTATGTTCCTTTATTCACCACTTTTATTGTGTTCTTTATTTTTTAAGTAAGTGTGTGACTTTTTTCGTAGTGCTCAACTAAGTCTGCTGTATATTTTATATGCTCAAAAGACTGTCACCAAGTTTTTTTTAGATTTTGTTACAAAATTAATTTGACCACTACTTCAACTAATAATATTACTGTATTATGCATGATAAAAAAAGTATAGGGTGAATCATTATGGATTTTTTCTAAAGAAACGATCTTTTGTTGTTCACAATTTTCCTAAACAATTTTTTTTTATTTATTTTTTGTTATTCTTTACTTAACTAAATTTATCTTTGATGAATGCTATAATTTTCTGAATCTATTACTCATTATTTGAAACTATTTTATTTATTCTATGCTCATCTTCATAAAGTGTTGTAAGAGAACTGCATTTGTTATCTGTCGTTCTTAATGAAGTTTTTTCTACAATAAAGACGGCGTCTGCATTGCTTGGCTCTAACAAAATCGCGACTCGCAGAAAGTATTGTTGAAGTCAGCGTAATACTGGCCCAATGGATGAGATCTTGAAGGTCCACCTCTAGCAATTTTCACAACACCTAGACACCTACACAGCTTTCTAATCTACTTACTTGCTGGCTTGTTGCTTATTGAAATTGGAAACTTTCCAAACTTTTTGCACTACACATATTTATTTTTAACTACCAATTATATGCATGTTTTTACAATTATTTCACTGCACTTTTTCAACTCTACCTCTTCTAGAACTTAGCTATGACTAATTTTAGATTTTAACATAGCATTTACATACCCTATACACTCACGCTTATGTACTCACTATGTATTCAAAGAACTTACTTCATTCATTTTAATATTGCATTTAATAACAAAAACTCAGCTTTCAAATAACTTAATTGAATTAATAGACAACTTTTACATTTACAACTTAATTGTCAAAGTGTAGATTTAATAACTTTTTTTAATAACCAAATGTTCCCAGTTGGTAAACAGAAAGTAACAAAAGTAGAATAAAATAAAGGTAAATCATTTTTAGTAAATTAAGACAGCATGCAAACTGTGGCATTTATTGTTTTCTATTTTTTTTTCACTTTTGTACTCTGCGTAGAACGAAAGAAATAAAAGTTTTCAATAATAACAAATTCGTATAAATTTATTCACCAGCGTGAACGGGCGATTCGACCATTGCAAAATGAAATCAAACGATGGTCGAATTTTTGGAAAAGATTTTAGATATTCGGTATAAAATAAAATAAAATAAAATAAAATAAAATAAAGCAAAACAAAATAAAATAAAATAAAAAAAAAATAAAATAAAATGAAATAAATTTTGTAAGTTATGAGCAAGCTCGAGACCAGTTAACAATAATTCTAAGCGAATTAATATTGTCAGGTTTTTTGGGAGAAAATAACAACAAAATAAAATAAAATAAACTAAAATAAAATAAAATAAAATAAAGTAAAATAAAATAAAGTAAAATAAAATAAAATAAAATTAAATTAAATTAAAATAAAATAAAATAAAATAAAATAAAATAAAATAAAATAAAATAAAATAAAATAAAATAAAATAAAATAAAATAAAATAAAATAAAATAAAATAAAATAAAATAAAATAAAATAAAATAAAATAAAATAAAATAAAATAAAATAAAATAGAATAAAATAAAATAAAATAAAATAAAATAAAATAGAATAAAATAAAATAAAATAAAATAAAATTAAATTAAATTAAATTAAATTAAATTAAATAAAGTAAAATAAAATAAAATAAAATAAAATAAAATAAAATAAAATAAAATAAAATAGAATAAAATAAAATAAAATAAAATAGAATAAAATAAAATAAAATAAAATTAAATAAAATTAAATAAAATAAAATAAAATAAAATAAAATAAAATAAAATAAAATAAAATAAAATAAAATAAAATAAAATAAAGTAAAATAAAATAAAGTAAAATAAAATAAAATAAAATAAAGTAAAATAAAATAAAATAAAATAAAATAAAATAAATTAAAAGAAATTAAAATAAAATAAAAGAAATTAAAATAAAATAAAATAAATAAAGAAATGTGATGCGGTATTTTATTACAACAACAATATATTTGTATAACAAACGCTCTAGCTTATGCAGATGCTTCACATGTTCATGTGCTGAACTTTTATAGCTGCACATGTACATATACATATGTATGTATGCATATGTGTATGTGATAATATTCGATTAAGTTCAACAAAACGAACTGAATTTGATTGTAATGTAATTTAACATAACAAATGTCGGTTGAATTGCAATAGGATTAAATATCTCTTTGAAGTGCAGAAAGCGAGATTGTTCGCATTCACAAACACATATGCAAATGCGTAACTTGAAAGAAAGTCAATTGATCATATCTATTTTTTTTTTGACATAAACATACGCGTATTTACAAATAAGTAAGTTATACATATATACCGATATGTATGAATGAATGCACATATCATTGAACTTGCTGATAAACAAACTCTTGAAACAAGATTTCACTGTGAGTGAATGGACTACCACAAACAAACTAAATTAAACTTGAAATTTAGTTTCAAAATGAGAAGAAATATAATTAACATTTTGGGATCAAGTTTTCTATACTGCAAAACGATGTAAGTACAAATGAAAAAAACAAGAAAAATATCAACACAGCCTAATATACAATCCTTTACATACACATAGTTCATCAGGTCTCAAAATGTGGCTTTTAAGGTAGCGGCTTTGGATCAATTAAAGCATAGATAAATGACGGCTGTAAAAACAATATGTCGATGTGGAACTGTGAATTACAAGCATAGGCAGCAAGACGACATGTAAAACTGAAAGCACACTCAAATGTCATAACAGCCACAGTGTCAGCGAAAGTGATTGTAGATGAACTTTTGCTCCAACACATATCGAGTTCTTAAAGCCACAAATTATATGCGCGTTAACTAATTTCAATTATTCGTGAATGTACGAAATTTTAGAGCATTCAATACCGAAACATTTTAAACAATCCCGAAAAGTCGGCAACTAACAAGTTAGTATGCTGATATTTTGTGGTTATGAGGTTTCAACTCCCGCAAAAATGTTTGAAGTGTAGATATCAAGATTTTTCCACGGTCTCTTTTTTTTTGTAAAAGTAAATATTACATTTTTGATTCGAAATTTGAATTATTTTCGAAATTATATAAATTCTAATTTTTTCAAGGTTCAAACTAATATCACAAAGTATAACATAAATTCGTGCCATCAACTTTCCACCCTGTCGCAACAACAACAAAGCGAAATGGCCAACAATATCTTTGGCAGCTTTTGAGCACACTAATGACGTACAACTTTGTGAGATTACATAACTATGGCAACGATTCGTTTATCACAATCTTCACATCTGCCCTGAATACATAACACAAAGACCGGTCACATACCTTGTAAGGAAAACTTTTAGTTCCGAACTGGTGTGCTGCTAGTTTTTTTCGGAACCAGTACCAGGTTATTACCAATCCACTAAATGTCCCGACATTGGAAATTGTCCCCGCTGAACATTGAACTAACTTAATAAATCAAATAATATCAAAACTCTTTTCGCTTTTCGATTGTCGCCTTTGAACTAGTTAATAATATCTAGTTACTATAGTACTAGTTCTTATTTCACACTTTAGATCTAGTTCTGAACCAAACATTTTATTCACAAATTACTGTCAGAGACCATAGCAATACACTGAAACCGCAATTATATAATAGCGGACACTAATGCTAAAAGCTGCGAAAATTTAAACCGCCAAAAATACGCTCAAACACATTTATTTTTAGGTTTAGCTAGATTGACGCTGATTGTGTGCACTGACCATGACCGTGGATGGCGTCGTCAAAGCTAAGATACGGCATAACAATGCTGAAGACAACCAACACCGAACATGCTACGTTAGTGTCTCTTGGCTTTGTTTTACATTTCCCTCTTTCGTTTTTCCAAAAATGGAGATATGTTTTGTAATAATGGTCTAAGCCTTTTATTCTATTTCGCTTTGAATCAAATCTGAAATTTTACACATATGCAGTTGAGTCAAAACTATATTGACTTGATATTTGAAAAATCGTGGAAAGTCCACGCCCACTTGCAGCTCCTACATTACTGTGCGCCGACTATCGATTTTTTTGGATCAAATACTGCATAGTTCTTGTCTAAAACTTATTCCAAGTTTCCTTGTATTTTCATTTGTCTAGATCAGTGCGCCATCTAGCGGAATTTCGGTATTAGAACAAGGTATTGCAAGGTATTTTATTGCTGAGCTATGTATGTATACATATGTCAAGCTTCGATGCTCTAGTTTCGATAAACTTCCCAAAAATTAATCGTAAGTTTCCAAATTTTTAATAAATGTTCCGCATAGCTGGATCTGTGCGTCACCTACCGGATTTTTCATATTGCACTATCACGGAGTTCTGAACTTCATTTGTGAAAATGTTTCAGGTGTATAGCTACTTGGGAAATTACATAGAAAGACTTGTCAAGATGGCGAAATTTCTTTTGGAAAAGAGAGATTGATACAAAATATGTTTACTTAGTTTTTCCAATCCTGTTTATCTCGACTTAGGCTGCTATTGCATGATGCCACAGATTTATTTAATCGCTGGCAAATTTTTAATGTGCGAAAATCCGAGAGTGGAGCGAGATATTCGAGGTGTGGGTGTATACGATGTAACAAATTTTGTGTTTTTTTTTTTTTTCTTTTTGTTTTGTTTACTTTACACCAACGAATTACATAGCAATTTGCGGATTTTACATATTTTAGCAAATCTCGTGTTTGTTTCCATATTTCGGCACACTTCCAACTGTTAAGTAATATAATTTCGCATCAACTTTTCTATGTATGTAGTTGTGTCTGTTTATCTTTTGGACGACGTAACTCAACTTACGGATGTTATAAATCTAACCAACCAAGTAGCTGACCACTTCAGTTGGTCGCGAAACCTTTTAAGTCTACAATGCGAATCGCCAAATAGCGGAATAACTTAAAATATAAAAAAGCAAGCAATTTCAAAAGAAAAAAAGACCAAGAAGAAGTAGCGTTCTAGTTACAAACGATGTCCTCCATCAATATTTATGGTTATTCAAATAAATTTATTTTAATTGTTTATATAACTTTCGCACGTGCCGTCACCAATGTCGTTAGTTCAGCGCGTGATCTCGACCAATTCCGTTATTGTATGCGTCAATCGCAGCACCCGAGCTTACGCGAGTGTGTCGGTCGTACCGCTATCAATTTTTTACAACGCATCGACGAACATGATAATTACACACTCTTCAACGACTTGGTCTCAACGAAGGATGACAAAATCGCAGGACGTTCGTTGGTGAATTTTTTGGATACGGATCCGGTGGATTTTCGGTAAAGTGGTAAATCAATTTTTGAAAAGAGTTTTTAATACAAAAATTTACTTTGCGTTAGTTTTTTAAGAAATTAAAGCAGTAAAGGTTCGACAGGTTGAAACGAATCGCTCTCACGACAAATTGGCAATATTCGCAAACTTCGGCCTAACGAGGAGTAAAAACCCGTTTCTCAATCGAAAAATACTTGCTAAGATCGAGAGTTAAGGAGTGTTTATGGGCAATTTAGGGTATCCTTATTTATTTGGGCAACGTAACCTTTCTGGAGAGTTTTTCGAAAGTGAAGTGTCGGTACTCGCTAGGTGTGAGGTGACCTTCCGTAAGGAAGAAAAATTCTTCGTTAGTCTAATATCAAGTCGATGCTGTAGAATTTTATGAGAAAAGTCCTCTACGCGAATAGATAACGATGCTCCGCTCCATAATAATCACTGCCGAAAACCAATTTCGGCTACAGAAGGAACCATTGGCTCCTAGTGATGTGTTGAATTTCTCTTTAGTTCTAATTGATGCCAGTTTTTGCTAGGTGGGGTTGCTTGAAGTGATTTATTAGGAGGAAGCCAAGAGACTTAATCCAAAATTCTATAGTATCGAAATTCATCTTTGCAGAGGAATCTTGGAAAATGCTGGCGCTATAATGGGTCAGCGTGGCCTTGAATTTCATATGGATGCCATTCATCCAGGTTTGATATTTAAAATCGGTCCCACAGCCGATGCTAATAGTGTGGCGCAATTCGCACTCGATCCGGCCGTTCTCGAAAGAAACTTTGGCTATGAGGAACCCTCAACAGGTACATAGACACACTAAACTTAAAGACATTACTAACGCATGTTGATTCGACTTTTCACTGTTAACAACTAACTTTTTCTTATACTTTCATACAACAACGAACTTGCATCACATTCTCCACGCAAACCGTAAACAAAAAGCTCGTCTTCTTACCAAACAATACTTGCTACCATTTCTGCTTGGCTTCAAGTTCAACTTGGTAGCTTTGGTGCCACTCGTATTCGCTGCAATTTGTTTGTTACTCAAGAAGTCACTTTTCTTGGCCAAATTTGCTATTTATCTTAGCAGCCTTTTAGGCGTTGGTGGTGCTTTAAGTGCACTAACCGCAGGCGCTGGTGGTTTAGGTGGATTTGGATTATTTGGTGGTGCTGGTGGTGGTGGATTTGGTGGTGGCATACCATTGGGTTCACCTGGATTTCATGCGCATTCTTCTGATAGTAGCGATGGTTATTTGCCAGGAAAGGCAGGATCATTCAATCATTATGCCAGTGATGAGTTACATCATAATGCACCCTATAAACGTAATGATCGCAAGGTTCATTTCGAAAAACCACGAGAATATGTAACGCGCGCTACTGTGATGACGACGACGACGACAGCACCCGATCGCTTCTATGAGTATGAAAAACAAGTTAATAGAGCGCATAATCGAAGTGGAAAACAACGGTCTGTACGTGGCAAATTGGGACCGAGTGCGTATGAGGATGATGAAGGTGTAGTGATCAATGGCGAATTTAAGACCTCAAATCAAGAACGCAACGGTTGGAAGGTCGTTGATGTGAGGAGTTGAGTAAAATAGAGAAAGCAAACACGCATGAACTTTTATTAGTATTGAGGAGTAGTAGGAGTGTTTAAGATTTTAGAGAGAACGTAGAAACATTAGATCCTTACATAGTAGCTTAATAAAAATTGTTGATAATTTTTGATTATTAATTGTTTAGTTATTTTGTTAAGTGTTTTATTGGCCTGTAAATGCCATTTATTATATTAATTAAGGTAATTATGAACGACTAGCTTAAGTATTTATATTTTCATCAAAATAAAGTTATGCCAAAATAAAATCTAAAATTATCGTGAAGGAATGTTAGCAGCGCTGATTGAATAGCGCGATTTTAGCTAATTTGAGTAGCAATGGAATGCTCATGCAAAATAAAACTTGTCTAAAAGTATTTTCCTATTTAATATCTACACAATTTTTTATATTCTATTCACCTATTCACCTGCTGGGATCTCGAAAAACTGCTTTAGCCCATCCCTATCACTTTGAATTCACTTTTTCTCATTTTGAACCATGGTTTATAAATACAGGTTGCGTCGTCAGAAGCTTGGCGTGTTTGCTATTGTTGTTGAAATTTATTTCAGATGTCAAATGACTATCAAATCGCTTTGGTTTGTTTACAAATAAACGCAAGCAAAACAGAAAAAATTTCGAAAGGTGTGCGTCCAACTTCTATTTCTTACTTATTTTTTTGCCAATTTCACATAAAATTTCGAGAAAACTTTCAAAACAAATCCAAATTAAGTTTTTTCAAGACTTTGAATGTTTGGAATCAAAATGGTTGTTGGCTTTGACAACAATTTGACACCTGGAAATCAATAAAAAACATAAAAAAAATTAAACAGCTGTTCAATTGCTGTCACCTGTCTTACTTCACGATGTTTTGAACTAACCTTTTTTTGACGTTGAGAAAAATTTGAATTTTTTTTTTTTTTTTTTTTTTTATAATCACATTTTATTAGTATGCTCATGCTCTCTTTAAGCCAACAGTTTTATTAACTTTGCGTTTGCGGTTTTTATTACGTTGCAAGCCAGTTGACTAAACGCTGATCAGATATCCATCAACTTTTTATTCCCCTTTTTCATTTTGTTGGTTATACAGTTTTCGTAATTGCTTTGTAAAATAGTATGTTAAAGGTATAGTAATAAATTGGTTGAATGTTGTTATATACGCAGAATATAATACAATACACTAGGCGCCATTTGAAAGTGGACGAAAATTATGTATATTTAAATTTAAAAGAAAAAATGGTTTGAAAAACGGGAAATTTTTTTTAAATTCTGAGATTAGCGTTGCAGAGTAAAACTCTAAAGGCAGGAATTATGCGAACAAATTTTGAAATAATGATTTTATGTGTCTTATGGTATGCATTAGAGACATTTTAAGGACATTTCGATTTTATGAGCTACAAAACTAGGTTCTATGTTTTCTGGTTTAAAACCTCGCGTGGTTTCATAACTATAGCGCACTCAGAAATTAGATGTTTTAGTCATTAATATATAATAATGGGGTCTATCGGCTGTTTCGATGGAACTGTCGATGGGGAAGAATGTAGTAGATCATGAGAGCATTCAATCAATTTGGTCGAAGTTTGGTTGCACAAAACTCATCAGATTATAATTTCACGAAGTCTATGCCTATTCTAAATCGTAAAAATTTGTCTTTTTTAACGGAACAAAAGATGACAGAACATCTTCGTTTCAGTAAACTTGTTACTACATAGTATATAGTGTCATATGAAACTTAATGTACATGTATTTGATTTCTAAAGATAAAAACTATAGAGCTAAAAAAGAGTTATCAAGTTGAAAGAAAGAACAGATAATATCGTATCATACAAAAATTCGACTCATGATTTATTTTAGTGGAGTGGAGTGTATTTGCAGCATTGAAGTCATATGGCTCCGACCTTTTTAGTTAGCGACATGCATACTATGTACGTACACATGTTTGCTGTCTGTTCTAAAACAAAAAACTTTTGTCATAATTCCTCACGCAATTTCAATTTCGCTTTCTTTATTTTTTTTGTGACATATTTTGCTTACCAAACTTTCGAGACTATTAGTTAAAGAAAAGTTTTTCTCTTCGGCTAACCATTAATGTATGCAGAAGCCCTATAAATTCAGACAAATTAAGAAAAATACGTTTAGTATTTGAATGCAAACGTAGGTGGTTGAGTACCATAAGTTCCGAATTGAATGTTGTGCCAAGTTTTGCTGAAAGTGAATTAAAGTGCGAGAGCAAAAAAAATAAAAAATTTTTTAAATAAATATAAAACAAAAATTGGAGTTATTGAGTAAAGAAAATGTGTGCAATGCCTCGTGGCATAACGTCTCTGTGTTTGACAGGATTCATCATACAATTCCTGATTGCATTAAAGTGCATGGCAGTGATGGCAACCAACAACAACACAACAATATCAAACAACAAAGAAAGCAGCATAAAAGACGATTTAGCCACAATGCGCCATATCGGTCACGCACTTAGGCAATGTTTAAGCACTTCGGAGCGTTGGAAATGTGTTGAAATGCATTTCACCAAAATGTTGGATGCTGTAACCGAAGACAATAGCACGTGGCGCTATGGTGACTATATTGTGATTGAGAAATTTAGAAACAACAGAAATACTAAATCGAAAGGAAATGCGTCTGTATGGGAAGGACGTGCACAAAGGCAACGCTCACTGCATGCATCCAACAATGGCAGTGGAATTGCTGAAAGTTTATTGCGCCTACTACAATCTCGTGCAATACGTTTACATTTGCCAAGTTCTAGGAACGCATTGCAGAATATTGGTGCTGGTATCTCAGATGCTATTGATGTATTGACATTGGAAAATATTGCGCCGTCCGCATTATTGTACGGAACAACGGAGGCGGCGCAAGCGGATGAAGGTAGGCAACGAGCTCTTTATGGTATGGTAGATGACAAACTGGAACAATTTCTTACGAAAAATGCACAAAATAACATAAACAAGAACTCGAATGAAAAGACAAACAAACTGAAGGACAATGAACAATTGAAAAAAATTAAATACAAGGACAAAGACAAGTACAGCAACAAATTTTTCCATACAAATAAAGTAATTGAACAAAAATTTATTAACGAAAATTCACTTAAAGGACGTAAAAAGAAGAACAAGGACAAAAATATTGCCATGATGGGGGGCATAGCTATGATTGCCATGGTGGCACAAATGTTCCTGAGCAAAGTTATCCTGATCGCTGGCGCCGCCTTCGTGATGGCGAAAATTGCATTGCTCGTATCTGTACTTGTGAGTAAATTTATTTTGTTTAGTTAGTCATCTAAAATAAAATAAAATTAAATTAAATTAAACTGAATGAAATGAAATGAAATTAAATGAAATGAAAAGAAATTAATTTAATTTAATTTAATTTAATTTAATTTAATTTAATTTAATTTAATTTAATTTAATTTAATTTAATTTAATTTAATTTAATTTACTTGTGAGTAAATTTATTTTGTTTAGTTAGTCATCTAAAATAAAATAAAATTAAATTAAATTAAACTGAATGAAATGAAATGAAATTAAATGAAATGAAAAGAAATTAATTTAATTTAATTTAATTTAATTTAATTTAATTTAATTTAATTTAATTTAATTTAATTTAATTTAATTTAATTTAATTTAATTTAATTTAATTTAGTTTAATTTAATTTAATTTAATTTAATTTAATTTAATTTAATTTAATTTAATTTAATTTAATTTAATTTAATTTAATTTAATTTAATTTAATTTAATTTAATTTAATATAATTTAATTTAATTTAATTTAATTTAATTTAATTTAATTTAATTTAATTTAATTTAATTTAATTTAATTTAATTTAATTTAATTTAATTTAATTTAATTAGTTAAGTTAAATTTAATAGCAATGAAAAAAGGGAGAAAGAAAGATGCATGATGCGAACAACAATTCGGGAAACACTGAAGCTGTTGTCTTAATGAGTATCTGTTTATTATATTTTATCTCAATTAATATTGCGGAAAGCTTTATATTTAATCCACAACAAGTTCATCAAACCTAATCAAAATACGTTCGTTTTAGGGCAGTCTAAAAAAGGGATCGACTGGCACCACCACTAGCACAGATCACATTGTTGTAACTGATCACAGCCTTAGCGGGCATGGTGGATATGGCGGCCAAAGCGTACATGGTGGAGATGAACACCACACTACCAACTGGCATCGAAGTATGCTACCAACATACCACAGTAAGCAAGCTATTGCCGTACAACCAGCACAACATCATGAACATAACCACAAACCACCAGAAATACACATGACATCCCATAATCTCTTAAATCAGGGCTATCAAATCGGCGAAGAATCGTACGATAATGATGGTGACGAGTACAGGCGAAGACAGACACAAAATGCATTTATTTAGAATTCGATTAAACTAGTACGATGTTAAAGGTAAACTGTATTGAATTAAGTTATAAGAGGCAAAACATATTTGAGGAAATTATGGTTAATTAATATAAAGCTTAGGAAAATTTTTGCATTCAAGGAAATGTCTGGTAACTCGGTAAATGTATTGCCTTCCTATATAAGATTAAGAATGGTTCTACTAATTTATTTATTAATCCTGAGTGATAGTAAGATTCTAAAGTTATTTAAATACGTTTTTTCCATAAATAGGCTAAGTAGACATATGGTTATTATTTACTTATGTGAAATAAAATGATAAATTGTTCCAGAGAAGAAGGAAAAGAAACTATTTTACAGAGAGTGTGTTGACGTTTTATACGCAACAAATTTCGAAAATATTGAGTTTAAAGCTCGAAATTTCAATATAAAGAGACACCACCATTTTTCAAAATGCTTCATTGAAAAGAATTTCCCAAAACGAATTTCAGAACCATCATTCAGCATCATAAGAGATTCTTCAACCAAATTACGAAATGGAGCGATATTGTTCGAGAAGGAAAAGAGACATAACGTGTGGGATATATATATTCTTTATAGTGAGAAATATGAAATGGATTCCCATTTCACCTCCAATATTAGACCGCGCCAAAAAAAAAAAATTTTTTTATTGTATTGATATAACTATTAAGGATGTCAAGAAAAACATTTGTAGATTTTTATATTAATTTTAGAGCTCTATAAATGGTATTTCATACTTTTCGGACTTACCTAAGGTTAAATTGGCAAAAATTAAGAATATATAAATAATATTGAGAAATAAAAAAATTAATTTTTGGTCAATTATTATTATTTTCGATCTAAAGGAAAAATTAAAATAACAGAAAAGGATTGAAAATAATAGTAATTGCTTCAAAAGTATTATCAACTATACGAAAATATGTAAAATGCACAGACCGATCGAACAATAAAATAAAAAAAATGGATTTTCAGAACATATCCAACAAAATCATCAGAGTAAAGAAACCAGTTCTTAACGAATAAATAAAAAAAAAATTAATAAATTAAAATACGTTTTCAAATAGCAAATGTTAGTTTATTAGACCGCTGAACTTACAAACTATGCTTGACTTAGCTATAAATTTAAATAAATAAAAACTAGATACATATATTAACTTGTTGAGTTTTCAATTTACAACACAAACATACTAAATATAAATTAACAACAATAAGTAAATATGTATATTTCAATTGTGTCGTGCTATTTATGTTTAACCTATAAATCAAAAATAATTTTTTATGTGTACCTGATATGTACGAAATTTCTCTATAATTAAGTAGCGTTTCCCTCCCTCTTTCTTTATTTTTGGTTTAATTAACATCTTTGGTTGTGTTCAGTTAACGCATGACTGCGACAAACAACTACTACTTTCTCTAGCTTACACACTCATACATAAATCATTTTGTTATCCACTCCATCTATGTGAGTCGTTACTTATGACTGCGCACGCGAAGGCACCCAAGCATTATATGCCTTATCCTGCATCATCATCTCATCATCGATACTACGATGATATGAGCTACCCTCATGACCCCCAGCCTCATATTCGCCCGCATGACTCGACGAATAAGTTTGACTATGTTGCACCTGTGGATGTTTAACAATTTCATACGTAGTCTTTTCACCACCCTCCGATGACACCAGCTTCTTCAAACCAATTATAGCGCTTATGATTAACGCTATCTTACCCACAATTAATGCTTTACCCGCCACAATTGCAATTGAATGATATGCCATTTTGAGTATAGCCGCCTTAAGCATAACCGCCGCTATAAATGCACCCAAATATTTCTTATCATCACCACCCTTCTTTCTGCCGCGTCCCTCCTCGGCTACACCACCATCAATGTGCTCAGCAGCCACATCCACATCACCAAGTGTAAATTGTTGAAAGTAAGCCATAAGCGTACTGAGCAAATCTTGCTTGTTGCGTTGTTCAAAATTGAGTAGGCGTGGCAAATTGACTTGCAGCTGACGACTATCAATGAAACGCAAAAAACGTTCCATCAGCAGTGCATCTAAACTTTTCATTGATAGATTTTCAAGTTCACGATTACTCAGATTTACATCGGCATTGGAGCTTGCGCGTCCTGTACGTGTCTCATTATCCAACTTCTTGACAATTGCCACACCCTCGACGATATTTATATTTTGCACCTTAAGCGCTCTGCCTAAGAGACGTGTCGCTTGCACTTTGAAACACCAAAAGAGATCATCACGATCACCGCATATGCCGTAGATATGTTTGAATGTGCGTGTAAAACTATTCTCGAGCAATGTGCTGCGTCCATGACTGTTGTTGTTTTGGTTGTTGTTGCTGCTATTGCTACTCGTGGACAGCTCGTGTAGTTCAGCTTGTTGGCACATTGCTATGAGTATGAATGCCGTTAAAAGCTTTAAATTTCTATCCATTACGTAGTTGTTGTTGTTGTTATTGGTGTAGTCTCAGGATGTGTGTGCTAGCTCAGCGTGTTAATCCGATTATCGTTTGTTTTAGTGGTTGTTGTTTTCTACCGCATATCCTTGCTGCGTCTTTCCAAGTTATATTTATTGTTGTATTTAACACTTTTTCACGCTTTGTATGCAATTCTTTGGCTCAAGCACAACACGAAATATTCAATTCGTTTTCCAGCCTCTTCAAACTTTCAACAAAATGCAACTGATCTACGTCGTTTGTGCGGCAATCAAATTTATACACTTTACCTTAGCACAATTAGTATTAAGTAGCATAGCTGCTAGCGCTTATTATGCTGCTGCCGCCGCCGCCGCTGGACCCAATTGCCTAGTCTGCCAGAGCCGCAAGCATCATTTAGCAGTTTTGCTTTTTCCAACAAATATTTTGCAGCCTTATTGGCTCGCTTTTGCTTTTTACCCAATTTGTATACCCAGTTGTGGAAGAAGTGGACGATAGTCTCATTGAAATGACTAATAGGAAGAGGATGGGAAAGGGGAATATTACGATTTGAAGGGAGAAGTATGGAAAGCAGCAGTGGGCTAAGAGAAATAAGGTCAGAGGAATAAGGAAAGACAGTTCAGAACAGGGGACCATTTTGGAAGCAACAGAGCAACAAGATGTCTTTCAACATTTTTGAAAAATTTTGCCTTTTCTTTCAAAGTAGATGCTACAACATACATCTGGGTATATAATATACAGCTTGAAGCTAACTAGACTTCTTTAGTTGTTTATTCTTCGTTTATGCGCTAGCTATTTAGAGCGTGTTGAATGCATGAGATGCTTACTTTTCCATTGCCGACCGTCGTTTTTGAGTGAAAAATTGCAAGCATCACTGCTGATTGGGCGCAATTGTAAGCTGTTGTTGTTGTTGTTGTTGTTGTTGTTGTTGTTATCGACTACTGTTGGTTGCCGTTTGCTGTTTGTTGGCAATTGAAAATGATCACCTAATTATTCTTCAGAAAAACATTTGTTTCTTTCTTATTTTCAAACTTTTATTGTAATTACTATCGGTTTAGTTGCTTGTTCGGATCTTTACCGACCACGTACAACACTTTCCATGTGCAAAAACTTTTTCCACCCACTTTCTTCTGTGAATTGATTGCATGAATTAAATGAATGTTTGAGAATTTTTAAAGAAAACATTCATTTCTCTACTTGTATTTGGTGACGTTCGTGCATTTGCCAAAATGTTTTGTGGACACGCAAAGTAAATGTTGAAAATCATCTAAACGCATTGATAGACAGCGAAATATAATTCTAATTAGCTAAGTAAATAGTCAAGTTGAAATTGCACCTTCACTAACTACTGCTGATGTTTTAAAAACAAACAAACTTTAAACTTTGAATAATAATTTTAGTCAATTAACTAATGCACTAAAAATTAATTCACTTTACGGTGTCCTCTGCAAAGTAATTGAAGTATTTAGTCGCTTAGCATTTTTCTAATTTTTGTTTTTGAAGATGAATGACTAGAAAAATGTTCTTACTTTAATTCGCGAACGTCTACGATATGGAATTTGTATTCATTCTTAGTCGCTTAGCCAAATAGGTCACATCATTTGGGAATAATACCAAAAAAGTTTAAAAATCATTCAGTATCAAAATGGTCTCTTAAACATTCCCGAAGGGTGTCCCAGAATAAGACCAAGAAGTCTAGGCAAAAGACTTTTTTGGTACACATTTTTGACCGATATACTTGTTTCTAATTTCCTCTTGTAAAGATGAATGACAAGAAGAACGTTCTTACTTTGATTCGCAAACGTGTACGATATGGAACTTTTATTTATTTTTAGTCTCTAGGCTAAATAGGTCACACAATATGGGAATGATACCGAAAAATTTTAAAAATTACCTAGTGGTAAAATGGTCCCTTAAACATTCTCAAAATCATTTTAAAATATTCCCGAATAAGACTTAGAAGTCTAGGCAACAAGCTTTTTTGGTACACATTTATACCAGCAACAGCATTTTTTCAATTTTCTTTTGAAGAAGATGCATGACAAAGAGAACGTTCTTACGTTAGTTGGCGAATGTGTACAATATGGAATTTGTATTCATTCTTATTCTTATACGCTAATAAAACAACTTTTTTTTACTGTTCAATTTTGAGTGCAAGCAACTAAAAGAATGTACTTGAGTATTCATAAATGGTAGAGCCGAACACTGTTATAAAGCGATGATAAATCAGATTTCTAAAAGTTGGTACAACAGTTCTAAAATGTAGAGAGAACGACATGATAAAACTTGGAAGCACTGATTTTATACGCCACCATTTTCAAAGAGCTTAGCATTTGGGTGAGTTAATTCTGGATTAACTTTTAGTGTGCCATACCTATTAGCAATGTGAGCAAGCGATGCTTGTTGTTAATAGCTTGATAAATTGACTTCAGGATGGAGAAATCTTTAATGTTAATAAGGAGTGTCTACTGTATTTAGTTGTCGGCTCAGTAGTCGTTCAACCAAAAATACATTAATTATTTAATAATCTAAGGATATAAAATGGAATAAGTTGGATACTATTTTTGTTTCTTTTATACGAATAATTTTACGTGACATATCTCCAAAGAATTAAGACCGAGCTTTTTCTCTATCTAAAGTCTATAACTCTTGATTGCTTCTTAGAAATATGCGAGATATCTCGGATTTTTTTTTTGTTCCTTTGTTAAAGCTAAATTCAACAGCGACAGCAAAACTCCCTGCTTGAGAATTTATTTGGAAAACGCCCCGAATTTTATTTTAAAGACTACAACACTTGAAGTAAATTTAATTTCAAATGAGATGGGATGTTCTTGAAAAAAATTATAACACAGGATATTTTTCAAACGAGTTTTGAGATAAAATTTTTTGGAAAAATACGCCAGGTTGTCAAGGAAAAGCTTAATGGAATTGAGTTTTCATTAACTCCAAAAAACGATAAATGAGGAAAAGGGGGCATGGCACCTCCTATTCAAATGTAAGTATATATGTACATGAAGGTTGACCGATCACTGCTTCATTATTTTGGAGAGTCTTTTATCTATATAGCATTTTTGAGGATAACATCACAAAAAGACATTCTTCTTCAATCCGCTACTTCTGCCAGAAATTGTAGCTTTTAACATTGAACGATTTTCCAGAAACATTCAGTCTTCACCACCCACCCGCTGCTGTTGTCTTTAACAAAATGTCCCTAACCTTAAATTAAAGCTTCCCAGTTTAGCCTGAAATTTAAATTTTCCTTTTTTTAATTTTCTTACCGCCCAAAGTATTAGCCACTGTCATCATAGTAAATAGTGGTTAAAACAGGAATTCAAAGCGAAATTGCTTCTGCTAGTAAAACAGAGCCAGACAAAGCGCAACAAAAGCACAACCAGCAATCATTGTAACAAAAGATTCAATGAAGCAGAAGTAGCAAATAAAAGGCAACTAGCAAATTTTGTGTAAACAAGTTCATGCTATTGTTGTCTATTTCTTTATTACTATTTTTACCAAGTGATTGCATGTATGTATCAATAGAGCGTTTCATATGTTGTTGTTGGTGTAACTGTTTGCAGAGTTCAAAAGCATCGAGTTATGCGCCTGCGCGACAACTTTAATAAGGTGGAAAGGTTAGTTTGTTGTTAGCTTGTATGTAGAGTCGTTGCAGGGCTCAGAGTGCAAACAAAACTTTAAATTGGTTTACGAAGGTGATATTAGGGTGTGCATGAGCTTATGTTCTCTCAAAACTCTTATGACTTAACTGTAAAGATCTTTTCCACTTGCTTCGGAAGTAAAGTGAGTTACTAATAAAAATCGATGCATTTTATATACAGCTCTGGCTTAAATGCGTAGTGGCAATGGACACCATATCTACTGCCTTTAACGATGCTGCCTTACCCACCACCAACAATAATCCATAAGTAGCTACTATTAAATGTTCAAGCAACCATGACTCTTTAATATTTTCTTTTAGTTTTGCACTAGAGATGTGAGAATAAGCACGAAATAATCGATCAAACTGAAATTAAGTTTATCGATATTCAGAAATCGAGATCTTTTTAAAAGTATACCACTGCGATAGCTGACAAAGTGGCGAGATCACTTTTTGAGATTTGAGCGCTTACACATTTGAGTACCAAAACAGATGAAGTTCATAAATTCTTATTCAGTTGACGGCCGCATTCATTTGAAAGACTTCAAGAAAAGTCTTGAAAATAATCATAGGTATAATATCTCTGTAACAGACCTGCTAAACTTTTATTAGAATTGACTAATAAATCAATCTTTCAAACAATATTGATTACTTTAATGGTTTTCAAAACTCCGCAATTACTTGTTGATTACCATTGGAAAAAAATTAAATTAAAGTCAAAAATTAAAAAAAAAAAAAAAAAAAAAACTATTTTAAAAAAGGTAATTATTTTTGATTACTTTCGATATTTTTTATTTTATTTATTTGTTTTTGAATATTATTTTAAGAATAAAAATTGTTAAATTTTCCGAAAACCCGCAATTACTAATTAATTACCATTGGGAAAAAAAAATTTAAATAAAGTAAAAATAAAAAAAATTTAATTTAAAAAAATGTTATTGCTTTTGATTATTCTTTATTTTATTTCTTTTATTTTTTTATTATTATTTTAAAATAAAAAAGTTTCAACTGACTTCATTTCACTATCTTTTGTCGTGAGTCAAAACAAAACTGTAAAATTGAATTAATCGCTTTTTGTGGTATCGTTTAATCTACATATCGATCTTAAAACTGCATCTCTAATAAACGCACATCTTTTACGATAAAATGTTAGTTTAATTATTTATTTAACTAAAGCTTCAAATTAAACGGAAGAGTACGAAACGCTCTATATGAAGTGCTTCAAAACAAAATTTCTAGCTGCTAGCGTTTGTCACGCAATGACAGCGCTTGCGCGAGAAACTCTGAAAATTTACTTGCTTTCAGAAAGAACTTAAATATTCAAGTAGTAACACATTTCCGCTCATAAATATTTTGGTCAAATGAAACTTTCACTGAAGCGCCAATCAATTTCGGCATTCCTCAATTTGAAAAATAAATTAAAAATACATATTGCATATTATAAAACGCAGGAAAATTGATTTATAATTGTGAATGTGCAGCAAACGATAGCATAAGACGAGATGCACCAAGTCAAAAAAAAAAACAAGTAAGGAAAGGGCTGTCTTCGGCTGTGCCGAAGGCTTCATACCTTTCATGAATACGCATAACTTTTTTAAGTGTCCGATCCTTACTTACAATTGGTACAAACTCTTCAAAACTGTTTGAAAATACATGGCCCAAACCAGAGTTATCGGAGCAATCGATTATATGGGAGCTATATGTTATGTTAGTCCGATCTGTATGATTTTCACTGCACACATCACATATGTAATAAGTACCAAACCTGCAAAATTTTACGTTCCTAGCTTCTTAACTGCAAAATCTATAGCCCAAAACCCATTTATCGAAACTATCGATTATATGGGAGCTATATGTTTGGTTGGTCCGATTTGAGTCATTTTCACTACACATGTTACTTATACAATATGTACGAAAAGTGCAAAATTTTGCGGTCCTAGCTTTTTAATTGCAAGATTTATAGACCAAAACCCGTTTATCGGAACAATCGATTGTATGGGAGCTATGCTTTGTATCGGTCCGATCTGGCTGGTTCCGACAAATGATTAATCCCATGCAAAATTTCATCGAGATAGGTCTAAAATTGAGGGACTAGTTTGCGTTCAAACAGACAGACGGACAGACGGACAGACGGACATGGCTAAATCAACTCAGCTTATCATCCTGATCATTTCGGTATACTTAATGGTGGGTCTATCTCTTCTTCTTCTCATACTTACAAACATCGGACCAAAGTTATAATACCATTTCATGTTCATGAAAGGTATAAAAAAAAAAAACAAAAAAAGAGATACAAGAAGGCGAGCTCGTAGTTCAAGGTGTGCAAAAATTACCACTGCAGCTTACAGCAATTTTCCCAAAGCAAATCACACTTACGTGCCTATTCCAACTATAACCGGTAATATGTAGGGGGAAAATAATGTTAACGGAAATTGTAACCCTCTTTCGCTGTCACAAATAACGATTTCCGTTATTGTTTCATTCCTACAGTTCAAAGAGTTTCTTAAGGATTCCCCATTCAGACAACTCGTCCGATTTCGGAGTTCCTAATTCTGGATTGAAATTAAAAATCAATTATATTAAACTGCTCCAATTATTTATTTGATTAATTATGATAATCGAACATTTTTAGAATAACTATTCCTTTAGGATTAAATTTTGTGTTTGATTAATCAGGGTTCGTTTTCAAATTTAATCCTAGGATTAATCAAACTAATCAAACTTTCAAAAAAAAAATTTAAATTTAAATTGAATTAAATTTTTTATTAATTGCGATTAACGAGGGATGATAACAAATTTTAAATATTTCAATATTAATTAAAATAAAAAATTATTATTTTTTTTTTATGAGTACGAAATGAGGGTATTTCCCTTGCGATGGTCGTCCGATGTGAGCCTAATTCCATATCGACAGCCACACTGCAAAACCCTGTATGTTCAAAACCAAAAAGTTTTCAGGAGAGGGAAAAAACTGTAATAATTATAACGTATGTATGTATATGAGCGAAGGTTATTTCATTTCACCACTGGAAAGAAACGGGAAGTTGTAACCCGATTTTGACTGAATGTTAATGTGCGAAATATCACGATCTATGGGAAAGGCTCAGAACCTTATTTTTGGAAAAATAGTGACTTACGGGGTTTTGCAGTGTGGCTGTCGATATATTGGTCTTACTCAAAGCCAATGTAAAATTTAAAAATTAATTGTTGTTATTATTGTTTTTATTTATTAAGCTTATGTATATTAAATGTTGAAATATTTAAAATCCTTGATTAAACGCAATGAATCAAAAATTTTAATCAATTTGAAATTTTGATTAATCCTAGGATTAAATCTAAAAATTAAATAAATCCTCATTAATCGAACACAACATTTAATCCTATTGGATTAATTATTCACAAAATGTTTAAAAGTTGCATGTAAATTTTGTAACCGGTAATAAGAATGTTATTGCCATTATTGCATGAATGAAGATGACTAAAATCAGCCAAATTCCTAATATCCAGTTGTTAATGCAATTCACATGGGGTGTCGCTTTCCCACTAAGACAGTGATGGATATTCGGCATTTAGCAATTTTTTTTTTTTTTTTTTTTGCAAACACTTGCGCACAAAACTCATGCAACAATAATAACAATAATGATGCTTACAAATTAATTTGTAATAACAATTGCAGAAGAAATGGAAAACATCGCTCATCTTAAAGAAATTCATACGTTTTACGGGCTTGTCTTGAATTTGTCTACGACATGCAGGCGCTGAGGATCATCGTTTTTACTTTCGCCATTTCTAAATGTTTTTATTTTAGATATTTATTATAATAATTTTAAATTTTACGCAAGCAAATTTTTCATTAATGACGACATGCTAAACTGCAGCACGGTCATCAGACAGCCTTGCATGACCCAATGCCGCAATGATCCATCATCATTTAGTGAGAAATGCAGGATTGATGGCTCAAAGCAGTATCGCTGCCAGTTAAGTGATTTCAACCAAAGAAATAACATGGTTTGAGTATTTCTACTGAAGTATAGACTGTGTAAGATAAAATTTTTGCATTTGGAGTGTCCGACAAATAATGGTCAAAAAATTATGATTCGATCCAAACCTCAATAAAGAAAAAAAAAAGATTATCAGTCTTTTTTTCGGCATTAGGGTTAAGCCTGGGTTTATTATTATCATGGTGGGGGCGGATTCAAAATCCGACACCAAAACGAGTAATGATGAGCTCCTAAAAATATCAAGATCTGAAACTTTTACACTATTTTGAATCAATACCATTTTCCAAAAGTTTCAAAACAATTTCAAAAAATAATGCTTGACCAGTCTAATGCACAAGACTATCTGCAGTGTAGGCGTGGCTTTCACGCTCTGCCACTTCTCCTATTTCTCCGCCTTCCAAAATAAGCTAAATAAATAAGGAAAGTAAAATTAAATTGAAACCGAAAGCAATGTCCACCGCTGCGCAGGTCTTACAAAGCAGTCAGAGTTTTTGATGTTGTCAAGGCTTTTTAGAATCTCAATTTGAGAGAGCTTTTCTATAGTTTTCATATTATCAGAGTTCGCCTTTCGGCAAAAGAAAAAAATTGGATTTTTTCTGGGACGATTTTCCGTCATCCCTTGTCAATTTTTTTCTTGGAGACAAACCGGTTTTGGTGTTGTGCCATCATCAGTGTCCTTCTACGTTCAAAAATATTTGTTTGGTCTCAACTTTAAAGCGCCCAGTTTTATTCGACACCCAATTACCCTGTTCGAGGTCAATGTCTCAACACAACCAGTATGATGAACTCTAAGCTATGTAGCAAACAAGTCACATATGTACATATTCGTACCTACAGCAAGTATTTACGGCATGCCAATAAAATAAAATAAAAAAAAAACCCAAAACTAATCGTATGAGACCTCCTCTATTGTTATTATTTCTAGCTAAAGGCAACCGCATAAAAACGAAAATAAACCGCTATCAAAATATCTAATTTGTGTACTGAATAAATGAACTTGCGACATGCAATCATGAGTCTGTGCATCTGCAGTTGACACACAGTGCTGCTACTCCAACATGCTGATTTACCACAGGCGGCGAAAAAAAGGCGCTGCAGCGCAAACTAAAACCACCTTTGTTGTTGTTGTTTGTAGTGCATTTTTTGCTTTGGCTTTTGCACGTTCCACACAAATTGTAAATAATACCAATAAAAAATAAAAAACAAAAAAAAAGCTAACCAAAAATAGCACCAACCTGCAAGTGATTTGGTGTGGCATCTGCAAAAACGTGACATGTCAAAGCAAAAGTGAAAGTTCCTTTAGTACGAGTCCCTGGGTTTCGTGGCAACAACTCTTAAGGTAATTTAGCGCAAAACAAGTCAAGGTAAGCATGAAAAATGCAAGAAAATGAAAGGTGAGGACAAGGAATGAATGAAGCAAACTGCATTCTTAGCTAATTGAAACGCAAGGAATGGTCTTATTGTAATTACTTTTCTTCGCTTCATAAACTCAACTCTTGAATTTTCATATTTGAGGTAGTGTGGAAGTCATTCGTGCTGTCGATGGCATTACCTAACTACCTGGGGACTATAAGAAAAGAAGGAAGGGAGTCTAAGTTCTGGTTCTACCACAAAACTTTATTTTATTGACGACTTTGACGCCATCTAAATCTATCCCTTGCCAGCTGACGCCATTTAGAAGCACCAAGGGAGCGCAGATCGTTCTCCATTTGGTCTTTCCAACAGAGGGGGGCTTCCCTTTTTCTCTCTGCTTCCACAGGTGGGTTCAGACAAGAATACATTCCGGGAGGAAGCATCTTCTTCTAATCTCATTAAAGGGCAACCCAACTCAGCAGCTGGATATTAATTCGTTGGACTATGTATGTCGATGCCAGCGTAGAGCTCATACAACTCAGCATTAAAACTGCTTCGGACAACTTTTCCCTCGAATAATCCAAGGGCCGACTCGTCAACGGCTTTCGTCGTGCATACTGTTGTTCCATATTGAAGGACGCGTGTTATGAGCGACTTGTAGATCATCGTTTTTGTTCGCCGAGTTAAATTAAAGGATCAAATCGTATCAAATAAAATAATGTTCAAACAAAGATCATTGAAAAAGAAGAAGAATCAATACGCAAGTAAGAAATTCACCACGCGGTAAGTAGAACTCATCTAAGGCAGATCTTACGGAGGTACCGTCTGCCGCATTTACTCGAGTTCGACATAAATCCAACCAATTGTAATGCCAACTGGCAGGTCTTATGAGAAATATTAGCAGAGAGCTATCTTTTTCTATGGTGAAAAAGTTGTTAATGCTTATTTGTGAGAACGCAAAATTATATTCACCACATACATAACTGTCAAAAACTACAACTCTGTTAATAGATTTCCGTTATAACTTCGACTAACTTTTTACACTACGCTGCAAGTCTCCAAAAAAGACAATCTTCAGGAAGTCTCCAAAAAAGACAATCTTCAGCTACACACTTCGTGACCAACACTTTATAAGATGCTTTATAAGATGTGTTGTTGGTAGCACTGCATTTTATGTTGCATCGTTAGTGGTAGAAAAACTGTTTGTGGTGGCAAAGTAAAATGTTGATTTAAACTCGCTGATTACTTATTGAAGTGCGCAGATCTCATTTTTATTGTCAATTATTATTTTGTTTTCGGACTTTTGTGCGACTTTACAATTGATGGGAAGAAGAAGATTATACAAGAAATATGGAAGCGGCCGACCTTTTGTGAGCTTAGCTCTTAGCTCTGTTGGCTGTTGGCATTGTGTTGCGACACTGAACAATTTTACCACACCACAAAACAAATAATAAATGTTGTTGTTGTAGCTATCAATGTCACTCGTCGGCTTTTGTGGCAACAATGCGTGCGGTTGCACGATGCCATCATAAAACGTGAGAAATTAACTTGAATGCATTTTATAGAATTTTTCACTTTCTTTCGCTTTTGCTTTCTTAAACATTTTATACGTTTATTACACGTAGTTTGTTGAGGAAATCAACAAGAAATTTAATTAAAAATAAAAAACAAAAAAGATTTCATTTCTGCGTTTTAAGACTTTTTCTGTGTCGACCTACGTACATACATATGTGTCCGCTTAATCTTTTCACATGCATACATACATACATACGTACATATAGTAAAATGTGCGTGTGCGCAAGCCCAGCCTAAGGTTAATGGTGAATTAAAAGGTTGATTTAATTTCTCTCAACAATTTTATTGTTTGTGTTTATGAAATTTAAATTTAATTAATTGTAATTACTTGCGACGAGAAAAACTTACTCTTTTGGCACATAAAAAAGTTGTTTTTTTTTTTGTGAATGGGAAAAACTTCTAAGAAACTATTTAAGCTAGATTATGTTTGGAAGCGCTTAAATACTTTCACTGTCTGCATGATATATTTTATTTAATCATTAGTTAATGCTTAAGCGCCTAGTTGGTGCTTTGAATCGATACAAAATACGACAGTCATCCATTTATAGAGATAAGTCACAGAGATACAGCTAGGATTATGAATTCGTATCTGCCAGTGCCCGGTTAAAACTACGCTGAAAGAAGCCTCAGAGATCGCTTGACGTCGACAACTGCTCATAATGATCTTAAAACCTTGCATAAAGTACGAATCTTTCTTTGCTCCATTCGTATATATACACACCAGACGCCCACCTCCAATAATTAGGACCACACTTCTTCTCCCTCTAGAGTTTATAGAATACTAGAGAGTTCACAGTTCTCTCACCTCCTTGCGTATGTATATCCAAATACAAACAAAGTCGGTTCGACTCCCAAAGTACTTTTTTAACTTTTCGAAAACCACTAGAAATCCCTACTGCTCTTCAAATTCTGGCGTCATTGGATGATGACGCTCCTACGATGAATATGACGGGGTCCTTCGTCTCAGCTGTATTCATCATATTCGTAGTATGAATCGGTAGTTCACGAAGTTCCAAAGAGGGGCAAGTAAAGTAAATTGCAGAGTCAACAAACTTACAAATAAAGTGTGTAGAGTATGTGTGTGCCAGAATTAGCTTCGACAAAAAACCGATATTGGAACAATTTAAAGTAGCGCCGACAGCAACAACAATAGTTTCAATTTGAAGAGTTCACTTCAATGACAATGACAGCTAAATTGTTGACCGTTGGCTAAATAGTAGTAGATCAACAAATCAAAAAGGGGTGGGCAATAGATACCGTAAGTTGTACTTACGTATGTATGTGTGTATGTATGTAATACATTAGGCTGTCCTAAAAATAATTTCATTGGTCAATTGAATTTTGCCAAAAATTAAAATTTTTTATGTTTGTATTATATTTATGGTATTTTTCCAAGTGCCGAAAAACTACTAACCATACAAGTTTCAGACGATAAATTTTTTGTGAACTATCATTGCTAGATTAGATTTTGTTATTTAGTAATGAGCGCCCTCTTTCAAATTTGTATTAAGCTGTGAAACCTTTACAACATATTTTTCACATTTCTGAAAAATAAAATCAATTTTATTTTTCGGCCCAGTCTAATGTGCATATGTAAGTGTATCACAACTATGGCTTGCATGCACTCTCGTTCGCTGTACATAGGAATACCGTTGACTTTAACCGAAGGCAGCAATTTAAAATTGTTTACTATTCTATTGACCAGGTAAAGCAGATTTATATACAAAAGAAGGTGGTTTCATTTTCTAATGTCATGTAGATGCATTAAGTGGTTTGGTTCTAAGCCAAAGAAAAAAATTAAATAATTTCCATTGTGCATTTTTTGAGCTGGCAACACTAGTAGCGCCAGCGTAACCATTGTAAATAGTTTCTTTAATTTTTTTAAATTTAATGTATGTATTTGATATAAAGGTTGTTTAAAAATGTTTTAACACAAATTGCTTTTCACTCAATCTTTTCATTAGTACGTATTTAATTATTTATTTCTTTTTATTTTTATTTTTATTTCATAACGTATCGTTAATGAAAAAAAATTTTTTTTAAATTATATTTTACTAAATTTACAAAAATGCTTATTGGGTTGCTTTTGCTTTTCATACAATGCATATTGCAAACTTAGTCAAACAGTTGAATTTCGTAATCAAATTCGAAATCGAATTAATTGAATTGAAATTGCATCACCCTAAACAACACTCATTCAATGTATGTTTTGTGATTGGAACTATGTACATACATATGTAAATGCCTAAACACATTAAAAGAGTAGCAAATAGTTATTTAATGTAATTCGAAAGTAATCAAATGGCAATATTTCTACAGGCTACTATTGACCTTACCATTTAGAAACTAATTAAAAAGCAATTTTGATTTTAGGCATAATACTCTTAACATTTTAATTGTTCAATATCTAAATACTAACGTTTTCCCAATTAATGTTATTAGATTTCAGATTGGAGAAGAACTGTAAGAGTGTGCCAGAGAGATTTTATTGGTATATTTTGCAGTGCAATTTTCATTTATTTTTGCTTTGGTGAATTTCACTTTCATTTCTACTAGTTTTCTATAAAGTCAATAGCCAAAATCTATTACGAAAACTGTAAACTATTTTTTAAAAATGTATGCAAAATTCGCCAAAACTCGAAACAGGTTCTTAAAACTTTTTTCGAAGATTTTCTGGAGTATTTCAGTAATCAATTTCAATATACTTATAACAGGGTGTTAATCTGTAGTCTGTAGCACATTTTTCTAATTTCTGGAATTTTTTATTTTTTTTTTTTGCGAATTAATGGTTTTCCTAAATTTTTAATACAGAACGCCATCAAAATTGTTTAAAAAAATATCGAGTAATATTTTGTTTCAATAATAAAATAATACACATGTTGTTATTATTCTGAATGTCAGGCAAACTATTAAAACTACTTAAAAGTAGCTGCAACTTTAAAGCTGCCTTTTAGTAACGTGAATTAGTCGCCGCTCTCTTTAGTTGTCACATTCAAGTTTTGAGAACTTCAAGGTGGCAGTAACCACGAAGCTGTTAATAGCGCCGTCACGATTAGCTGCAGGCTGCATCACCCCATTACTCGCACCCATTTCTTTCGCCGCCCATGTTAGGAACTTTTGTTTTTGTTTATATTCATTTTACCACTCTGACCGCAATTTATGTTTGATCGTGATTTTGGGGTTACTTTTATAATTACCAAAAAAAAATGTTTGCATGAAGCGTATATGCTTGCTTTATAATTGCTTTTATGTGATTATTCTGTCCAGTTAAACTCATAACAAAAACACATTAACTCTTTTTGAAACACTTTCGGTAATTATTCAAGTTTACGCGACAGCGAAAGTAAAGAATAAATGTCGCCGTTTTGCTTTAGTTCAGCAAAACGCACAGCATTTTAAATTATAATAAATTATACTAAGCATTGTAGAATTTAGTTTATATATAAATAAGTATATATTTTACTTTCAATTTTTCCCGCTATTTCAAATGTTTTAGACGCAAATTGTCACCAATCTTTATTTTGTATATACAGTGACTAGTATATACAGTGAAAATGAAACAGTTGGTTGTTATAATTTGTTAGGAAAACTTCTGCAGCTAAAATTGTTTAGTTCAGCTTGAGCCAAGAATTTCAAAAATCATTTCTGAGTATACAATATTATAGCTAAATAAATTCGAGCCTCACAAAATACAAGTCTTAAGACTCTTAAAATCGTTCTTGATTTTTGATAAAATTTTTTTAGAATGTATTTGGTATTAACTTCTCTGCAAATTAAATACCTATGGCAACTCCATGTAAGAAAAAATACCAAATACAAGTTAAAAAAAATTTAAAAATCAAGCAAAGTTTGAATGGTCTAAAAACAAAAAGTGACAAAAATCATTTTGAATGTCGCCTCAAAATTAAATATTTTTTTTTGGAAATTTTTTAGAAACTTTAAGAGCTTTTGCACTATCTTGGAAGCACTGTTTCAAAAATATTTCTATAATAGAAATATGTCTATTTTTAACAAACTGCTTTTAGCTGCAGAAGTTCTCGTAATATGTATATTCAAAGTACCAAATGTATCATTTTCTTTAAGAGGCACTCTACATTGTTTTACCACATTTCTTTATGTTTTTGAGGAGACAAAAGTACGTGCATCTGCAAAATAAGCACTTTTAAGCAAAAATATTTCATTTAATGTATGACATTAGCCCTCTTTTGTTGTAGTGTTAGAGTCATTCAGGTTACTTTCTTTTGCTGTAAACATAACCACGATTCTTGTGTTGCACGTTTTATTTTCTACATTTGTCTTTTCTCTGATTTTGTTTAAAACTATGCTTCCTTGAACAGTTGATTATTTTTGAAATAGTTTGGAAGGCGTGAGGGGTAAGTACTTCGATGTATATGATTGGACTAGGTGGCAACCTTGAATACTACCTGGAAATATTATTTTTTTTTTTAATTTTCTCATAAATATCTTTCCTCGAATACTTTAATATTAAGATGCATAAACAACTATATTTTTTAAAATGTAACATAGGTGGCAACGTTGTTAAAAACTCCTAGTAAAAAAAGCTTGATAAGGAGAGTTTGGAATTCAGAATAATTGTCATTGTTTAGAGGTGCATAAGTTATGGTTCCAGTCGTTTTCGAGATAATAGCGAATATGCAAAAAAAATATATATCTAATTAGATTAGGTGGCAACCTTACATACACCTGGACATATTTTTTTTTAAATAATTTTCTCATAAATACCTTTCCTTTAATAAAGATATTAAAATACATTCATCGCTAAATTTTTCAAAATTTAATACAGGTGGCAACCTTGTTCAATACTCCTAGTAGAAAAGCTTAACAAGACGAGCTTGAAATGCAGAATATTTGTTGCCATTGTTCAGAGGCTCATAAATTATGGGTGAGCTCGTTTTCGAAGTAACAGCTGATATGCCAAAAAATAAATATAATTGGATTAGGTGGCAACCTTGAATACTACCTTTAAATATTTTCTTTGAAATAATTTTCTCATAAAAAGCTTTCTTTTAATACCCATATTAAAATACATATATCACATTTTTTTAAATTGTATATACATACATATGTAGGTGGCAACCTTGTTAAAAGCACCTAGTAGAAAAGATTAATAAGAGCCTGAAATGGAAAATATTTGTTACACATGTTCAAGAGTCTATGCACATCAGGTAGTTTTCGATATTACGGATCGAGTGGAAATGCCAAAAACCTAAATGTAATTGGATTAGGTGGCAACTCTGGATGGTAATTCTTCCTAGTTCTCTATAGGTATGACTTAAGTCTAGCTTTTGCAATCAGAAATTATTTAGAACTTTAGTCAAGCTGAAACCTTACAACAACTTAAAAGTGATTTGTTGGATGTCAAATAATTAACTTCATATCTTTTTCCAGTGTATCGCCAAATTTATGCATTGTTATCTTATTAACATCATTTGAAAAACATTACCAATTAATAGAAATGCCCATTTCAAATTTTCTGAAGATAATACATGAAAAATATATGTAGCTTGTCGAATCTGAAAATTAAGCCAATGAACTTGCTGCTCGCATAAATGCACATTGCCAACAAGTAGGTAAATTGCATGCCTTGCAGAAGCTGAACATTATTAACAAGCAAATAAGTGCCCATTATTGATAGCATTTGATAGTAACTCGTATGGGAGCCATAACTTTTACACTTGAGTAAGCAATAGAAATGACGTGATCGCGATCATAAATATACTCTCGTACATATGATATCAATGATGGTAATATATCTTTGCACAAAATCAAAATTAAATAAAAAGTAATTGTAATTGCCAAGTGCTTAAAGCAAAAAAGAAAAGAAAGACGATCCAATAAAAACTTATGAAAAGCATATCACAGCAGCGCAAGCACCTGTGCTGCTCTGAAAACAATGCGAATCAAAAATGCATTTTATATTTATACATAGCCAGTTCTTGTCCACACAAGCAGCGAAAGTGCTGGTAATAATTTTCGAGCCAGTTTGATGGCATAGCTGATTTGCTTGGTTGTTGAACGTTTGACCTTTTGGTGGCGCCCTAATATTTAGTACGCCAGCGTGCAATTGAAAGCAAACTAAATTCGCTGCGAAAGTGAAAAGAGATTTTAAATTAGGTGCATTGTACCCCTTAGGGAAATCTTATTCAATCAAAAGCCAGCAATTCAGTTAATATTTTTAGGAATTTGTGAATTTCTGCGAGTTATGAAAATTTAATTTTTTTTAGTTCAAAAAGAGACTTTTAATTTTCTTACTTTTACAGATTTAAATTTTGTGATCGAAAATAAAATTGATTTGTTCCCAGATCGAAAAGCATTAACAACCTGATTTTATAATTAAATTTTTATAAAAATCATATAATTTGAATATTCATGTTTATTTTCAATTGAATAAATACAACTTTTAAGTAATACAAATTTTACAGAAAAAAATTGTACTACAACAAAAAGTTATTTAAAAAAAAAAGGCCGTTGCCATGCCAACTTTTATTTTTTTCGAAAATTCGCCAGTTGATTTTTTAGTGAAAGAAAATTATGTCAACCTATCAACACGAGAGATTTTTCCTGCGGGGTAGTTACATATAAAACATTGTAAATACCCAGCAAAAAATTGCATTAGATATACATACAAGCAACAATGCGGAGTTAGAATAAGTACCTTTCTTTTGCGTCTATCTTCCATTTTAAATCATACAAATGTTCAAATAAGTGAAATCCATTTCACTTCTCATATTATAAGCGCTTTGCTAAAATTAAATAAGCCTTATGTAAGGTTAACATTTTTTAGTGAGCTTGAATACTACAACATAAATAAGTAAATTATGTGTGAAATTTTGCTCGCTTATGCGGTTAATCATTTGGGAAAATTTTACTAAAAAAAATTCTTGTGAATTCGTTGACTTTTATGGGTGGTATAAAGGAAATTACATGGTTATCTAACTGTAATTATATTATAAAATAAATATGAATATCAACGAGCGCCTCCAAATTAAATATGAATTATTTGTTTTCTTAGCGAGTCCCTTTATAAATGAGTTAAAACTAAGTGCTTTGATTATTTTAGTGAGTTTAATTTAATTTAAGATAAATGTTCTCCATAGCTGATGCTACGTGACGTGATGTCAGCGTTTATCTCATTGCATGATTTGCATCATATAATAACGCGTACCTAAAACTAGAGGGAGACTTAGGTACACATTGGTGTGTTATACTAGGATATTTAATGCTATAATATGATGCGATTTAATCTAATAACATTAAGCGATGTGATCCGACATGATGTGATATGACATCATGTAACTAAAAAATATGTTGCCAGCAATCATCACAACAAAAGTAGTTCCTTTTAAGCCAGTTTGTTGCCAGTATCTCTTTTTTATTCTTAAAGGTAACATATGTCACGTGATGTGATATTAAGTACGCGATGTGATGTGATATCATTTGATTAAACATCATATGATTTTAGAAAAAACTGTGAATTCTGCATTTTTCTGTATAATAACTATTTGAACAAAAATAAATATATTAAGCCATAACATAAAACTTTATAGTGTTGCACGATTTTCGATCTTCAAAGGGTTTAGTTAAAAAAAAGCTACATCTGTAGACTCAAAATTACAGACCCAGCAGTACAGTTTATCAAATTAACGTCAAACACAACTCACACTCAATTCACTTTCATTTAATGTATGTATGTAAATAGTAATAATGCTACTGTCATCACGTTGACAACAACAAATAAACCGAGTTGTAATCATCATGTTGCATTTACATTCAATCAAATAGAAAACTGTGGCAGACAGCGAAACGTTAAATAAAAGTAAACAAATGATCAGGCATAGTAAAGACTGCAACCAATTATTGTTGTTTTTGTGGTGCACTAATATTGTTTATGCTGCATGTGATGACAATTGTTAGCATGTCTGAATGTAAGTGACATTTCGTAGTAGCGAATGAATGGAATGGATGGGATTTTTTTGATTTTCTTATTAAATACGAAATTGAATGTGTTTCGTTTATAGCTCGCACAGTCGCCAGTGTCACTCATATGTTAAATAGTATAAAGAGTTCTAATAATGGAAATTTCTTTTTAACCTTTTGTTTCTTCTCTCTCTCTTCGCTGAACCTCTTTCTTGTTTGCTTAGCTATCGCCTTTGTAAACTTAAAAGACGCCCCAAAGGTTTGGGATATTTTAGGTATATTGACTATCTTTTGATGGAATAAATCCGGTACACCCTGAAACCATAGCATATACTACTAGCCAGAGCCTAGCAAGGCCTAGAAAGTCCTCACAGATTTTGATTTTTTTTCTAAAAATAATAAAAAACGTTTGTGTTCCAGCAAGTTCAGGCCAAACATCACGCGATTGCTTAGCAACATTTGCTGCAGACACAAAATGTCTTTTTCGCAACAAAGCTGTTAGTCAAGTAACTATCACCCAAATGTTGCTTTGCTCATCTAAGCTATTGTGGTAAGCATTTGCGAGTAATGAAATTGCAAAGAAAAGTTAAAAAGCAAAAGAAAAACAGCAGTTGGTAATTTCTTTGCTTGCGTTTTATGTGGCGAGAAGAGGTGTCTATAAAAGAATAAAGCGCGCTTTACGGTGGCATCAGTGTGTTTTGAAGACTGTCAGAAGCCGCTACAGCTTACTAAACGTATGCAACAACAAAAGTAACAATACAAGAAATATAATAAATGAAGTTTAGTTAGAAGTGAATAAAAGTTTGATGACCCTCTTTGGTTGGTTGGCATTTTATGAAGAAAGTGCGCGTGTGTTGAAACGATAAGAAAGGATAATACGAATATATAAGTACAACAAATTTGAAAAGAAAAAAAAAACAAACAAAAAACAAAAACAAAACAACATTTAAAAAATCTAAAAAGAAATTAGTGCAATAAATTGTGTGCAGTGAAAAGCAAGAACAAAAACTTGTGACTTCAAAAGAAAGTTTCAAAAATCTGTGTACAAAAAATGTTGTTGAAAAAGACATATCAACATGCGAAGCTTAAAAATCGCGCCAAAATATCATACGCGCTCTATATTTGTCTGCTCTTGCACGCTTGTGATGCCGGCACTGAAAATCTTAGCAATTTTCATTACGCACAACCCACACCAATTGCTGCAGCAGCACCCAGTGTCACTAAAACTTCACCGTCTGCAATAATGTCATCAGCAGCAACACCCACTACAACATCAACGAACACCGCCGCTAATGCTGGCACACGCACAATTTTACGCATTTATGATGAATGCAGCCACGCGGAAGTCGGTTTTGTGACATGCCTCAAGAAGAAGGCTATCTCCTTTATAGATCGTATCTCGCGCATTGATGCCATCGCTGTAGCGGATGGTGTTAAATTGTTACGTTTGCCGAATAGTGAGGTGCCTAACTTCAATTCAGCGCAGTCGCTTGATGGCGAAAATGATGTGGATTCATCGGTGGCGCGCTCAAGCGTTGATCGTGACACTAAGTTAACAAATATGCTGATTGAACGTTTGAGCTACTTTTTTAATGGTCATACAATACAAGTTAATTTCCCGAAATTAACAACCGACGAAATAGGTCGTGGACTTGAAGAAGGTGAGTGAATGATGTTAGCGGAAATTGAAATAAATAAATATAACACTGGCTGTAAATACTTAAAAGATTAAAAAGTGAATGAATTTTTTTATAAAAGTACATTTTTTTATTCGCCTCATCGATGCTAGTTAAATATATTGCAACAAAAAAAATTAACAATCAGCAACAGTTACAAGTACAAAGCTTTTTTACGTCACTTCGTTGCTTAGCAAAGTGATTTCTGCTGTAAAACTATATCATTTTTTGAAAACTTGTTTTTTATTATATTAAAAACTTAAGCAAACTGAAAAAATTACAAGCGTCTATAATTTTGTTGATAACTCGCAAGCTAGTACACAAATGATTATCAAACTAAGCGCTACCAAGCATTCAAGACCAAACTTCTTTTTCAATTTCTGAATTTAGTTATTTTTTTTCTTTCTACAAATTTTCGGGATCTACATGGGCTTCATGTCGACTTCCCATTTTTTAAACAAACTCGGATTATTTGCCGGCTACTTGCTAAGCACCTTTTTTAAGCATTTTTTATATTACTTGTTGTCGTTTGAACTTGAAATCTTCTTTAAAGTAGCCCAACACTTTTCGTTAATATATAACAGGATAAGCCGTATATTAGACAAACTTGTGTGTTAAATCCAAAATCTTTAAATAAGCTCCGACTTGTAAGCTTCTTAGTATTTGTTCTAAACTCATATTCACCTAATTTACTAAGTTATCCAACTCATTAAGATGATGAATGATGAAAACAAGAATATTTTACATATGTGTCACATTAGAAATTACGCAAACACTTCAAAAGCTTACGTACGCACATTAGACTGGGGTCAAAAAAAATTATTTTCTTTATTGAAAAAGAAAAAATTAAAAAATAAATAAAAAAATCAAAAATAATAAAGAATAAAAAAATAAAAAAAAACTTTTTACTTAAATTTTATTTTTGAATGAAAAAAAAATTAAAAAAATAACAAAAATAATAAAACGAAAAACAAAAATAATCAAAAACACGTTTTTTACTCTAAGTTTATTTTCGTTATTGAAACAGAAAAACTTTAAAAAATAACTAAAATAAAAAAAATCAAAAATAGTTAAAAAAAAATCAAAAATAATCAAAAAAACTTTTTTTACCTAAAATTTATTTTCCTTATTAAAAGGGAAAAGAATGAAAGAAATTTAAAAAGTATCAAAAAAACTAAAAAAAACCAAAAAAATTACAGAAATATTGTTTTTTACTTAAATTATAATTCAATAGGGAGTATTTTTTTTTTTGGAATCAGATCAAAAATATTTAAAAGAAAATTATTAAATTCGGTTATATATAAATATATTTATATTTATATTTTTTGTTTAGCATGGGGAAATAATTTTCTATATTAATTTTCTGTATATAAAAAATTTCCAAGTAAAAACTTGATATAAGCAAAGCACGAAAATGTTAAAAGCTTGAGAAAAATTTTGATTCACAATTTTTTGTTTTTTTTTTATTTTTTTGGGCTTCTAGCTTACTAAAAAAAAAACTAAATACTGTGCAGCTTAATTTTTTTTTACTTCACAGCCTTAGCAGTTTTAAAGCAAATTAGTCTACAAAAATACTAGAATTTCAAAAACTAATATTACCATCTGAAATTTTTTTAGCATTTTTCGCCATTCTAAAAAATAAATTAATGTAAATTAAAAAAAATTTACTTTTTTAACTTAATTTTTTTTATATTTGACTCAGCCTAATGCACATAAGTATGTTGCTGGCACAATTTATATTTTCCATGTCGTGCACAAGTTCATTCCATACATATTAATGTCTGTAATACAAGTTCGTAATTGTTATGTCTGAGCTCGTTATAATTTTCATTTAAATTTACTTCATTATAATCAAAGAATAAGGTTTTGCCATAGCATCATTGGCATACAAAATGTATGCCATGCAACACGTCTTTTACTTACACTGAAAGAAATTAAACTGCAAATAATTAGATATACGGGTTAATTCTAACTTTTTTAAATGTTCTAGGAATTTTGTAAATATTTTTTGCGGAATCTTCTTAAATCGTATAAAACCGCTGACGCTCAAGTTTAAAGGATACTCGTAACAAAATAATACAGCGAAAATGAAATACAGTGAGGTCCATTTAAAATAATCCAGTTGGTTCACATATATTTTTTGAAGAATTCATATGTGGAATACATTTTAAAAATTACCCTTTGGGGGTTAATAAGAACAATCTTCATCTGACATTCTCTTCCAATTTATCCTTATCTCGTTTTTACCTTTTTTTCTCCTTACTTTCCTCCTTTATCTTCAAACTCATAATTATCATTTGATTGTCTGCTTCTTCTACCCTTTTATTCCTACTCCTCTACATGCCCTTCTTCTCAGAGTTAATTAAGTTATCGCAGCGGATACGCCGTAATTGAGCAGCTTTTGTGATTGCAACGAATTGTTTTTTTTTTTTTTGTTTCTTTTTTAAGCTTTCGCATAAAGTAATGAGTTCCAGGAGCAAACAATTGTGTTTTAATTGAAAACGAACACAAATTAGCATTTTCAATACAAACATACAACTTTTTTCATTCACCGAATATGCATTTAATTAGTGTTGTTGTGTAGTTGGTTGAGCAGAAGTGCTAGACAAAAATAGTACGCTTAATAATTAGCGTTTACACCCACCTTGTTACTATGTTATGGAAGTAGTTATTATAAAATTAATTACATACATATGGGCGTTTCCAAAAAAAAGTCAAGTTATAGTGGAGAAGTCAAATTTTCCAGTCTGTTATGTTTTATAATTAATTAATGGTGAAAATCCCTTAGGAAAAACTACAAAGTGAGTGCGTCCCTTCTTCTTTTCGAACTTCTTCCGCTTGCTATTCTCTCCTTTATCACTCCCTTTTAAATCTCTTAATAACTCTCTATGGTCCTCTGCAGACTATCGCAGTGTTTCACTTTACTTCAGCGCTCTCAGAGAATTTACAGCTTCGCTGCCGACTTATGGCTCAGTTATACTTGCATCACAACGCATTGCATGGCATAAAAGAACCTGCTCAATAAGTTTTGTGCATAATCGTTTACCTAATGTATCGTATTGCATGGACTCGCATAGAAGTCTGTTGTATTGAACTGCTATGCGATGCTATGTTTTGTGAGTATAACTAGACCTTAAGCTGAGCGTAAAAACAGAAATAATCGAGCGCGATCTGTGATTTGTTAGGGGGACGTTGAGTACAAACCCTTGAATGAAAAACCGTCTAGCAAAGCATGAAAAACTTTACTTTATTAACATAAAAAAAGCTTATTAAACATATTCACTGAAGCTTTCATTTTTTAGTGTTTCATTTCACTTTCATTCCTGCGCAAAAAAAAGAACATTTCTCCTTTATTTGTTTACTAACTTTTTTCATTTATTTTCATATCTCCCACACAGGGCGCGGTAAAATGAAGAAAATGATGAGCATGATGATGATGGGTATGGCCATGAAAATGGTTGGCATGATACCAGTTGCAATGGGTATGCTCTACATGATGGCTGGTAAAGCTTTGATTATTTCGAAGATTGCGCTGCTCTTAGCTGGTATGATGGGACTTAAGAAATTGATGTCGGGACGTGGTGGTGGTAGTTCAGGTGGTAGTTCTGGTTGGCCATCTAGTGGTGGTGGTGGTGGTTGGTCGTCTGGTGGTGGTGGTGGCTATGATCGACGTTCATTAGATGAGGCGCATGAGCTTGCCTATCGTGGCTATAGTAATCGACAGCCAATTGGTGTTTATGCACAACCGCCAAAGCAACAAAAGCAAAAACAACAGCAACAACAACAACCGTTATCATTACAACAGCAGCATAATCATCAGCAACAACAACAACAACAGCAAAACGAACAACAACAGCAACATCATCAAATGCAAAAGTCATAATATATATAGCTTTAATGATGAATGCAGCAACAACAAACAACAACTGTAATAGAAGTAGATAGCAACAAGTAACTGTACAACGTAACTACATACATACATACACATGATGCTCAAAGCAATGCGCATTGCAGATGCATAACTAAATATATATTTACATTTGCCGTTTAGTTTAATGTAGGCACAATGCACAAATCAGGTGACCGTAAGCTCATCTCATAGATGATAGGTGTACGGTTCTTATGGGCGCGTGTACAACTGTAACAAAATCAACAACATTAATATGCATACATAAACGATGAAATGAGTAACAAATTTTGCTAGCTGTCCATCATGCAGCATTTTGTAATTAGAATTTCTTACACTATTTATTCTACGCTAATATTTGTTTTAACATTAGGGTGTCCAGCAATTGAAATTATAAAATTTTGAAATTATTACAAAAAAATGTTATGTGTTCAATGAGTTAGTTGTTCCAGAAATTATAATTTTTCAAAAGTTTTCTAAACTCCACGAAAATTAGTTAAGTTATTCTATTATTATAATTATTATTACTTATTATTAGTTTGAAGCTATCTTTACACCTTGATGATATGCTGATGGTTTGACAGCTATTACAAAGGCTTGCAAAATTTTCTCCCAATTATAGGTCGTTAATTTTAATTTTTTCCAAAAATTTTCTAAGCCATAAAAAAGCAGCCATTTTGAAGCTCACTTGAAGGTTTAACCAAGCTCAGCCGACACCTCTCGACAATATTGGTAATTTGCATATTTTCTGGTTGAAAAAAATTTTTTATTGAAAACAACAAAACAATTAAGCAACAAAAAAGCATAGGGGCTCAATATATTGGTAGCTATCTCGTAAATGCAATGTTGACGTTTGACCTTGAAAAAAAAAAAATCAGATATAATACATATATGTTTTCATAAATATACAAAATAAAAAAATTATGTTTCAAAAGAAAAGGTTTGAACAATTTTAAACTATATAATATATATTTTTTATTCACAAGTTGCTAAGTGCTTACGAATAAAAATTAATTTAAAACTGTTCAAACATTTTTTTTTTTTAACATTATTTTTTTATTTTGTATATTTATAAAAACATATATGTATTCGTTAATGATTTCAAAAAGCGCCACCAAAAAAAAGAGGTGTTTAGTGAGTAAAAAAAAGGCTAATTATCAGGGTCAAACTGTTTCAAGGATTCCCAATTACTGAAAATTATTATTATGGGGAATTTTTTTCTGTTTGAACTCTAGACCATATAAAAAACACCCCACTAAAATGTTTGATTCATACAAAAATATTTATTTGTCGGTCTATGGTCGATATTTCGCCCTCATTCTGAAGCCATCTTCAGGAACTCTTGGGTGCACCTGGTCGAAATATCAACAATAAACCGACAAATATATAATGGGGTGCTTTTTAACTCATATACATACATATATATGTATATAGCCTAGACCTCAAACAGAAAAAAAATTCTCAATAATTTTTAAATAAATGCCGAAAAAAAAAACAAAATAATTATTTTAAAAAAAAATTATCCAAACTTGAGGCAGCCTAATGTAAACACATTTCTACTTTACCTCCTAATGGCTGCTATACTTTTTACTGTTGCCTAAGTTGGCTGCTGTTGATTTAATGTGCAGCTTGCAACAACTGTTATTGTGGCGTTTGATGCAGCATCGGTTTGCTTTCGTGTTTTTCCCATTTGCCAAAGGTGCTTTGTTGCACCTAAAATTTCATGCAATGCATCGAGCGCTCGTGAACTTTTGTGAACTTCACATATCAACTACTCTCTCTGTTGAATTGTCTGCAACGAAACATTGACTACTCGTCTTCCGATGGCGTTGTTCTAGCTCAGTTGGTTGTACTGTTATATTTCCATTTGTAAACTATTATTTCACTTCTATATGCGCACTTCCGTATTTCCTAAATGAAGATTTCTTGTCAGACTTGTTCTAGCAGTTACTGTCTGCCCATTAGCACCATAAATTTCATTGTAACAGCACATTTCCTTGCTATTTCCTGTTTGCGTGTATTCTCTGGCAAAATTGAATTGAAACGTTTTTCATGTATGTTTTATTTATTTCTTTATTTATTTATCTTGTTAGTTTAATTAATTTAAATTATTTTTAGTGCTATGGAATAAATATTTTAAATTTAGAAAATGTGTTAAAGTATTTTGTAACAAATATAAAATGTAAAAAAAAAATTTTATAATTTATAGGTTTTTTTTAATAAACTAAAATTTTATAATTAAACCCAGAATATTTTCTTACATTTTTATATTTTCTTGGTCGAGAAAATGTAAGTTTTAGCTGTTTTAGAAGAATTTCGAATGGCGATGACTACCAAAACCATACACTAAAATAGCAATTTAATCCACGAAGTTAAAACGAGACCGTAGCCGTTACCGTAACAGTTGAGATATGTATGTAGATACGTTTCATTTTCCAAGACCGACTCATTCGAAACCAGGCTTCGGAACTATTCATTTGTGAAGATTCAAGTACATTCGTTTAAGACTTTACACGATTTAAGGATTGTTCTCGGTACTTTTTCCTGATTAGTTCGCGAAGCACCAAACCAGTCAGGAAACATGTTAACTAAATATTTTACAACTAGAAATTTCTAACTGATACCTAACCAGTCCAAAATGTATGTAACTAATCCCAGTAAAAAATTAAAGCTATGCAGATTGGAATTGATAAGGTTAAAGTGTTTTATCAGCTTTTCTGGTCAAGTTGAAATTGAAATCAGAAGAAGTCCAAGTTTTTTTTACGTTCGTCTGTACAATAAGTTTTGCCAAACTCCTTGGCATTTTCAGGGATTTCAATCTTTATTTCAAAGTAGAGCGATCAAATTTTACTTTTTATCTCACTTGGATTTAAACCAGTGACATCGCCGAAATGATTAAAGTACTTATCCACTAAGCTCGACTGCATTTAAATAATTTTTGCTTACCACAAATGAACAAAAATTGTTTGGTCTATTTAGAACTAGTTGGAGAATGGTGTATTTCTGCTCAAAATCTGACAATCTAAGTCTCCAAGGACATTGCCTAAATAAAAGTTCCGAATTTATTATTATTTCACAAAAGTGATCCAAATGATCCCGAAAAAGTCCCGAAATGATTGCGAAAATGTCTAACAGAATATCCAACTGATCCCAAAATAGCCACGAAAACAATAAAGAACTGATCCTGTTTCGAGAATGCGAATACCAACGTAGGAGAATGAATGTTTTCGGACCCTGCTTTAAACACAATTTTTTTTTCAATACCGTTTTAACAACCGTGAGGCCGACTCATCAAAAATTAAACCAATTTAGTTTTTTAAAACAAAAACTGCTTAAGCCCTTTTATTTTTTCCCTTATAGTCTAAGTATTTTTCTAATAGTTCCCTTTAATAGGAGCCTCTTCGTGTACTGACCCCCTTCTGCCCAACAAATACAGCCCTGTTCATAACCGTTCAATAAGTTTTATTTGTGAATACCACAACTGTTTCCGCTCTCCATAATGTCTAATTAGTTCGGCTCCTTTCACTACGTGTACCGGATAGGCTTATTTATTCTAGCTGCACCAGTCAAATTCTATGCTCGTCTTGGCTTGTGTCCCGTGTTGATATAATCAAAGATTGTTATCCGAACTTAGAAAACTCCATCGCATCTATTCAAGAAACAACGCTTCGAGCTCAGATTAAAGAGCGCTCCTAAGCTGATTTTCTGGTTTTTTATACTTGCGCCTAAAAGTAGGCTTGCATTTTTTTTTTTTTTAATTTTCGACAATTTTAGTGTGTGGGTGCAATTCGCCTAAAATAAAGCAATTCGACAACTTGAACGGCTTATATGGCTCGCTCGATGTGGAACGAAAGTGTGCATTGGACCAAAGTAATTTTTTCTACAACTCAAAGTATTCAAATTGTCTATGCCGCGTTGTGGATTGTAACAGCAAGGGAAAAGGGTGGCTCAAAATAAAATTTCTAAACAACTGATCATACAAAAAGTGGCTGAAAGCTCAATTACTTTCAGATATGAGCAAAATCGGACAATGGTCATTGAAAAAATTAAATTGAAAATCTGAAAATAATTGAGGTGGTCAGTGCATTGTCAAAGTTGTAAGATTTTGAAAAGTATGCATTTACTTAAAATATTTGAAAAATTATTAAATTGAGACCTGTAAAAAATTTTGTTTTTAAACTGCTTGGCTTTAAGCTTTTTTCGCAGCTTAAAATTTGATTTTTATTACAAAAAAAGTGTATGTCTATATTATCGAAATTGGATTTAAATAGCTTTCAAACACTGCAAAGATCCATAGTAATCGCAGCTTAAAAGTACCGGTGTGACAATTTTTAAAAATGAGGTTATGTTTGTGCAGCTAAAATGTTCCTCTAAGCAAAGGTCTCGTTCTAAAAATTCATTCAAAATTTTCTTCATACAAAATTGAATTTTGTTCACTCAACACACTCCATGAAAAAAAAAAATGGGAAGTTCAGGGAAGTTTTTGGACCAATTTTTATCTTCCAAAATTCTTGAGCTTAAACTGATTTGTCTACAAAACGGCGTATGAGTACTCAAAAACACTGAAGAAATATTGTCAAAAAAAGTTTCCCAGTTTGCTGGCCATTTTTTACAGTGTAATTAACGTTTTCCACATTATAATAATTTTTCACAAGCTGAAATAACTTTTCTGCGTTTAACATAGAAACAAAAACATTTTTTTTTTTTTTTTGCACGCTTCCACCTTTTGTAATCGAGCCTACGGTTTAACCAATTAGCTGTGTAAATAAATAGTGGATTTGCGACAGCTAAGCGTATAGAAAGAGGCTGTGTTAATGGCAGGGTCCACCACCATAATAAGCCGCTGTGATTTGTTTAGCTAAATTATACTAAATTACTTAAAATACAAATTTTATTTCTCATTCATATTCATTAAATATTCCTTTGCACTCAAAACCTTAAATATTTTCCACACTTTTACTTTCATTTGGAAAATTTCATTTTCATATATAAAGAAAAACTTTCAGCTCAAGTAAATTTAGTTGAATATTAGTCGCCGCTTAACGCTTGTGAATTTTAGTTTTAGCGCATAATTAAATTACTGGAATGTATACAAAAATAACCTGATGATACTGAAACGCTAAATATTGAAAATTCTTGAAACTCGTATGTAATAGATTTAAATCAAGCTTAAATATTTTGAGGTTAATTAATTTGTATTTGTTTTGATAATTAAATAAATCATGATTAAATAAGTCAACAACACATGCTTCAATTTACGGTGAATATTCTAATTGATTGCAAATAACAAAGTGGTATGCAAAAAGTGAATTCAAATAATTGGTAGCTCTTTGAGAGTGAATATTAATATTTATACCCAGCAAACCATAGGAGTCAGAAAGGAGTCTATTTTTGAGCCCGAAGTGAAGGTAACAGGAAAACAAAATTCACAACCAATAAACTAAATCTGGATCAGCCTGCACTTTTGAATGAACCAAATCATAGTAACGGTAAAGCGGTTAAAAGATTAATAAAAAGAGAAATGACATGCTATTTGAATGAGTCAATAACTGTTTTTGTTAAGTTTGTGGATGAGTTCCAAGTAAGAAACGATTTGATTATCTCTTCGGTTACTTTGAAGGGTTATAACAGGGACCTCTCGTGTACTTAGCAGAATTATGGTGAAAGATTAGTGGAGCAGGGTCTTTGTTAGTAAAAAGTGGACTTTATTTCGTTGCATTTCTAGGTTGGGATTATTTTGGAAATTTTTTCAAAATTATTTATTTATTTAGTTTATATTTTACAAATGAATTTGCAAAATATATTAAAAATTATGTTTCTCAAAAAAATCATTTTCAACACTTAAGTTTTTGAAACAATTTTTTTTTTTTTTTTTTTTTTTTGTAGAAAGTATCTATGTACGAACAGTTTTATTCTAAAACATGGTTTGATTTTTATTGTAGTAACGTGGAATGGCTCATATACATATGTATGTACGTAGCGCTTTTATTTCATTTCGATTTTTGTATTTTGTTTAATGATGTGCGGTGATGCGTTGCATGAGATAAACGAACCACTTGGCACTTGGTATTAGGGTTGTTACGGAACTTCTTCAGATTTAAAGCTTGGCGTTCCGAAAGCTATACCGAAAGCATTATCTGTTAGCAAAGGTGTCAACTTACAGTTATTCGAATCACTTTCGAACTAAGCCAGACAGAGCCGACGTCATGCCTTGGGTCAAAATTAAGATATTTGAATAGAATTCGGTAACCACGAACAAATTTTCTATATCGAAAAACATTAAAACGAATATTCAAGTTAGCTTCGAAATTAAAAAAAAACTAAAATTTCGAAAAAATATATATAAACGAAGATTCAAATTAACTTCGAATTAAAAAAAAATGGCAATTTCGAGAAAGGAATAAAAAACGAGCATCAAGTTAGCTTCGAAATTAAACAAAATTATAATTTCGAAACAGATATAAAAAAAGACTTTCAAATAAACTTCGATATCAAAAAAAATTAAATTTCGAAAAAGGTATAAAAACGAAAACTCAAATCAACTTCGAATTTAAATAAAATGGAACAAAATCAAAAATACACGAACTTCGAAATTCGGGCATGATTTCAAAATCAGCTTAAGGTTTCAGAATATGTCTGAAAATGTGTCGAAATTTGTATGTTTTGCATTATTATGGTTATATTAAGTTCGATCATATTCGAATTACAATTCCGAAACAATAAATTCGAACATTTTCGTAGCATCACTAATTTGCGTATACCGGCAAAGTGTTGACATTACTACTAAAAAAGATTTCCATTTCTTTAATTTTCTTTCTAAGACTATAATTTTCTGCTTTTTAATTTCTACTTTGGTTAACTATTCTTTTGCTTGCAGGGGACAAGTGCTGACCTAAAGTTAGAGCAACACACAAATAGAAATCAACACCAGCTCATCAACGGCAATCGTATATAATTATAATAGTATAAATAAAAAACAATACAAAAAAATAAAAATAAAAGAACATTTGGGGCATGAGATCGCAAGTCAATTTAATGAGGAACGCGCAAACGCTTTGGTTTATTTGTAAGTTAACATTGTGGCACAGTGGACGGCTAAGTGGAGTATTTTTAATTTGTGTTAGCTGCAATTGAAGAAAAAAATGCGCAAAAGACTGCATTAACTACATAACTATTTACCTAGAAAAAAGTGAAAAAAATATTTTTTTTTTATAAAAACCAAAAATTGTGTGCAAAATGTGGCTGCTTGCTTTGACTTTACTTGCCACGCGCTACCTCTCACCAGTTCAAGCAAATATGGATTATGGACAATTTCAAACTATTGCTCACACACCTGCTGCATCTACAGCATATTACACATCAGCTTTATTACCACTCAACTACGAACAACAAAAGTCGGCGACATGGCCAGCGTCACTTAACAATAACAATTGGGTTATATTACAGACAGCCACGAATAATGCGCGCACAATCGAAGCGCCATTAGATAAAACAAACAATCAACCAACGAAACTAACACTGAAAGAAGAAGCATATCCACTAGAGTATTACGCCTACCAAAGCAACAACAACGGAAATTACCATTTGCCAACAAAGGATATGCGCAACATTGAGCCATATATATTGACAATAAGCAATACGCGCAGTCCAATTCAAACTCCAAGGGTCAAAGCAAAGGTAGCGCAAAGTCAAAACAACAGCACCAGCAGCAGTCATGATAACTTCATACATCAATGGCGAACGCGCGATGTCAACAAACACAATAATCCAGTTGTTACACAAACAAAATTGTCTTCATTGTATGGGTGGCAGGATATTAAGAGCAAAGTGAAAATAAATAACGTTCATTTTGACAACAGTCTGAAGGTTGATGATGTGGACAATATTATGAATAGTATGGAGCAAGCAGGGTTTAATGATGTTCTCATGCCATTAGGCAAGATTCTGGATAGTGTGAAGTACTATTGTGAAGCGCTGAAGGAAGTAATCAACGAGGATGATAAAGGTAAGATTTTTAAATGGAAAAGTAATTCGAAGCATGCGTTTTGTGTCTATGGTTAAAAAAATGTTCAGATCCTTCGCTAGTTTAGTATAAGGGGAATTTCTTGAACATGTGTGCGCATTAGGGTGCCCCAAAAAACATTATTTTTTTTTGCCGTTATGAATATTTGAGTTAATTGTTGTTGTAGCCGTGCCCGTTTTTAAGTTTCTTGTTTTTTTATAAAATTTTTATTTTGAATACCATCAACTTATTTAAATTGTTTCACCGCGCAGAGGGGCCCTTCTTTCTCGGAATCCAAAAAGACATATTTTTCAGGAACTGTGAATAAAAGATTTCCACGAAATTTCATAAAAAAAGTTTGAACCTCCGCCTTCTTGGCCTTGAGCTTTGCTTTGCCTCTGACAAGCGAATATCTTCTTGTTTAAGCGATTTCTTTCGTTTATTTCACTTGCGCACACTTTTATAATTCGCAACCAGCTTATGAAATATTCTGAAGATATGGTCCCACTTCCATATAGAACAAATAATACAATAATATATATGTACTAGAAAAGGAAAAGAAATAAATTCGTGCGAACTATGTACATATTTAGTAACGATAAGTATTGGAATCGATTGCCACTTTCGAGTAGAACAGCATTTCGAATAGAACTACGGAGTCTGGGCCCAGTACTTTCAAGTTTTATGATAAAGCTGACTTTACATTTTAAGAACTGCTTTACCGACTTCTAGAAATCTGTTGTACCATCACTTAATAATAAACGACATCTCAAAAGTTGGCGATTAAGTGCGCTTACGTAACCTCAAAATACCTACAACTAAGTAGTTCTCTACGAACAGATTACAACATTTTTATATTCCACGATGTTTAAAATTTCTTCATTTCCTCATATTCCACCTCAACTAACATCAATCTAATTAACTGATAAATCTTTATCCGAACGCCATGGTTTTAATTAACACCAACCACGCATACTCATTAATGCTGATTACCTCATTAAAACTTTACTTTCTTTTGCAGACTTACCAAACGCCAACATCGTGCCATCAAACGAAGTCGAATCAGTCGAAGGCACAGCATCCACTTTAACAACAACACAAACAGCTGGGGACCCAAAACAGCTGATGGCTGCTAAAGTTCAAGGTCGTCATAGCGCAAGCCAAATCGCTGCTATTGGTCATATAAAAACGCAACAAACAGCTGATACAACAATATTGTCACCAACAACAACAGCAACAACTACCACAATACTGAATCTACCAAGGTCAAGTGCGCTTACAACAGCATCATCATCTAAACCGGCAACACTAAATACAACAAATTTAACAACAACAACAACAACAGCTACCGCAAAATCATTAACATCGACTGCTTTGTTTATTGGTCGTGGAAAAAAATTGAAAAAGAAATTAAAAAAATTAATGCTGCCATTGTTGTTGGCTTATAAATTGAAATTCGTTGCATTAGTGCCATTGTTAATTGGTGGTCTAACGTTGCTTGTCGGCAGCACCGGCTTAGCGGGCTTCTTCTTTGCGCTCTTCGTGACGGTGATGGCTTTGAAGGGCGGTAGTGGTGGTGGCAGCGCACACAAATCGATTGTAATCAACAAAGAATGGTGAGAGCTCAACTTGTCGTTGACTTTCGGCTAATCCATTGGGACTAGTAAACCATAGAAGCAATCAAGTTTTGCACAAACAAACCACAAATTGGGCTAGGCAGCACTTGCCACAACCGTGAGAAGAGTGAAAATAGCATAAGTGAAAAATTAAAATAAAACAAAGAAGTTTTCTATGAACATCAATATCCTTATATGAGTCTTTCGTCCTCTCTCTAATTCGTTATAAATATTTGTATGCGCTTTGGCTTATTTCCATAAATTCATTGTGCATGAATATGTATTCAATTGCTTAACTTTAGTCGGTGTGCCAAACCAGATGCTTCCACTTCTCAAATTAACACCACTAATTTATAGCAATTATGTAAGCATGTCAAAGAAAAGTTGGCAAATGCTTGAAGTTAACCAAATTGCGCTGATAGATAGGTACATATGTACATACGTAATATCATAGAGAAAGAAATGGTTAGGCATTAATTAATGACGACTACAGAAAAAGAAATAATTAAAATAAAATAAAATAAAATAAAATAAAATAAAATAAAATAAAATACAATAAAATAAAATAAAATAAAATAAAATAAAATAAAATAAAATAAAATAAACTGAAATTAAAAAAAATGAAATAAAATAAAATAAAATAAAATAAAATAAAATAAAATAAGATGAAATGAAATAAAATAAAATAAAATAAAATAAAATAAAATAAAATAAAATAAAATAACATAAATTAAAATAAAATAAAATAAAATAAAACAAACAACAAGACCAACACACATCATAACATATAGACTGCATGTCTTAAGAAATTTTGTGTATACAGTTGGCAAGAACAAACAAAACAAAAGGGAATTAATTGAAGTGGAGACGAATACATTGTGACGTCACAGGGCATCATAGCTTAGTGTTAGAGTTTTCTAACAGCGGCTTTGGTGCAGACACGGGTTCGCATCGAAAAGGGATCTGATGATGAGCCTGGAAACTCTGAAACATGTAATCCTATCCATCGCTGTTGATTTTTCCTTTGTAATTTTTCTCCAATTATCAATTTTTCCCAAAAAACTGACAATTAAATTCATTACGAATTATTGTTTATTTGGTCTCGAGCTTGCAAAAACTTACAAATATGTAAACAAAATAGACCGCAAAAATCCAACAACAAAATAAAATAAAATAAAGTAAAATAAAATAAAATAAAATAAAATAAAACAAAACAAAATAAAATAAAATAAAATAGAATAAAATAAAATAAAGTAAAATAAAATGAAATAATAAATTAAATTAAATTAAATTAAATTAAATTAAATTAAATTAAATTAAATTAAATTAAATTAAATTAAATTAAATTAAATTAAATTAAATTAAATTAAATTAAATTAAATTAAATTAAATTAAATTAAATTAAATTAAATTAAATTAAATTAAATTAAATTAAATTAAATTAAATTAAATTAAATTAAATTAAATTAAATTAAATTAAATTAAATTAAATTAAATTAAATTAAATTAAATTAAATTAAATTAAATTAAATTAAATTAAATTAAATTAAATTAAATTAAATTAAATTAAATTAAATTAAATTAAATTAAATTAAATTAAATTAAATTAAATTAAATTAAATTAAAATTAATTTAATTAAATTAAATTAAATTAAGTTAAGTTAAATTAAATTAAATTATATTAAATTAAATTAAATTAAATTAAATTAAATTAAATTAAATTAAATTAAATTAAATTAAATTAAACTAGATAAAATGAAATAAAATAAAATAAAATAAAATAAAATAAAATAAAATAAAATAAAATAAAATAAAATAAAATAAAATAAAATAAAATAAAATAAAATAAACTAAAATAAAATAAAATAAAATAAAACACAAAAAATTAAATTAAAATAAAACAAAACAAAATAAAATGAAATAAAATAAAATACAAAAAATTAAATTAAAATAAAACAAAACAAAATAAAATTTAATTAAAATAAAATAAAATAAGACTATCTACGATATTTTGTCGTTTTTTCCGCTTGCATACATTTTCTTAACTAAATGTCAGCTTGGAGACTAGAGGGTTCATTTCACTAACAGACAGATTAATGAGTGAAAGGTTGACATTGATGCCGCAGGTGACTAAGTGAGTGTGACGCTTCACGAACATCTAATAAAGTTAATTTCTCTTCGAACTCAGACAACAGACATCCAGTTTGGGTCAACTTTTCAAATGCATTTCATAGTATTGTTCTCAAATTTTTTTAAAGTGTATTAAGCTGTTGAATTAAATTAGCACAACATCAAAATGAAGTCACCTATATAAAAACTATTTCTGCGAGTTTGCGATACAGTTTTCCCGTTCCAGATACAATAAAACTTTTTCTGCGCGTAACTAAATGCAGCTGCAACAATGTATGTATGCTTTACATTAGACGGGGACAACAAAAAATATGTTTGCAATTACGAAACTTAATCTTAATTTATAGAGTTCTATCATTAACTACATACAGCTATAGGAAATTGAATTTCAAACAAAAAAGTTGATTATTAATCTTAATCATTGATAATCAAATTAAATTCTTTGTTATTTTTGTAATAATTGATTATTTATTTAATTTATTTTTTAAATTTAATTTGAGTCTACAGCAGTTATCATAATCGAACATTTTTAAAATAATTGATCAATTAAGATTAAATTTTGTGTTTGATTAATTTAATTAAAATTTTTGATTAATTACGATTAACGAGGATGGATAACAATTTGAGTCCAATAAGTGTAGTTTATGAGAAAAAAAGGGGGAAAGGAATTTATAAAAAAAAAAAAATTATAAATTTTTTTAATTTTAATTAATATTGAAATATTTAAAATTTGTTATTGATCCTCGTTAGTCGCAATTAATCAATAATTTTAATCAAATTAAAATTTTGATTAATTTGATTAATCCCAGGACTAAATTTGACAACGAAATAAATCCTCATTAATTGCACACACAGAATTTAATCCTAATCAATTAACTTAATCCTAATCAATTAATTATTCTCCTAATCAATTAATTATTCTCACTGTCAGGTAATAGTTGGGATATAACTTAAAAGAAAAACTTTTTTTTTGGTCCAGTCTAATATAGACAGCCACATATGTACATGCTCTGCGCTTTATTTCATTAAACATAATTCATTCATTCACCATACATAACTCAAGCGAATCTCAACAACAATAATGAGATAATTCAATGAAATAGAAACCTACATACATATCTATTTAAAAATATTTATTCTGCAAAACCAAGCAAAACAAAATTATATTAGCAAAAGCGCGCACAACAACAACAAATGTTGCTACACTTGAGCCATAAATGATGGCCAACTTGAAAACTTCATTTTACGGGTTTATTTATTTATGTACGGTACTTACGAGTATTATGTGCCCAACGAACCGTTTTAATTTCATTCAAAAGCGCATTGATTACCCGGCACCCTCTGAATTTAAAACTTTTACATCTCCTAGCCACTGTTGCCACACACTGCAAATGCAACACCTACGGCGATACCAAAGCATTTTCAATTTTAGTTAGAATTTTGCCGATGCGCGTTACGGTTTGCAAATTGTTTGTGGAAATCGCTTTAAGAAATTTTGCGAAATTGTGCTGTGTTGCAAAAGCTTGGAAACCAAGCGAATCCTTGTGTGACAACTTCATAGTAGCAATGCGTAGCTTAATTTTGTTGGTTTATAGTCTCTCAAGTGGTTATAGTTTACTACAAACTAATTCCACGGCTACTCCACTGCTGGCTGTGCTGGATAGTGTGGAGTCTGTGGATGTTGCTACTGAGGAAAATTCAAGTTCTGTGAAACGAAAAAGTTTGACTAACAACCAAAGTGTAGCCGACATGCAGCAGGATAATCGTGAAAACATAACTGAAGTTGGTGCTCTGGGGAATAACTACACAAAAGGATTGAGTGAAGGTGAATTTTTAATAAACCACTTTCTAAAGTTTTAGTTCGGATGTAATCATATATTTTAAAGCTGCTAGAGATCTATCATAGCATCCCACTTTAGGGAGGGATCTCTAAATGACTTTTCTTCCCGTTATATTCCCAGCTGTATATTTTCAAAAACACTTCTCTTAGATTTGAGTGGATAATAAATAAAGTCCTAACTCATAGATTGTGATTCCTCATCCAGAAGGTAGTTATGCTTGTGGATGATTGTTTATGGATATCCGATACCTTATGGAATGAGTCACAACATGGATGTCTTAATACTGTCCCTTTTGGAGACAGGGAATTCCCAAGCCATTAAAGTACAAAGACTAAGTTCCCCACAAAAACTTCTCTAAAAAAATGTTTGCCAAGTGGAATGTTCTACATTAAGCTTTGAATCGGTAAAAGAAAAGGTCCATATAAAAAACTGAAAACTTGAGATTTCTTGGTCCAGTCTAATGGAAATGTACAAATAAATTCATTAAATGCAAAGCAAATATAATTATATCACTGAACTAATTATGTAAATTAATTGAAAACGAAAACATGCACTTCCATTCTCAATTGTCGCTCTAGCATTTCTCAATAAACTCAATCGGTTGTCGGATAATAGTCCCTTGTGTTGTATGAAACCCTTTAAACAAACCACTAATTATAAAATTTTGTACAAATTTCTCTTTCCACAGGACGAGGAAGATATAAACGACGAAAAATGATGAAATATTTGCAACCAATACTAATTAGTATTTTAGTAATTAAATTCATTCTACTACCGCTGACATTGAAAGCGCTCACCGCACTCTCAACATCCTCATTTGTGATGAGTAAAATTGCATTAGCCACAGCGGGTATATTCGTGCTTAAATGGCTACTAACGAGCTCTGGTGACGGTGGTGGCTCTGATGGTGGCGTGGAAATAATACATTTACCATTACCATTAATGAAACCCTATCACAGAGGCAGTAATGGTGGATGGGATGATTTATCCTTGAGCGGCAGCAGCAATGTATTCGAAATAAATCCAACATACAAACGGCATAAATATATACCCGTGGGCGGTGGTGGTGGTGGTGTACGAGTAAAGGATGTGTCACATGTGCTAGCTATAGCAGCAGCTGAAAATGATGCCGGCGGTGGTTATCGCAGCAAACGTCCATTGGCGTATAATTATGATGGTGTTATTGATGGCAAACCATTTTTGTAAAAGATTTATTTTTGGAAATGACGTTAATTCCCAACGATTACATTGACATAGTATTAATACATTTTTTATATTTATTTATTTATTTGTGGAATTATTAAAGCAATAGTAGCATAAATAGGATTTATTTTTTTTATTTCGTGAAAGCGAATTTGCGTATAAAAATCCACGGTCGGTTCTAGAGTACACTTGGCCGTTTTGTGATGGGGACCTCCAAAAAATTTTAAATTGCAAGAATCTTTGAAAAAAGGTTTATTAGAAAAATATTTTAATATGCTCAAATTCCTATCAATTTAAATAAATTTTAATGGAATATTATTCAACAGGTGAGTAACGTTACAAAATTGTATTGATATAAGCGTTACCGAAAGGCGTAACGAAGTTGTGAGTAACGAAACTCACTTGTGTCAGAACGAGAATAAATTTTCTGAAAACTATTTCAATAGAAAAACTTCAACAGAAGCTGCTCACAACGAAAATCATACAAACAGAACTGTAAACGAAGCAAGTAATAGTGAAACGAAACGAGAAACGTTACCTGTAACGAAAAGTACAGGAATAGAAAAAGAACGTGTAACGAAAACTGAGGAGCACTTGCGCGTTCGAGAAGCAGTACATCAATTTAAAAATTGTGTGGAATTTTTATGAGCAATTGGTTATTGATTTGAGATTGTTTTCGTAACAAAAACTCTATATTTTGATGAAGAAAATAACACAGAAAATTTTTAAGATTTTTAAAAAAAACCATGAAAGTGTTTCGCCAACGAGCACTGGGTTAAAAAAAATTATCTATTTTTTTATTTAAATTAGTAGAATTTGTGGTGAAATAAATTAATGAATAAAAAATGCAATTCAAATGCCCACGGGAACGGTTGCTACATTTGTATGTGGATAGCAACATTTCGTTACGATTTTGTTACTTAAGCGTTAAAAATTTTCCAGTGTTCGCACCTACATAAGGTCCCATTAAAAATTAATAAAAAATAAGAGCAGTGAAAAAACACAATTGTTTTAATAAATTCTCTTCAAAAAATTTATAAAACCACTTCCTTTTAAATTGCATAATCACTAGCCAATGGCGTCCATAATTCTCAATTTTATTTTTATTATTTCCATAACATTATCATCCGGCTCTCTAGATATCTGTGTTAGTAACGTCAAAATTTATTGGCAATTAAATGAAAAAAGTTAAAGAAATGCACAAAAACCAGAAAGCATAAAAGATAAACAAAAAAATTACGAAGAGATTGCAGCAAAAGTTATCCAAAAAAAATAAAAATGTTAAAACAGCCTACTGATGAATGAACGCCACATATTGCTAGACGGCAGCAGAAACAACTATGCCTTTGGTGTCCCAGATCAAGATAAAAATTGTGTTCAAAAATTTATAAAGGGAGACGCCGAAATTTCAACAACAATGCATGCTGGCGATTAACACAATAACGCTGTCGCAAAACGTTTTCCGAATTTTATAGGTTTTCATTGCCAGTGAAAGTTTCGAAACGAATATACCGTATTGTATATACATACATATGTACATATATATAACCGACTTTGCTGCGTAAATGCGCTGCGATTACTGGGCGGACGTGAGTATGAATGCGTACTGCAGTGATGCACATTGGGTATAATTCGGGTCTCTAGGTAAAGTGGTGAGTGTGAGCTTGAATTGGTTGGAATTATAAAGGAAACAGAGTGGAAGATCGCCCCATTTAAAAATATTTTTTTAGAACGAATTATGTCAGAATTAGTTGAAGAAAGTCTAATCTCAGAATTGTTTTTTAAAAACGATGAAAAATGAGTTTTCGTTCAGATAGGGAAGTTGTAAAAATTATTCTGAAATAGATCGTACTTGAACCGAATTCAGAAAAAGGGCACTTCATGGAACATTCTCTGATGTATCAGGGACCACCGAACTGTGTTTATTTTCAGATTAACTCTTCGTGGATACTTCTGAATTTTTCTCCATAAAAGTTTAAGGACGCAATAACAGGAAACACTTTAGGTTGTTGGAAAAAAGTATACAAAATCAGCAAAATGTGTCACGAACTTAGATTAACACTTAATTGCCTATAATTTAATGGGCTACAAAACAGCATACTACAAAAAATTCAAAAGATTCTGTGAAAAAAAATGTTAATATTATAGTTCCCGTAATAGGCCTTCATACATGTTCTTTCACGAAATTTTAATTTTTGACAGTTTTACTAGTTTTAGTCAGAAAAGTAAAGGATTTCGGCTGACACTTACTTCAATACCTTTTTTGAATTTTTCTTCTTCCATACCTTGTCAGTTTTTCTGTTTGTTTCCATAGCAAGTAGCTTTATTTTGTCCTTTCGCTATTTGTTTGTTTTTTGTACAGTTGGTTTCTTTGTCGTCCCTTTTTTTTTCAGTGTTTTCTTTGATTCTCTCTCATTTTCTTTACATTCTTATTATTTTGTCAGCTGGCTTTTTTGTATTCTTTCTTATTTCTTTATTAAATTTTTTTATTTTTTTTCTTCAATATATGGAATTACTTTGGTGTTTTTTTTTCTAGTGGTTTTTCGTTTTTTCTTATTTATACATATTTCTTTCTTTTTTGCGTATTGTTGAATTTTTTCTTTTTTGCTTATTTGTTCTTCGTAGTTGTATCCTCCAATGTATCTCTACACTTTCCTTTTTTTAGATAAACATTAAGGGGTTCTCGACTATGCAGTGATCATTCTAAAAAGTTCCCATCTTAAGTTTGCTTAGTTAATAAATACTAAATGCTAAGCCATCTTAAACGCATTGTGCAAACCTGCTTTCTGAGCACATTTTTAACGTACCCCCATATCTAACGCACGCATCTTTAAGTCGCTTTTTTTTATTGCGACCCCACCTAATTTGTTGACTTTGTAATGCGTAAGTTATATTTGTTTGTTTTTTGTTTAGCTTTTCTTGACGCTGACAAAATGAAAATAGTCGTGCCTTAACTATTAACATGTAATAGTTACTAGCCAAGAGCGGTCACAACAAATCGTATTACCAAGTTTCGAGTTAACTAACCGCACCACATTGTCTTGCAACTTCTTCTCCTCTGCTTTTCATAGCATAATAAACCCTGCCCGTGGTATTACCTAACTTTGTGCAAACATTTTATGGGCATTGTTGTTAATGCGCCTTAGCTTTTTATTGTTCGACAGCATCAGCAAACATACATACATACATATCTTTACTCCTTTCGTTTCGTCACATGAGTGTGTGAATTTACATTTCGTATTACCTCACATACATACATTTTTTCATCATCATAACTTAACTTTTTGTGTCATCAATTTCACTTTCATCTGAAAATACCGTCGCACACATGACTTCTTTTTAATATACTTACTTGTCTTTATACATACTACATCTGTAGGTATGTACATATATACTATTTACAGTTTTATTGAAACTGTACCGTCGCGCAGGCGTGTCGCACTGGTTTAAGTAGTCCAACTAATTACTACGTACAAAAAAGATGCTCTTCAAGGCAACGAAAAAAGAAATCGTTGACAAGCTGACATTCTTCCGATTCATTTAATATGAAGGCATACATACATATGTGTGGATCTTAACGAAATCGTGTATGTATGTACATATGTACATATGTACACAGTTCAGTGCTGTCGGTTTGGCGCAACTGAAATAGAAGCTTTAATTAAATTTGGTTAATGCAAGAAAGCTTTTGGTATAGGTATCAAATTTAATGATAGTGATAGTGATAGTGATAGTGATAGTGATAGTGATAGTGATAGTGATAGTGATAGTGATAGTGATAGTGATAGTGATAGTGATAGTGATAGTGATAGTGATAGTGATAGTGATAGTGATAGAGATAGTGATAGTGATAGTGATAGTGATAGTGATACTGATAGTGATAATGGTAGTGATAGTGATAGTGATAGTGATAGTGATAGTGATAGTGATAGTGATAGTGATAGTGATAGTGATAGTGATAGTGATAGTGATAGTGATAGTGATAGTGATAGTGATAGTGATAGTGATAGTGATAGTGATAGTGATAGTGATAGTGATAGTGATAGTGATAGTGATACTGATGGTGATACTGATAGTGATAGTGGTAGTGATAGTGATAGTGATAGTGATAGTGATAGTAATAGTGATAGTGACAGTGATAGTGATAGTGATAGTGATAGTGATAGTGATAGTGATAGTGATAGTGATAGTGATAGTGATAGTGATAGTGATAGTGATAGTGATAGTGATAGTGATAGTGATAGTGATAGTGATAGTGATAGTAATAGTGATAGTGACAGTGATAGTGATAGTGATAGTGATAGTGATACTGATAGTGATAGTGGTAGTGATAGTGATAGTGATAGTGATAGTGATAGTGATAGTGATACTGATAGTGATAGTGGTAGTGATAGTGATAGTGATAGTGATAGTGATAGTGATAGTGATAGTGATAGTGATAGTGATAGTGATAGTGATAGTGATAGTGATAGTGATAGTGATAGTGACAGTGATAGTGATAGTGATAGTGATAGTGATAGTGATAGTGATAGTGATAGTGATAGTGATAGTGATAGTGATAGTGATAGTGATAGTGGTAGTGATAGTGATAGTGATGCTGATAGTGATAGTGGTAGTGATAGTGAGGAATAAGAGATAAATGATATGAAAAGGAAAAGCAGATGAAGAGGAAGAAAAAGGAGAGAAATGTATAGTAGAATATGGATCTAATATGAAGAGATAGAATCACGTAGACTCTTGGGCAAAAAATCGGCTGCCATGTCTACTAGCAAGTAATATACTTTTTAGCGTATTTAGTAGCCCACTTTCACTGATCGTTGGTACCAAAAAATTATTTGCAAGTGGCAACACTTATGAAGAACCATCCATGAGCCCAATTGGTTATCAGCTTTTACTCGCATAATTGTTGTATACTTTGGTATTTATATTCGCATATATTGTTCTTGTATTTACTCAAACGTGTCTGGTTTTGTGCTTATTTCGTTGCGTTATGACATTGTTCAGTATTTTTTCAGACTGAGTAAATGCTAGGGAAAGTGATTTTTTTCGATTTACATAGCTTGTTGCTAAGTATGTTATTGACTCTGAAATTCCAAAGCGTTTAATAAACTTACAAATGCAAAAGGCGCCGTTAAAGACTCGAAAGACAGGTAGACGGTAGATGCTTGTTTACTGTTGTTGTAGCAACAGTACTTAGGCCGAAATAGTCGGCAAGTACACTACCTCCCATTGCTCAAATAATCACTTTTGTTGGAAATATTTTTGAATCTGATTTAAGAGAAACAATTCATTCTCTAGCAAAGGGGAACATTTCTGATATGAAAATATTCTTATTTCTCAAATTGAAAAAAAAAAATTAAAATTTAAGCTATAAAATTTAACCAAATTTTAAAATCGTAGACTAAATTTTTATGGTCACATATTCTGCTGTCTGTCAAAGGTATACAAAAGTCATTTTGTGAGACCAAATACAAAACATCACTAAACAACAACCACATTGCTTTCATTGACGTTCCTAACCTCAACCGCACAACTGAATTATTGTGAATGATTGAAATTTCGCTTGAATGCCTACCACGAAACTAAATGCGAACAAACAACAACAATGGCAGCAAGTGACGAATAATGAAACACACAAAAAAAAAATAACAACAAAAATACTATGGCGTAGGTACTCATATTTAGGTTGAATGCAAAAATTCCGACAGGTGAAGTGAAATTGATTTCCTTTTCATGTGAAATGTCAATATTAACATACTTAGAAAGTGCCAAAATATGAGGAAATGACAGCGGCTGGGTGTGTACGTTAGATGTAAGAGTGAATAGCCATTGAGGTAACACAATTCCAAGTAGATGCCGCAAGGTGTCTTTTACACAATTCGATAATGTGACCGTTCAGCTTAAAAATGCGTTGTTACTGACAGCGAAATAAAAAGTGGGGGTGGGGCGATAAGCATCACAAAAGGCTATTTCAATAGAGAAATAGTCGATAGCTCAGTAACAATGCAGCACAAAGGCAATAGAGTTTTTTCAAATTCGCAGGAAATATCCCATGTGAAACGTTTAAGTTTTATCAGAATCCAGTGACAACTAATATACCAATGGGTAGGGCAGGTTTTTTAAGGGCTTCCTGTGAAACGGCGAAACTTGGACATATCGAAATATTTATAAAATTCTTGCCAACTCAATGTATAGCCTTGAAACCTATTTTTATGAAAATATCAGAATAGCCAATTGTACTTCAGAGCTTGTAAAATGTTTTTGAGAGTAGTCAATTGTAATTCAGAACTTGTAAAATGTTTTTCAGAATAGTCAATTGTACTTCAGATCTTGTAAAATGTTTTTCAGAATAGCCAATTGTGTTTCGAAGATTGTAAAATGTTTTTCAGAATAGTCATTTGTAATTCAGAAATTGTAAAATGTTTTTCAAAATAGTAAATACTACTTCAGAGTTTGTAAATATTTTTTTAGATAAGTCTTTAGTACTTCACAGCTTGTAAAATTTTTTTCAGCATAGTCGATTGTAAAGATACAAACAACCATATGGCTTCAAACATCTCAACCCCACAATAATTAAAATTTCATAAATAATTGTGCCAAACCACAAAAAATAGCATGAAACCGAAATTATATATCGATTATAATTATTAATAAGCCGACAGCTCAACACACAAATATGTATGGAAGCGACATAATTTAACAAGCCAACAATATTTAGCATTTTGAATAATCCATTAATAATGAGCACGTGAAATTGAAGTCGAAACCATAATGGACTGCTTCATTTGCAAATAAATGATTTCCAATTTGTCGCTAACTCTTTGGTATTTGCAATTATTGTCAGTGGTCGTACTACTCAGGTGTATTGTTGTTGTTAAAGCTATGCTGATTTTGACTGTAAATATTTTATCAAAATAAAAAATGTCAGAAATTACGCCCAATTTGATAAAGATGTCATATGCCTTTCGATTTCATTCGTCATGTGGCCTGCTTGCCCAATTTAGTACCGTAAGAAGTAATAATTTCTAATGGTATAAAAAACTTTGAAATCGATCAAGGCGGTCTGTAGTAAGCACAGCTTAAAAGTATTTACTACCGTAATTTTTTGGTTATTTCGATGCCTGGTCACTCCTACAATTTTTCGTTATATATTTAAAGGAGAGTCACTGTCATTGCCCAGAGACCACCTGATGGAAAAACTTCAATATTTTGTGAACTTCTTGCAAACGCCGGCAACGCTGACAACGCTTGATAGCCAAAACCTAAATATTTTTACAGCGTTCCTATAACAATTTAAATAAAATGAAACAAGTAATGCAATTGTAATGCATTTATGTACGTATTGCAGCAAAGTGCGTTAGACGCTCTTGAGCTGATTGCCTAAGTTTTGCTCGGTCGCCTTTTACATTTTTCAAATGGGAAAACATGGTGGCATTAATGTGAGAAATGGTCAATGGCTTACCCGCTTACATTTACATTGCGTTAAACAATGTTGACAATTTGAACACTTTGTGAATTTAAAAAGCTTACATTTGGCAGCGTCTTTGAAAATTTACTTCCCGTCTAAAAATAAATAAGTCGTTATAGTTATGCTAACAATGCTGGTGGTTATGCGACAAATTACATGGCTTTTCCTATTTAAATATGGAAAATGAAAGTTTTTGTTGGCGTTCGCTGCAATGAGCGTAGTTTTGCATTAGAAAACAACTCGACAATGAAGTGTTAAAACCTCAAAAGATAGGCGTTAAGCGGATAAGCACTATTTTTTTTTTTCAGGCCTTTATGACGTCTATAAATGAGGTTCAGTGCAAGGATATTTTTAAGAAAAATTGTTTAAAGTTTTGAATCGAAAGAAAAGAACAATTTAAAATCAGCCACAATTGTTTTTCTTTTAAATCCATTTCGGAAGCTGATAGACTTCTTCATCAGTGTAATTATGTTTGAAACTTTCCAAGAGTTTTAAATTAGCTCGATTAGTGCATCATCTAGCTACATTTTGTGTACCGAGTTTCAATGCTGTTCTTACTCTTCATATAACCATCCATCGCCGATCTCCTTTTTCGTTTTTGCATCTTCGTATTTTTCGTCCTTGCCAAAAATTTCGCCTCTACCTCTTTCTCTACCTATTCCACTTTACTTTCTCCTTCCAATTCTTAGTATTCATTTCATCTTAACATTTTAATATATATTTATTTTCTACCATTTTGGTTACTATTCATATTTCAATTTCTCCTTCCGTTCCTATTCTAATACCTAATCATATATCAAGTGAAATTTCAAGTCAAAATCGTAATTATGTTTCTACCTTTTCCAATTCCTATTCTTAGTTTTAATTATTTTTCTACTTTCTATTAAAATAACGATTCAAATTCCTATTTCACATCTTATGAATTCCAATTCCTAAATCACTTCCTGTTCCTTTTCCGAACCCAACTACAGTTCTTGTTTGTATTCTTATTGCTCTAATGTTTATTCTTGTTCCAATTCTGATTACAGTTCCTTCTGCTCTTGTTGCTGTTCCTCTTTCTGTTTCTAATTGTGTTGATGTTGCTTTTGCTGTTCCTGTTCCTGGCCCTGTCCCTGTCCCTGTCTCTGTCCCTGTCTCTGTTCCTGCTCCTGGTCCTATTCCTCTTCCTGTTGATGTTCCTGTTTCTATTCCTCTTCCTGTTCCCGGTCCTATTCCGCTTCCTGTTGATGTTCCTGCTCCTATTTTGGATATTTTTACCCCATTTCTCTTCATGTTCCTATTCCTATTTCTATTCCTGCTCTTATTCCTCCACCACTCCTTCCATTTCTTCTTACTTTTTCCCCCCGGCATCTTGGTTTAACTTGTTCATATCTGAGCAACTCGCACTTATGTATCACAAATCCCAAAATTAATAGATTAAATATTTCAACGAACTTATTTAAAAAGCAATTCGTAGCAATTATGTAGCGGCTAATTATGCTAAAGTAAATATTTATGTTACAATTTCGACACAAATCTTTTGAAATTTATTTTCTCTTTTTTTCAAAAATTGTTAAGCATAGAAACATTTGTTGTGTAATTAATCAATTTGCGTATAAATTTGGGTCAAATTCAACATCTAAGTAGGTAGAAATGTAGGAAAGTGATAGGCCACAAAAAAATGCAAAAAAAAAAACAAAAACCATATATGAATGAATAAAACCAACAACAAAAGCTTTAAATACCTGAATGAACCGCATTTCAATTGAGAAATTTTACACCTAATGAAATCTTTATTGAACAACATTAACAATAGAGCTTAACGCCAAATTAGTCATAATAGCACTTTATGCGTAAGATAAGAAAGCAAAAAAGAAAAGTATGGCAAAAAGCTTTGAACACTTGTATTTTTATACTCAGTTGTGCTTAGCAAACAGAACGTGCTCGGGTAGGCGAATGATAGATTGTGTGGATCTAGATATGGATCTATTGAAATAATCAAAGGCAGCGAAAATATTTCTTTGCCAAAACATGCGCCTGAGTATATGACGATTACGCGCGCTTTCATTCCATCTAAGATTACCAAATTTTTCTGAGTTTTTTCTCCAACATTTTTATACATATTTAAAGTGTCAATGGGAAGTTTTCTGTAAACTGTATAATGTTTCAGGTAGTAAGGTGGGGCTGCAGTATTCATGGTATGCCAATAGAAGTACAAAGTTAATAGGAGGGTACAATGTTTAAAGGGAAGAAAGTGTTTGCAAAAGTATCAGCAAGTGCTGTGTTTGCTCTTCAATTCATGGATTAACAAGTTAGCTACAGTCTTGAGCATAAAAACGAGTCTCCTCACATAAATAATTTTTTTTATCTTATTAAATGGATCAGGTTCTGACGATCGTCTTGTTCAAATGTTGTTATTTATTTGTTAATTAGAGAACCTGTGACACTCTATATGTCTTAATTGGTGGCGAGCACTGTTGGCTCTGAGACACTGCTGGTAATTGGCTTCCTCATTTTCATTGTGAAAAACCACCCTTTGGCTTTACAAAACATAAACTATATCTTCGAAATATTTCATAAGTTGATTGAGAATTATAACAGTATGCAATGCAAATGAAATAAACGAAATAAATAACCGTAGCTTATGTCGCTTAAACACCAAGGGTGTGAGCTTCCATCACATTTCAGTTGCATCAGGAGTGTGCGCTGTCAGCAGGTTCTTTGTTCTCTCTTTCTCTCTGCTTGTAGAAGTACCATACCGTGCCAATACTGCTAGATTTATCTCTCTCTCTCTCTCCGCGCTTTGGAAAGCGCAGCAATTCCTAAAACAGACTGCTTTGGCTTTCCTTATTGGATGCTTTCCCAAAATAACGTCTCCCTGCTGAGTTAATACTTTGGTTTATGATTGCGTGCACAATTTTTTTTTGGTACGGTATCCAATATTCTTATACCTAACTGTAGCTGATGCTGTACCTGACAGGTAAATAATATAAAAGTTGGGCGTGCGTAAAAGCGAAATTTGTTCAGCCACATTTTGAGTGCTGCCCAACGACGTGACTTAAAGTTTACATTTGCATGTGTTACGCATGCGCATCCAGACACTTTTAACGATGTTTTCATTTTAGACGACAAACTTTGTTTTTTTTCTTTGTATTTTTTTTTTTTTTTTTTTTGCCTTTGTGTAGTTGTTGCGTTGAAGAGCGCCAAAATGAGGAAAGCACACTGCGCCGACTTTAATCATAATTGCTTCAAAATTATTTTTGCTTAAGTGAAGCGGCGGTCGCTGGGTACCTGTTTTATGATCACTGCGTTTGCGCATTTTTTTCTGTTGGACCACTTTTTTCTGTTTGCACTGAAATGGTGTTTATTTTTTTTGGTTTTTAACTTCATACCTACTTGCATATTTATTTTATTTTATTTGTTTTTTTTTTTTAATTTTTTTGTATGCGCCTCTTTAGTTTATTTATTTTTCGCATTATTTTCAAAAAACGGTTTTACTTTTCTTGTATGATTTGTGTTTTATTTTCGCAGCGTTTACGAGCTGTGCGTGCGCGTCGCTGTGCTCTTTTCTCACCGTAAACGCGCATTTCTATCACTTCATTCACTTTACCTCACTGATGCGTTGCTGCGCAGCTGCTGTAGCAGCGACGCTTGTTTCGTGTGCTGTTGGTGGTATTTTTTGTTTGTTTTTTTGTTGACTTGCTTAACTTTTTTTTTGTTTTATTTTTTTTTTTCTCCCCTTTTTTTGGGTAAAATTGTTTTGTAATGTTTTTTTGTGCGCAACTCTGCCTACCGCATCACCATGGCGTTGTTGTTGGTTTTTTTGTTTTTTTGTTTTCTTTGAAGACCAGTATAAAAGGGTTTCTGTTTTGAGACAAGTACATCAAATTCATCTTAAAGCTCTTAAGTGTTGCACGTACGCGCTAAACGCAACCGATTAACTCAGACGTCGCTTGAAACGAATTTCGCGTTTCCACTTCCGTCATCAAAAATCCTGCCAATTTAGTTATTTTGTGTATAATAATTTCGTTTTGTCGGTTTTTGTGAAAATGAAAGTGTTCGCTATTATCGCATCCACATGCTTGCTCTATGTCAGTTGCGCTTCGGCCGCACCAAGCGTACAAGACAATCGCATTGAGGGTGAGAGTGGTGGTACTTTGGCGCTTGCTGCGCGCTATCTTGGTAGTTGTTTCGAAGCGGAGGATATGACCACTTGTTTGGCGGTGAAAGGTATTACCGCATTAAATCGTGCAGCAAGAAGCAACAACATCGAACTCATCAATGGTGTCTCGTTCAAGAGGTGTGTGATAAAGAAAATATTTTAAATGAATTATGCAAAAGAATTAAAAAAAAAGACTTGTGTGTTATGTCAACTGAAAGACATTGAAAAGAAACTAGAGTGATGTAGCTAACCTATATGGTTGTTTTATAAAATGTGACATTATATAATCCGTAAAACTGTGTGGTCAGACCTTAAAAGTTGCTTACACAATGCGTTTCCAACCAAAAAAAAGTCAACGATTTAGCTAAGAAACTAGCTGTGAATATTTAAGTTTCTCTTTCTAGGGATTATAGCGGATTGTGGTTTACGCATTTTAAGAAGACTTTGGTTTTGTGAACAAGCAAAAAAGCTTGGAGTTAACCTCTTTTCATTCATATTGTGCTACTTTACCCTTCTCGACAAATTTGAGCTTCTTCATCCCTAAGGCTAACAAAATATCGACGTGGTGTCTCTTTCAAACATTGATCTAAAGGCTCAAGTTGTGTTATACAACCAAATAATGGACTTTAATTCTACCCAATGCAATGGAAAAAATGTTCATCCGCAGGAACATCAAGACTCCTTGCAGCGATGTCTTATACCCCCACCACAAACTAATTGTTGATATAGGAACAGCACTTCACCTTGTCTGTTTAGCACGTGAGGGTTATTCCATAGAAAGTGCATTTGTTGAGTAGGCCGCAGTCTGTGAGCATCATTATGTATTGCGAACGAAAGCTCAGACGAACGATTTGTCACCTGATGATATTGTCTAGCAATCGTATTCTCTATAATATTGCAAGCAGGCTAACGAATCATCACTGGGGCGCAACGAACGTTCATTTAGTAATGGAAAATGAGGCTCCTAATTTTTTATAATTGTTTTTGAACATGTTTTAATCCAAAACGTATGATTTAAATGAAATACTTGGTTTTTTTCTGCTTATTTACATATTTAAAAAAAAAATATTTTTTTTTTGATTTACTTTAATATTTTTGTTTTTAATTTCAAAAAAATTTCTTTTTGTTTATTTTGAAGCAGCATTTTTAAAAAAAAAATTTTTTTGTTGTTTCTTACTTTTTTGTTTATTTATTTTGAAGGGGTAACTCAAATATTTTTTTTTTATTTTTAAAAAATTTTTATTGAAAGCTCAATTATTTTTTTTTTTTTTTTGTTATCTCAGATGTTTTTTTTTCAAGCGATAACTAAATTTTTTTTTTCCTTTATTTTAAAAATGTTTATTATTTTTTTTAGATTACTTTTTTTTGTTTATAAATTTTAAAAAGCTGTAACTCAAATTGTTTTTTTCAGCCTAAAAAAATATTTTTTTGGTTACTTGTTCAACATCAAATTTTTTTACAAATACATAGCTTAACTAGCAGCACTAGCAACCAGGGCCTTTGACGTTCTCCTACATTTGGCAGTATTTTAAATAGTGCATACATTTTCTCACTTCATCCCTTCCGCTTTCTCTACCTGCCATCTCTTATTTTCTTTTATTTCTTTTAAGCTCCAATATCCCTTTAGTGTTCTCCTTCTTTGTTCTCTTTCTTCTCGACGATTAGGAGGGTCAACGTTAAGTTTTAGCCATGTAGATACCAGCTAAGATCATCCTCTGGAAGATACCTTTTCCAATTTTTTTTGTCCTATACCTCCGACATTCTACACAACAGGCCTTTGGTTTGATGTTATATATATCTTTTTTAAATAAATGTGGATTCATGAATTGTTGACTTTAACGACTCGATTCTTTATCTACTCAAATCAAACTTATGAACACTTCAACTGTATCTTACAATATTTTCTACTTCTTCCAGGGACTCCGCTTTGCCGGTATCACGCAGCTCCAAAGCTCTGAGTGAAAACGAAATTTATGCACAATTACCCGAAAATGAAGAAGAGCGCAGTGGCCGTTTAATGGACATAGCAATGGAAAATGCTGCAGATTTCCTTGGTTCACACAGTCTGGAAATGAAAATTCCCACTGAAGCTACACAAGAAGTAGCGCGCGCGCTTGATGAAGGTAAAAATGAGTGTTTCCAAAAATTGATTTAACTGGATAACTTACAATGATTCTCTTTATACTCAAAGGACGCGGTAAATTGAAGAAAATGATGGGCCCATTCGCACTTGCCATTGGCGCTAAACTCTTCGCTGTGGTACCTATTCTGCTTGGCGGTTTGGCTTTACTCACCTTTAAGGCTGTTGTTGTGGCTAAGATTGCTTTGGTCTTGGCTTTGATTGTTAGCGGTTCACGTCTTTTCGGTGGTTTAGGTAGCAAATTTGGTGGCGCTCTTGGTGGTGGCTACAATTCGGGTTGGGCAGCGCCCAGCACTGGCGGTTGGTCGTCTGGAGCTGCTTCATCTTACCCCTATGCGCGTAGCTTAGAGGCTCAACAATTAGCTTATGGAGGACAAACAAAAGTGGAGGAAGAAGAACTTGAACAGAAACAGCACTAGATTTTAAATAGAGCCGATATGTTCAGTATTGCATGGGAAATGCCAAAAATGTGCCTTCACTTAATTATAATGCTTATTTTATAGTTTGTAATAATTTATTGAGAAAAAAAGTTAATTAAATATATATACATAAATGCTACGATTATTAAATAGTGTTCTTTAATTATTTAAAATTTAATATTTTCAGTAAAACTGTATAAAAGTTATTTGGAATTGCAAAGGACTTGAAATTTGAAACTTGTTGGAAGAAAGTTCCGCTAGATGGCGCTGAATTTCAAATCTCATATTTATTAAGTTTCAAAGAGATTTTTCAATAATTCGTTTATTTATATCAATTAGTTATTTAAGCAGTAGCCGTTTTTTTTTTATCAACATGGTATATATGTACATTAGGGTGTGTCATCTTCAGGCAATATTTTCTCTTTCTTCTCCCTGAAATTAGGCTAACTAAAAATGTTACGAATGTAAGTTTACAAGGGCAGAAAATAAATTGTTTAAATCGCTTTCTTGTAAGACGTTTCTCTGCTTCTGTACATTTGTTTAAATAGAGAATACCCTAATATATCGCTCTTGTTACGTTAAAGTGTAACCACTCAAAATTTCCAAATTTTAGTTTTTTGCAAGAAAATAATGTGCAGTGGTCATCTCTACAGACTGTAAAAATCGTTCAGTGATTTGTCTAGTCTTTCGTTGAAAAAATCGTTATGACTCTCCCTTTGTTTTCAGAATGACTTCTTTCGACTCAACTAAAGAGTAACATTTTTAGTTGCCTCCAAGTGTTTTATCAAATTCGTTCGTTAGTGTATCACATAAAGTGTAACATTTTCAATTGTGCCTATTTACAACAAATCATATTTATCAATTCCAGTGAGAATTTTCAGTTAAACAGAGACAACTCAAAATAATACCACTATGTACATAAAAAAAATTTCAGGAAAAGAGTAATAACTCAAAAATTTTGTTATTTTCGTGCAAATACTAAACAAATAAAAATGAAACAACGGTTATACTATTTTTAATGATATTTTCGTGCAATTACATTGTTTTTTCTCTGTAATATATTATTAATATTTACGGAAACAGTTTGTCGTCTCTACTGAAAATGTTCAAATTTTGAGTTGTTACACTTTAACGTAACATATAGCAAACGAAAAAGAAATTTCATAGAAATCGAAAGCATGGTAATAGAATTTGGGACAATAAGTAGCAATGAACACACACATCACATATGCATGTATGTGTATAAGGCCATTAAAGCTAACGGATCAGAATGTCAATTACCCACACAAGCAAGTGGCATTAAACAAAACTTGCGGAGGAGCGGGTAATATACTTTTCTTAATAGCAACACACATTTTGGTAAAATGATTTATAAGCAGCTCACTGAGGAATTTCTGCATAATTACCCTACAAAAAATTTAGTATGTTTTTACAGGGCATAAGGAATACCGTAACAGCACCCAAAAAAATTTATTATGATATATTTCTCTTTTCTTCAATCGCTACATCTACCGCCAACCACACTCTATTTTTATCACTACCTCTTCCTTTTCATGGCTATTCTCTACTTTCTTAACTCACCTCTAAATCAGCTTTTATCTCTTCTTCTACCACTATTTCTCTCTTACTCTCTTACTTTTACTTTGTAACTAACCATAAACCTGTCCGAATATTTTCTCCTTCCCACTTGTTATAAAACTTGCTCTCACGCTTTTACTCTCATTGTTTTGCATTGTACTGTGTCTTCCTCGTTCCTGTTCTTGATCTCTTAAATAAGCTCATTATATGTATATCAGATCCCTCAATATTATGCTTCCTTCGGATCCATATTCGATGAAAAACTGTCTATATGCCAAAATATACAAATTTATTGTGCTTTAAGCTGAAGAGGTAAACGTTCTCAAGTCCCTCGAATCGTTGTGTTTTATTATTCCTTATCTCGTTGCAGCTGTTTCCTTGTAAAAAAATTTCAAAACCCCAAAAGTCCCGATATAACTAGTATGAAGGAAATCTAAAAATGCAGACACCGTAAAAACCACGGGACCCACAATTTTTCATCCCTAGTATATACATACATACAGCTATATGGTACACCATCAAAATATTAATCAAGTTAACAGACTTTCATAGTAACAAATGAAAATAGAAATTATTACGCAGACACTCAAGGGACTTTATGTAAAAGAATTTGGAACAGACCGTAAAATTGCGTTCGGTTTGGGGCGTGGTGGCGCGTTGGATGTTTCGTTGCTGAGCAATCATAATTGAATAGAATCACGTACGTGCACCTGTAAATGAATATGCGTGTGTGTATGGGTTTGTGTGTGTGCGTGCTTGTGACATATAAACTCAATAGCATTCATTGTGCATATTAATTGCATATTAAACAACAACAAATTTCACTTAAAATAGGACAAGTTGTAACCAATAACTTTGTCACTGCCATGGCTAAAGAGATATGAGCTCACGACTTCCCTTTCGTTTGGCACAGGTGTAACAACAACAACATATGGTAGAAATAGTCGTGCTGCTCAAAGTAATGATATGACAAGAAGTTAGCCCAGACGCTTCATTTGGCATTTGATGGTGACAATATTAAAATTTACAACATATATTGTTGTTGTTTTTCTTTGGTTGTATTTGTGGAAAAAAGAAGCCAAGCCAAGTCAAACAAACTGTATAACCAAAAAATCGAAAAAGCGGAAGGCAACGTCGAAATTGCGTAGACTTCAATAGCCAAAAGGAACGACAAATTGAACCTAAAATAAGATACCCAGTTGCGTGCAAAACAAATATTTGAAAAATTCGTACCTTACTAGATACTTAGGTATACCCGACTTCAAACAATATAAACAGTGTTGCCGTTTTTGGTTATTTTTACCCAAAATTGGTGATTTCTCTCACTTTAAAGTGTTTTTGGTAAATTGGCAATTTTTTCCCTCGGTTTGGTAATTATTTCCCCCGTTTTGATAATTTTTTCCCCCCGTTTGGTAATTTTTTCTCCCGTATGGTAATTTTTTTTCCTCTTTTTGGCAATTTTTTCCCCGTGGTTGTTAATTTTTTTCCCTTTTTGGTAAATTTTTCCCTCGGTTTGGTAATTATTTCCCCCGTTTTGGTAATTTTTTCTCCCGTATGGTAATTTGTTTTCCTCTTTTTGGCAATTTTTTCCCCGTGGTTGTTAATTTGTTTCCCTTTTTGGTAAATTTTTCTATCGGTTTGGTAATTATTTCCCCCGTTTTGGTAATTTTTCCCCCCCGTTTTGTAATTTTTTTCCGTTTGGTGATTTTTTCTCCCGTATGGTAATTTTTTTGGCCTGTTTGGCAATTTCTTCCCCGTGGTTGTTAAGTTTTTTCCCTGTGTGGTAATTTTTTTCCTCTTTTTGGCAATTTTTTCCCCGTGGTTGTTAATTTTTTTCCCTGTTTGGTAAATTTTTCCCTCTGCTTGGTAAATTTTTCCCTCTGTTTGGTAATTTTTTCTCAAAAATTTAATTCCACCAAGGTAAGCGAAAATTATTAATCTGCTTTTATGTTGAATCTCTTACAACTGGGTATATAAAAACACAACAATCTTCTATCAAGCGACAATTTTAATTTTGTTAAGTTATTTATAATGCATTGCTGCGTACTTGACTATTGATTATGGCGCTTTTACCCGCAAAATGTGCATGCTTGTTGTTGTTGCTAATTTTTGTACTTTACATACTTTCTTGTAGCTTTTGCCGATTTCTAGTAGACAAAATAGGAATTGGAAAAAGTTGGAACATTTTTTTTTTTGCTAACGCATTGCCTAAACCATACCGACGCTGACAGCATAGAGGCCTTACTCCCCCCCCAACCACGTAAAATCTAAAACCTACAAAAAAACTTCAATTCGACTTTGTTGCAATTCGATTTTTATACATACTTAGATTCACCTCGTATAAATACTCGTGCTTGGCACTTAATCAATCACAAACCAATTTCAACTTTCAAACGGTCTGTGTTGTGGTGTGTGAACAAACGATTTAATTTAATTAATTTTACTAAAATAACTAAATAAAAAAATATATTTTGTTGTATTGCAACAAAACGAAAAACCTAAAAAAAAAAAAAACAAAATTTCATATAAATCAAAAAATGTGTTCGAAATACGTTTGTGTTCTACTCGTCGCCGCTTCCTTCGTTTGCAGTGTTGCCGCTCTACCCTCACAACAACAGCTGGATAACAGTGAAAAGGATGTTATTGGTTTGATCAATAGAATAGACAGCGCTGAAACGTTGCCACTATTCGGTGGTTTGCGCGTTGAACGTGCTGAAACGGGACGTCAATTTGGTGGCTCGGCTATGGGCGTTGAAACGGTTGAAGATCGTGTAGAACGCTATTTGGCTACACACGAATTGAACATCGGTCTGAACAGTGATGATGATGAAACGGAGAGCGAATATGCTGGTCGTGCCATGGAGGGTAAGCAAGTTGATGTTATGAGATTAGCAAAAAAAAAAGGAAAAGGGAAACAGTGAAGCGAAAAGGAAGTAGTTATCATTGTAATAGTGGTTCTTAATATTTTTTGTTCATCTATCTAGATGTTTGTACGCTCATCACTCAGCAACCACTTTATAGAATTGAATGCAATCTCTAGCAGTGCATTTTTAGGTGTTTTACTTAAAGCTTAGAACGCATTTTAGGGCAAGGAAGTGTGTTAGTACCTATACAGTAGTGGCAAAAGAAATAAGTTCAAATTTTCAAAATTAAATAAGGCGATACAAAACGATTACATTGTAAATCTAATACAAATTATAAATTTTTTTTTTTTTTTTTTGTAGTAAAATAGATCTGCGTCATATTACTGTTGTAAATTTTTTTTAGTGATAGAATTTTCTTGCAACAATAAACTTATAAGCCGCTTATGTTACCAGCTAAATCAGTGACATTCAGCTTCTTTGCCAATCTCACAAATAATTCTGTAAATATATGTATCTCGGTCACACATCTTTCCAATTGTGACATAAATCGTTCGATACAGCATAAAACCAATCATAATGCCCGTTATAGTTGTCGCTGAATGCTTATGAAACAGAAGGATGTAGCATGGCATAATTTTCAAGATGAAGCTTTTGTTCTATTTCTTTTTTTCTTGAACTTTAGCATCACCTTAATTGAGTAATGAAAGTAACTGTAATTACGGTCTTACGTATTTGCATTGCATAGATTGACGTTACTGCAATACCGATTGCGAATTAAGTTAGTACAAGCTAGAGATGTAAATTTTTAGATTTTTGGATTACCGGAATTTTCGGAGCTAATTTTATCAAAAAAAAACATTTTTTTTAATTCTTTGAATATTTCTATTTTCTTTCTTCTAAGGAATATTTTTAACGCAATATTCAAATTAAATTTTGTTAAGAAAGTTGACCTATGAGAAAACGGCCATTTTGTCCGGCTTACCAACTCTTTCTTATAACTTCCTAAAGAATTTAAAATATACAAAAATATTCCAATATATTTCTTTAGAAAGTACACATATTAATTCCTTAGTACGATATTTCAAATACCGCAAACTCCTAGATTTCTTTCCTGCAATCGCGGTATTATAGTAACATAAAAAACCAAACCATTTCGGGATTAGCTTCATTAGCACACTAATGTGTAAATCTGCATACTCGCACATACATTCATTGATCGACTAGAAAATAGAATGTACGCACTGCGTAGCTATGTATGTATGTATGTGCTTTCATAAGAATTGGTGCTTAGATAGCGCTTCATCTCTTATATATTTTTTTGTTACCTCATAATTGTATAGATCTTGTGCTTCGGTTAGATACCCGGCAATGAAATCAACTATGTATTTGTAAAGTACCTTAAAACTATGTAAAAATTCGCGCAACTCCCAATTTCCGTCACAATCTTTGCATTGATTTGGTTTATCCTTCACCAAGCTTTGATATCCTGTGACACATTACCTTTGGAACAGTAAGAATAGCTTGGTTTTTATAGGGAATGCCATGCCCAATTTTCCGATAACTCCGATTTGAGTACCGTATTAATATCGTATGTCTCCATACCAACTTTCAGGATCTCAACATGAACCCTTTAAAATATATTAAGACTGTAATATGTAGGTCTTTAATGGTGTTGAGGATAGGGCTCCCTAAGCTGCAACGCAGTTTAAAATTTTTCGTTTATTCAAAATTCCTCTTTTTTGGACTAGTTTGGGAGCAGGTTGATAGCAGTAAAGAAAAAAAGTCCAGACTAAATTGTCAATTTACCTGTAGGGTATACATATGTACATACATATGTATACAATATGTATATGCTCGATACAATTTTATTTTCTGCGCCAATGGCATTAACCATAGCACATAGGCTGCATGTCAGAAATGAAGATGAATAAAGAACATAGAACAGATTAAGTGCCGTATACCGTTCGAGACACTGCTTGTAAATACATATTTTATTCTTAGGTTTTGATACTGATTCAAATGCTTGAAATAAAGCTTTTCGCTGGTATAAGAAGGAAGGAAAAACTATTTTTTTTTTATAATAATACTTACTTATCGCAGATCAAAATGACCCCCCCCCCTGCTGTAAAGTGTCACAAATATGCAAAACAAAAATTTTAATAAAAAACAACGGAGAGGTATAATTGATCACAGTGGGCCATAATTGATTTCTCTCATAGATGAGAAACGTCAATTTCAAGTTATGTGGCATAATTTTAGGAAAAGAAGAAGGACATGCTTGTGAAGTACCTATCCATTTAAATTTCAGCTTCACGACTTGAATTTCAACGCCTACGAATAGCATATAGAGGACAAATAGTGCCTAAAAGTATACAGCCCACTTGTATTTAGTAGCAATTTGACCATGGCTAAAAAGCGCACCCCTTCAAACTAAAAAAAAAAGTATTTTTTTTTCGTTGATTTTTATACATAGTTCGCTCGACCTTTGCTTGCTTTTGTTTTTATCATTTGGCCCTTGGCAGGGTTTTTTTTAATCATTTCCCATTTTTGTAGCCCTGCGTAGAAATTATAGCATGCACTTAGGCGCTTCGAAATTGCATTTCAATTTATGGAAACGTATACCAGCATGCAACTTTCGGGTATACCCTGCAGTGAAATACCCAGAAACAAATAAGAGCAGATGTTTGTAATTACGAGTAGAAGTAGAAGAGATATCGAAATACTCAGAACGATGAGCTGAGTAGAGATAATAATCATTCCAATTTGAATGCAAGCTAGTTCAGAGCTAAAATTTGGTGTGTCGGGACAAAAGAGATCGGACAAATTTAATGTATAGCTTCCATGGTCCAGTGAACTGGTGAAAAAATTTTTTCCCTTATAGGTATAGTTGGAATAAGCCGATTTCCATTTCTGTCACTTACTTTTAGGCGTTCAAAGTAAACTTGTAGGACCCTATCTGTAGGGGAACAAAGGGAATCTGTACGACACTGCCGAAACGAAATCACCTTAAGGCCTTTAGAAATGAAAAAATATGAATATAACTGAAAACGGGACAGCTCGAATTACTTGAAAAGTTTTAATTAATACATTGAAACAAATTAGCTTTCAGCCATCTCAGTGCTACATTTCCACATTTTTTAAGTTGTTCATAAAGTTCAACACCCACCAGTGTTTTGTTTGCATTTCAACAACTGGTTCATTCTGTTGGAAAAGTTTGTTGGACTTTTGCTGTCGTTTATGTACTAAGTTGTTAGCATATTACATTTGCATACTTTTAGGTTGTACGCTCACAAAGTCTCAAGAAAATATGTGTGCACATTTCTTACTTTCACTGGCTTAAATTCAAAAGCAACCCTGTAAAAAACCGAAATACTCCGTTCCATACTCCATAGAGTACTCCTTAAGTAGTATCGGAGTACTCCAACACTTATCCTCGCTCATATAAAAAAGGTGGTCCAATTTATATGACGATGTTCGGTAATTGGATCACCTAATCCGACTCGGAGTACTCCATTTCTTTGCTTTAGAATACTCTATAGACCACCTACATGAGAGTAATCCCAAAATACTCCTATTGGATTACTCTATGGAGTATTCAACAGCAAAGCGAGAGAGGGAGTAGGTTGTCCTCAAAAAGAACATATACTCCCTCTCTCGCTTTACTGCAGAGTACTCTATAGAGTAATCTTTTGGCAGCATTTTCAAAGTACTCTCAATTAGGTGTTCCATAGACTATTCAGCAGGGTGCTCCGATATGGATTAGGTGATCCAATCACCGAACATGGGCTTATAAATTGGACCACCTTTTTGTATGAATGAGGATAAGTGTTGGAGTACTCCGATGCTCCAACGTTTTTTACAGGGAAGCTTACATTCAATGTGAAAGCATGCAGGGTTGCCAAATTAGGCGATTTTTATGTAGTAAATAAATATTATAATTGAGCCTTTTTCATTTCTCGCAAAAAATATTTTATGTTTCAAATATTGTAGTCAATACATGTAGTTGGGGATCGTGTGCTTACATACTATAAACAAGCCCAAAGGTTCAAATTTCCTTGTAGGTGGCATCATTATTCAATCAATGAATCAATAGAATAATCAAAACATAGACTAAAGTATGCAATTGCCGAAAATATCTCCGGCTTTGATCTCAATTGCGAATCAGCAAAACTGCAAACTTTACAGGAGTAATTAAGAGTAAAATTTGAATCGATAGAAAATTTCTTTATTTTTAAAAAATGTTTCACTGGGTAAAGGAAATATTTGATTTAAAAACAACCGCCGCCAGATGGTACGTGAATCGCTATTATAATCCAATTCGGCTGGTATTTAAAATACATATTTATTTCCGAACTAAAGATTTTGTTTTTTGAAGAAAAGATATTTACGGACCAATTTGGCTGTGTTTGATATGTCAACATATAAAATATAAAATTTCATAAAAATATATTTTTGAAAAAAACGGATAATAACTGATTTAAGTCCACTGAGCAGTCGAATTGTTTGCAATTAGTGCGTTTTAAAATTTTTTACCATAATTTTCTTTTATTTATTATTTTTTTACTGGGATTTTTTTTCTACATGTGCTTGTAAATAAATATGTTGACATATTAAAAATAACTAGTATATCCCGTGGTCGAAATTCGACCACCTTAAATTAGTTTAACTTATTAAATCCTCTGTTCGCATTTTTCTCCAGTACCTAATAGGAGATGGCAAAAACGGTACTTAGTAATGTTTGAAAGTCCACCATCAGACCCACCACTCCTTTCATATTCCGTCAATATTTCAATAAACAAAATTAAATTTCATGGACATATACCAACAACATAGTTAGACTTATAATATATATAATGGTCACATAGAATGATGCCATATCGAACAAAATTGGCCATATGGGTTGAAAGGAATGAAAGTTCATTTTGAGATTCCGTTAACTTCTTAACATTAGCCTGTTTCCAAATTGTGTTTTTTTTTTGGTATACAGACAGTTTTCTCAATTTTTCTTTTAGTTGTAGATTTTTTGAAGTCTTACAACTTTTTTTCGTCAAATTCAACTCGGAAATATTGAAAACACATAACCTAACTGGCCCAATTTAGCCTAAATATGTAAGGATTCCGGTTATATGTCGACTCTTTTACAAATTAAAATTTTTAGGAAGAAAATAGTTGATGTCTTTAGGAAAATTAACGCGATTTCAAATTATTTCGTGAATATAAAATTGAAGAAGCTACAAACTGTGTTTTTACTTTTTGTATATTAAATATGATATATTTCTTAAAAAATATATATTGATAAATTGAAATAAGTTTTTAGCTTTTTTTTAAAAAAAATTTGGTTTTTTCACTCCAAAACAGATGTCGTAAACAGAAAAATATTGAAATATTGGGTTATATGTCGACTCTTTTACAAATTAAAATTTTTAGGAAGAAAATAGTTGATGTCTTTAGGAAAATTAACGCGATTTCAAATTATTTCGTGAATATAAAATTGAAGAAGCTACAAACTGTGTTTTTACTTTTTCCATATTAAGTATGATATATTTCTTAAAAAATATAAATTGATAAATTGGAATAATTATTTATATTTTTTCAAAAAATTTGTGTTTTTCACTCCAAGATAGATGTCATAAACATAATAAACAGAAAAATATTGGATTACAAATATAATAAATTAAAAAAAAAAATATAATAAAAAGTTTTCGTATATTTTAAGGCAAATTCAATTTAGTAAAAAAAAAAAAAAAACTTAACCTGCCCTGTACACTTCCTTGAACCTACGAACGAACTGCTGTATGTACAACAAAACAGTCAGATACTGTACTTAACAGCTTTGGGTTTTGGTGAAAACTTTGATGAATTATTACAAATTAATGAAGCATTTTTTGTTAAATATAATATGCCTATGCAAAGCTCCTGGCCCATGAAAACATATCAAAATATATAATAATTGGAGTTATGCATTTTTTTATGAGATACACTCTGGCAATTGATTGTATGGAAAAAATGTTAGCCTATTAATATATAGATAACTGGTATGTCTTAATAATGCATCAAATTGTACTATCTCGATATACCTAAGTGGCAAGCACTATTTGAGCTCTTAAGCTGCTTTACAACTTTTGCAAAATTTAAATATCAAGCAAAAAGTGTTGCATAGTTACAGGCGCCAACAGTTAGTACTGTCAAATAGCTATAACTATCATGAATGAGCATGGTTGTTAAAGTATTTTGTTACATTTACTTAGCAGTACTCTTTTACACTTTTTCGCTTTTAACTTTTTGCTTATTCAGTAGGAGCATTAAGCGACATCTTACTGAAAATATAAACTACTTAAATATTTATTTTCTTTATAGAGTCACGTAGCAAGAAAATGAAGAAAATGTTGCTGCCATTGCTTTTGATCTTGAAATTGAAGAAGGCTGTGCTTTGTAAACTTGCTTTCAGCGTTATTAAATTCATCTCACTGAAGAGTTTGGCAATTTCTATACTCGCTTTGATACTTGCTGGTGCGTAGTAATTAATAAACTTTTATTATTTAAAATGTATTTAATTATGTTTTGCATGTTGTTCGTACGCTAGGTGCCACTTTCTTCAAGGATTTGTTGGGTAAGAAGAAGGAACACATCACCACCGCCTACATTACTGGCAGCCCATTGAATGCCGAAATTGTGCACTCAGACTGGAATCGTAATGGACAAGCTGCTGCCAATGATTTGGCCTACAATCAATATGGTTTGGCACAACCCTACTAAATACTTACTTAATTGTTTGGCATATAATAATAAATGAGAACATAAATAATGACACAAGGCGATGCCAGCATATTTCTAGCTTTTCTACGCACATTTCCTTTACTTCCTTTTCAATTTTCTCAAATTTTTCTAATAACTTTCGCAACTCTTTCACTCCCTCTCCTCTCTACTTTCATAAGAATGACTAAATTTTAGTTTTTATTTATAGTAATTAGTATATTTATAAATATTTATTTTGTAGACGAGTAGGTATTTAGTTTTTAGTTAGTGAAAACTATGCGATACCAAAAAATTAAAAACAAAAAAATGCAAATGCAAAAAGTGCAAAAAATTTAAAAGTAAAAAAAAATGTGCAAAAAAAAATAATAATAATAAAGAAAACGAATAATATTTATTTAAAAAAAAATACATGTAAATACATCTTTTACTTGTACTCATAGTGGCCATCATCAATTCAAGTTATCAACCAATCAGTCAGCTGTGTCATAGTCAATGTTTACTTTGTATAACAAATATGTTTGCTACTTATTTAGTTTAATAGGCAATAAATATTTATTTTAGTTAATTTGCAAATATATTTTGTTAAAATGTTTAGAATTCATTTAAACTCAGGTTAAATTGCGCTTCGAACTAACACATATGTATGTGAATATATAATTTATTAAGCAATCAATTTGTTCATATTCATTTTGTGTTGTTTAGTAGCACTCTGTATCACTTTTCGTTTTATTTGCTATTTATAATGCAAAATATGTTTTCGTTATAATAGAAATACAATCAAATAGAATTGAATAATAAAAGTTCATTAAATATGCAAAAATATTTGTATTTGTTTGAGTGAATTTGGGTTTTGCGAAGCAAGAAGAAGAAATATAACGGACTTCCATTTAAAGTGGTAGGTAAGGTTCAAGAGAGCTCCTGCTTGAACACTCCAACAACTTACTTTACTTTACCTGTGATTGGTGTAGAATGCAGCCGGACAGTCGCAAAGGCCTCCAATGCTAGCTCTGAACACTTCGTTTATGTTGAACTGTTCGCAATTGTTTGAGCATGTTCTATCGAGAGACCAATTGTACCCATTTATACCCGAACTAAAGGGCTAATTCACTTTCTACAAAAACATGTACTTCTAACTCCTGTAAGTATGCTACAAAACTGAAAGTGGCTTAGACTCCTTCAAGTATGCTGCACAAATATAAATTTACTTAGATGTTGTAAAGAAATTGAATTCTTATATCATATATCACAAATCTCCCTACAAAAAAATAAAAATAAAAATAAAAACCAAAGGTATATTAAATCCATGTTTGAATATCTTCCAAGTGGACCAGGTTGATTGACTTCGAAACAATATCCCAACAACCGACTATAATGTCCAACTACGGCAGACTCAGTCTCTTTAATATCGGGTATTGTGCGCATAGTAGAAAAGCTGATTGGGCCTTCTCAGACCTAGTAAGTCAAACATCTAACAAATCATAGTGACACCCAAATACTGTTGAACACACGTGTTAGGAAAATCGACACACACTATCTCTATGTAGATCCCAAACCCACTTTTGAGAATGCGAAAAGTCCAATTATTCTCTCGAAAAACAAAGCTCACGCTTATACAATTAAGTCTCTCATCATAACTGTTTGAATGTATGTAAATAAAAGTTCTTCATACACATTATATGATGACCTACACGAGCTTCAATCAGCAGACATCGTTGTCACAGTTAAGTACCATTGTATTTTCCTTCAAATCGAAATATGTATTGTGCTTAAAGCAGTTACAACCATTTGCGAGTGATTAAGCTGGCACGTAAGTAGGGCAGTTAATTAATTTAAAAGAAAAATTAAGCGTAATGTAGTTAAGGGTTAATGTGGGTGGCTGTAAGCGACCAACAATTGATTTTTTTTTTTTTTTTTTTTTTTGAATGCTTTATTATTATAAGCCTTGAAAAAAATAATTCATTTTAATTGAAAATGCAAAATAAACAGAACCAAATAGCATAACGTAGTGTCAAAGATGGGCATACTTATACTAATAGTGGTAGAAATTGGAATTGCCCTTCCATACTCGTGCAGGCATACAAGATCACAATTCGCGTAAAAAAAGGGTTCCTCTCCCTTACTCAAAATCTAACTAATTTAACTTCGTTTTCCAAAATTTCCTTATTGTGTGGAGTGTTATGTTGAGACTATTCACGTTTCCAAACGCTCCCATCGACAAATTCATAATAGAAAAATTAATACGAATTTATTTCAAAAGTTTCAAAAAAAAGGGGCGCTCTAACTTTGATATATGTTTTATATATATTTAAGACACCTTTCTAAAAAAAATTTGTTTTAAAAAACCCTTCAAGAGGTTTGTATCTCAGTTAAAAATTTTTTTTATATTTGAGTGTACATATATAAAACTTTGACCGCAAATAGCTTCGAAAGCTGATTGAAATACCGTAATAATCACAGCATAAAAGTAGCTACCTTAAATTTTAAATATTTCGATAACTTACCACGCCCACAATTTTTCAAAAATGCAGTTTCTAAAAATTAAATCGTATTTGAGAGTGCAAAATTTTACCAAAATCTGACAGGGTCGTGCTCAAAATGTGCATCTTTATATAAATGTTCATTCATCATAAACTGTACATTAATTATTTTTTTAGTCATCATTGTTGTGCCACCACATAATCACGAATATCACAAACTTTTGCGCTATGATTGCGACATGTAACAATTGCTTATTCTGCTAAATAATACCTACAATTACAAAACGCGTAACCGGCAAACCAATCAATCCTGCTCTACCTCAGTACATTCAAGAATACTCAGAAACCATCGTTTACGCAAGGAAAATCTTGCTTGTTTGCTGACTTTTGCAATTAGTGACTAATTAATTTGCTTCACTTTTTTTTTTTATTTTTTTTTTTCCTGCACTTTCCACTTTGCTTGCAACGTTTTCTACTTTTCCGAATGTTCATCTTCTATGTGTTCCCAAGTTGCGTTGTTTACTCACTGTCAATGCTCAAGTTTTAAGTCCAATTTTGTTACTAATTTGTTGTTATGTGTAGCAAATAATTTCGTCTACCTTTGGTTTCTGTCATTCTCCTCATCGTAATTGTTGTTGTTAATTACTTTTGCTTTTATTATTTTGCGGTTATGGCATTGGTTCGCAATTCTCCCCTACCACAGAAACATATCTACCTTCATCCGTATACAATCTATATTATACATACATACATATGTACAAGTAATATTGACTTTTATAAGGGAAAGTGTCGGAAGGGCGTTACAAGTCAATCTCCTTCTCTTTGTTTTTGTAGCAACAAAGTTTACTTTCATTTTCAATAAATTTTCTCTAAACCAAATGCCGCATTTATTGGATAATGGTTTTAGTGGTTTGGACTAGCCAGCCAAATAATATACACTTGACTGAGTTTTAGAAATTGTCTGTGTATTCAAAAATATGGACTGTTACTCTTTTCTATACTTTAAGATACATGCTATTACTTTTGCTTTGGCTAGTTAATAATTTTTAATTGTTTTTGTCAGTTTTCCATGCAAGTTTATTGCTTCTGCTGTAGTCTGTAGCGCGATTCTTAGCCGCAGTCCGTCAATCAAAAACTTATTTTTACAGTAATTATGGTCAAATTAGCAAAAGTGTTTCAATTTGTTCCGAGCCTCTCTATCCTCTTTCAATGTTTGAGTATAAAGGGTGGGACGAAATAAAATTTACTTAATACATATGTACATATTTAGTTTAATTCAGAAAATTGATTAAAATAAAACAAAAAAAAAATAAAATAAAAGAAAATGGAATAAAATAAAATAAAACAAAACAAAACAAAACAAAATAAAATAAAATAAAATTAAATAAAATTAAATAAAATTAAATAAAATAAAATAAAGTAAAATAAAATAAAATAAAATAAAATAAAATAAAATAAAATAAAATAAAATAAAATAAAATAAAATAAAATAAAATAAAGTAAAATAAAATAAAATAAAATAAAATAAAATAAAATAAAATAAAATAAAATAAAATAAAATAAAATAAAATAAAATAAAATAAAATAAAATAAAATAAAATAAAATAAAATTAAATTAAATTAAATTAAATTAAATTAAATGAATTGAAATAAAATGAAATAAAATAAAATAAAATAAAATAAAATTAAATCAAATCAAATCAAATCAAATCAAATAAAATAAAATAAAATAAAATTAAATTAAATTAAATTAAATTAAATTAAATTGAATAAAATAAAATAAAATAAAATAAAATAAAATAAAATAAAATAAAATAAAATAAAATAAAATAAAATAAAATAAAGTTAAATTAAATTAAATTAAATTAAATAAAATAAAATTAAATTTAAAAAAATAAAATAAAATAAAATAAAACAAAGTAAAATAAAATAAAATAAAATAAAACAAAGTAAAATAAAATAAAATAAAATAAAATAAAATAAAATAAAATAAAATAAAATAAAATAAAATAAAATAAAATAAAATAAAATAAAATAAAATAAAATAAAATAAAGTTAAATTAAATTAAATTAAATTAAATTAAATAAAATAAAATAAAATTAAATTTAAAAAAATAAAATAAAATAAAATAAAACAAAGTAAAATAAAATAAAATAAAATAAAACAAAGTAAAATAAAATAAAATAAAATAAAATAAAATAAAATAAAATAAAATATAATAAAATAAAATAAAATAAAATAAAATAAAATAAAATAAAATAAAATAAAATAAAATAAAATAAAATAAAATAAAATAAAATAAAATAAAATAAAATAAAATAAAATAAAATAAAATAAAATAAAATAAAATAAAATAAAATAAAATAAAATAAAATAAAATAAAATAAAATAAAATAAAATAAAGTAAAATAAAATAAAATAAAGTAAAATAAATGAAGAAAATGCAAGACACATCACGGTAGTTATCCTACACCTCACAAAAGATGAGTTTAATGTGTTGTTTCACTCAAACACAGACTCACTTCTTTTTCAATTATATATTTATTTCCAATTTTGTATTTTAATAGCACTTTTGTCACACCCTTTCAAACTTGCGATTAACGCCATCAAGCCTAATGTGCCACAATATTTACCTTCTCTCAATATTCCCTTCATTTATTGGTCAGTTCCGCTGTGCGTCCACAGTGAAAGGTATGCAGATGTATGTGTGAAAGTTTGTTTATTAATTTTTTTTGTTTTCTGTTTTAGCTGCTACCATTTTCCGCATCATTTTGATAATTTCTTTTTGAACTTTTTACCGCAATTTCCCTTGCAATCCACTTATTATCGTATAAAATTCAGATCGCTTCCATGTCGATCACCAGTTGTTAGTTAGTTATTGTGTGATAAACAACGGCGACCAACTCGACCTCAACGCCAGCTGCTTCAGACAATCTAGGCAGTACAAAATTTCTTAACTCGGCATCACGTCAACGTCAATCAACGTTATGCTACTTCAGAGGAATATCGAATATTTACTCTTTTTGGGATTTTTCATTTTACTTTTGAAAATGGCGAATGCAGCCACTCTGCCGGAGGATATCGTTAGTGAAAACAGTATTAATGCACCACCACCTGCCTCACATGCTACATCCACAACAAAAACAACAAGAAATACACATGAAAGCAAACATGATGGCATGAAACGTGCATTCGGCGAATGTCAGACGCAAATGAGTTGGATGTGTTTGAAGCTAGAATTTGTGAAAATTATGGAACGTTTAACGGAAAAGGAAGAATTGTCGCTCACGTCTGGTGTTAGTATAGTGAAGGATGTGAATGCAGCCGAAGTAAAAAGCAACAATTTAATGGCGGGTAAGTGAGGAAATGAGCCGTGAAGCCGAAGTTGTGTGTGGAAGTTATAGAGGAACAAAAAACTGATTTAATGAAAATAAGAAATTTTTTCCGTTAACTACATTACGGTCGAATAGAATTTTCTTACATTCGAACATGTGTTCTCGAAATAGAGATTACCAAATTTTCAACAATTTAACGTTGAATAGTTAAAATGCTAGGGGATCAGAATGGAAGTCGAACAACAAATGCGTTCTAATAGAAAATTTTTTACAGCGAACAAATTTTATTTCGAATAGAATTACAGAGTAAGGGAAATTGAAACTTTTTTTCAAAGGACTCCAAGCTTTAATTTTAATGATTAATTTGCTTGGAGAAATAACTAAGAAAAGCTTTTAGAAAAAATTTCGAATTTTTTAAAATTTGATCTTTTAGATGTCCTTGCACGAAATTGGCTCCAGTCTACTTTGCACTGTCTGAAAGTTCACTTTGAATTGATATGAAAAATTATACTCTAATGGCTTGTCCTCTTCTAAATGTCCTAAAACTCCATATCATTCTCCTTCTACATCTGCCTCACACTCTCTCTCTTTTTCTACCTCATCCCATTCACTTTCGTTATACGTTTTCTATGGGAAAATTTATGTCCAGCAGTCTTACTCAATCTCTAATTAAATATCTTTTTATATCATTTTCTCAGAGGTCGCACGCAGCTATCCCAATGATCCCAACTCAAGAATCAATGGATATATTGTAAATAAACTGACTACTTTTCTACAATCTCATTATCTACGCTTCAAGTTGATAGATCAAAATACAGTAGCGGAGGCACGTTCAGCTGTAGAAACAGGACGAAGGAGCAAATTTCGTAAAAAGGGTGGTATGGAAGCGCTGCTTGCTGCTGGTTTGGTAATGAAAGGTGGGTAAAATATCTCACTCCTTCTTATCCATATTTTTCTTTAATTTGTTTGCTTCTTCTTTCACCTAGGCACAGTGATGGCACTTGCTATGGGCGCACTCGCATTGATTGCTGGTAAAGCGCTCTTGACCGCTTTGTTGGCTCTAACACTTTCAAGCGTTTTAGGTTTGAAGGGTATGGCATCAGGCGGTGGCAAGGCGACTTATGAAATTATTGCCAAACCTGTACACAGCTCAAGTTATTCACACGATGAGCATGGTGGAAGTTCACATGGTCACATGGCCAGTGGACACGCAGGCAGTGCATATGGCGGCTATGGACGAAGTATCGATTTAGTCAAACCAATTAATGTGCAATGAGCGACAGAGAAAGAAAACGCGAAGAATTTACTTTTGTATGATAGTCTAGTATATAGTTAGTAATTTATTGAATAATTTAGTTTAATTTATAAGCTTAAGAAACGACAGGGAAAAAATTTTATAATAAATTAATGAAAAAAAATGTATTTTCTTTCTATTTGCGAAATTTATGAAATGAAAATTTGTGAAAAGGGGCGTGGCAGAGCACACATTTCAGTATACAAATCCTATTGTTTTAAAAATATAAGAAAAATTAATATGCGGCACAGTCGATTTTTGGCTCACTGGGTACAGCATAGGCTACATATAAATTTAGAAAAAAAGGCGGTGCGACGGCTTCATGCTATATACAATTTAAATCCGTCCTAACTCTGAGTGTATTTGGCTTAAGTTTATGATGCTTGGAATTCTGAAAAAATTATTTAAGGTTACAATAATCATGAAAAATAGGCGATGTCACGCCCACAGTAAAATAAGAACAAAAAGGAATAAATAGGTATGTATAAATGCAGAGGAGGCGTCAAATGGGTCAGAAAGAGACTGCAATGCGTCAAAGGTGGGCAAGTGATACATTAGTAATTTTTGCAAGATATTTCAAAATTGCAAGAAAATTCGTGAGCTGGCTTCTGTAGGTATTCATGTAAAAAAGTAGACAAACTAGTTTGAGTAAAGATCAATCGAAACAGGCGAAAAACCGATGGATTGAGGAAGTTTTCCGGACTATCTGAAAAAGACGGATTATCGAAAGCTAGTACTAGTAAGAAAGAAATGTACTAGTCGTAGACTTTGATGGGGAAAAAATCTATCTCGACTGAATTAGCAAACAAGAGACGGGGGAAGACATTTCCAAAACACCCTCCATCTACTCGACTGAACGTAGTTGGCAGCTTACATCGAACCACCTCCAACCTTTATTGTATACTTACTTTATGCGACAATCTGTTAAACTTTACAACTCTTCAAATGAGCACCCCACGCTATTTGTCTCTGGAGAAGCTGGTTTGTATTGAAACTAAATATTCGGAAAGCAAACATGTTAAATATGTATGTCGTGCGGTCGTTTAGTGGGAGTTAGAAAGTTGGATTCACCTGAACGAAACATAACTTTCTTTAGATTCACTAACTTAAACTTTTTTTTGGTTGAAAACTTTTTGGCATGACTGTTATTAGCATTTTCATTAAATTAGTTTTAGTTGAAGCATACTTTTAGGCAGCAAAAAACCAATTCACACAAATGCAACAACATTAACTTAAGTACTTAAGTGTAAAAGCTTGTGCTACAGAGTTGTTGCTAAATAAACAAACATAATTATGTATGTCTTACATTTAATGATCATTGTTAAACATCATTACAAACTCTTAGCTCACGTGAGCTTTCGCTTGTGCATAATTCCAGCTTAATTCCAGCTTTGCATAAAACATTAGCAAATTAGACAGCTTTTTTCCTTCGCATTCTTACTATTGAGTGTGTCTTAAGAATTTTACAGATGCGGATGTGCGGAAGAAAACATTGTTTTTTCCTACCCAGATCTTTTACAATTTGCTTCTCCTGCATGCTAATCTCTCACCCAATTGGGCCTAGTCCAATTTAATTTAATTAATGTAATCCGGGCTTAGAGACTAAAACTAGATTCGCATCAAGGTTAAGGTTAAGGTTAAGGTTAAGGTTAAGGTTAAGGTTAAGGTTAAGGTTAAGGTTAAGGTTAAGGTTAAGGTTAAGGTTAAGGTTAAGGTTAAGGTTAAGGTTAAGGTTAAGGTCAAGGTCAAGGTTAAGGTTAAGGTTAAGGTTAAGGCTAAGGTTAAGATTAAGGTTAAGGTTAAGGTTAAGGTTAAGGTTAGGGTTAAGGTTAAGGTTAAGGTTAAGGTTAAGGTTAAGGTTAAGGTTAAGGCTAAGGTTAAGGTTAAGGTTAAGGTTAAGGTTAAGGTTAAGGTTCAGGTTGAGGTTAAGGTTAAGGTTAAGGTTAAGGTTAAGGTTGAGGTTGAGGTTGAGGTTAAGGTTAAGGTTGAGGTTGAGGTTAAGGTTAAGGTTAAGGTTAGGGTTAGTAAGATGCATATGTAAAGTTATATGGACTTCATTTATTGAGAAATATGTATGCTATTATAAACAAAACCATTTAAATTGAAAAAATTTGTCGAAGTCAGGGGGAAACTTTATTCGTTCGGAAACCAGCGCATTTACCCAACACGGCTCACTTTGAACATTTTGGTAAACTATTATTTTTAATTCATTAAACATTTCTAAAATTTATATCACAATCAACAACAAATACCTGACCAAGTTGTATAATAACAACAACCCAACCAATAAGCAAACCAAACAAACAAAACAAAGCAAAAAAACTAAACCAATAAAACTAGCATCTGGTTGGCAGAGCAAGAAACGGGTGAAGCTGCAATAAAGAAATTTGTATTCTAGAGTTAAACAAAATAGAGTGGTGCAAGCCAGTTTCAGTCAGTCAGATAGTGACTGGCAAAAGCAACGCGAACGTGTAACCAAACTAAGCAAACGGGCGATTAAAGTAAAAAATTCAAAAAGGTGAAATTATATGTGTTTGTGTACCAAACCAAAGTATTGCAATGTGTTTTGCCAATATTTGATGAAATTATAAAATTTGTAGGTATGTATGTTAAAGTGAGTTAGGTGAAAAGGTGACAGTGACCCAAAGATAGCAAACAGCATTTTGGAGAAATGAAAAAAAGAATGTGCAAAGTGTTAACTACTTAAAGTATTTAAGTGTTAGTGAAGGTAAAAGCAAATTGCCACAACAAAAAAAATAAAAATAAATATTTTGAACGGCTTAACTGAGCTGGCGAATTATGACTTTGGCATTTAGCTGATAGAATATAAAAAAATACCACGCAGGTAATAATCGATAATAAGGTGTACAAGTAATTATGCGGAGAAATTTGATGAAATTGCTTTTTGTTTATTACCTACTCTAAAATAAAAGGAGAAAATTAAGTACAAAAAGTGATATAGGCACAACATAATATATAAGCTACATATTTACTTCACGGCATTGTTGCCATTTTTCGTAGTTGACAGATAATTTAGTTTATTCTAAATAATTATGGTATTCGAGATATCGGGTAAACGAAAAAAAATAGAATTGCATTTGATAAATTTCATTTTATGAAAAAAAGTTGAAATAGGTGGCAACCCCTTAAAAATATAATCGGTTGTCACAGCAGTCATATCTTCATTATTGACGAAAATTGGGAGTATCAACTTAGACAATATGAATATAGCTGGCTCAAATCGTTGTTGTTGCCTTTACATGAAACATTTTTTTTCTGGCGCAGGATCACAACGACTGGATGACGGCTACTGAAGGAATCACGGTTACGAAGGGAATTATCAATCAGTAGTTTCTTTTACCCTTGTTACCACCATCCCAAGGATCAAAAATAGAAGCATGAATAGGCTAAGGACTTTAAACACATTACCATTTCATCCTTTTAAAAATCGCGAATAGCTCTCTTCGTTGCTATTTTTTCACACACCGCTGTTAAATTTTTTTTTACTTTTGAAGTTCGTTAATATATTTTAAAATACTCCCAAGTTACCGGCTAACTAGATTGAGTTCAAATGCACACCAAATCAGTGAAAGTGAGTAAATTAAGTGAGTGAGTAATCAAAACCAATGGCCAAATTAAACGAAATGTTGGCTACTGCTTTGTTTAAAAAAAGAGCCCAACTATAGCGCCGAAGTGAAAACGATTTTGTACTAAAAATTTATCATTTTCACTCATACTCGTGTTTATTTCGCACTTTCCTACAAAAAACTGCCTGAGCATCCAGCATACATCACAGACAACTTAACTTGTGAAAATACCACAAATATTCGTTATATTTACTAAAAAGCCATCTTTAGCGGTTAGGTCACTTATAGCTCTTAAGACATACTTACTTATTTAAATCCAAGTTGCATGCCACACAAGAAACCGGTGTGCCACTTCATTTCATCAGCGCTAGGGTAAAGAGAAATTTTGCCAAATTTATATTTTTTATATTCGTTCATTGGATTTTGTGCAAAAACAATTCGCCGAATAACAACAAAAGGGAAATTTTTTTCATATAAACAAAAGCAGTAGTAAATATAATTTACTGGAATTTTAAATTGGCAGAAAAGTTTGTTAAACTTCTTTTCTGTTTAATTTTTTATTTCCAATAGCTTATTTGTACATTTTTTAATTCCATCCACATGCATATTATGGTCGTTTTATATGTGCATAATTAGTGCATCCGTAACAGTTCGTATGATGACCGCACTGTGGGTTGTTTAGTCAAAAAACTAAATTAAAATACTGCTGAAATAGACTCTCCATCTTTTTTTTTTAATTTGTTTTTTTTTTCTTTTCTTTTACATATGTTACCTTGCGAACTGCTCAGTGCTGAGGACAAAAGTACTTATACATATAAGGCCTTAAAACCCGTATACAAGCAGTTACATACATTCAAAAAAAACCGCTCATTTTAAAGGCTTTACTTTGAAAACTTTGAATAAAAAATGGTTTAAATGTACTAAATTTTTCTTTAATTTTTTTCAAGAGCTCCCCACTGTGCATCAACAGTATAATAGCTCTCATAAACAAATTTCTTAACGTACCCACAATGCAAATGTAATGGCGTGGTGTTCATTGCTTATTTTGCGGCTTTCGTAACCGATATTAATAATATTGCGCTCTAGTTCACAAAATTCTGTTTAATTAAATGAGGAATAATTCTGCAGTATTTTTCGCGGTAACGTATCATACTAAAAAGCTTTTTGCATTTCAACCGAATTCCATGATAAGTTTATTTTGCTTTTTCAATAGTAACAGTATTTACCGTTAAATTATCTCAAATTGATATAAAGTAAGAAGCAAAAGTTTTCAAATCAGTTGTTCATGTTCCAGGAATAACGGAAAGAATAAAATTTTCAAATATTTATGATCGGGAAAAATATCAGGTCGCAGCAACATACAAAAATACTCTGCGAAAGGTCTACAGCAGTACAAAAGACAAGATTTCAAAGCAGGAGAAATCTGATGTAATATACCGAATTCCGTGTAATGGTGACGGGTCCCTCTTATGCGACAAAGTATATGTTGGGACCACAAAAATGAAGCTCAAGACGAGGATTTCTGCCCATAAGTCGAACGTAAAGTTAATGAATAACGTTTCGGAAAATAAGACGGCCCTTACATCTCATTGTAAAAATACTGGACATTATCCAGACTTTGATAATGTGGTCATACTACAAGAAGAGAAAAATTATAATAAACGTTTTACTTTAGAAATGCTGCACATCACAAATACCCCAAATAACATAAAAATGAATTTCAAACAAGATACTGAACAGCTGTCACACGTATATAGGGATTTAGTTTTAAGACAACAAAGAAATGGTCCAAGTTGATATTTAACACAATGCCACTTTTAATATATATACACAAGTTCGGATAAATATTTCGTTGTAAGAAAATAAGTACCAGCCTAATGTATGCCTTTATACATATATATATAAACATGTGAGTACGGCTTTCTGTTGCGCTCTCCATGTAATGTTGTTTTTATAAAATTTTTGTTTACACCAACGGTGCTTTCACATTGTTTATTGTTTATATTCTTTGCCTTATATTTCTTTGCTCTAACTCTAAAATATTTGGCGGGTTATTGTTAGTCGAAAAAATACATTGAGTTGAGTAAGTAGTATGTATGATGTTTTGAATGTTTAAGTGTTAACTATTTTGTCTGTTTACAGTGCCTGATGATGATCACAGACTGTGATCGAAATATGGTTTTATATTAAAATAAAAATAAAAACAAATGAAAATTGTATTTTATTTTATTTTGATAAAAAGGTCTTGAGCTCAAAAAGTTTCAAATTTACATATAATATCGAAGACCAATAAATAACCAAAAATTAAATTAAATTAAATTAAATTAAATTAAATTAAATTAAATTAAATTAAATTAAATTAAATTAAATTAAATTAAATTAAATTAAATTAAATTAAATTAAATTAAATTAAATTAAATTAAATTAAATTAAATTAAATTAAATTAAATTAAATTAAATTAAATTAAATTAAATTAAATTAAATTAAATTAAATTAAACTAAATTAAATTAAATTAAATTAAATTAAATTAAACTAAATTAAATTAAATTAAATTAAATTAAATTAAATTAAATTAAATTAAATTAAATTAAATTAAATTAAATTAAATTAAATTAAATTAAATTAAATTAAATTAAATTAAGTTAAATAAAAAATTAAAAATTTATTTGATTATATTAATTTAAATTAATTGAAATTACAATAGACTAAATTTAGTAAAAAAAAGGTAAACAAAATTAATAAAATTGAAATAAATTAGATTAAATAAAATAAAATGCAACTAAATTAAATTAAATCAATTTAACTAAATTAAATAATAAATTAAATTTAATTTAATTTAATTTAATTCATTTAAATTAAACAAAATTAATTTAAATCAAACAAAATTAAATTAAATTAAATAAAAAAATTAAAAATTTATTAGATTATAATAATTTAAATTAATTGAAATTACAATAAACTAAATTTAGTAAAAAAAAGGTAAATAAAATTAATAAAATTGAATTAAATTAGATTAAATAAAATAAAATGCAACTAAATTAAATTAAATCAATTTAATTAAATTAAATAAAGTTAAATTGAGTTAAATTAAATTAAATTAAATTAAATTAAATTAAATTAAATTAAATTAAATTAAATTAAATTAAATTAAATTAAATTAAATTAAATTAAATTAAATAAAGTTAAATAAAAAAATTAAAAATTTATTTGATTATATTAATTTAAATTAATTGAAATTACAATAAACTAAATTTAGTAAAAAAAAGGTAAACAAAATTAATAAAATTGAATTAAATTAGATTAAATAAAATAAAATGCAACTAAATTAAATTAAATTAAATAAAGTTAAATTGAGTTAAATTAAATTAAATTAAATTGAAATAAAATAAAATAAAATAAGTCCGACTTCCTGTGCTGACTCTAAACATTTTACAAATATTTGAAGTTGAGACAAGCTTTCAGCCAGCGTGAAAAAAAAAAATTTGGAATGAAAGAGAAAATTTACTTGCAAACAAAAAGAGAACCGCTAAGGTACGATAAACAATCACAGCAGCTTAGAAAAAAGTAAAATTCGTACAAAAGATGAAAAAAAGAAAATATTAAAATAAACAAATAGGAGACACCCAAAGTTGTTGTCGTGTAGATTTGAACATATTGAATCAACACAAACTTCAAGCATCACGCAAACACAAACGGATAAGTGCTATTAACTTAATGTATGCGAGTTGCTTTGAATATACATATTTACAAAAAAAGAAAAAAACAAAAACAAATAAAGGTACGTCTATTAGTAGAGCTCGTCCAAAGATGGCTAACCACACCTGACGCGCTAAATATCTCAACGATGCGGCATGCTCAGCTTCACAACTCTGCGGCAACTGCCTGCGGTTTGTACGAAATATTTGTAGGACTTAAATGTACGTGTCAAATGTTTTTAGATGCACCACAACAACAATAAACTATTTCATTTACCTATACACATTTCTTAAAACTATAAACCGAAAAGTTTTAGTTACATTGAACCGATTGCATGATTGTGTAGAAAGTGAAACTTGTGAATGGGCTTACGTGCAATGCTTATATGTGAGCTTTTTTTTTAATGTTTTGGTTTATTTTTAAAAATTATCTAAACAATTTTTACTAAGCCAACTAACTAAAATCCAACTACACATGAACTTCATTTAGACAACTGTCAATGGCACGGCTGCGCTGAATATGCAACGCCCTGCTTGCCTCTCACTCCACTCAGCGGCTACATAATTGAAACACTTTTGCGCTATTATTTGTATGTTCGCTGGAGCGTTTAGATTTTTTTACTACCCATACCTTGCACGCTTTATCATTATAATGGTCATTTCGTCGTTTTTGTTCAATCGTTCATGATTATTAAATAAAAACTGGTGAAAAATCGTCTCACTTTGCAGGCGAAAAAGAAATTATAGCAATTTTAAAAAATGCATCAGCGCTTTGCATGCAACACGCAATGGTGATGAAATGATCACATAGCTGACTAATGCATGATAAAAACGTTGACATTGTTGTAAAAGTATATTTTTATTTTTTTGTAATCATTAAGAAATATAACAAGAAATATTAATTTGCCCAGAACATTGGTTTGGCTGCTATTGAATTGCAATAATTTTTCAATACCCATTCCAGTCCATTCCATGCTTCTCTTTCTCCCTCGCTTCCTTCTTAAATCTTTGCGCTCAATTTATATGCTCACGCACGCGCCAAACGATTTAAAAAAAATGTTATTGCGCTCAGGATTGCTGATTGTTTGTACTCATTTTCCCTTTGGTTAGTTTCATTTGTCTTATTGCTATTGTAATTCGCAATCGGTTCATGAAAAATTCTCAATACATAGCTTATGATTTACCACATGATTTTTCCCAGCTTAATTGAGGAGGCCAATCGCGTACCGAACTCAGTCCAAACATCACATCTTTAGACTGTTGTGGCGGCCCTTTTCCTAGACGCCGAACTCCCACACTGCTTTTCTAAAAATCATTGCTTTGCTTTCAAATAAGCTAAGAAAAGTGGTTGAAGATATTACGCAATAAGCGGGCAATAATTGCTTTATTGGATTACCATTTGTGTAATAGGTTTTAGTGATTATATGCTACAATATTCTATTTACATAGAAATGTACATATGTATGCGTAAAGCTTGTTGACAGGAAGTGAATGACGCATGGGATTATTATAAGTGACCAACATACAAACACGGATAACAAGTAGGCAGTGTAATCCCAGATGTCATGTTGTACGGGCATATTAGAGATGGTCTGTTTAGCGAAAAATTCTGATGTCGATTTATCCCGAAATCCTCGGCTTCACTGAAGAATTTAAGAAAAAAAGGTGTTCTATATGACTCTTATTCAAGCTCATATGATATATGGAATCAGGCTCATATCGGACGACCATCGTAAAAAGGGAAATACCGTCATTTCGGACTCATAAACGAGCTCTTTAAGAGATAAACACTCCCATTTATGACTCCTTTCTGACTCATGTATGACTTCTATGGTTTTCAGGGAATTGTATATATTTTATTTTTTTTTTTTTGATGAATTTATAAAAAAAAAACACAAAATTGTAAAAAAATTTTATTAATATTGACATATTTAAAATTTGTTATTAATCCTCGTAGAATTCAATTTGAAAACGAAATAAATCCTCATCAATCGCACGCAAAATATAATCCTAATCGATGAATTATTCTAAAAATGTTCGATTATCATAATTAATCAATTAAATTAATAGAGCAGTTTAATATAATTGATTTTTAATTTTAATCCAGATAAAAATTTCTTAGACTACAAAATCTTTACACTTCATTTACCAGCACGTCGGATAGGTAGGGTTGGGTTAAACAGGGCGCATGGGATATATCCACTCGGAGACAAATGTAACGAAATAAAGACCAATTAATAATAACTATTATTCAATTAATATTTTTAATTTATTTCAATGCAAAATATATAGCAATGATTTTATTATTAAAGAATAATACATTTTCGGGATCCTGTGCTTTCTTGCATTAATTTACGGTACGTGAAGAACAACGCAAGCCCTACTCGATATACCGTTAGATAAGCGTTACATAGCTCAGTTACATAAGCAAATGCAATCGAGTTTGTTAATTGCAGAATGACAAGTGGTTGAAAGTCAATTTGAAACGTTTCTGCTAGTTAGAAGTGAACATGATATACGCACAAGCTAATGCTTGCACATATAAAACTACTAACTGCATTTTTGCTAATTTGAGAGTTTGCTATATTAGTTTTATTAATTTATTCTAAAACATAGAATATAAAAAGTGTTTGTTCAAACAAAATTCAACTAAAGTCACGACTGTATTGCGTTCAAGCCAAAGCTTTTATTTGAATTTATATTTTGAAACAAAGAAATTAGTTGAAAGCTCATCATTAAAATTTTGAAGTTATACCATTTTATGTATATGTCAAACATCGTCGTCAAGGTATGACATTGATAATACCCCGCATACATTTGTGTAGATTGGTCTAAGGTAGAAAGCAAGAACAAAAATTCTTTGCTAAAGTAAAAAAAAAAGTTAAATGGCAATTAACAAGGCTTGTTATGTAAGCAAACATGAAAGCTTGTTTAGAATGATGGGCTAATGAAGATGAAAAACCAGCGGTAATTAAAAACTTTGTACACTGGTTTCAAATGAAAAAGCGCCTTAGCAAAAGCTTATCTAGTTTATATAACTTCTGTAAATGGTGTTACTAAAAATTTATGTAATAATAATTTCTGCTCACATTCAAACTTTTAGCATTCTTCCGGGCTTACACAATTTTTTTTTTTTTTTGTTAATTGTTATGATATTTCTAGTTCGAAAGCTGGGATAGTTCAAATTTAAAATCAAATTTTTCTTGGTCATAAATTTGGTTGAAAAATTTAAAATTTAGACACTAATATTTTAATATATAAAATATTTATTTTTGAACTCGGTTTCTATTAAGTTCAAAGTGGAGAAAACCGACTCCAGATGCCCTGCCGAGATAGTTTAAAACTGATTTAAAATTTGTATGCTTTCAATTAAATTTTCCAGGCTAAACCAAGCGTAGTTCATCCGTACAAATATTTTCATTCCGAGACAAAAACAATGAGCATACCCATTACACAATCATAACTCGCAGCTGTTTAATTATATAACTCATTAATAATTAAATTATAACATACTTACATACATATTTGGTACATGTTTTATTGCTTTACATCAACATTTTTATGTCAATTATTTTGCAGCATTTTACTTGCCCTGAAACATGTAAACACATTAAAATTTCGAAAGAAACACAAATAAAACATTTAAAAATTATTATGTGTCGAGAGAGAAATGTATTTACATAATAAGGCCTATTAACTAAATGTCATTGAAAATTGCTGAAATTCATAATATGTGCGCATGAATATATATGTATATACTTATGAATAGTAGCATATATCTTCCATCAGAAAATTTATAAACAACTAAGTGAGAATTCAAATTTTCAAAATGTTAACAAAGTTTATCGAATTAGATACCCGAAATCGGCAGTGCTGGTTTTGACAGACAAGTGGACTTAGTAGTTCTAAAAGCATTTTATTTTAATTTATTTCATTTTATTTTATCTTATTTTATTTTATTTTATTTTATTTTATTTCATTTCATTTTATTTTGCTTTATTTTATTTTAATTTATTTTATTTTATTTTATTTTATTTTATTTTATTTTATTTTATTTTATTTTATTTTATTTTATTTTAGCTCATTTTATTTTATTTCATTTTATTTTTTATGTTATTTTATTTGATTTTATTTTATTTTATTTCATTTTATTTTTTATCTTAGCTTATTTTATTTTATTATATTTTGCATTATAAAAAAAAAATTGGTAAAAAATAAATAAGCATCACTTGCAAGTATTTCCACTTACATGAAAAAGGAATTTAATTTTCCCACAAGCTTTCAAGCTAACAAAGTTGCAACATTGTGGCCGACGTAACCTTTTGCTCCTTAGCGAGATTGACCTGCAGTTTAGCTGACCAGCTTTTCATGTCCACATGAAAAAGGGATGCTTAACTTTGATTAAAACGCAGTTTACTAAAGTAGCTTATACTAATTAGCTCTACGCGTTGATGTAAGAGAAGATTAAAATTTTTAGTACATAGACTATATCCACATACATAAATCCTGTTCACCAACTTTAGCAAAATGAAAATTGGACATGGCGCAGCAAATTTTGCAAACAAAACAGAAAAGATGTAGTTGCCACTAAAATGAGGTCAAATGCTGGACAACGCTGACTGCTGAAACTGGAGTAACCAGTTGTTAGCTAAATAAGGTGGATTACAACAACGAGTTGAGCAGATTTGAAAGAAATTTTCATATATATGAAGACATTAGAGTGTTTCATTTTAAAGTAATTTCTTTGAAGACATAAAGGCCTGAAAACAAAGTTGTATTTTGTTCATGAGAGTTTTAGGTTGCTTCTATGGTTTATGAGGTGTCTGAAAGAGTTCTGAAAATGTTACCTAGAAAACTGTCCACGAAAAGCGATGATCTGCAAATTTATGTAAACATACCCGTATTCTCAAACGAAAGACAAATCCAGTGTACAATACATAAATACCTACATAAATTCATTACTGAGATACTGAGATACTGACCAAAAAAACAATTAAATACTTTCATTTTTATGGGTACGAAACGAAATATTACCAAGAGCGCTGTAAGACGAATTTTTTAATTCGTAGTTATTATTTTATTTGTTTTCAAAAATTGGTTTACGAATAAAAAAAAAATATAAAAAAATCATAACTCTTAACAATTGTTAAAAAAATCAACCAACCTTAACAAAAAATGAAAAAAATAGAAAAAATTAAGAAAAAAAATGTTGATGATTTTTAATTTTTTTTTTTTTTTTGAGTATTTTTAATAATCGTCAAAAATCATGACATTTCTTTGATTTTCTTATGAATTGTAAAGTTATCAATATTTAACATGTCCGATGCTAACTTTTAATAAGAACGAAAACTTACACTGAAGATGGCGGATCGCCGAAACCGGTTTGTAAACAAACAAAAATTGACAAGGGATGACGGAAAATCGTTCCAATATAAATCTAGCATTCACCCTGTCGGAAAAACAGAAAATAAAAATAACTCAACTTTTAATAAGTTCGGAATGAAATAAAGAAAAGTTTGTGTAGAGCAAATGAGGCACTGACGGTGTTTTAAAAGATCGTTTTGACCAACTTTGCTTAAGAAATATATACAATATTTCATGAGTTAATACATTTTTTTAACTGACTGCGACTTCGACTTAAAAATGACGGATTTTAAAACGGTTTTCTGAAAATCATTTCTAGAACAAAAAAATTATTTCCGGCCGCATGAGAAAATATTTTTAGCAACTCAAAAAGAATCTCTGCCACATATTTCAAATGAATTACACATTTATATGAGACGTACATATATTACATAATTTTAGTTAATAGGTTTGAAAGCTTTGTTTTAATTTCTTCTTTTTTTTCTCTTCTTCCAGAACAAACAACATAAAGCATACAACCAGAAGATATGAGCGCTGTTGATGATTTTATTGGACAAAAAGTGGTTCTATATTGCTTTAAATAACACTAAATAAAACATACATACAAACGTTTGTATATATTCCTCGCCGCTATTTTGATAAAAAAACACTCGAATAAAAGTAGGCAAACTCAAAACTGGCCGCAAAACTAGTTTAAACGCCACAGCCATAAAGATGTATTGAAGTTAATCGATAGCACAGATAAAATGCAAACAAGAAAATACAGCTTAAATTCAAAACAAAACCAATGCGCATGATACATAGGTTGACCAAATTACGAAGACACAGCTGTAAGGTGCATGCGCCGGCCGCAAAGTCAAAGTCAAGCGCTTAGTAATCACCAGTGTTGCCAGAATTTTTTCGAGCAATCCGGCTAGATCGAGAAAAAAAAACGGCTAAAAACGGCTAAAAAAATAATTTCGGCGAGAAAAATTACAATTTTGGCCGAAAAAACGGCTAAAAATTTTGAATCAACTTTTCACACGTTTTATTCGATTTTTTTCATGAAAACATATAATATAAATATTTTATAATATTCACCCCTATTCTGCATAACAATTACGTTCCCGCTCTACGCTCCGCTTGGATCGTAAATATGCATTCTGAGTTACGCTTGGATCGAAAGAAAAAGAGGAAGAGCTATAAGTTTTTCGAAGTCAGCTGTTTGTCTTGGAATGTGTGAAATTGAAACATAACAAAGCAATTTAAATTACACAAATTATTACTTTTGAAATAAAAGTAAAGCTTTATTATGATTTATAGACTTAATTGTATATGTTTGAGCATTATTGAATAAATTGAGTGAAATTTTATAGATCAATTGACTGATTGTAGCAGACAACAGGACCAACAAAAAGCAAGAGGACACTGTTGGTGGATGTTACCACATCGTCAGTAGGTAGCTGGTATTTTCCATAGAGCTAGTGCTAGAAGAGTGCGCTTTGCCGACCAGGTACACAGATGGTTGGCGTCGCATCGTGGGGCCACACCATACGCCGAGCAAACATTACACATGTCAGTGTTAAGTCTGACATCAGGTGGTACTTTTCGCTGGAGGAAGACATTGGCCGCCCCGGAACTGACAAAGAAGTTTACAGAGTATGAGTGGGTGCTGTGGAGTGGCCGCCGGTGCACGTTTGGATATAATGGCAAAGTCAAAGCCATTACCTTAGTTTTAATTTTGTTAGTAATATTGTTTGGTGTTTTGAATGCTAGTCCAATTTGTAATTGTTTACAACCGGTGCCGATGCTAATGCGCGTCCAAAAATATTAGATCTCCGTAGGCGGATTCACATTCCTGGCATCGAAAAGCGTCTTTTGATATCCCTCCCTACATTTTTGGACAAATATTAGTACTCGCCACCAGTCGCAAACAATTACCCTGCAAACATATCAAAAAACATCATTAGAGCACAAAAACAAAATATAGCGAGCGTTTTACAACTTTTACATACGAGTTTTACTTAAATTTCAAGAATTTCAACAAAAAATCGCGGGAATTAATCGTAAATTGTTTGTAAAATAAAAAACAAGCATTTATACGCCAACAAAATTCCAACGTAGAAAAACGGAGCTACGATCGAAGTGCAGAATTAGCAGAATTGGAAGTTTCGAAGTTGAACGTAGCGGAATTGAAACGCAGAATACCAAAGTTGCCAAGCGGAGAAATTTTCGATCCAAGTCGAAATGCCGAATAGGGGTGATTAAGTTATTTGTACTCTTTGTTTGTACCGCTAAAGCTAACAGTTTTAAGTCAAATTTTCACATGTTTTATTCGTTGTTTTGTCATTAAAACAAATGATATAAATATTTTACAATGTAAAGGAGTGTGAACAAATCGGTTGTGGCGGTTCTTAAGAGCGGCCGTGGCTCGGACGCACCTCGGTCGATTTGTGATTTGTTAGAAAAGAAAATAAAAAGAACGAGAATTCTCGTTATAAAGTGGCCGTATATTTGTTAGGAAATTTATAATTTTACAAGTTGGTTTTACCTTAAATATTGGTTGCCGGGGAAAGTCCTGGGGTGGCCGTGATGTGGTTTCGTCAACGCTCGCTGGAAAAGTAGACGGTTGGCCAGTCGCGGACAACCGTTGAACCCCAAATTTCAGCCTCCGGTTTTAAGGGGAGGTGAACCGACACATGCACACCCACATGCATGTATATGTTTGCTGACAAACATGAATATGCGTGCATGTACATACATGTGGGCGGCTTGGTGTTGGGGTTTTGTATAAAATGAAAAGTGACATTAGGGTGGCGCATTTTTTTAGACTTTAGGCATCGGGCCTAAACATATATTTGTTATATCTATTACATAGATGTGCTTATATAAAAGGTACAACGAGCAAAATTTTAAGCAGAGCTTACTGTTTTAAAAATAATGTGACTTAATGAAAAGTCGCAATAAAATAACGCATCAGGTAACGAATATATTTTAAATAACATATACTTTCATGGCATAAAATGAAAAAAAAAAAATTAATAAATTTGTGGGAAATGTACATATATACATACATACATTTTACAATATTTCTATATCACAATTTTCTATATCTTGCTCTGAACTATCATAAATGCTAGAGTTATTCATAAGCGTAACGAGATCTTTAGTTATTATGAAGTCATGACAGCACTTATTTTCCCTTTTGAGTCCATATCTTACATACAAAATTGAATTTAGCATTTTTTCAGTAATTCTATTACGCTGCTTTGTTTTTTCATGGTGGCAATACTAAAAAGGCAATACTAAAAATTCAAACATACTACTACATTATACTCCCGAACTTGTGTCCAAAATTCTACAGTGGAACCCACGACTTCCCATTCATTCAAATGTAATTGTTTGTTACATTGGCAAAAAAACTAAAAACGGCTAAAACGGCTAAAAAAATATAAAAAAACGGCTGAAAAACGGCTAGCGGCTAGATTCAAATTTTCCCGGCTAAATGGAAAAAAAAACGGCTAGATCTAGCCGGAAAACGGCTAAAATGGCAACACTGGTAATCACAATGCCAGTTTCGTTCAACGTGCAACGCGAAAGATAAACTTAACGAAGTTTAAAAGAGAAAGAAATAAGAAATCAAGAGAGAAAACTAAAATTGAACGAAGAAAAAGGCTGAGCGCGTTAGGAATTCCAAGTTGTTGTTGGCACTTATAACAGAATTACTAATTTCTTGTCACAGCCTCAATGCAATGCTATGCGTCTGCGATAGTCTTGCTGTACAACAACATGCATGCATAACCAGTTTCATACAGGCACAGAAACAACAACAACAGATTAACTCATAACAGCTTTTAAGCGAAATATTTTTTTTTTTGTTTATTTTTTTCTGTGGCTTTTAATTGACTTTGCTTTTAGGCCAGTTGGCGTAGAACCGCTAAACAAAAATATGCGCGCTATGAACTCGGCACATTCAGTTGCCGCATGACAACGCATGTGCACGCACACGACTCGACGCGCAAGTCAAACTAGCCAGCTACGGCGTACGAAATTTTTCAAAGTGCTACGTGAACAATAACAACAATAAAAAAAAAGTATGAGACAACGCATGACATGCAAAACGAAAAGTGCTAAATTGTGAAAGTCAAAGGCAACAACACAAAAAGGTGACAAAAATCAGTGAGTTGTAGTGCAACAACAACAAACAAAAACAAATAAAATGAAGAAGAAGGGTATATAAACATAATAAAATTAATGAAAACGGACGCCCACTTTTATGAAAAGCACGTAGCGCAATGAGCTGCATGTGTTTGTGTTTATTGTTGTGGAATTTTTATATTTTTTGATTTTGTGTGCGTTCCCTTTTAGGCTCAGCCATAAAAGATATTTGTGCTTAAACCGAAAAAGTACAAAATCCAAACTTGTAATGGAAAAAGCAAGCAAATTTTCTACTCAATAAATTTAATTGATACTTTCAACTTTTTCTCACAATCAAATCGCAAAATTATACAACTTGTAAACCGACAAAAGAAAGTATATAAAAATTCCGGTACAGCCAAATAGCAGTTTGATACTTTGTTGACTTTAAGCTGTTGGTCAGTAGTTGAATGCCAAATTGGTAATTGTGCTAGCTATTTATAGATTTTATAAATTTTGCATTGAAATGATAAGACGGTGCAATGATTTTAAAAACTAGATAACTTTTTAAAAAAAATTCAAAAGACTTAAGAAACGAACTTAATAAACATTTCAACGATATGAAAAATATATATTAAGGAGCTGTGTAATATGTTTTAAAATGTAGGCTCACTAACAAGAGTGTCAGAAAGCGTATAAAAGGAAAAGAAAGACAATTTCTAAAAATTCAAAAGACTTAAGAAACGAACTTTATAAAAACTGGAAGCATATAAAAAAGATGTTGAAGAGTTGTACAGCATGTTTTAACATTTCGGCATCTAGGGGAAAAGTTGAGGAAAGCGTACAAACCAAAAAGAGAAGACTTTTTTATTAAATTCAAAAGACTTAAGAAACGAACTTGATAAAAGTTGTAGCCTTATAAAATTTAAGGAAAAGTTGCAGAAAGCATATAAAGAGAAGACAAAATTTTAATTTTTTTTTACTTCAAAAGACTTCAGACACGAACTTGAAAAACATTTCAACCATAATAAATATATTTGAGAGTTGTGCAATATGTTTTAAAATTTAGGCATAAGGGGAAAAGTTGTAGAAAGCGTATAAATACATATATATATTTTTTTAAATTCGAAGACTTAAGAAACGAACTTAATAAACATTTCAACGATATGAAAAATATATTTAGGAGCTGAGCAATATGTTTTAAATTTAAGCATAGGTGGGAAAGGTTGAAAAAGCGTATAAAAAATATAAAAGAGAAAACTTTTTTTAAAAAATCAAAAGACTTAAGAAACGAACTTGACAAAAATTGCAGCCTTATAAAATTGAAGATTTGTGCAACATGTTTTAAAATTTAGGCATCATGGGGAAAAGTTGCAGAAAGCTTATGAAGCAAAAATAGTTTTTTTTTTAGGGGTCGGCAAACCTTTGAAGTGTTTGCCAAGATTTGCGGTGGCGCATTGTGGTTATTTTTTAGAACATTTTCTCAAAATCAATTAAATATTAAGTGAAGCTTAAAAATGTAGCAGATATAAAAAAAGTTAAATATTTTTTGAAAACTTTTACTTTTAACATCGTTTTTTGAAAAACATCCCTTCAGACTCTTTTTGGAAAAATGCCATAGTTTTGAATGTTAAAAATTTTTTTGAAATTCGTTTTTTGTTTTTTTTTTTATATTCTTAGCATCTCAAAATCTCTATTTGAAATTAAATAGAACTTAAGCTTTTTTCTCAAATTATAACTGCTAAGAGCAAAGAAAAAATTTTTTTTCTGTTTTTTTTCAAAATCATTTCTCAGTTCTCAACGTTTTTCCGGTCACCTACCACAGAGATATTTGATTTTAGGACAAGTTTTTTAAAATTAGCCCATAGTGAAAAATGGCACACATAATGCACGTGAGACACCTCTTTGACTGGGTGCAGTTTTCAAGTTTGTTTCTTAATTCTTTTGATTTTTTTTTTTTTTTAATATAAAATCTGTCCACAGAATTTTTTTTTAATTGGAGTGTTGATTTTTTACAATTTTTTTCTTCGAGACTTCCGAATTTTCATCTACAGAAGTTTATAAACGCTTTTTTTATATGGAAAAAAAACTTTTAGGCTCTTCGGTTGTCTTAACTCAAATCAAATCAATGCGCTTTCACTTAAAATAATTAATACAATTGATGCATCTCGCTAGCCTAAAAGAACAAGCTCAACCGGATACTTTTAACGGAGGTGATACTAAAAATAAGTGACAAATATTTGTGTATAAGGAGAAAGTTGTAGAATGTTACAAATTAAACTAGGCTTTTATATTCTAAAAAAGTAAATTAAATAAATACGTGAAAAAACAAAATCAAGCATTAACAACAACAAAACGGGATTAAAAATGCAACTCCACCATAAACAACTACAAAAGTGGAGGCAACCACAACAAAAACAGCAGCAACAAACAGAACAAAATAGACGAGATCTTCCAGCTAAAGCAATAGAGAAAAGCAGCGCATCCAAAGATACTACAACAACAACAACAGTAACGAGAAGCGCATACCATAGATCAAATATATTGCCAAATTGGTTAGAAGATAAACCGCAGAATGGACTAACAACCACAAATATGGTATACAGCATCCAACCATACGACAACGAACGAGCAAACAACTGCAAGAGCAAAATCATCAACAGCAACAACAACAAGGAAAATAGTAATACACTTACTGCGTGTAACCACAAACATTGCGTACGAAATCGGCACAGTAGGCTAACTACAACAACAACACCCAGCAATGCATCTGCCAACAACACAACGCAAGCGACAAACAGCGACAAACAGCGCAAACATTTGTCCAGGACGCTTAATGACTGTCACTTGTCTCTGGGACTACAAACAATTTCACTGTTGATTACTTGGCTGTTGGTAATTGAATGTGCGTTGTCTATTAAAATGGTTGCCTCATACGAGAGTACAACACCAATGCAGCCAAGTATTAATAGCAGCAGCCACAGCAATCTAAAGAGCGATAAGGCGCAGGCAGCAATGGATGACACAAACTGGAATTGGCAAGAAGAAGATGTGATGAATACGAGCAATCGCAATACGAGTAACAGCAACTACAACAACAACAACAGCAATAATAATACAACAACACACAGTAATGGTGGCGATTCAATTTTTATGCGTTTCGCAAAACGTTTCTCTACCGGCAATGAATTGTGGGATGACATTATACGTGATTGTTATCAACGACCAAGTTTTAGTTGTTTTCAAAAAAATGTTTACACTTATTTGCATGGTGCATTGGATGCTAATGATGTTAACGTAACACAACGTTTGAAATTTTATCGCAATCAAGTGGACTATACCGATATGCAACATGAAACGACCGAGGCAACAGCAGCCGAGGATGCCAAGGAAGATGTATGGTTAGTGGGAGGATATGAGAAACATTTGTTAAATAACGAGATACCATATGCGGAGGAAGGGCGTGCAGCAACAGGTAAGCATCATTTATTTAAGCAGGTGTGAGTGTGATTTGATGAGCGTAGAATACGTTTGCAAGGCAGTAAAGGAGAGAAGAAAGAAATATAAAATAGTGTGCAGCGTTCTGGTTTCAAATACATTTTTGTTAGTAAACAAGTTTCTAGAATTAGTGCATAGAAAAATGCATTAATTTTTTTTTTTTTTTTTTTGTTAAAAAAAGAGAAAACTTACTGTGTTCTTGACAAATTGTTTTTGAATAACACGCCAAAACGTACAGAATTAATAAATTTTTTGAAGCAGAATTCACAACACTTGATTCAAATTTTTTTTCTAGATATTTTATCAAGATTGACAATTTATCAAGAACACAGAATAGGGGGGTTAATCTCATTCGCCCTATGACTCTTTGTTTGGAAATTTGTGAAAAAGAATTTCTCAAATTTTTTATCTCAATCTACATATATGTATGTACATATAACAGTCTTGTCTATTCATAACATTTTTTTCCATTTGCTTTTTTTTTTTAATATTTTTGAAATTTTTTTCTTTATTTTTTTTTTTATATAAAGAGGAAACTTATGAAAAAGGATTTCTCAAAGATTTAATCTCAATCTGTTAAATAAGAAGAGTCTTGTCTATACATTAAATTTTTTTTCTTAATTTTTTTTGTTTTGTTTGTGAGAAATTGAGAAAATTGAATCTCATTCGCCCTTTTACTGCTTACTTTGGAAATTTGTGAAAAGGTTTTCTTAAGGATTTTATCTCATTCTAAATACATAGCAAGAAAAGACAAGCTATTAATAATTTTTTTTTTCTTTTTAATCGGTTTTCTTTTTATTTTTATTTTTATTTTTTTTTTAATTGTTTTTTTTTTTTTGTTATTTATTTTTTTTTGAAAAAATTAGAAAGCTTACCCTCATTCCCCCTATTACTGCTTACTTTGGAAATTTATGAAATGGTTTTCTTAAACATTTAGTCTCAATTTATATAACAACAAATGTCGTGTCTAGGCATTACATTTTTTTTTTTTTTTTTTTTTTTTTTTTTGATAAAATTAGCTTGAAAGATATATTATTGATTTATTTATTAGAGAATTGATGTTGGCGTAATTACACATACCTTGCTCTTAGACAAGACCTACGAAACCAAAGGACATGGAATATATATAAGACAGAAAAAATGATGCTCTGATGATCGAAATATCTAATTTTCTCATTTTTTTATTGGCCTTTTTGAGCTCACTCTTAGTCATCGATACTTGAGTTGGGGGGAAAAGCAAGAAAAGAAAGAATAATTAATAAAATTTATCAAATCTTTGCGAACGTATCTGAACTGTCAACCCAACCATCATCATTGTCATTATCATTGTTACTTTATTATCTACGCTTTTCATATCCGATTTCTCACTTTTTTGTCAATGAATATTTTGTCCGTAATAATTTCTCACAACGTCTATTATCAATGGTGAAGCACTTACATAACTTTTTATTTACAATTTTTTGCTTCATTTTGAAGTAACAAATTAAAGTAGTTGTGTATAATGTAAAACCAGTAGCTAATTAAATGAAGGAAACTTAATTGTACTTAATTTCTCAGCAACAAGTATTACATCAAATACAGTCAACAAATTCAATTGCGTAATACATATTAATTTCCTACGTGATGGAAGAAAAAAAATCACGCCGCTTATCAACCGAAAGTTTCAAACTAGTATAGTATGTACCTATGTATGTATGTATTTAAGTATATTTGAAAAAAAGGTAAACAAAAATATTTTCATTGACTATAGAAAAATAAAAAAAAAAGTTAAATCTATTCATGCACAAGCATTTTCGAAGAATTTCACACGCACTCATCTCACTATTCATACGCTTTTGCTTTTATGCTTCAAGCTATCTTCACACTATCCAATGACTGTGGCATACATACAGTTGTGTGCAATGTAATAGTAGTGAAATTAAATTGGATGTGGTGTGATAAAATAAAAAGAAGTTTCATTGGCAACAGAATCCGCATTAAAAGAAATTTCAAAGTTCACACAAAATTCACTTTGAAAAATGGCCAACCAAATTTGTTTGGAAAAATTTATAAACAATTTCTGAATACACAGTTTTGTAGCCCAATTGTCGCTTGAAAATTTCTCTGATTTTCTGGAATTTTTATTGCAGAGGCTGTTGAAAATTTTCTTTCATACAAAATTGAATTTTGGTCATACAAAGGTAAGAAAGAAATCACTCAACAGCCTTCATAAAAAAATCAAAAAAACTCCAGGAAATTTCCAAACTCTTTCTAACTTCTATATTATTGTACTGAAATTGATGGATCTACAAAACTGTATAATCAAAAAATTTCTAAAAATTCTGCCAAACAAAGTTTGATGACTATTTTTTCAAGTTTTATTAACTATCCTGAATTTTGTGTAAACTTTGAAATTACCTTTTTTTATGGATTCTGTTACAAAATTATTTATATTTTAAATGGTATTTACTAAAGATACCGCTTCTTCTTCTTGAACACAACTGTACATACTCATATACATACATATAAAAAGTTAACAACGTGCTTTAGCCAAACAAGCAGACTTCAATCTACCTATGTTTGCTTAGATACGTACAGCGTTGCTCACATAAATAGCACACTAGCTACTGGAGAGCGTCAGATTAATCGTCATCGATTGACGATCATTGGCCAAAATATAATCGGCAGCGACAACTTCCTTTTTTGGCTACTCCTTGGACGATTATTTCGCCATTTTTGAATGAATTCAAAATAAATTTTTATTTAAAAAAATGCTATTCAGATTTTGTATTCACAACTCGCTAAGTGCTTACGAAAAAAAAATCATTAAATGTATCGCAAAAGATTTTTTAATTTTCTTTTCTAAAAATTTTATTTAAATTTGCACCTTTTTTTGGTATAAGACTAAAGTTAATCAGTTAGTATATAAAATAGTATAGTGTGCTATTTTTGTCAACGCAACTGTAGTTACTCATCTGATGATTAGTGAAAGTTGTATGGTAAAAGTGAAGCACAACAACAGTTCCGCTGATGCCAAAGCATTTCTGAAAATGTTAAAAGAGTCTGAAAGAAATAAATGTATAAGCTTAAGGCTTTTATGCGAATACCAAATAAAAATTAAATTAAAATAATGCAAAAACTTTTAAAGAAGATCAACTTTAATCAGCACGCACATAGTATGCATTCAAATCGAAACGTAATTTACATACAGACAAACATATGTACACACATACATATGTATAACGAACTGTGTGTGAAATGAATGAAAATTAAAACTTTGAGATGAGAGTGGGACTTAATAATGCCACTGCGAAATTCGACTTGAAAATTTTTTATTTCCTTCCCGGCCGTATATTTTTCTATAAGAACTTTAGAAACCCGTCCATTTCTGCCATTTTCTATGGTAATCTCTATTTAATGGTTATATATGTGCATATGTAAAATTACATACACGAATATACATATGTATATATTTATTTATTTTCTATGTACATATATAATGTGAGAAACGTATTAGCATCATAATAGTATTAACATAAAAAAACACTAACAAATAAAAGTAAGCATGTTGTGAATATGAAATTAAGATGAAAACGAAAGTGATTTTGTCTGTCATGAACATGATGAAGATAAATGTTATGAGAACGTATTGAATAATAAGCACTAGCTAGGGTATTTAAAAAAGGAAATTTTGAACTTGGATGATATTCAAGCTAAGGAATGTCAAAGAGTTCGATTCCAAAGGTTGGGAGTTTATCCTAAACATTCCTAGATTGGCTTTTCCAGCTCATTCCAATTTTAGTCACTATTTTGTAATAATTTTGGCTATTTATTTGGGTAATTTCGCAGAAAAAGTCCCATAATTATGCTTAAACAATTTCAAAATGGTCCCAAAAAAAATTTTATTAACATCCTAATCAATTTTGAATTGGTCCTGAAAAGATGCGAAAATTGTCCCTAAAATTTTTGTGAACTGCTTCAAAAATTTCCAAATCAAAAACTAGTAAGGAAGTCTAAGTTCGGGTGCAACCGAACATTAAATACCTAGTAGTGATCTGTTTTGGTATCCCAATTTACTCAGGTCTATTTTAATAACGGAAAAGTTGTTATAAAGACCACTGATTGTTTTCGATTAAAAACACTTCTTTTGTGAGTGGTAAATTCAATTATCACTAAGTAACAAAATATAAATAGCTTTCCTCATGTTCATGAAAGGTATGAAAATAAAAAAAATTAATTTAAAAAAAGGCAGTAGGGTGTTAACTACTTGCCCGTAAATCTTGCTTGTTTGTTATTCGATTTGCGTATTTTTTGGCAGGAGTATACTACATACTATTGGGAAGCATCTCACAAAATTTCATTGAAATACATTCTTGAAATTCCAAGCAATCGCTTTTGAAAATAGCAGAGCTTTTATGCTAAAAAGTGGGAGGCGCCACGCCTACTTCACCAAAATCCACAAAATTTTTTTACAGTTTAGTTTTGTTTAAAAAGGCTAATATGTGTGTAAAATCTTATTTATATAACTTATACAATTATGGAAATATCGCGATTTAAATTTTACGAAGAAATATTTTAGAACTATGTTCAAAAAGTGGGCGTGTCCGTTTACCGATTTTGTTTATTTTTTCAGCAAATAGTTAGCTTTATATGTTGAACACTTTCTCCAAATATCGTTTTAATAAATCAATTTTTACCGGAGTTATGGCATGGAAAGTTTTGTGGAATAATCCCCCATAAAGGGGCGGGGCCACGCCCATTTTAGAAAAATTTTGTGCTTTCGACTTTTTTTTGCCCACGAACACTTTAGAGGTGAAATAGAAATGATATACAGCTAGTTTAAGCAAAGTTATAGCATATTCAATATATCCATGATCCTTTTCAAAATCTTTCGTATAAAATTGGGCGTGGACCTAATCCGATTTCGCTAATTTTTTTTCGAAATATTGCCTGTATTAATATAAATATGTGTGCTGAATTTTATTTTGCTATCTTGAGCGGTTTTTGATTTATGATTAATAATATTTCCAAATTTGACTTAATCAAAAGTGGGCGGTGCCACGCCCTTTTTTTTAAATTTCTTCACAAATTTATTTTTTGCCTTAACGGTAAGGTACACACCAAATTTTATCCTTATAGGTGTATTATGTACTGAATAATCACTCTTTTTGTATTTTCGAAAATATTGTATATATAGAAAGTGGGCGTGGCTTTTAACCGATTTTGCCTATTTTCAATACCGTTCAGAGATATGTAAAAAGGAACCTGCATACCAAGTTTCATTGAGATATCTCAAGATTTACTCAAGTTATCGTGTTCACAGACGGACGGACGGACGGACGGACATGGCTCAATCAATTTCTCTTCTCCTCCTGAACATTTTGATATATATAAGTCAATATCTATCTCGATTCGTTTATGCCGTTACATACTACCGTTAGGCGAATGAAGTTAATATACCTTGTGTGCGAAGCACTACTAGGTATAATAACAAAAATGAGGTTAATAAAAATGGTAGAGTGCCCAGAGTTAGCAAAGTCCAGGAGGTATTAAAATTATAATTTTTTTTTTTATTTAAAAATGTCCACTAATATTGCATTCATATATTTTGGTCTAGTTTGAACTAGTTTGGCCGTAGTCTGACATGTATGAAGGAAACAAACCTTAGATTAATTAGGGCTGCTTTTCAAACAATTTGAGAAGAACTTCACAACTAGTTGATTTGACTATTGGGTATATATGTATGGATATCAGTTGCACACTTTGCTTTGTCCACTACGCTATCATAGACTTAGAGTCAAGTGTTAATATACTCGGACAACAACAACTAAAATCTCCTCACGTGCGAACTTAAGTGCAACCGACAGTCTCAGTCTCAGTAAATCTACATTTAGTTAAGCTCGCTGGTCTACCAATCTATGAGATAAATAAACAACTTAACACCATGGTATTTGCATTATGTTCGGTTATTAAGTTGCTCCAACAAATATGCAAATACACATACATACAGCATGTGGAGGGGAGTAGACATGACAAGGCATTATATTTCGGCAAGTGAAAGTCAATCGATTTGGGGTTCGGTCATAAAAGAGAGGCAAGAAGTAGTGAGAGATATTGTGATGTAGGGAGCATAAAGGGTGTTAGGGGAGGAATGGTAAAATTGCCAATGAAATGAGATCAATGTTGTTTAAGTTAATTTCGTTAAGAAGTGTAATCAGCATGAAAGAGAATGTGTTGAGTTTGTTGATTATATCCCAAAAGTTTTTTAAGTAGTTTACTGAAATAAACATCAAACCAGCGGATTATTTATTTAAAATATTTTTGAAAGTAAACGTTTATTACGCAAGTTGATCAAGAACGGCGTCTGTTCATAGGAACCATCAATGAGGGATGTGTGCTTCGCTTGCTTCATCTCTTACAGTTCAATCCCCCTATTCGAATACCACGAATTGTTCGAGTAAATACTATTCGAATAAATATTACTCGAATTTCGCATACCCGTCGAATAAAAAGTTTATTTATTCGAATAGTCAAGTTATCAGATCTATGAAGCCAAAACCTCAAATACCTAGGAAACTTGAGGAGAGCAATATTTGTACTATAGAAAGAGGGTATCCAAATTTTTTTTATGAAATTTTCAGGAACTATTTATTTTCCACAGCTCCTGAAGAATATGACTTTTTGGATTCAGAATAAAAATTGTGGGAAATCATTTTCGAACATGTGGTAAACCTTACCTAAAATAATATCTCATTGCTTATCTAGGTACTATGGGGGGCCCTTGAAACGTAACACTTCATCACTACTTTTTTTTATAAACTTAACAATTTTCAATTTTATTTTATCCACAGCCACGGAAACAGCCGAAACGCCCATAGAAGAAGTTACGAATGCGCTTTATAGCAAAAGCGTGAAATTTGCTATGACTCACGATCTGGAAGTGAAGTTGCCAGATGTGATGTTTGATGGCGCCACTTTTCGTATTTCACCGCGTTCATTTGAGGGTAATGGCATCATTGCGAAATTGGAATTAATACCAAAACAAGAAGTGGAAGCACGTTTGGCGGGAAAAATTATTATGAAAAAAATACGTAAGTAGTGAAAGAAAATGAAATAAGTTATGTTTGTTACCAAAACTTCATTGTTATTTTATAAAAATTAACCACATTAATGAATGGTTTTTAATTATCAAGCAATTTTTCTTTTTTTTACTAAAATCAACTGTTTTTTTTTGTTTACGTATTTGTATTACATTATTTTTTATCAAAATTTTGTTTTTAATTCCTTTACAGAAAAATTCCTGCGTAGCAAATTATTATTATCATTTCTGGCTCTTCTACTGATTATAAAAATAATTAAAATCAAATTGTTCTGGCTATTGCCATTTATAATCGGCGTTGGCGCTGCTAAAAAATTGCTGCTCAAATTTCTACTCTTCCTCTTCCCAGCGTTATCTCATCTTTTCAAATTATGCTCATACTATCAACAGACCTATCATTCTACGAAATTTCATCATCATCATCATTTGATTAATCATCATCATACGGTGAGTAATATTTAAATGGATAACTAAAAATTTATAGTACGCCCGTGCACTAAAAGTTTTTGATCTGCAATAAGATAGGATGGTAACTAATGAATGCGACTGAAAAAGTACCACCCAAAACTTTTTCAACTTTTCAATTCTCTCTTCTGTTGTCTTGTTTCTTTACGTCTACTTTTTACGCCACTTTTTTTTCTACCCTTGATCTGGTTCTTTTAAAATAAACAGCATTCACGTTCTCTCAAGAACCTATGTAATTATCATAACTCCGTCAAGAGAATAAAATCGTCTCATTCTTGAAACCGAGCAGTGTCCTATCCTTACTTCTTGACTATTTATTAAAACAAGTTTTCCTTAACAATTTACCACTTCAACTAACTAACATTTGTCTTTTAGCAAAGTAAAAATTTCAAATGCATTTTTCATTAATTAAATAAAATTATATTAAAACTGAAATTTTCTTTAAAAGTGCAAAAGTTCAAAATACATATTTTAACTATTTAATATTGAATATTGAATTGTTAATAAATGTCTTCGACATCACAAATATATGAACGTACAGTGGCGGACATAAATTGTATGCACATGCGATTTTCAGAAATTTTGAAACAAAAATAAAATAATTTTAACTAAGCCTCTATAAAAACATGTATCAAAGTCTAATACAAGTAACCAAAATTTTATTTTAAAAAAATCCGTGAAAATTGAAAAGAAGTTTTATTAAAATTGTATACACATAGTCAAATTAAAATAGAGTTTTATCTGTTTAAACATTATTTTAAAGCAAACACCATTTCATATCTAACATAATCAACTTAAAAATCATTTCATGTCTAAAAACGGAGTTTTAATTTTAAAATGACGAAAAAGCTTATTTTAACATTTTAAATCACGGTTTGTGTCTATGGTTGTGCGATGTCACAGCGCTTACTCCAAACCTGAGTTTGGTTTTTTTCGACACAAGGTGACCTAGCAAAATATAAAAAATTTCTTCATAACTACCACCAACCAACTCAATTTTTCTTTTGCATATGGCGACCCTGGAACTTTTCATGTTAACTAAAATCTTTGTTGAATATGATTGACCAACATTTTAACTAAACTTAAAAATTTGCGTTTTTTTTTAAATTAAAATAATTTAATTTGTGCCAAAATGTGTTAAAACCGCCGGAAATAACTGTACATATATTTCTGTACACCACTGTATATGTAAATAAATTTAACAAATTTGAAGATCAAACGACTCAATCAACAGTAAACTCAATTGCATAATAGATAACAGGAATGTTGATGAACAATTCTAATTCAAAAGCTCTTTTCACTTATTACTTCTGAATTTGAATTGAATAACGAAGCTGTTCATTTATGCAAATATTAAAGTGTAGTACATATAGCCGAAATTTAATTAAGAAGAATAAATCAAGTGCAAACACACTTCTTATATTAATAAGCTTTTAATCAATTGAATATGTTTCAATTTGAAATAAAGATTTGCTTGAGGTTTGTGCTTTTAAAGTACGAGCAAGCATGAACATGATTCGATTTAAAACATTCTAATGGTTTTTTATACAAGAAGAAAGATAAAACCACATTTCTAAAAAACACATTTAAAGAAAAAAAATTTCAAACTAGACTAAATACTGATTACAAAAATGGGTGATAAAAGACTCACGGGGGGTGTATTTTTTTCTCCCGACGAGGGAGTCTTTTCTGATCAGAAAATGAGCGCATATATGCTTATTTTAATCATCCAGGAGACTCTAAAAAGACTCGAATATGATTGTAAAATTCAAAAAATGCTATGTGGGCTGAGAAAATTTTTAGAAATGTCTTTAACATATCCAAAAATTGAAATGAATTTTTTCCTGTTTTTTTTTTTAATCTCTTAGTAAATTCATAGGTTAAGTTGAGTTAAGCTAGTTCAGACTAATTTGGACTCCTAAAGGAATATCAGAGAGCGACTTTAATAGTACTTTTATTTAGAAAAACCCCATTTTGGAGAACTTTTTTTAAATTCTAGCCAACTCCAAGTTAACATTAAATTAAGGTAGCATCCTTACACTATAGCACTGCTCCAACGATCCTCAACAAATATTTCTGGCTATCGCGCAAGTCCCATTCGTCAATTTTAGCAGTCATATAACACCATTGAAATTGCGTCACAGGCCAATGAGCTTTAATACAGATAGCGCAATGACAGACCAAAGAGAAACCCTGAGCAAAAAAACTGACTTACTGACTTACTTCACCTTGTGCTTCCACTATGCTTTTGTTATTTCTTTTTTTGTATTCTCTTTTCTTTACGTTTTGTTATTTTTATTTCATAGGTTGTTCCCGCTTGGCATGCACCCGATCATCATTCAATACCTGAAGTAATTTACACACATCCACCAAAAGGTCATCCCTCAACCTATTTGCATGGTGCACCGATACATGAAAACTATGGTCCATACTCTTTAGAGCATAATGAAGGGAATTGGGAAAATTCAGGACCAGGTCTTGGATCAGAGTAAGTTAAAGATTAAAAGCGTTAATCAAAATGAGAATATATCTTGATTTAATTTGAAGAGAAAAGTTAATATGTTTTATTTAATTCATTTATATTTATGTCTACTAAAAATAGTTTAAGTTTTGCTTATATTCAAATTAAAACACTAACAACACCTTATTTTACTCATTTCTCTCATATGACTCGTTTAAATCTTGTAAACCGCAATCATTCAAACATACCTACATTACATACAACATCATACATTGTTTTTGTCTCCTCTTTTTCATTTCATGTCGTTCTTATAGTTACATTGGTGACATAAATCGTGCCGCACAAGTTGATGAAAATTCAAGTTTATTCAAACCTAATCCAGACAAAGATGCCAATGAAATACTTATTTGGGGTTTGGGCACCACACAGCCAACCCTTTCACAACAACAAAAACAACAGCAACAACATAAAAAGCCAACTCAAAGGTATCGGCCTGTAACACCGCAACACCAACAACAACAGCAACAACAACATCAAACACCCACACAACAACAGCGACCGCCATCACTTGTACAACAACAGAAATTGCAATTACAACAGCAACAAATGCTAGTACAACAAAAACTGAAAACACAACAGAAACAACAACAAACACATAACCTACAAAAACCACACGCCACTAGTCATAGTTTTAATCCATTCTTAAATGGCGATATTGATTCTAAACAAAGGTGAAATGATTATATTTTTTAAATTAAAATTACAGGAAATGCTCTTCTAATTTTATATACGTAATTCCAAAATAATCACTCTGATGAAAAAAAAAGATAACTGAACTGCTTCTTATAATCGTGTTGTTGTAAATTTTGAGACGATGCAAAGTTTTGGTGAAGCGTGAAATTGGAAGGTTTTTTTGAGTAGATCGCCACAACGAAAATAAAACTTGTACCAGAATATTGTAGTAGAATTTAGATACCATAGAATTTATAAAATAGTTAAATGTAGCAGAATTAGGAAAGTTTCACAATTTTTTTAAAAGAATTTCAATTTGGGTTTTTTTTTAGAACTTCTTCGGAATTAACTTCGGAACCCGTTTTGGAACTTTCAAAATTTTTTCGGGATTAATTTTGGGAACCTTTTTTAGACTTTTAGGCCTCAACTTAGAATAAATTTTGAGACTTTTGCGGGGCTTTTTCATTGTATATTCAGGATTCAGGATTATTTAGAATTGTTTTTGGAAATTTTAGGCATCATTATTTAATTGTTCTTGTCCTTGATATCAGTTTATTATGGTAATCATTACATTATCAATTCAGGAATATTTCAGAACCATTTAGGGATTACTTTCGGGAAACCTTTTAGGATTTGTGGGCATTTTTCACGGACTTTTACATGACTTTTTTATGGAATTTTCTAAATAATTTGGTAATGTTTGTGGGACTTTTTAGAATCATTTATGGGGCGTTTTCGAGATCATTTCAGTATTATTTCTTAATTGCAAACGGGACTTTTAACCATCCTAAAAATCCCATCTACGATAAATTACACTGTTCCCCTTTAACATGTAAATATTTGCTGTTCCTAAATTCCGACTCGAGATCACTCTGTTCCTATACAATATCTTGTAGTAATCCATTTCAAATATCAGAATCAGTTGGAGTGTTTTTTTAAAGCTTTTAGATAACATTTTTTGAAGTGTTGCTTTCAAGCAACTAAAGAAATCCACCTCTTTGATAGAATTTGGCGTAAACAAAAACAACAAGTATTACAAAAACAAAATTTACAGCGTCATCTGACCTCACAGGACGTATCACAACATTTGTGTTTGTGTTTAACCAAAATTTAACAGAATTGCACTTCACCTCCCTTCATTGTGTTTTCATCATTGTTAACATACGTTCGTCATTCATAATCTCCTTATCATTGCTTGAAGACACTTCAGTATGAAGACACTTCAGTATGAAGTGTCTTAATGCTCTCCTTACGGCTGCATAGCTTAGTTTGTTATTGCATTGCATACACATTACATTAGACTGGGCGAAAAATATATATATTTTTGTAAATTTTATTAATATGATTTATTAGAATATTGAAAAGATACTGCAAAAGCTTCACACTAGTAGCAAAAAGGAAATAAAATATATTAATGAACATATTTAACTACCTACATACTTTGTGCCTGAATACTCTCTCGTCAACATGGCTTTATTCATAATTTATTATACTTACATTTAACACATTTCAACATATTTTGTTTTATTGTTCTCTGTAGTGTATTCGGTACTAAACTAAAGAGTCCACTCCATGCACAATCTGCACCAAAGCCAGCTTATGCACCTCCACCGCCGCATACACAACAACCATCAGCGGAGGCATTAAGTGCAGCTGCACACATTGCCGCTCAATATGACCCTGCACGAAATAGCCTTGCACAACAACAACAAAAGCAGGATCAACTTAAGCACCAACAGTTGCAACAGTTATTACAGCAACAAAAACAACAACTGTCGGTAAGTAACTAAATATAACATACACATTAAGCCGTCCGTTATTTAAATTTTTTTTGCAAATTGTAAGTTCGCCGGGCGGAATATGATGTGTTATGCTGTAAAAATAAGTTGTGCAAAATTTCACTCGAATTGGATAACTCTTAGAACTGGCGCGTTGCATTTCAAAATTTTAAAAACCATATGCACTCAGGTTGCAGCAGATCATATAAAAAACTTGATAGCCGTATACTTGGTTCACATTAATCGCGTGAAAAAACTTGCACATTACGATTGTAAAGACAAAAATTTAAAAAAAGCCATAGGTTTTGAGATTTCGCGAAGTTATCGTTTCTTACAAAGTGAGAAAACGCCATTTTCGTATTGTTCAAAAAATCTCCAGTTCTACATATCCGATGAAAAAACTTTTTTCATCTTATTTAAGATCTTTCATTGCCGTAACAACCTACCATATAAATCTTTCCAATTAGATTATGAGTTTAAGAGTTATTTGCAAATGCATTTCAGAAATCAGACACATTTTCCATCAGCTTCGTCATTAACACTAAATAACACTTAGAAGCAGTAATCATTTTGCATTTATTTTGATGTAGTATTGGAGATGGATCGATTGCAAAAGTTATAGCAAGTTTATCATGGGTTATGTTTTCATTCGGTATATCGATACTGTATTTTCAGATCCAATCGAAAAATTTATTTGAAAGTTTAGTTAAAATTCTGTTGAAGAATTCAAACAAGTTTTTCGATTGTTTTTGAAAATACAGTATCGATATACCGAATGAAAAAATAACCCTTGATAAACTTGCTATAACTTTTATACTTGTTAACCGATTTGGAAATGGTTTGAACATATATTTTTTGCAATCGATCCATCTCCAATACTACATCAAAATAAATGCAAAATGATTACTGCTTCTAAGTGTTATTTAGTGTTAATGACGAAGCTGATGGAAAATGTGTATGATTTCTGAAATGCATTTGCAAATAACTCTTAAACTCATAATCTAATTGGAAAGATTTATATGGTAGGTTGTTAGGGCAATGAAAGATCCTTAATAATATGAAAAAAGTTTTTTCATCGGATATGTAGAACTGGAGATTTTTTGAATAATACGAAAATGGCGTTTTCTCACTTTGTAAGAAACGATAACTTCGCGAAATCTCAAAACCTGTGGCTTTTTTAAAATTTTTGTCTTTACAATCGTAATCTGCAAGTTTTTTCACGCGATTAATGTGAACCAAGAATACGGCTATCAAGTTTTTTATATGATCTGCTGCAACCTGAGTGCATATGGTTTTTAAAATTTTCAAATGCAACGCGCCAGTTCTAAGAGTTATCCAATTCGAGTGAAATTTTGCACAGCTTATTTTTACACCATAACGCATCATATTCCGCCTGGCGAAAAAAAAAATTTTTCTTAACGAACAGCTTAATACACATACATAAATATTTATTAGCGTGCCGCTTAATGTTGGAAGAATAATGTTTTCATAAGCTTTTTTTTAATGTTAAGTTATATCTCAAAATATGACATTTTTGTCTTTCTCTGCTGTGTCATTCCTTTCCTATTCCTATCCCTTCCTATTCTTAAGAGCTTTTCCTTCCCTTTTTCTTTATTAATTTTCTCTTATTTTATTTTATTTTATTTTATTTTATTTTATTTTATTTTATTTTATTTTATTTTATTTTATTTTATTTTATTTTATTTTATTTTATTTTATTTTATTTTATTTTATTTTATTTTATTTGATTTGATTTGATTTTATTTTATTTTATTTTATTTATCAGTTTATTTTATTTGATTTGATTTTATTTTATTTTATTTTATTTTATTTTATTTTATTTTATTTTATTTTATTTTATTTTACTTTATTTTATTTTATTTTATTTTATTTTATTTTATTTTATTTTATTTTATTTTATTTTATTTTATTTTATTTTATTTTATTTTATTTTATTTTATTTTATTTTATTTTATTTTATTTTATTTTATTTTATTTTATTTTATTTTATTTTATTTTATTTTATTTTATTTTATTTTATTTTATTTTATTTTATTTTATTCTATTTTATTTTATTTTATTTTATTTTATTTTATTTTATTTTATTTTATTTTATTTTATTTTATTTTATTTTATTTTATTTTATTTTATTTTATTTTATTTTATTTTATTTTATTTTATTTTATTTTATTTTATTTTATTTTATTTTATTTTATTTTATTTTATTTTATTTTATTTTATTTTATTTTATTTTATTTTATTTTATTTTATTCTATTTTATTTTATTTTATTTTATTTTATTTTATTTTATTTTATTTTATTTTATTTTATTTTATTTTATTTTATTTTATTTTATTTTATTTTATTTTATTCTATTTTATTTTATTTTATTTTATTTTATTTTATTTTATTTTATTTTATTTTATTTTATTTTATTTTATTTTATTTTATTTTATTTTATTTTATTTTATTTTATTTTATTTTATTTTATTTTATTTTATTTTATTTTATTTTATTTTATTTTATTTTATTTTATTTTATTTTATTTTATTTTATTTTATTTTATTTTATTTTATTTTATTTTATTTCATTTTATTTTATTTTATTTTATTTCATTTTATTTTATTTTATTTTATTTTATTTTATTTTATTTTATTTTAGTTTATTTTATTTTATTTTATTTTATTTTATTTTATTTTATTTTATTTTATTTTATTTTATTTTATTTTATTTTATTTTATTTTATTTTATTTTATTTTATTTTATTTTATTTTATTTTATTTTATTCTATTTTATTTTATTTTATTTTATTTTATTTTATTTTATTTTATTTTATTTTATTTTATTTTATTTTATTTTATTTTATTTTATTTTATTTTATTTTATTTTATTTTATTTTATTTTATTTTATTTTATTTTATTTTATTTTATTTTATTTTATTTTATTTTATTTTATTTTATTTTATTTTATTTTATTTTATTTTATTTTATTTTATTTTATTTTATTTTATTTTATTTTATTTTATTTTATTTTATTTTATTTTATTTTATTTTATTTTATTTTATTTCATTTTATTTTATTTTATTTTATTTTATTTTATTTTATTTTATTTTATTTCATTTTATTTTATTTTATTTTATTTATCAGTTTATTTTTTTTAAGGTTTTTTTTGACGCCCCTACAGTTTCGTTAGACCTATCGATACATATATTGTTTTGCATACCTTAGGTGTATAGTTTGGCCATCAAGCTTGACAAATTTTTTCCACTTGAGCAATTATATTAAATAATCTACTTTACATTTCATGAATAGAATCCTGCCTATATGAATAGAGCATGATTAATCATATTTACATAAATCGTTAGTTTTAGCAAAATTTAATTGATTTCTCAGCAATTTGTGACAATGTAGAGCATTGTCTAGCAACGTTGTATATTCTTGTAGATGTTCCAAACCATTTGTAGAATAAGTAAGTAGGAAGTTATGTTGTTTGGAAATTAGTCTCATGAGAATAGATATAATTTACAAAACAATTTATGGTTCTTTTGTGTCACCGCTCAAAATGTAGCCAAATTCAGGTCTAAAATTGTCTTCAACAAAATTAGTGTTAGCTAGTTTTATCGTTCCATAAGAGACTCAATAAATCAACTAGTAAAGTAAACCGTTAAACTAAAAACTGCTATTCACTACTTAAATTCAAGTTTTATTTTGGCATATCCCGTTAAAGGGAAACAGAATTCCTTAATTCTCTGAATTTGTGAGCACAAAGGGAACTCGACAAATTGAAAAGCTAACACAGCACTTCCGCAAAAGCAAACAAACAGCCAATTTCATGAATGTATGAATATTTAAAACTACAAAAAAAGAACGTAGAAAAGAAAAGAAGTGAGTATGGAAGGACAGCGAATGCAACAGCGGAAACGTTGGCAATATGAACTGTGCTTACAAAGCGGCAATGACAGAACACAAAAAGCGGCGAAAATAAATTGTTTACAAAATTATTATCTACCAAGAAGCAATAACATCAAAAGTACTATATTTCAAAAGCGTTTTAAAAGTGAAAATTGTAATCTGAAATGAGTGATTTAAGATTGCCCAAATTTGTATCAGTGTGCCATTTCCTCTTCTCCACTATATCTATCTCCCTCTGCCCATCATTTTCTATCTCCATCCTCCTATACCTTTTATGCTCTTATTTCCCACTGTGTGTATGTTTATTTGAATATTTTCCTGGCCACTGCTCTTCTTCTTTTGCGGAGCTTTTCCATTATATTTTCAGGATCATTTGTAAGTGTTTTTAAAAGTTTAAGGCATCATTTTATAATAGTTAGTGTCCATAATTTTAACTAATTTGCGGAATCAATACGGTATCAATTCAGCAATACCCTTCCGGGAACCTTTTAAGGGCTTGTAGGCATGTTTCAGGCAGCTTGCAGGACTTCGCCTTGATATTTTCTGGATCGTTTGGAATTGTTTGTAGGTCATTTTAAAATTATGTCTTACTAAACTTTCGCTGCCATTTCGACATTTTTCCAGCATAATTTCGAGTAATTTTTTACTTTTTCGAAATAATTACAGGATCAGTTCGGGATGATTTCAGAACCGTTTCGATATTATTTTTAGGAGTTGTAGGCAAATTTCATGGACTTTTGCAAGATTTTTTCTTGATATTTTCTAAAATATTTGGAAACTTTTTTAGTACTTTTTAAGAAACATTTATGGGGCGTTTTCGGGATAATTTCAGGATTTTTTCTTAATTGCTTACGAGACTTTTCGCCATAATTTCGCTTTACAAGAAACTATGAACATTTCAAAAATTTGTGTAGGGTAGTTAGTGTGAGTGGGGCGTATACGTAACATGCGTACATTAGACTGGGTCAAATAAAAAAAAATTTCCTATCTGAGTTTTAAATTTTTAAAAATTTTTTTTTTTTGTGTTTTACCAAATTTCCAATGTTAAATAAGAAAATCAATTTAAAACCTCACAAAAACTTCTATTTAGAACTTTGTACAAAAAATTTTATTTGCATTTGAGCTCTTTGTTTCCATACCTTGTTGGTTGAAAGACAAACAAATTCCTCAACCATTTGTTGGTGCTTGTTGTAGCCGCAAAAATACGCCACTAAGATTTGAGGAATGTAACGTATATGGGCACTCCTTTGGCAAAACTGAATCCGATACTAAACCGACTGCAGCTGCTCTTGAGTTTTGAGGCTACTTCGAGGTAATTTTTATTAGTCAAATCACTAGTTAAACCATCAAAGTGCTAAGTCAATACGGTTAGTCTTTGAAATGGTCAACATCATTTTGTGCACTCAGAGTGTCACACTTGACACATTTTCAACTTGACAAAGTAACTTTTAAATCTATTTGCACCGGGCTCGTCTAGTGTTTGTTGCCTGTTAGTAGCGTTGACAGGTTTTGTTGACATTTTCGTTCGTTTTAAATGCATTTTCACGTGCAGATGTTTACGTACATACATATCTACTTGTGCTACACTTACAATCCCCCAGCATAAAAATGTCACCATAAGCTAGCGTGGGCATGTTTGTTTTGCTATTCGTTCATCAACAATCAACAGCAATTTGCTATTTTTGCAATTTTTGTACTTTTGTTGTGGGCTATTTCTCTACTTGCTTTTGTGCTGTCTATTCTTGTACATTTCTAATATTCACTAATACTTCAGATATTTTTACAGGGTCGCCACTTAGCTGCTATTTTTTCAATAATTTATTTGGTTACCGTTACACGACACTTATGTCCGTGGAACTTAAATAACAAAAAAAAATTTAATAAAATTAGCAAATGAGAATGATTTTACTTTGTATTCCAATAACGAAAACTCAAGGTAGTGTTGCCACCTAATCTAATAAATTTATGGTTGGTTTGTTACGTTAAAACCTGAAAACGATTTTGTACTTCCCTTCGGGGGTTTCTTTTTAATTACTAAGGGCAGTTTAGGAAAAAAGGTGGTAAATGTACTAGGGGGCGTGGCATCGCCCATAAAAACCTAGTTTTTCAAGCTAAATATTTTGAAAAGTGTTCCTGGGAGGGAACTGAAAATCGGTATGGATATAAACGATATCAATACGGTACTTAAAGATCTAATATTTTAGGTCCAGTGAGGTCAAATATTAAGTTTAACCTGCTATACCGATGTTTTCCTACTTCTCTGGAGAAAAACAAGGGAAGTGTTTTTTACCTAGCAACAATACAGTTCATAAAAATTATAAGTAATTGAGCTCATTTATAGCCATGGATTTATTATTATTTAAAATAAAATTCTTTACTAAAAACTGGCCTATTTACAACTGGTTTTAAACTAGTTCGCAATTAACTAGTATGCAGAATACATCCATAAAATGTAAAGTAAATGAAACAAAATATTTGCTAAGTAGTTTGGCTTGCGACAGCAGTGCATTCACTTTAGTTGGAGAACTTATTTTTACTTGTTTTAAATGTGAATTTCAAACTGAAAGCTTCATTTGTAGCAAGCTAAAATTTAAGTTCTAAGCTGCTAATGGGGTTCGGCAGAGAAATACAATTTTCCAATGCTAGACTAAGGACTATTTTTTGTGTGACAATTGTTGACGCATTTTCATTTATTCATATTTTCAGTTAGTTATTTGCTGTGCAATCAGTTAGCTTGACTATTTGCATTTTCACTTAAAGCTTATAACTTTACTGATGACAGATTATGGATAAGCGCGCAAATACACAGTAATTTTTATTCAAATATTTGAAAACATGAAAGTGATGTTTATCATAGGCGTTACTGCCAGTGGTTGGTATAATTAGAACATAAAATAAATGTTTAAATATTTTTTATGAAAGCACAAATGTTAATAGCAAAACGAGAATGCATTATAGAATTCAAAAATGGGTTCAACCAAGCGCAATTTTAAAGGTTAGATAAAATTGAGAGAATCTGAAAAAAGCTCTTTTCATTCGTAACTTCGATAGTAAATGAAATAATATTTGCTTGTCCATAAAAATTTTTTGAAAATTTAAACAAACTGATATAGTATTTTCAAGCGCTTAGTTGCTTAACTTTAAGCGACTTACTTATGCACAGTTAGTTTTGAAGGGAATTAAAAATGTACAACAAATTTTTTCGAATTTCTTTTCATAAATAATACACGTGTTTACGAAGAAAAAATTACTAGTGATTACATATATTTTTCAAGCATATTATTATACAAAATTTGTCCTTTTTATTCGTATGCGCTTAGCAAGCGTGTGAATAAAAAAAGCGACGGATTTTGTATTTAAAGCAAAAAACAAAGAAAGTAAAAAAATTGAGAAGACACAGTATTAGGTATTAAAAAAAATTTCCATAATTTCAATAATAAAAGCATAAAAAATAAGTACAAAATTATAGACAAATGTGTGTGACTTCCTGAAGACCTGGCTAGTTTGTCTCTAGATATGTATAATACAATTTTAACAGATCGATATCTATAAATTGCAAATATTTAAAAACAAGTGATAGCAGGGATCATTATTGAGCCAATAGAGCGCAAAGCAAAAGTTTTTAGAATTTTTGTCTGTCTGTTTAAATGTTTGCTCACGCATCACTCAAAAACAGCTAAATGGATTTGAATGAAACTTTATCTTTGCATTACTAAACGCCTAACTTAACGTTTTAGATATACGTTATATCCAAACTCAACCAGTTTTGGGGTCAATATATGGGCCAAGTTGATCCAAAATGTGGTAGTACAATATGGGTATCAAACGAAAGCTGCTGATGGGTGCTGCAATTAGAGATATGATTGAGGTGCATAACTCAACTGGTTGTTGAGATATTATGATAAAAATCGGACTAAGTATATTACAAGTGGTGTGGCTGAGTGTTTCCTAATTTCAGATTAAATTAAGTTGTACTGCCCTTGATTTGACACAAGTTTTATATGACTCAAGTTTTATATGAGAATAATGTGCTTACAACCCTAGCATTAGGGTGTTAGCATTCGATGGTCATATTTGACTATCTTTGTTCACTCATGTTGCTAATAGACTCTAAAGTAATTAGAAAGTTATTTCCACCTTTAAGTAGTCATAATTGTCTAATATTTACAATTCTTTTAAAATCTATAATGCACAACATTAGCTCACATGTAATAGCTTTTGCTTTTCACTAATGATTGAAAATTACATTAGGCGTAGTTTTACAACAATAACATTTCCAACACGCTTTGCAATTCAGTTTATATTTATCGCGTGAGCAAAGGAAATGCATTTTTGAAACAAACAACTTTGACTGGTGAAATTAATGAAAGCTAGCCAGTATATTCATATACCATTTATTGTATGTATGTACATATTCGTGTGTACTAAGTGTCCTAGTACAATGAGTTAGGTTCAATGGCATTCACGTGAAACCCGACACATGTAGCCCCTATAATGGAACGTAAGGTGCTATTTGCTATTTGTCATTTGCAGATTCAGGTCAACAGCCAACATTTACAGGTATGTGTGCAAGAGGAAAATTTTTTTATTTAGTTTGTTCACTCTTTTTCTAGATGTGTCTTTCAATGCGCTTAAGGCCTACACGGTTATAAATTATTGCTTAGGTTTTAAACAATTCATTAATTTTAGTAGTTTTTAAATTTTTTTAGCAAAATTTCAAACTTTTTTTTAGCTACTCTGATTTTAAATTTCTTTAGATTACGATTTTAGACCATACCAAAAAATTTGAAAGTGGTTTTTATAGCGTAATGCCACGCCCATTTTTAAATTAAACTAATGAAACCCACATAACAATTAAACGCAATATGAAACAAAAAACTGGCTCATGGTCGTTAAAAAAATTAATTTGTCAAAAAAGGGTTTTTTATTGCACTTTTTTACGAAATGGATCAATTGTATATTACACTGAAAACAATTTTTTTTTTCATAAAAAAAATTCATAAAAAATTTTACTGAAAAAACAACAAAATTTAAAAATTTGTTAAAAATATCTATTTAATATTTATAACAATCTAAAAATAAAATTGCTTCAAAATTTTATATGTTTTAATTTTTTTTTTTTCAAAATGCAAATTTCAAAATTTACCAAAAAAAATAAAACCCGCCATTTTAGTGTTTTCTCAATTTACAATTTTACTTTTATCAAAAAAAAAAAATTTCATTGCAATAAAAAATTTTTATAGTGTATAATTTCGAAAACTTTTTAAATACCTTTCTGCTAACATAAAACTAAAAAGCTTGCCCTACCAAGCCCAACTATGTATGTTTACACATCAAAAAGAAAATTTTTTGTTGCTTCAGTCTAGTGTCCTAAACTCGCAGTAGAGCTTACTATAACGCTTAGCCACGTTTAAAATTACTGCATTTTCCAAGTGTTTTTGCATTTATATCATTCGCTGTGTGGCAACAAAAACAACAACTACCGTCAACGCTACAAAACACTTAGCGAAAGTATGTCACAATGTGAAGGCAAACATGCCGGTAACCGGTTTGTTACCTGAATATTTGGCATATGTAGCGGTAAAACACCATCACAACAACAACAACAAACCAATTCACACAAGCATCAACAACAACAGCAAATTACCGTTGCATTCAACCAACCTGTTGCATGTCACATCACACGTCTAACGAACTGCCACTCAGCTGTGCAAAAGCACAACGTCATTAATATTTCGCATTTAAAAGCATTCGTGTGTATCTTTCTTCTCTTATTCACATCGTCGTCTTCTTGACATTCATAATTATCACAAAATTTATTTTATTTAATTTTTCTTCTTTTTGACATTATAAATATTTGGCTGTTTTGAAGCCGTAACGTGCGTGTGTGGCAAGCGTTGCCAGAAAAACTTAATTAACTCTCGCTACAATTTGAGCTAGTTGGTGCTAATTTATGAGCCAGGGTATTCTAGTGAAAGGCCTTCTACAACGAATTTGAACAAAAATATTTCTAACTAGTGTTGCCACCCATTTAGTTGTTTAAATGTCCGTTTATATCTTGAAAAGAACTTGTTACATTTCTAAGGCATTTTGTATGTAACTCTCTCATTAAAGTGCTGCCATCTAAAATATTTTACAGAGTTGCCACCTTTCCATGTCATATTTATTTCTTTAAATACCCTCTTATATCTTCAAATGAATTTGATACATTTCTACGCTATTTTGTATGCAACTTCTCTTCTTTTAGCTCAGCTCTTTCATTTAAGTACTGTCATCTAGAATATTCCACAGGGTTGCCACCTATTCACATCATATTTATTTCTTTAAATATCTCTTTTCGTTTTGCAAAAAACTTGATACATTTCTATGGCATTTTGTATGTAATTTTTCTGCCATCATCTAAGTTTCTCAATTAAGTGTTGCCACTTATAGTATTTTAAAGAGTAGCCATCTATGTATTTATGTATATCATATTTATTTTTTATCTTCAAAAGAACTTGACTCATTTTGGACGGCATTTCCTATGTAAATTCACTGCTTTCGACTACGCTCTCTCACTCAAGTGCTGCCACTTAGAATATTTTACAGTGTTGCCAGCTATCTGTATCTGCGTGTCTACCAACAAACATATTTCCTGTTAGAGTTGCCACCTAACGATTTAGGTTCACACATCACATATATGTACATACATATATAAATCATCACATTTTTCTTAGTACTCTTCATGTTGTGATCGACTGTGATGGATCCACTCAATCTCAATTAGCGAGTGCTACATTTCACGCTATACTATTTAAGTGTTGCCACCTAATATGTATTTTAAATTTTATATAATTTATGAGGTTCCCCACAAAAAAAATCCCAGCTACTCTATTTATAATACGAGTACTAAAGTAAAATTGTCTCGCTTTCTAATTTAATTTCAGCCCGAAATAGCTGCGCAATTAAAGGAGGCGCTACGCATACAAGCCGAACAACGCATCGTTTCACAACAACAACAAATACTCGATAAGCAACCATTCGTACAAGATGGACAGGTTTGTGAAAATGATTGAATAATAAATATGTATTTAAATAATTCCAATTTTTCTATTTATCTAATTAATCTTGCAGCCAATCATGCCAAAGAATTACGATCCATTTTATAGTCCAATTTTATTGAAAATTGATAAAATTATTGAACAACTCGGTATAACCGATGAATTGTGCAAAGAGAGAGTTGTTTGTAGCATGTACAAGGATCCGACACGTTATAGTCCGCATAGTAATTTCGTATCAGCAGAGTTGAGTCGGTAAGTTGAAGTGAATTTAGATACATCCATACATATTACACAAAAGAAAGATAGGGTCTTCAATGCCCAGATTATTGCTTACAATCGAAGAATCTCTCTCTCTAATTCAAAAGAAACTAAATTTTGCTGACTACTTGCCCTAAAATATATTTCAAGCAGCGTCTCAGAAGCAAGGGAAAATAAAGCAAATTTCAATCACAATTTTTCTTTTCTTTTTATTCCTCATGAAAAAGATTTGTTAAATTATGATGATACTCATTTATGACCCATAATTCATATGCTTGCTTAACTGCATAATAAAGTTTAACGAAGCTGAAAGCTGTCAGAAGAACCATAATATTTTGCTATTATTTATTGTTTAAAACTTCACAACTGCAGGCATCTACTTTTAACTAGGTATTGTGAGATATAAAAAAGGAAATTTTTACTCAAATTACTTAACCAATTAGAACACAATAAGTAAGAGATGGTGAGATCGGGTGTTAAGGGTCATTATATACTCAACTTTTTCTTGATATAAGCCATGCTAATATCAAATTTATGCGTCGTTACTGTGCGAACTATTTTATTACTATAGCTTTGTATGGAATATGGGCGCGGGATAAGTCGATTGAATTTATTTTTGATAGCCAGAAGTACTAGGAACGTGAGAGTCATATTTCATGAAAAGGGATATTTATTTATTTATTACGGAAAATACTTTATAGAAAAACAAGTAAGGAAAGGGCTGTCTTCGGCTGTGCCGAAGGCTTTATACCTTTCATGATTGCCAAACCACACTTATCGGAACAATCGATTGTATGGGAGCTATACGTTATGTTGGTCCGATCTGGCTGATTTTGCCTACATATGTTACATATATAATATGTAGCAAACTTGCAAAGTTTAACGTTCCTAGCTCTTAAACTGCAAAATTGATAGCCCAAAACCCATTTATCGAAACTATCGATTATATGGGAGCTATATGTCATGTTGGTCCGATCTGAGTCATTTTCACTACACACGTTACAAATACAATATGTACTAAACATGCAAAATTTTACGTTCCTAGCTTTTGAATTGCAAAAGTTATAGGCCAAAACCCATTTATCGGAACAATCGATTGTATGGGAGCTATGACATGTATCGGTCCGATCTTGCTGGTTCCGACAAATGATTAATCCTATGCAAAATGGCGCCTGCTTGCAATATTTCATCGAGATATCTCTAAAACTGAGGGACTAGTTTGCGTTCAAACAGACGGACGGACGGACGGACAGACGGACATGGCTAAATCAACTCGCCTCATCGCCCTGATCATTTCGGTATACTTAATAGTGGGTCTATCTCTTCTTCTTCTCATACTTACAAACATCGGACCAAAGTTATAATACCATTTCATGTTCATGAAAGATATAAAAATGGAAAAAATGAATGCAGAGTCAAATTAAAATAGAGTTTTATCGATTTAAACATTTTTTTAAAATAAAACACCATTTCATGTATGTCATAATCAACTTAAAATACATTTTATGTGTAAAACAGAGCTTTAATTTTAAAATGAAGAAAAGTCTCATTTTAATATTTTAAAATCACGGTTTGTGCCTTTGGTTCTGCAGTGCCACCACGTTTATCCAAACTTGAGTTTGGCTTTTTTTGCTTATTGCCACAGCATATGTAACTATCGTTTGTGCCTAAAATGGTTGAGACAGGGTGATCTAGCCAAACATAAAAAATTTCTTCATAACTACCACCAACTAACTTAATTTCTTTTCAAAAGGGGACCCTGTTACATTTCATTTTAGCTAAAGTCTTTGTTTAATATGACTATGGTTCACCAAAATTGTTAATGTATTTTTAAGTTAAATAAAGATTTTAATTCAAGTAATGACTATTATAGACGACCAAAAGTAGTTAACTATTAATCTATGCGCAGCTGAGTATAATGAATGTGAATTTTTAAATTATTGTATGTCTGCAGTCCAATTAGTTGTTTGAAATATTTAGATGAGGCCGCCAGCAAAAATTTTTGGTATCTTTTGATAGTACAGGGAATATTAAATTTCACACTGCAGCAGTGCATTTTAAAAATTTAAACTCAATGAAAAAGAATGAAAATGTATAAAAATTTATTAATTTATTATTCTCAACTCCGGCGAACATTCTAACTTTGGACACCTCTCTAAGCATAGAATTGTCTAAGTAGACCACTTCGCCATAAAAAAAATAAATAAATCAACTTGAAATATTATTTATGACTGCAGCAGACGATCGAAGACGGCATCACAGCCTAGTACCGATCAGTATAAAAGTAGATAATATGCAAAAGCTCTGCTACCCAACTGGTATATATTTTCAATTGGAAGCATATCTCAGAGTTCTAGTGCATTTTCAGACAGCTAGTTGCACGGAGAAACCCTTCGCCTTGAAATATAATTAACTCGTTATATTTACCTCCATGCCATCAAGTAGCTCAGCTCGTTTACAATTTGTATACCACTTCGTAAGAAAAAGTTGCTATCAACATTGTTTATTGCATTAAGCTGAATGCACTTATCAGATTTTCTGACACAAGGCAAAAGATATGTTCTTCAATACATACGAGGGCAGTATAAACTTCTGTAATTTTTTGAATAGGAAAAATATTCGGCAAAAGAGCAATTTTTGAACATAACCTCATTTGAGGTCGATAATTTTGGTCAGTCCAGAGTTTATCTATCTATAGAAAATGCTGGACGTAACTCAAGCGCCCGCGAAAATTGCTCCGTCGATGAACAAAGATCATGCGAGGTATTCGAGAAATTTATGATCCTTCCCGTGATGTCAAAAGTGAGTAGGTAGATATGAGGATAGTGTTGGGAATTATAAGGACAAAGAAGATTTTCCTATCGCCACCCGAATTCCGCAACAAAATCAAAGAGTTAACTCGAATGAAATAAAAAACAGACCGAGGATGACTCCGTTGCTGTTTCCACTTGGCGTGAGTTATCAATGGAAAAGAATGACTAGAAAAGGAAGGTGATGAGTTGAGATCAAGAACTCACATACTTATCAAACAACTCTTTTAGTCAATTAGTTATTTAGCAGAAAATACAATCACAGAAATATTCGCTTGAAGCTGTTGTTCTTTCTTAATCAGAATCTCATCTACCACCTTGAGCTAATTATTATTTCATATTTCACTTGGTATTTGTTGGAAAATCTATATATTAATAGGCTAACATTTTTTCCATACAATCAATTGCCAGAGTGTATCTCATAAAACAATGCATAACTCCAATTATTATATATTTTGATATGTTTTCATGGGCCAGGAGCTTTGCATAGGCATATTATATTTAACAAAAACTGCTTCATTAATTTGTAATAACTCATCAAAGTTTTCACCAAAACCCAAATCTGTTAACTACAGTATCCGACTTTTTTGTTGTACATACAGCAGTGGCGCAGGTGGTGAGCGTGCCGGCTATGATGCGTGCGTTCGTAGGTTCAAGGACGTGTTCAGGGCAGGTTAATTTTTTTTTTTTTTACTAAATTGAATTTGCCTTAAAATATACGAAAACTTTTTATTATATTTTTTTTTTTTAAATTTATTGTATTTGTAATCCAATATTTTTCTGTTTATTATGTTTATGACATCTATCTTGGAGTGAAAATCCCAAATTTTTAGAAAAAATATAAAAAGTTATTCCAATTTATCAATATTTATCAATTTATATTTTTTAAGAAATGTATCATATTTAATATGGAAAAAGTAAAAACACAGTTTGTAGCTTCTTGAATTTAAATCTTTTTTCTTGAATGTTTTTGTGCTGTCGGAAACATAAATATGAAAAACCTTTAACACAATTTTATCTGTCCTACATCTTTCATTTTAAGTTTAAATATTTAAATGATTCACTTATTCGATTGGTCTATTTACTAATAATTCTACATATCTCTTTTATCCCTTTTTCACATGTACCACATCATTGAAAATGCAAATTGTCATCCGAAATTATTTGAAATTGAATTTAAGCAGCGATACAAGTGAATTACAACCCGTCTCAAATCCGAATGGTGCCGTTGTGCGTTTCTATCGGTTTATACAAGCAGCGCGTGATGGCCAAGACCAAAAAGATTGCCTAAGTCTATATCCACAATGTAACATTAATACGGAATGAGGTACATCAAGTGAGATAATGGAAATATGTTTGGTATGAAAACAATATGAAATGAAAAGAAGTGCGGCATTACGTCTTCACACAATCCTTGAGCGCTTCATAGTCAATGGATATTTTATTTGAAATACAATGCTTTTTGTTATTTTGTTTATGTTGTAAATAGAATTATTTAATTGATATAACTAATTGTCTATTTATTTTTAATTATTTATTGTATGTTTTAGATTTCAAAACTGGCAATCAATCGCAATTAAGCAAATATGTATTTAATATTCGTAATCATACTGTAGTGTGTAATATGATATTTAAATGTAGCATACTTTCAGGGCCAACTCATTGCAACCCTAAACTTAGTTAAATAATATCAAAATTAAACTAAATTCAATGGAAATGTATAAACAATTTAATGTAACAACTTCTGGTCCTTAACTGTAATTTAATTCAAATATTTTAGTATTTATTATTTAATAGAAAAAACTATTTTTTACTTTGAACTTTACTTGCACTTAATTTTTATTGAAAATTATTTATTTATGTATCTATTTAAATATTTAGCTTTAAATTCGTTTTTAAAATGAAAACCACAGCCTACATGAACATATGTATGTGTGAGTGTGTAAATTATATTTATTTAATAAAACTTAAATTCAGATATATGCGTGAATTTTCAATGAAAACAAGAAACGACTGTAGAGAATGTTCTCAGGAGCTTTTAAATTTTGTATTTCAAGCTGTATGTGACTTTTCAAATTTCAAACTTACAAATTCTTTTTTATAACATTTTTTGTACAACCTCTACTGCCCATAATCATAGTCAAATAGAATAGAGTTTTATCTGCTTAAACATAATTCTAAAATAAACACCATTTAATGTCTGTCAGAGTCAACTTAGAGTTTTAATTTTAAAATGACAAAAAAGGTAATTTTAAAACTTTAAAATCACGGTTTGTGTCTATGGTTGTGCAATGTCACCACGTTTACTCCAAACATATCCTATGGTTTGTGCATAAAATAGTTGACACAGGGTGACCTGCAACCAACCAAGTTAATTAATTTTCATAAGCGCACCCTGTTACTTTTCATTTTCGGTTACCAACGGAATATGTCTTCGTTTAAAATTGACGTATCCGGAAAATATTTTGACTCTCTTTTGGACAGTTCTTTTTGGCCTCCCGGGGCTCTTGTGCGGGAATTTGAGTACAGGCCGAACAGAAATGTTGACAACGTAGCTAAAATCCCTCGTAATGTTGAGTCAAAAAACTGAGTTCTAAGTCCGTGAATATCTTCTACCAAAATGTCAGAGGTTTAAATACCAAATTAAATGATCTGTATTTGAAATCTTTCCATTGCAGTTATAACGTTATTGCTTTTACCGAAACTTGGCTAAAACCGCATGTTTTCAATTCCGAGTTTTTTTGTAACGAATATCAAGTTTATAGACATGATCGCTTGAACAAGGTCGGAGGTGGTGTTCTAATTGCCGTTCATTCCTCCATTCCTTCAGAGGAGGTTAATGTACCTAACACGGATTCCATTGAGTTTAAATGCGTCCGCATCCAGCTAGAGAACGTGTATATGTACTTATCTGTTTGCTACATCCCTCCAGCATCTGATCTTTCAATCTACATGCAGCATGTCTCTCTGCTCAAAACTGTTAACTTATTGACTAAAGCTTCTGACTCGATGATTGTTTTAGGTGATTTCAACCTACCGCATATATCGTGGAACATATCTGATGGAAACATTATTCCAAATCCATCCAAACTGGGCTTCAATGACTTTTTGGATGGAATTTCCGATCTCTGCCTTAGTCAAATAAATGTTAACGCTAACAAGTTTGGTAAAATCTTAGATTTAATTTATGTTGATGATAAAAACAAATTTTCTGTAAATCGTTGTGATCCGTTGGCTTTACCCGAAGACGTCTACCACCCTTCTATGGAAATATTGCACGAAACCTTAAGTAATGGCCAATGTACAAAATGCTGCTCAATTAGTAACTTTGATTTTAACTTCTCAAACGCCAACTATAAGAAATTAAATAGAGAACTGTCTAAATTAACTTGGCCTGAGCTTTGTGGCGATATCGATTCAAATGTTTTACACTTTAATCAAACTATTTACTACTTATTTGAGAAGTTTGTTCCTAAACGTAAATTAACATATGATCATCCAACGCAAGCTTGGTTTACTAAAGAGCTTATGATGTTGAAAAATAGAAAAACGCGTTCTTTCAAATTATTTAAGAAATCGGGGTTAAACAAACATTACTTGTTGTATTCTGTTCTACGTAAGAGGTACATCGACTTGCATAAAAAGTGCTATAAAGCCTATATCTCTAAAACAAAAAGAGACATTATTCGCAATCCGAAGTCATTTTATGATTTTGTAAATTCTAAACGAAAGCCATGAAATATAAAGACATTTTATCTAGCGATAATCAAGATATCGCAAATTTCTTTGCGCAATTTTTCACTTCTAACTATTCTGCCGTCACCAATTCTGACTTTGTAAATTATCCCTATGAGCTACATGGGAACAATTTAATTAATTGTCCAACTATATGCGCCAATGATGTTCTTGTTTATCTGAAAACCTTGAAAGAATCTTTTAAATGTGGTCCTGATAGGATTCCTACATGCTTCTTGAAGAAGTGCGCTAACAATATTTACAAACCCCTTACCAATTTGTTCAATCTGTCACTAAAGTGTGGTGTTTTTCCAACAGCATGGAAAGAGTCGTTTCTTCTACCGCTTCATAAAAGCGGAAGCAGGGCTTCTATAGAGAACTATCGTGGCATAGCAAAGCTTTCTGCCATCCCAAAAGTGTTTGAAGCTATTGTTACCAATCAGCTTACGAATAGTATCTCTACCTTGATTTCTGACTGTCAACACGGGTTCTGTAAGGGAAAGTCCACCGTTACAAATTTACTTGAATTTACAAATCATGTCTCAAATGGCTTTAGAAAAAATCTGCACACCGACGTTATTTATACTGATTTCAGCAAAGCTTTCGATAAAGTGTGTCACTCGTTACTTATTCATAAACTAGATCAGTTGGGTTTCCAGCCGGGTCTCAATCGCTGGATTTCTTCTTACCTTAGCGACAGAATACAAAAAGTAGTGTTTAAAAATTGTGAATCCGATGTTATTTATGTCTCCTCTGGAGTTCCTCAAGGAAGCCATCTGGGCCCGATTCTGTTCTTGTTGTTTATAAATGATATTTCTACAGTAATAGAATTTTCGAAAATGTTAATGTATGCCGACGATGTAAAGCTTTTCTTGTCATTCGCATCACCCGAAGATAGCAATAAGCTTCAATCAGACCTAAATACACTAGTTACTTGGTGCGATTTAAATTATATGCCGCTTAATCTAAAGAAATGTAAATACATGCGTTTTTCGAGAGGAATTTCACAGCCAGCTTCCTATACAATTAACAATTATAGCCTTGAGCAATTGTATGATTTTGTTGACCTTGGGGTTACTATGGACTCCAAACTCTGTTTTAACTGCCACATTAACGTAACAGTCAATAAAGCTAGAGGCGTTCTAGCATTTGTTAAACGATGGTCTAAAGAATTTAGCGACCCTTATGTAACTAAAACTCTCTTTACTACATTAGTCAGACCGATACTTGAATAGGGTTCTATTGTTTGGAACCCGCGTTACCAGGTCCACGTGGATCGCTTAGAATCAGTTCAAAAACAATTTTTACCATTTGCCTTAAGAGATCTTCACTGGGATCCGTTGTATAATTTGCCATCCTATACGAGTCGCTTAAAACTTATTAATCTTCACAGCCTTTCTAGTCGGAGGGAAATGCTTGGAATTGTTTTCATGATTAAATTACTAAATGGTTCAATCACAAGCCCGTTTCTTTTGAGCGAAGTGAACTTCAATGTACCTTCTCGCATATCAAGACATTTTAAACCACTTATCTTGAAGCAGTGCCGGACTAATTTTGAATTAAATGAGCCTTTTCGTTGTTTGTGTCAAGATTATAATTCTCATTCTGGTACGTTCGATATCTCAGACTCACTATACAGCATAAAAAAATCGATTCTTTCTATCCTAAATACATAGCAACAAATTTTTTTTTTCATATCCTTTGATTCTTATCTTTATTCTTAACAATAACTTTTCGTTGTCAACTAATTATTTATTAATTGTGTAATCTTTTTTACTTAGCTGATGAGGTTTTCTCTGTAGCTGAGCAGTTTTAGATCTCGACGATTAACAAACCAAAGCCTTTCAAAGACTCGGCACGAGAGAACAATCCGCGCGTCATGCGGATGCGCCCCTCGCGCCGGTCGGGCGGGATATGGTGGGTAATCCGTTGGGCATTATTATTATTATTATTATTAAAATCTTTGTTAATTATGACTATGTTTGACCAATATTTTTAGAGTTTTTTTAAGTTAAATAAATATTTTAATTAAAACATGTGTTGAGCAACGAAAATCATGGACCTGTGTGTTTAAGAATCTATGTAGGTATAGAGAACTTAATTTATAGTTTTTAATACATTTTGAAAACTTGTTTGATTAAAATTAACTTTTTATTCAAATTCTTAATTGGTAGTAATATTTATACCAATAATTCGCCAAATCGGTCCCCAAATATGTTTTTCGTTTTTCGTACAATATCTCGACACTAGCGCCACCTGGAGTGTATTTTTTTTTTGCCAAATGTCTTTTATAAACCGCAAGAAATGTTTCAATACGAATTACCACGGACCATAAATATGATTTTTTTGCTAACACAGCGACACCTGTTGGAAAGTTTTTTAATGCACTTTTGCCGAAACCTGAAGATTCCATCCCAAGAAGAATTTAGTTGAAAAACTCTTTTTGGTCTATTTTGAACTAGTTTGAGACTCGTATATTTCTCTCAGAAATCAAAAAATGTATCCCTCACAAGACACTGCCATGGAACGGAGATAGCTCGATGGATGTTTAGGCTTCGTTTACATACTAGTTTTGAAGTAGTTTACAACTAGTAAATTTCCAAAGCCTTTTTAAAATAGTAATACCATTTAATCGGTAAAAGAAAATGTTGTTAGTAGGTTCCAGTAGAGGCTTAAGTGGCAATTTAGTTTACCAAGCACGTTTAGCCTACACCACCACGCATAGTTGGCACGTGCAGCAGATAGGCGAAGCAAGATACTAAAATATTTTGTCTTGGGTTTGATATATATGAGCCCTCTGGGCAGAATGTTGTAAGTACATTTTATCGATTTTGAGCTAAAAGAAGGAAAATGTACTAAGTTTTAAAGATAAGTTAAATTTCAAACTTGTTTTCCAAACATTTTCGTTTCGCAACATTCATGTTTCTTGCTAGAGCGCGACTTGCGTTGCTTAAATTGGCAGCTTAACTTAATTTCCCTTCGTAATAGAAACACATTTTGGAAATGTGCTTTTAGTTTCAAACACACCCACAAACCAGCCGCAAATAAACAATTAAATTGCTGTCTTCCGCTATTACGGCCAAATAGGAAAATGAGTAATGTGCCAATAAACCCATTTCCCTTGCCAAACGTTTAATCGAAAGTCTGAACTCAATATGTTTTAAGTATGTGAGAATATGTAATGTTGATAATGCACTCAAATTTTGGTTTGTAAATCTTGTTCTTATTGGGATAGGCTCTTGTAGGCTTTTTTTATTCGACTTATATGTTGATTAGCCAGAATTTAATTTCATAACAGAGACGTATACATGGACGTAATGAGCCCCTTCAATGTGAGAGAATTGCTTATTCTGCAAAAAATTCGATTATTCTCGGATTCATTCGGGATGCGTCGCAAAGGAAGATGAGCATGTCCTATGACGATACCAATTGTACCCGTTTATAACCCAACGGGTACGAAGCGACTAATCCACTTTCCACTGAAATGGGTATTTTAACTCCTTTAAGTATGCTACACAAATGAAAACTTACCTATAGATATGTATTGAACTCCAGCTAACTGTCCTGCAGAAAATTGTACTAACTCAGAACTAGCCCTGAGCTATACCTACCGTTTGGAGACACCACCAATCCTAGCTCAATGCATAAGCAATGGTTTCAACTGTCTACTTTAAAATGGCGTTGTTATTCGTGGTGGCAATTTTCACCACTGCCTTACAAGGCAACCCATCCTAAACCGGTTCTCATGCGGTAAGTCCTAAGATAGTTTGGTTTTGGCTAGTCTTTACAGGTTCAATTTTGTATAGTTTGGGAGTAGTTCTGCTTGTAAATAGGTGATTATCGATATCCGATACTTCATGGTGGCTTTTAACTATCACTTTTGTAAACGGTACGGAATTTGAATTTGAATGAATTTTTCTCCTCACTTTTCTTTACATGTATATGTATATGTATATTTCCTTAAAATATTCTTTTGAGCTCCTAATCGAGTTTCTTCTTTTTTTTACCCCAGTCTAAATATATCCCTTAAATGATACTCCAATAAAAAAATACTACTTTACAGTAATCTAATTCTACATATATAATTCTTGTGAGGTCTTCCAGTCTACAGTGTTCTACCTGCTGGGTATAAAATATTACCAGATATCAAAAGACTTTAAAAATTAACTTTCATTTATGCCCTTGCAGTGTAGTACCAAGTACGAGTGAGTCATAATCCCAAGCCAAGAACAAGCCTTCTATTTAGACGTTTATGACAAATAAATTTGAACGTTTGAAATTATTTTGGGATGTTTTCAGGTTCATTTAGGGACATTTTCTGGATTGTTTCGGGGCCTTTTCTATATTTTTGTCTGGACGATTTTGGAATTATTTTGTAACTTTCCCTGAAAAACACCCAAAACAATCCCGGAATTACCCCTAAAAGAGCCAAGTAGTCCCAACAAAAATCTCATTCTGTCCAGCAATGATCCCGCACGTGAATCAAATCAACTTAGTGGATCCAATATTATAAAAAAATAACTCAAAAAACCGTTTTTTAAATATACATACATACATATATGTTCTGCCTAAAATTTAACTGGCCTTACAAATTGTATTCTTGTCCTGCTTTTTCCAATTTTATCTTACTATTTCTTTCTTTGCCGACCCCCACATAACGCCGACTCTATATCTCAAATTTATATTCGTACTCCCATTCTTCTCCATATATCGAATCAACTTTATTTGATCCTGGGACCGTCCTCTGTTTTTTTTGATATGTATGTATGTAAAACACATATCGAATTATATAATACCATTAACTCAACTAAATATATTCCTCGCTATGCTTTTCCAAATACTATAAGTGAGGCACAAAAAGCACAAAAATTGTGGGCGTGGCACCTCCCACTTTTCCAAAACTTTGTAAATCCTGAGTAAAGGGACTCATATGCGTACTTAAATAAGTTCAGAGTTATGACGAATAGAAATTTTTAATAGCTTGGGGGCGTGGCACCGCCTACTTTCCAAAATGATATATCTACATACATACATATGTACATATATCCTATGCTTTAACCCGTGATAACACTAAGCTCGCCGTTATGGGAACTGTAGGTCCACGGTGATGACTTTTCCTTTTCTTCAAAATAAAGTTAAAAGAAATAGTTTTTCATCAGCGCTCTCTACAATATACACTCTTGCTTTCAACTTGTTTCAAAATTTCTGAATCAAAAAATACGCCGAATTATACATGAATTATTCTAATTATAACCTTGCTTGGAGTAAATATTTCTAAATACCTAAAATAGAGGTAGTTCTACTTTCTTAATATTCAAAACACATACGATCAATTTCCAATAAGTGAAAAGAAATTGCCTAACTACACCTACAAGTACATGAGAGTGAGACTTGAATGTATGTAGATACTTGTGAGAATTTAATTCTTAGCCAACTAATTGAGCGCTTTCGACACACTCATCGCATAACAACGCCAGTGAAATCACACAAATATTTGGCAATTGGACAATTGAGCCCATAACACAAAACGACGCCGTCAGCGAATATGAGACCCAAAACAAATAGCGAAAATTTATAGCAAAGAAAAAAAAAACTAGCAAGAGAAACAAAAGAAATAAGCGGAAGAGAGCAAAACCCCACATGCAAAGGAAAGTTATGCAGCACAGGCACAACGTCAGCAGCGCAGCAACGCCAACGTCGATTTCGTGACAATGACAAAAACAATAAATTAATTAATTGTAAAGTACGTTATCGTATAAAAACGACAAACAGGTAAGAAACCATTTGCATACCCACTCGATTTGTCTGTGCGAAAAGACGCACCAAAAACAACGTCCAACTTACTAAACACGAACTACGAACCAACAAACAAATCTTGGAGCAAATATTAAGGTGAAAGCGACAAGCAAGAACAACAAAACAGGATGGTAACGTACGCCATTGCTTTATTGGTGACGCTTACCACAGCCACCACTGCATACGCTGGTACAGCACAAATGACACCACCCACACGCTCTGCCACCGAACTTGCACTCGATATGTATAATAGCTGTTTGAAGGATTTCAGCACAAGTTGCATACAACCAAAAGCGTTACAATGGTTCGAACGAGCAAAGCATCAAGATGAAATACAAATTAACGAACAACTTTCAATTGTGCGCAACCGAGGTGGGCCACCCGTACAGCAACAGCGTGCTTATGCAGCACAAGAACAATTATTCGTTGATATTGATAATTTCTTAGCAACGCATGCGTTACGCATTAAAGCGCCGGAGTACTTTAATAGCAAAGAAGCGCGCGCTTTTATTCCTGATTTTCTATTAAATAATGCGCTCACACAAGACTCAATGGTGCCATTGGCTGAGCAAGATCCCAATCAAGGTAAGTGATGCATGTGTTACTTAGTAGTTGTTGTTGTTTTTGTTGTATGGCAAACAAATTATTTTCTTTAGGTCGTGGTATGGTGCGTAAAGTGCTTTTGCCTTTCCTCATAGGTTTGAAATTGAAGACGACTGTGCTGGTGCCACTTGCATTGGCGCTAATTGCGCTCAAAACATGGAAGGCTATGACTTTGGGTTTGTTGTCGTTGGTGTTGTCAGGCGCTTTGGTTATTTTCAAAATAGCAAAACCAAAGGTAATTTCATTACAAACAAGTAAAAGCGAAAGGTTTTATAATTATTATTCTCATTCAACAGATTATTAACTATGAAGTCGTACACTATCCCCATCACGTCGATCATGTCGAACATATTGAACACATCCCGCATCATATCGATCATTATCCACATCACGTCGAACACATTGTACCACATCATATTGATGTTGTGCCACATCATGTCGATCATCATCTTGATCATCATGTTGATCATCATTTAGATTTGCCTGCACATGTTGAACATGTTGATCATTTTGAACATCCATCGCCTGCTTGGGATCCACACGCTTGGTCGCGTTCATCGCAAGAACCGCAAGATGCACAAGATATGGCGTTCGCTGGTCAAAGACAACCACAATCGCAGTAAAGCCCCCCGCTTTCTCTTTTATATGAAAGCGAGCCTTTTTTTTATGCGAAAATGCTTACTGACAACACTGAAGCTAATTTTAATTAATGGCACTTCCAAAGAAATTATTTATTGAAGGAAAAAAAAAAAACAAATGTGAAAATCAAAAAAAAAAATCTAGTATATATTATTTATTAAATTCCTTGTACAAAATTTTGTTAATACTAATTTTAAGCGAATATTTATAATCAAATATTAATATTAGAAAAAAAAACAAATATTATTAATATTGATTTAAACAAATTAAAGAATTATGTCGAAAAATGATGTTCGTGTTTTTATAATGGAGTTAAATTACCTAGTGTGAAATAAAAGTTTTGATTTGACCTTTGATGTAGTCCACATATTTGTATGCGAAGTCGTACTCAGGCATGTGCTTAAAGGTTTTCAGACTCTCTCACTATTTAGGCGTCGGATTTGATGTGTTCTGACACCCACGAAAAGCTAGCAACTCCAGTAAATATTCCAATATTGATACAAAATTTACGCCTTGATAAAGTTTAGAGAGCCAAATGGAGATGGAATGTATCCCAGCAAGTGATCTGAAAGCTCTAAATGGCAATCAACTCTTCTCCAAACTTTTTCCAAGAAAAAAATTCTTTAGGCAATATTCAATTATAATTACAACTCTGATTCAGGTATTTGAGATCATTTTAGAATTTTTCTCTAATAGATTTGCTATACCTGTTAACTATATTCTAACCTTGAACAGCCTTTAAAGTCGTATGTTTGAGGAACAGGGAGTCTGACAAGAAAAATACGGGCGAAATATTTAATTATAGAGAGAAGGATATAAAAAAATGGAAAAAAGTAATGGAAAGCTGAAGGTAAAGAGAGAAAAGGAATGAGAGAGCAATAGGCATAGAAGCTTATAACTAGTTAGCGAATCCATTAATAACAAAAGCAGCTAAGCCGGCCCAAGTACTCAAACTACAACAACAGCTACAATACAGAAAAAATTGTGGTAAGCAGACGGCTTCGGATAACGAGCTTAAGTGGCTGAGCTGTATGAGAAATTGGGATGACTAGAAAAAGAAAGGCTCAGAATGAGGAATGCAAGCTAAGGCTAAGGAGAGAGGCTTGCTTTCAAAATCCGGGAGGTAAATTTTTGGGCAAGTTAGCATCTGAGGGGTGTGCTAGTATATGAAAATCAGTCAACTGGCTTCAACAGCGTTAACCGCCCATTGAGAAAACGGTCTAATTCTCTGGGACTTCATCACACACAACAACCTGTGTTCCTGCAACTTATCAACGGTGGTAGGTGATAGGGACTATATTAGCAACCTCGTATACGCGCACTTATGTTGAATACTTTCCATCGACCCCACAGCCAAATTGTACCACAAAAAAAGTTTGCCAAAAATCCAAAGGCGATGGAAGAAGTGGTGAATCTTATTGCCATTGCTGTCCACAGTTGCCAACTTCGACCGTAAAAACTAACGAAGTGTAAGTTCGACTGAAACTGAGAAAAATATAAAGAAATCAAAATTTTATAATTTCAAAGAGCTATCCTTGTATATTAGTATGTGAAGCCTATCTCGAATTTTTACCAAAGATGACTAGATACGAAACTTCGCGCTCTCTGAGAGCGCTCAAAAAGTGGTCATTTTTTATAACATTTTCCAATGATGCCAGTATGGTGAGAACAAAATATGGGCAATTTGAGTAGCTTTTTAGGAGTTTAGCAATTCCTACAGACCAAGAGGTGTGCAAAAAGGTGCTAACGAATTAATTTTTGAATTTTTCTTGCTCGGAACGTATGTATAAAATGAGACAAAATATATTTAAAATAAAAATATGAAATAATAAATAATTCATAATATGAAGTTCAAACTTCCAAGATATCTTAATATAAGGTAAAATCCTTAATGATGTACATTTCGTAATGAAACAGAACATGGTAATGGAAATAATATGATTTCACATAAAAATAATTATAATTAAAATAAATATTTGCAAATAATACAAAAAGAAAAGGCGTATTGTTTGTATCTTGTAAGCTTTTTTTTATACCTGCAAACCACTCGAATGCGTAAAAAAAATCTAATTTTCTACATACATACATATATGTATTTTCCGCAGCCATTTTCTTAGATTGTACTATTTCATACTTTACGTATTTTTTCTCAATCGTGCGATATTTTAAGTTTATCGAAAAGTTCACTTGTTTGCTTTTCCCAAATTTGGTGCGTTTTTTGCTTTCTGGCTCCTCATTGCTTATGTATCTAATGTCAGATGGTCCTCGATTGTGTAGTATTGCCAACTAGCGCGCACATAAAAAAGTAGGCAACACTGCATAATCGAGGACCGAAATGAGAGAGCGGGCGAGAGTTTCGTATCAAGTCATCTTTGCTTTTTACTTAGGTGCTGCTACATAGGATGCTTTTACGAAGTTGCCACCTATTTGAATTTTTTGTGAATAATAAGCGTTATGCCATTTTGGGTATCAAATGAAAGGTATTCTCTTACTTTTATCAAAAAAAAACACCTTTCAAAATAGGTTTGCCAGTTATGTATGGTTGCTACTTGAACGCCTTCAAATTTTCTTTTGGTAGCTAATAAACGTTAGATGTCGCCATGGGAAGTAAACTGAAGCAACCTCACTCTACTCGTAGCAGCTCATTACCGTCTCCATCTAATAGTGTGGAGTTATCAACAATGCCTGCTCAGGTGAAAAGCTCAATCAGCTGTTCAATTTGGTGAAATCAGTTTGTGCAGTTGGGTATACATAAGTCCTTCTAAATTGTTTTTACATTTCAGTTTTATAGTCAGCAATGAATAAATTTCTATCAAAACACAAATACTCAACTACCATCTCAACTTTTGAGGTAGGCGTAATAACAGGAGAAAGAAGCGCCGCCTTTATCTCTTCGGAGGTATGTATGTATATCATGTCAAATAATTTTTATTATCAAATTAACTCAATCAAGTGACAATTTACAGCAGCTGTGATTACTTTGAAGATTTTCCCTTTCAAAAACTTTTCATTTACGTGCCTTTGACACCAAGCAATATGCCCTTTTGACACTTTAATTGCTTTTACATTGAGTTGGGCAACAGTCTAAAGTCCTTTTTTAAAGGTAAAGTTGCATTGTGCCTTTCGGCGCTGTACACAAAAAATTATTCTAGGAGAACTTGTACAGCTTCGCAGAAAAGTAAAACAATGTGTTTGAAATTCTGCTCCATTGAGGATGCGGGATTAAATGAGTTATGGCATTTGAAGGTCAAAATAGCTAAAAATATTGAATGAATGTTGGATGGATGCTCGGAGAAAATTGACACACACACACATACTTTCTGATATATGTACGAGTACATCACTGCCAAACATCGTGTAACTAATCTCAAAAGAGAGCGGTCTGCGATGAGACAAAAATTGTGCAAGAAGAAACTCGATAAAACAAAAAAAAAAACCGATCTTCGCTGACGCATCACTGTAGCTGTAGCAAATAGAAATACTACAGGCAAAACGGATTGCTGCAAGTAGATTAATCATTTTCACCAAACAAAAAATATTTCGACATTTTCAACAATGTATCTTATCTTGACACCCAACCAAATTGAAATCCTTTACGCAAACATTTAAGTGAAAGTGCAGTTTGGCAAATAAAAAAAAAGCCAATTGACAAATACATTGATATCTAAATCCATACATTTAAAATGGCATTGATAAGGAGGGCGATGAGCTGTCAAAAGAAGCAACCAAGAAATGCGAACGAAAGTGACTGAAGTATCTAACAGAGCAAGGAGCTATGTAAATATTAGTTTAAGGTGGAGAGGCAACTGTCTGCCAAACTGATAAGTAATGAAATTAAATTGAATAGTCATTGCATGCCGCAAAGAGATATGCGATTTGGCTGCACTGACAGGCAATTGGCAGTACACCAACAATTTCACAAAGTGCAACAATTCAAATGGGCGCCGCCAACACCAACATTCATTTTTTTTTTACCAACCTTTATTTATTCAAAAAGTAATTTCCTTCAAAAACGGGTGAAGCGAAAGGGTTCAATTAATTTTTAATGCACAACAAAGCCTTAAATGAAGCCATTAGAAATGTTAAATACCAGCAATTCAAATGCCTATGGAGTTTTTTAAAACCAAAAACAAAGTAAGCTAAACGCTTAGTTATTTTCTCTTTAATTGTAATTAAAGCTAATGGCGCCCAAAAATGTACAATGGCGCAGTTTTTAATTAACAAACCTCAGTACTAACCAACATATATGTACATACTTTGAGCCTGCTTCAAATATCTTTTCCACTTTTATATAATTGGAATGGTGTGGATCGTTTTGCGTATCGTCTGTCTATTGAAAACGTATTTATGCTTTCGCTGACAATATTGGGGGCACAATACACCTGACACTCGATGGCAGTCATGCACGTAATTGTGTTAGGAATTTCTAATAAGCATGGTTCACTGTTTACTTACAACTACAACAGACAGATTGGTGAAGACACCTAATCTCACTGACACCCTCAGCCCTGAACCCTCGTGCGCAAAAGGTATTAAAAATTATGACTTGTCAAAATTATGAGCGTTAGAAATGAACCCGATATAAATTAAATTAATTTCAATTTAATTAAATTAAATTAAATTAATTTCAATAAAATTAAATTAAATTAAATTAAATTAAACTAAATTAAATTAAATTAAATTAAATTAAATTAAATTAAATTAAATTAAATTAAATTAAATTAAATTAAATTAAATTAAATTAAATTAAATTAAATTAAATTAAATTAAATTAAATTAAATTAAATTAAATTAAATTAAATTAAATTAAATTAAATTAAATTAAATTAAATTAAATTAAATTAAATTAAATTAAATTAAATTAAATTGAATTTAATTAAATTAAATTAAATTAAATTAAATTAAATTAAATTAAATTAAATTAAATTAAATTAAGTTAAATTAAATTAAATTAATTTTAATTAAATTAAATTAAATTAAATTAAATTAATTTAATTTAATTAAATTAAATTAAATTAAATTAAATTAAATTAAATTAAATTAAATTAAATTAAATTAAATTAAATTAAATTAAATTAAATTAAATTAAATTAAATTAAATTAAATTAAATTAAATTAAATTAAATTAAATTAAATTAAATTAAATTAAATTAAATTAAATTAAGTTAAATGAAATTAAATTAATTTTAATTAAATTAAATTAAATTAAATTAAATTAAATTAAATTAAATTAAATTAAATTAAATTAAATTAAATTAAATTAAATTAAATTAAATTAAATTAAATAAAATAAATTAAATTAAATTAAATTAAATTAAATTAAATTAAATTAAATTAAATTAAATTAAATTAAAATAAAATAAATTAAATTAAATTAAATTAAATTAAATTAAATTAAATTAAATTAAATTAAATTAAATTAAATTAAATTAAATTAAATTAAATTAAATTAAATTAAATTTAATTAAATTAAATTAAATTAAATTAAATTAAATTAATTTCAATTAAATTAAATTAAATTAAATTAAATTAAACTAAATTAAATTAAATTAAATTAAATTAAATTAAATTAAATTAAATTAAATTAAATTAAATTAAATTAAATTAAATTAAATTAAATTAAATTAAATTAAATTAAATTAAATTAAATTAAATTCAATTCAATTCAATTCAATTCAATTCAATTTAATTAAAATGAACTAAATTAAATTCGCTTAAATTATTTTAATTTCAATAAAATTCAATCAAATAAAATTAATCACATCAAATTAAATCAAATCAAATTAATTTAAATTGAAACTAATTTAAATTGAGTTAAATCAAATTAAAATAAATTCAGTTAAATAAAGGGAGTAGAGATTGCAGTATTGATTGTTAAAAAAAAGAAAGACTTTTTGTGAAAAAGAGCTTTAGTGGCTATAGACCATTTCTGGTCGAATTTTGATCACTAAGCGGATTTCACCAATAATAATAATAATCTGTAAACATTTTTTTTTTTCACTAATCAGAAAATGTTTATCACAGAAATGTATTGGCAGGCATTAAGTAAACTTCGCCCAACACATCTACATACATATGTATGTATGTACATATGTACATGTCTTGTGTGCTCTTTATGCGACGGTGAAGTTGTTATGATTATGTATTTTAATGTACTCCAGTAATTTATTGTACCCAGCCAATTACAATTCAAATCGAATTTCGTAACTTTTTGATAAAAATTTTCGAATCGATTCAAATTACAAATTTCACTTTCGTTAACCAAAAAACAAATCCAATTTTTTGGAGTTGTGCAATGCATACAAAATTGCTCGCATTTGCCCTTACTTAGCTCGCATATTTCGATGGTACTTACAAACAAACCAACAAACATACATACATGAATATCAACATAGTACATAGTTGATATACTCCTATAGCTATTCGCACATGTTTTGATTTCATATCAAAATCGATTTACGTTTTTGCTTTTTGGCTGGATTTGATAGCTTTACTATTACGCTTATATAATGCGTAAACGTTTTGGTTGATTTTTTGTTGTTGTTGCAACTTTCTATTTTATTGTCATTGCTCAATATTGTTGCTTTATACTTGTGCAAGTGCCATATGAAACAAAAATTCCAAAAAACATAAATTTGCCAAAGCGAAAAAAGTTGCTAAGGTCATCCTCCACAAACATTTCTGTTTTGATTGGTGGAAAGTTGGTGGAAGTGTACTTTTTGTGCATGCTGATCATAGAAAATCCTTGTTAGAATTGCTAAAAAATGTTTGAATGTTAAACTCATTTGCCAAAAAAGTTGTGAAAAGCTTAATATTTGATAGTTGAGTGCACTTTGCATTCAATTTCGTTTCTGCGATTTGATAAAAAACAAAAATGTTTCCGGAAATGAGTTATCAGCTTTTAACATATTAACGACGATAGTTTTTCAATTTCGATGTTGATTTCGCTTGAGTAGTTGTGTACTGTCGTCATCAGTTCATGCCTTGACATATTCTCACTGAGATATAGCTTTTGGCTGTCGCGCTAACTTAAAAGTTCACCATCGATGATTTAACTTTCTGCCGGAAATTGTACAACTCAATCAGTCGTTTCTCATAAATGTACATTGGGGTGACTTAAAAATGATTTTAAATTTTAAAACAATAGTGGGGCCTCATTCTTCTTGAACTCAAGTAAACACAACATGTTTGAAGCTGCTGTATGACTTTTTATGGTTTGAATAGCACTGTATTCTATAGTATGGTTTTGAAACCATTGAATCGTTGAAAGTTACCAAATTTCGAAAACTGTAACTTTAAATTGATGATGAATAGATTTCCAGATAAAAGAGGAAGTTTTGATGTATATTCCCACTTACTAACCGCAAGAAATATAGTGAAATTCGAAAGCTTTTTTTTTTTTGTTTGTTTGGTAGCGCACCTCGGACTGAGCCAATAGCACTATACAATTCGGTGGTTATTTAAGAGTTGAGAATTGTTGTCTGCATACATCATATCTATCATGATATGTTAGTTTTTAACATGTGAATTTACGTTCGTTTCAGTTTTTCATATTCATTTCAATATTCGTTAAAGACAATTCTTGGTACTTTCAAAATATTAATTTGCTAATCAATTCCGAAAGTGAAAGCATATTTCCTAGCTTCTTCAACGGAGACCATCCTCCGGTGCAAGTATCATGCGGAAAGCGATTTGCATCAGTTGGCAGAGAGAAGAAATACTGGTGAGCTTTGTTGGCTATTACATACGTGCCTTTTAACGAAAAGATTATTGAAAAAGAGTTTTATTGTAGATTCATTTTAATATTCTTGAATTCGGAAGAAAAAAAATTTTAAATGCTGTGTTCTTATTATCGTTTTGAGCTCTTTTTGGGAACATTTTTGAATTGTTTTAACAATTTAATTAGGCATATTTCAGGGCCGTCTTGGAATTGATTCAGGGATTCTTCCGAAACTTCTGTATCGTATTGGAAACTCTTTACGGGTGCTTTCGATATGCTTTTCGAGCTTATTTTGGAATCTTTACGGTAATTTCTTAAAGCCATCTCACTGAAAAAGTCTCAGAATTATCCCTAAACAATTACAAAATTTTTTTTAAACCTATTCTGAATTGGGTCCGAAAGATTTCAAATTTATCCGTAAGGCTATTCCGAAATTACCCCAAAAAGTGCCAAGTAGTCCTAACAAAAGTTTCATTCTGTCCAGCAATGATCCAGAACTTGAATCAAATCAACTCTCAATAACAGAAATACCGAAACTGATCTTTAAATTACAAATCATGTCTTGCATATGCACATATGTATGTATGTATGGGTATAATTTTGTTTTAATTCTTTTTTAATTCTTTCTATTTACCAATAAAATTTCACTCGTCCATGATCCAACTATAACAGGTCGTAGCAGCTCGACAATCGACAAACATACATACACACAAAAATTTCCCATGTATTTTGTTTTTGTTATTTGTGAGTTTATAGTCAACATCGTACTGAAAAATGTTTTGATTGTCAAAATTCAGGAAAAAAATAAAAATCAGCTGGCCTATCAACACAACCTGTATTATTGGATCATGCACTCGCCACTCATATTTTTTTAATAATTTTTTTTTCAAAGTTGCCCAACATTGCTCAGAAGCCCTCCTCCTCGAAACCAACTTTTAAATTTGTATCGAACTAGTTCGCAAGTTAGAACTGATCTTTATAGCAATTGTTGTTTTCGTTCAAACAGAAACTTTAAACCGAGAAACATATCGGCAACGATCTTAATGGCACGAAGAACATGCCTTAATTGCCAACAATTTTAACGCTTCATTAGAGCGCGTGCACGGCATAAAAGATGTGATGATAATCAAACATGAATGAAACAAATTCCAAAACATGCACACTTCCACATGCACACCCATGCAAAAGCTGCATATGCGTTGTGAGAAGAGAGCCAAATATTTTAGCATGCAGCGAAGTTACTCATACGCCAGAGCGTGCGCGTGCATGCAATAAACTACAGCTATGCGCCTTGCGAAGTGCAATAAAAATTTTAGACTGTTTGTTGGTTTTTATTACGCTGTACATGTGTTTGTGTATACATTTTAAATGCGCTAAAGTAACAGGTGAGCATGCTTAAACAAGTCTGTCAACTGGTTTTGGTTTTTATGTCTTCTTCCGCCATTTCTTTAGCGACGGCTCAGTTGGTATATTTTTTTTTTTATTGTCATCGATCGACTGTTTTTGTGTATTGACTTCGTTAGCTATGCAAGCGACTTAAATTATGCAGTATAAAAATCGTGGACAATAGAAAAACGATAATTATTTGCAATTGTTAACTCAACGAGGCGAGTAGTAGCTGTAGTAATCCCATTTACATTAACTCGAACCTTCACCAAACAAAATTATGGCTTCAATGCGGTATTTGGTCCTCGTAGCGCTGTTGGGATTTGCCACCACAACGAGTGCAGCGAGAGCGGTACGACCCACAAATATGCAAAGTATGATCGAAGAAGAGAATGCCAGATGTGTGAGCGGTGAAGATTCGATGGCTTGTATTAAAGTGCGTGCGATGCGTTTTCTAGATACAGTGACGAATAATGACAATTACAAAGTGAGTGAAAATTATGATTTTTTTAAAGTGATTTAGTAAAATTGTTTTAAGTTATTGTTTTGAAAGTAGTTTTGTAACTAGTTTTGAGAAATGTTGCTTTGAGTGCTAGTGATAAATAATGAAATAGAGTTAGTGATTGTAGTGGTGGAAGTAGTTTCAAATTAGTGTTAGCAGTGCTTTAATAACTAGTCTTAAAAAAAAATAGTAGCAATAAATTTGTTTTAAAGTCGAGAACAAGCACTTTTGAAAATAATAAGTTTAAGTGGGTTTTATAATTTTTGTCTGTCTGTTTGTATGTTTGCACGCACATCACTCGTAACCCGCTGCATAGAATTGAATGCAGTTTTCGCTGCCGCGTTGCTAGATGTCTAACCTCACTTATGGGGTATTTTAATTTGAGGTGACTGAAAGTTTTAAGAATTTTTGTTTGTCTGTTTATATGTTTGTTAGCGCATCACTCAAAAACCGATATGTAGAATTGAATACAATTTTCACAGATGTATTGCTAGATGTTCCACTTTAAGTTTAAGCTGCATCTTATGACATGGAATATAGTGGTGGCAATGAAAGTTGGGTCAGAGGGGCTAGCAAGGCGATATCTGCACATGTTAAGTCTTTTAGTATACAAATGTTAGCTATTAAAGTAAATTATATTTTAATTTGAAAAATATGATTTTAAAAAAGATGTTTTCATAACTTTTTAATATTTTTTTACCAAAGCAATTCTAACTCATTAAGTGCTCTTATTTCTTTCTCTTCCCTCACAGTTTGGTGACGTGGAGGTGCATGCTAATGGTTATCAGCCGACAGTCGCTGATACCGCAAGCGCACGCTCGTCTAACAACGACGAAGAACGTGATTTATTTGATGTCGTTGGCGATTATTTGCAGAGACACGATATTACCATGGACTTGCCTCTGGGTGATGCCAAAGTCACCGTCTCTTCACGCAATTTGGCCAACAACGATGAGTTGAGCCTTAATGTGAAAATGCTCGATGATGGTGTGGTTGAGGGCAAGGGTAAGAAGGGCAACTTCTTCAAGAAGGGTGTGTGTTTATATTTGCATGCGACAACTTACATGGGGACAATATAAATGAAAAAATCTAAATAATAATTTTTATCTATTCCTCTCTCTCTCTCGCGCTCTCTCTATCTATCTCTACACGCTAATTAGGCAAGAAACATCGTTTGCGCAAAATGATTATGCCTTTGATGGTGCTGATACTGCTTAAAGCGATGACTGTCATTCCAATGGCTATTGGTATTTTGAAAATCAAGGCTTTGAATGCATTAGGATTGGGCTTCTTGTCGTTCATTGTGTCGGTTGGTTTGGCCATTTTCCAATTGTGCAAGAAGGTAAGCCTAATCGTATGTTTTCTTTTCTTTTTTTGTTTTTCTTTGCAACGCATCTAGGCTATCGTGGGCTGTTAATTACATACACTGCTTTAAGAAAAAAGTGAAAACCAATAATTTCCAGTCAAAAAAAAAATTTTAATAACCAATTTCTATAGAGAAAATTTATCTTAATTGATAAAAGTTGTAGCGCAAAACAAAAAAAAAAACCATGGGCAAAAACAATTAGTGGACAGAAAATATTTTGCTAAGTTGTTGTATTTGTTTTTAGGTAAGTCTTGTGCTGAATTCCCTTATTAACGTCCAACAAAAACTTTTTCATACAAAATACAGCTACCAATTGTGTTTGTAAATATATTTACTATCTCAGCTCATTAAACCTATACACTTACAACTCAGTCACCTGCTGATACTTACCTTTATATAATATTTATTCAACCTCTTCGAAAAGTATAACGCAGGATTTTTCTTGCAGAGTTGCCATATTTAAAAAAGGGCATCATAGTAAAAGATTACGTACTACAGTTTTTTTTTTTTTGCTCAAAATTCACCGTTTTAAAATTTGGTTGAAGTACATCCGATCTCAATTATGGGAGAGTGCGTGTTTGCAAAATTATTTTTAAATACGCTGGTCTTCAACTCAGAATTTAAAAATCTGAAATCTATTCCCACTTTAGCTCTTACAGAGGCAGTTAATCCCATTAAGCAATTCAGATCTGTTAAATTTTATTAGTAATTAGTAATCAATCAATTTTAATTGGTAATGATTAATTTTATTAAAAATAGATTACAATTAGAAAATCAAAAATAATCAAAATTATTAAAAAAAAAAGATATTTTTTACTACTCTTTTGTTTATTTTTGGGTTTTTTTTTAATTTTAGTTTTTTGGATAAATTTTTCATCCATTAATTGATCAATCTTAATTGGTAATGATTATTCCATTTAAAAATTTATTATTATCAAAAATAATATAAATACATTTTTTTTTTTAAAATCAAAATTAATTTACAAAAATTTTTTTTATTACTCTTTTCATTTTTTTATTTCAAAATCACGACTTGTTTCTATTATTCTTTAATTGACTTAAAACAATTAAAAATAATTAAAACAAATTTCTTAAATCAAAAATAAACGAAATAGTGAGATTTAAGAAAATTTTTTTATTTATTTAGATTTTTTAATGAAACGTTTTTTAATTTTTGATTTTTTTTATTATTTTTGACTTTTTTAATCTTCATCAATTTTTAATAATGGTTCATAACTTTTTTTATTTTTTTTTAATTAATTGGAAAATAATCATTAAAAATTTAAAGTAATGGTAATCAATCATTAAATGGATTCTCAGTAAAATAATCAATTAAACGGGTAATCATTTCCATTATTATTTAGTCAATGTCAATTACAAATTAAAAAAATGGAGAACCAATTCAAATATAAATTTTCCTAGTTTACATTTTAATTTTTCGTTAGTTTCGATGAATTTCAAAAACTTTTATTTAAACGCTTAATATTCACTAGTGTTTTTCATATTTCCTTTCATTATTTAAACTGCATTCAATTCGTTTTCCAGATGAATTTTTAAGAAGAATTCAAATGGTTTTTTTGAAACAGCCACTCAAGTTTTATTAATAGTCAAGTTTCCATCCCATTAGAACTAATAATTTATTTTTTAGTGGAACTCTATTTTCTTTATCACTCCAAATTGTTTACCAGTGAAAGTAACCATTTAGAAACAATAAGAAGGTCCAACGCAGCGCATCCCACGCTATCCATTCACCGGTAGGGAACTCACCATAAGAAATAGATCTGGCCTTACATACAAAACTGATCAATTGCTAAATACAACCAGATTAATGGTTTATTATAGATTAGCTATTTAAAGTTAGCTAGTAAGTGGTTCTAAAGTTGCTCTTCTTAAAGTGATTCTACATTCACGTAAGGAGTTAGTTAGTTTCTTTTAAAGTTATTAAACAAATTAAGTTTAGCACAAATATTTTTTTAGTTTATTACTATATAAATTTTTTTTTAATTTTTTTTTATTTTACTTTACTAGAATACTTCAGTAGCTTTAGTGGTCTCAATGCCTCATGTACCAGCGGAAGCGCTAGTGCCGAAGTTGGCCATTGTGAAAAGGCAAAAACGAGTAGGTCCAAATTAGCTAAACCTTTTGCTCTTTGCCAAATTATTTTTGTATAATTTTCTTTCATTCTCAACTCCTCCGTTAAGGTGATGGTTTTATATATATTTATATGTATGTAAATATGAAATACCCGCCAAAAAAGTAGAAAAAAAGAATTGATGTAGTATTTTTTAAGATACCCGCATCTTCAATATTCATAAATGATGTTTTCATATAACTTTTCTCTCAGAGTACTCATATTAGATTGCTGAAACAAGAAATGAAACCCACTGTATAGTTCAGCCAAAGAGGTTGAAGGACTTTCATTTCTAAAAAATGGAATAAAGTTTCCAGGCTAAAGAAAAAAATGGGAACTCTATAACTTAAATTGCAAGATTTTTTATAGTTCCCCGTTTTTTTATATTTGGAGAGGGACGTTTTACTAGGGATGTAAATTTTCTTGATATTTCGGGATCTGATCTTATAATGTGAATGTTTGATATTCTGCAATAGTTTAGGTTGAATCATTTTTGATCTTAAAATATATGTATGTATAAGAAATAATTCAATCTCTAACAGTTTTTAATGTTAAATGAGTCAAATGTGACTCATGCGTGCGTATTTGGATAAGTGCAAAGTGTGACTCAAATTTGTTTTCATGTTCGGATAAATTTATTTTGCTATGCGCTGAACTATATTTTTCGAAGATTTTAATATGTCTGGGGAGACAATTTACATAAGCAAAAGAATAACTTGAAAAAATTAAAATTTGAAATTTTTTTTTCAGGATATTTTTTCTCCAGAATGTTTTCTTTTCAGAATTTTTTCTTTTGGATTTTTAACCAATTACATATTTTATGAAAATATAATACAAAATTTTAGTTTTCGATAGGGTTGATCCACAGTTTTTCGTCGACAAAGAAATGTAAAGTATAAACTTTAAACAACAAAAAAAATTCGAGATCAAATTATCAAATAACTAAATCACACATATTTCGTAAGTAAATATGTAAACAAATATTTTGTACAACAGACCAGCTTATTTGTTTGTAGCCAACACATTCCAATTGGTTAAATATTTAAGCCAGAATTTTATTCACATATCCAGTAAACAAACTAGCAACAACTATTTTGTACATAAAATAAACAAAACAATACACACGCAAAACTCCAATTGAAAAATCTCTTATTCCTGGTATTCCTTTGTCCGTTTTGGGAAAAGTAAACACATGGCGTACAAATATACAAATTTCGTTGAATCCCTACAGCGCCCCATGTACAGACTTGTGTGTATATTTGTGCTCCCGTAGATACATCCAAGCTTTTTTATACTGTAATACTGGATACTTGAAACTCATAAATATTTTTTTGAAAAAATAAATACATTTTTTTTCTACCAATTTTCTAGATTGCAGCTGAGCATCATTCTGCACACATCACTGCTCATGGGCCGTGGGATGGTCGATCTATTGCTGTACCCGCTGCAGCTGCTGTTGTAGAATCTGCATACGAACATAGTGCGGAAGCACAAAAATTGGCATATAAAGCTTATGCATAAAGAACAAAAATCGACAACCAAAAAAATTGTAGTTCAAAACAATAGAAAAACTAAAATTGTAGATGAAATAAGCAACGAAGTTCTTCGAAATGTTTGCAACATGCTCTTCTATTGTTATGCTGAAAAAGCTGAACATTTAAATGCAGGAAATCAGGAAATCTGCTTGCGTTGCCATTGCGTGTGAGCATTTTGCGTGTGTGCGTGGAAATCGGAGTGCGCTTTAGAAGATTCAGGGCAATAATAAACAAAAACACACAAATTGTTGAAAATTCTACAACTTTTAAGCAATAAGCATATTTCTATTTTAATTTGTTAGTAATTTATTTATTTATTTATTTATATCAATGTATGTATATATAACTTAAAATACAAAGAAAATTTGTTTTTATTTAATTATTTTTGTTAAAAATTAAAGAAATTGAATAATGAATTTCCAAATGACTTGAATTCGCGCATATTTTTTTTAATCTTAAAAAACAAAAAAACTTTTCAAAGGTAAGTTCACTTAAAGATTATATGACTAAAGAAAAACGCTTAGCGTTTCATAAATAAGCAACACACTCAGAACAGTTAAATATGGATTAAAATTAAAAATAATTATAGTTTAATTTGCTAGTTATAATAATCGTACATTTTTAGAATAACTAATCGTTTAGGATTAAATTTTGTGTTCGATTGATGAGAATTAATGAGGATTTATTTCGTTTTCAAATTTAATCCTAGCATTAATCAAATTAATCAAACTTTCAATTTGATTACAATTTTTGATTAAATACGATTAACGAGGATTATTAACACATTTTAAATATTTCAATATTAATTAAAATTACAATTTTGTACAATTTTTTTTATTTTTTTTTGTATAAATTCATGCAAAAAAAAGTTATATATTCCCAGCACACCATAGAAGTCATACATGAGTCAGAAATTAGTCCTAAATGGGAGCGTTGATGCTCTTTATGAGCTCGTTTCTGAGTACGAAATGAGGATATTTCCCTTCTTGCGATGGTCGTTCGATATGAGCTTGAATAAGAGTCATATAGAATACGATTTTTTATTAATCCTCGTTAATCGCAATTAATCAAAAATTGTAATCAAATTGAAATTTTGATTAATTTGATTGATTCTACTGTTACATTTGAAAACGAAATCAATCTCCATTAATCGAACACAAAATTTTATCCAAATCGATTAATTATTCTAAAAATGTTCGATTATCATAATTAATCAATTATTACAAAAACAACAAAAAATTTAATTTGATTATCAATGATTTACATTAATAATCATTATTTAACAGGTCTGAACACAGTTTCTAGTGTAACCATAGAAAAGCATAAACTGTGCAAAATCTCCGATCTTAACCTGATAACTTAAAGATATATAGCCCAAACCACGTTTAGCGGAACAATCGATTGTATGGGAGCAACTTAATCGCTTCTTCTTCATCTCTGACTTACAAAAATCGAAACAAAGTTACAATACCAATTCATTGCCATAATTGCGATTACAAGTAGTTTTTTTAGTTCATTCACAACTGGGTATTTAATGTTGGATTCCACCTGCACTCACACTTGCTGCCTAGTTTTTGTTGTGGCTTGTAATTTACTCGTAAATATGTAAACACGCCCACACATTCAAGTACTTAACGCCCTAATTAGCCAATTTAGTTTTAGTGTGCTATTCTGTTATTAGCTTTTTGTTTTATTGTAGTTTTGATTTCAATTATTTTATTGTCACTTTCACTTGACACTTTTGCTGTATAATTAATCACAGCTTAACAGTAGTGAAGTACTTTCCTCTTCTGATTTAAAGTATCATTCAATTATTGGCGTGTCTGGTATTCCGAGAAGACCGCTCTTATGATACCGCTATCCGTTTTGAGCACATGTGAGCAGAAGGAGATATCAGCCCTCTCACAACAAGATAATTGTTTAATTAACTTTAATTGTTTGTTTAATTTTAGTTGATGGATTATTTTTAATTACTTAATTGATTTTACGGGTAAGTATTTGTATGATTGTTTTTAATTAAAAATAATGGAGAATTTTTTCAATTATTTTTATTTATTTTCTTAATGGCGATTAATCATGATTATTTAATAACTTTTGATTAATAACTACAAAGTAAATTAATCATTAAAATTATAAAAGCCATTGATATTAATCATTATTAATGTTAATAAGAATAAATAATAACAGATCTGGATTGAGAATAGACTAGGAGAAGGCTCAGTGCTCTATCTATGGTTCACTTCCAATTGCTCTATGTATATACATGCATATGTAGATGTAAAAGTATATATGTATGTATGTATGTACATGAGTGAAACAATTTGCTATGAAAGCAAACAATGGCGACGGGCATTACAAAAACAAAATAAACAAGTTAATACAAGACTTTTTGAACATTTTTGTGTGCTATAACAAGAAGATTTATTTGTTCTGAAAGTCATACCTACTCGTATGTACATATGTACCAACATCTGCATTCAAGGGAATGGATGCTGTGGTGAAAATGTTACTCATACGCAGTGTATCACTGAGAGTAATTTATCTGTGGCACATTATGGACAAACTAACAAAGTAAGTTTTTGAATTTTTCAGTGGAGTGCTTTGAAATTGTATGGAATTAAGCTATAGTTTTTGGTCTATAAAATTCATAATTTTCGAAAAAAAAAGGAATCCCAAACATGGAAAACACAATGGTGGTCTATCTCGTGTTTGACCAAACTTGAGTTTGGTTTTTTTCCACTTATTCCCACAACTTTCGAGGAAATAAGAAGCGGTGTTTTTATTAAATTTTATTTAAATATATTGAGTTATGTAACAGAATCCACATAAAAAAAAAAAGTTTAAGTTTACACAAAGTTCAGGAAAATTAATTAAACTGCAACTCAGAATCTTTAGACAATTTTTAAGTATGCAGTTTTGTAGCTTAATCCATACTAGGATAATAATGTGCAAGTTAGAACTGGCTCAAAAACTTTCCCGCATTCCTAGAATTTTTGTTTTTCAGGCTTTTCAAATCTTTCTTCCATACGAAATTGTATTTTATAGAGAAAATATTTGAACAATTTCGAACCTGCACATTGTTATACTACAATTTAAATTGGGCTAGAAAACTCCATACTTAAAAGTTTACTAGAAACTTTTGCCATTTTTTTAAGTTTTATTAATATTTCTGAGTTTTGTGTAAATCTTGAAAATTATTTTTAGTGAATTCAGTTACTATATTTTACATGAATTATAATCCAATATTATATTAGCCTCAAAGGCAAATAAGAAAATTAAGCATATTTTTTCAAAAACAGAAAAAAAAATTTTGTAAATTTTACCAGAGTAAAAAGTGGATGGATAGACAAATTCAGAAAATTTAATTCGTAAATTATTTTGTACGCCACGGAATCTATGCTCGAAATTGATTTTTAATAGAGCTGAAATTACCAGCTGGTGAAAAAATACTTTCTACAAACACGCCTTAAATTTTTTTTTTTTTTTTTTTTTGGAAAATGAGCGCATTTTCCTTCACATAAATCTGTTATTTTCATAGGCACCTGCTTTATATTAGTAAACTTTTTTGGTTTATCAGGAAATATAAATAAAATTAAATTTTGCAAACGTCCCAAGTTATGGGCTGTCCAGCAGTGAAAGTTTCTGAAATCATTGAGTTCAAACAATCAAAACAATCAGACAAAAATTCTAAAAGTGTTTCAAATGAACCTGACAGCATTCAATTTTTAAGAAGTTATTCAATTTTCAGCGAGAAATTGTGTAGAGTTTAACTAATATAACTTCAAATTTTTTGTTGGTTATCTTTCTACTTTGATAAGTTCTGTAGGTGTACGATTTGCACTTTCTGTGTAGGATTACAGTTAATGCCTGCTTTTGTATATATGTATATATGTAATAACAAATATTCTATTTAAATCAAAACATTTTTGACTTATAAACTTGCACAAAAACAAATGCTGGTATTTATTATTTATATTTGTATGTACTCATAGCACATATGTATGCATGTATACGTATGTATGTATGTATATATGCATTCCAGTATTTATTTATGCTGTAAATGTACGTTGAAATATTTTTAATAAAGCTTTACAAAAATATGGCTTGAGAAATTACTCTTACACTCTCTAAATAAATTATGGTTTATTTGCCAATGGCTTATCCAATGCCATATTTGATAAGTAAGTCAAAACTCGATTTCATAACCAAAATTTAAATAAGCTAGTTCCGGATAGTATGTGTGTAAAGATATATGGCATTGTATGTATGTATGTATGTGCATGTGTTTGATTGTAAGAAAACTGTAAATCAGCACAAGTGCTGTTAATTGATTAAATTCACTTTATACATGTATGTACATACTATGTATGTATATAATTGTATATAGCATATAGGTAAGTGTGAATGTGTGCGCTCGTAAAATATAAAGGGTTTGCTATAAGTACTGCAGTGTGTTACATCTAAGCCTTAAGAATGTCAAGGTTATTTCATAAATAACTTTCATTGATAACCTCAAACTTAATTTGAGGTTAAGTTATGTTAAGTGGCAGAAAACCCTTAAGGGAAAATCTCGCACAGACAATTTAAGGATTTGTTGCTATGCAACGTGAGATTACGATGATTACTTTCTGCATCTCTGAGTTGCACCGATTTATTTCCGACCAATACTGCCCACGAAAGTCGAAAAATGTACACGCAGAACCTAGTAATTCAAGGCTAAAATACCTCGGCCTAGGCAGTTGATTTATCATAACGTCGACCACCAGAAACATATGAGCTTTTGCGAACTTAATGAGTTCTGCAGCTCGCCCTAACCTCCCTGGATTAGAAGCACCGCACTAGACAGCACGACAGCCAACAACAACAACAACTATGATGATTTTCGTCATCACATTACCCATCGGTTTGTTCTGCGGAACCATAGGTGGTCTTAAAATGACCACCAAACCGAATAGGATTAAGCCTCAATTAGATTTTGGCCAAAAAACCTCTTTATTGATATCCAGTCACCTCAAATAGCTGCAGGAAAGAGCGTTCTCCCAAGTAAAACTACCCAATAAGCGCACATTCCATTCCCTATCGTGGTAATGATGGTACTGAAACTTGAAGTTATGTACGTCTTGCCCAAACTAACATAGAATTCAAAGCGAATAGCAGTCCACTGCATAGATGTTAGCCGGGTTCAATTTCTTCCACCATACAAACATTCTGTAGAACAGTATCGATCGGACCACAATCTCATAAAATCAGTGTACGATTCTTTTAGAGATACTCGCTCTACAACAGTACAAGAAAACTGAGAACTTCACAGTCCTATCTCCCACATGATGCTTTCGAGATATCTCAAACTCTTGACAATACTAATGGGACTCCCCGACTCTACGGTAGGCTGAAGGTAAGAATCCGATATGTTCTCGTGAAGAACCCGAGTTACGTTTTGCTGGAGTTAACAGTCAGTCCACAAGACTCTGCGTATCAAGTCCACGTATACATCTAATCCTGCAGAACATCAAACACAGTTCGAGAGCCTCTGGCCAGTAATGCATTGTCATCAGTTTAGATAACAACTAATCCCACCCAACTGCGAAAGTTCTATACTACAGGAGCCTGCCAATGAATTCCATTTACACGACAGCAGGGTCTACATATTGGAGCCTGTTTAATCCGCATCACGACGCCTAAACAGAGCGAAGTGGTTTATTACAACAACAAAGAATTTCACTAGAACTTCTTATCTGTTTCCTAAGTAAATTCCGTGTGCTCTAGAGAACCTTCTATTAAACCCTGCAGGAATCTTAACGCTTATATTCAACGTCTTTCGAAGTAACAACCAAAGAGTGACTGCTCTGTAGTCCTTTCGAAATACACGAGACCTCTTTTACGGCCTTCGACATATACATAGGTGACTTTGAATACCTTGCAATACTACGGAACGCAACTCAGTTTGAGATAGTTTTCATAAAAGGTATTCATACCGTGGCAGCAAGTTCAAAGAGATGTCTGAAGTTGCGCAGGAATAATGCAATACTACCTTGTAGACTTTGAGGATATGAAAGAACCAAGGGTTCATGAAAGTTAGCTTAGGAATATTCGAGAGAAAACTTCTGAAAAAAATGTAAGGACTTTTCGTTGGAAATTTGCTGGCGGTTTTTCCTTCCAAAAGACCTTTTAACTTCAATTAATGCTGATCAAAGCCGTCCTCATTCTTCTGACACACCCTGTATATGTATATTTAAAAAAAAAAAACCATTGTTATTGTTGTTGGTATTTTACGCATTGCAATTCGCCTTTTCTTCATTTCACATGTTAAATATTTACGTCATGTTTGTTGTTATTGCTGTGTGGCCTGCTTGCCAGTAGACGCGTAAGCATGCCGCCCATTGCATACAAATTAAGCTGAAAGCGCGCACACACATGCAAGCTAACTAACGGCACGTTTGACAGTTGCTATTTGTGTCGAATTCGATTTTTTTTCTTTTGTTTTTATACCTTTCATGAACATGAAATGGTATTATAACTTTGGTCCGATGTTTGTAAGTATGAGAAGAAGAAGAGATAGACCCACTATTAAGTATACCGAAATGATCAGGGCGATGAGGCGAGTTGATTTAGCCATGTCCGTCTGTCCGCCGTCCGTCCGTCTGTTTGAACGCAAACTAGTCCCTCAGTTTTAGAGATATCTCGATGAAATTTTGCAAGCAGTCGCCATTTTGCTTAGGATTAATCATTTGTCGGAACCAGCAAGATCGGACCGATACAAGGCATGGCTCCCATACAATCGATTGTTCCGATAAATGGGTTTTGGCCTATAACTCTTGCAATTCAAAAGCTAGGAACGTAAAATTTTGCAAGTTTAGTACAAAGTGTATTTGCAACGTGTGTAGTGAAAATGACTCAGATCGGACCAACATGACATATAGCTCCCATATAATCGATAGTTTCGATAAATGGGTTTTGGGCTATCAATTTTGCAGTTAAAGAGCTAGGAACGTTAAACTTTGCACGTTTGCTACATATTATATACATATGTATGTAACATACATATGTAGGCAAAATCAGCCAGATCGGACCAACATAACGTATAGCTCCCATACAATCGATTGTTCCGATAAGTGTGCTTTGGCATTCATGAAAGGTATAAAGCCTTCGGCACAGCCGAAGACAGCCCTTTCCTTACTTGTTTTTTTTTTTTCGTTTTATGCTTTTCACTTTTTGCCAGGTATTTTGGCTTTTCGCTACCATTTTTGTTGTCTGCACACAGTGCCAAGTTTAATTTCAAATAGCGCGATCGCATGGAAAAAATGTCATTGGCAATGGTTGACGAGATTCCATTGAAATTTGTTGAAGAATTTACACCCTTTTAGCTTTGTGTGTGTGTAGCGCGTTACGTCGTCTTCTCTTTGCTTCAACGCCCTCCACCATATTTGGGAGCGCAATTTGTGTTGCGCGTCTGCGTTTTATGTAAAAGAAAGCTTAACTCAATCAAATCACAAACAACTAAAATGTCAAATTCAAAGCCAAATTCGATTTCAATTTATTTTCGTCGTCGTTGTCCAAAACCCTTAATAAGTTTGACGCTCTTGCCACACCATTCGTTTTGTTGCTAGTTCGTGTTTGCTTTTGTCCAAAAATGTCGCAACTCATCGACTCTTCGTTATGGCTCAACAGTTCGTTGCGCGCTCAACCCAACTCCCACAGCGCCGTTGCCACCTCCGCTAACCCCCGCTAGCCATCAAACAGTGTAACAGCTCTGTATACGCAATCGAACAAATGCAGTTGACTCTACTGCGGAGCGGCAGTATAAAATCATGAATACACGACCAAGTGGACATCATTGTCTAATTATCGATTCTGTTGTGAACACACAATAATCCAAGTGGCCAGTTATCGCTTAACGATCACTGCAAAACTAGTTAGTTGTTCACTTTCACTAGCTATTTCCTTCGTCTATTCCACATACATAAATCATATTCGGAAGAAATGGCGTCTCGTTTTGTGTCCTTGATCGTGTTCGGTTGTTTGTTGTTGGCTGCTCTTACATCGATTAATGCTGCTGCCATTGATAATTCTGTAGCAGAGCCACGTATACGTAATACGGATGAATTACTCACGACAATTGTGGATAAATGTTTCCATGCAAATGGTTTGTATTGCTTGAAAGAGAAAGTGTTGACCTATTTGGATGGTGTAGCTGGTGTTAATGAGGATATTAGTGGTCGTGCCTTTAGCGACGATGTTATGGACAAAGTAATCGTTGATCGTGTTGCCAGAATTTTGAATAACAATGAATTCCGTTTACGCTTGCCTGAAACTGGTTTTGGTGGCTCGGTTGTTACCTACAGTGCCGCACGTGGTTTTGATTTGGAAGTGCCCGAGACTGGAGGTGAGTATTTTCTAGTGTGCAATGGTGAAATATTCAGATTGTTGATAGTTAGTAAAGCATCAAGGAAACATTGAGAAGATTCTTTATAGCTGACAGGTGCGATATAGCATTTTGTTTGGGAAGGGGTGGGGTCCAAATTTTTTTAATGAAATTTCGAGGACTTTTTTATACACAGTTCCTGAAAAGTTAGAAAGTAGTGCATCCGCTCTGATTGCAGATAATACCAAACTGCAACATACTTATTTTAAGATACATATTTATGTGCGGTTATTCAATTAAACGAAGATGCCAATTAGTGTAATCTTAATTAATTAGCCAAACATAAAATCAGTGATCGGACAATTAATTCGTATTTAGATTAATATTAATCTAATTAATTTGGTTATCAATTATTGAACTTGATTAGTTAGTTGAAATGATTAACTCGATTAATTTCAATTTAATTATTTTGATTATTCAAAAAGTTTCGTAATCACACCCTGATTAATCAAACAATTCAGATTAGTTAAGCAATCACTTACACATTCTATATTCAATCATTTATTTGTAACTAAATAAATTAGAAAAGTAAGTTTAATTTCAGAATCTTACTTTAACTTATCAGAAAAATTAGGCATTTTGAAATCTTGATTTATTTGTTGATTTTCAGACAGGGTGAAAAGTTGATTTAGTATATTGGAAAGATTTTCAGTCTTCCCTTGTCAAGTTTGAAATTCTAACAAACCTTTTTCAGTTTCGCCATCTTCAGTGTTATGTTTCATTTTTAGTCGATTAATGGCACTTCACGGCTTGTTTTATACGGCTTGTTTCTACTTTCAAAGTTTTTCATTAACTTTTTCAGAATCCATTATGATGCAAAATTGGTTTTGAGTGAAGCTTCCCAACTGGTGGCATTTATTTTAGTTGGGAGAGAGGGAAACAAAGAAGTGCATATTAAATTGTCCTTGCATACTTTTAGACTAAGAGCTTTGAAAAGCAAAGCAAAAGCTTTTTTTGTATTTATTTGTTAATTTTGGAAATTATCACAACGTTTTGAAGTTTTACTTACTTATATTTATACATACATATCTCCAAAATTAATATATAACATTAATTTATTTTAATTTCTCTCCCTACCACTCATCATCCTATATAGCTCGCGCGGAAAAGAAAAACAACAATAAAATGATTTTACCACTTTTGTTGCTCATGAAATTGAAATTGAAGGTTGTCATGCCCATACTCTTGGCACTGGTTTCACTTAAAGCAACCAAGGCTTTAATTTTGTCGAAAATCGCCATTAAGCTTGTACTTGGCTTCCTGATCTATAATTTATTCACGAAATTGTCTGGTGCTAAAATGATGATGATGCCCGCACAAATGCCATCAGCCGAATATGGTCCGCCACCCAGCACTACAGCCTCCTCATATGAACCAAGCAGTTGGGAACCAGCCAGCGGTGGCCCATATGCACGTTGGGACTCACAAAGCCTCGCCTACAGTTCACACTATCCAAGCTCTAGCTCATACAACTCTGCCGGCAGCACAAGTGGTACATCGTCTAGCTATAGCTCAGCATCGTAAATGTTAAACCATGCACGTTTTATGACGTGAGACTTTTATGATTGAACGAACCTTACAGCTATTGTCAAGAATGGAGCAATATTGCAATAGCGCGAAGGAAACTAAATCGAAAACCTGTATATACATACGTATTTATATATATATATTGCAACAAAAAGAAACGGAAAACTGAGAGAGCCAAACATTGGGAAAAGTAGTAAAAGGAAAGGACTAGGACAAAAACTGAGCTACCATTTATATCCATGTAGGGATATTTATTAATTTTAATTTATTAGTTTAAGCATTTAGTCATTCTTTAACTCAACTATTCTACGACTCTCTATGTACTTACTTTTATTTCTTTACTGCACTTCTTTACTATCCTTTAATGTGCCTACTTTAACTTGTTCCAATTTTCCAAACTTTTGAACTTTCTTTAACTATAACTCTCCCTGCACACTTTTCCTTCTATTCCTAGCTATGCTTTATTCATTTCTCTTTAGCTATTCTTCCATTTCGTTAACTATTGTACTTTACTTTTATTTACTTTCCTTTTTATTCTAGTCTAATATAATGAATTTTTTTTTTTTCATTTTTCCTGCTTATTTTTCCACGAACTTCGACCAAAAAAACAAACCCCAAAAACTAAGTTAATATTTATATTAGTTTATACAGATGCAAGTAAAAATAAAAATTATAATTAAATTTTTATAAAATTGTTCACTTTTCTTTTTGTCATATGCCAGTTCCATTTTCAAAATATTTGTAGTAGCCTGGGTTGCTGGTAGAGAACATGATCCAACCATAACAGGTCGTAGCAGCTCGACAAACATACAAATACACAAAAATTTTCTATGTATTTTGTTTTTGTAATTTGTGGGTTTATTGTCAAAATCGTACTGAAAAATATTTTGATTGTCAAAATTCGAGAAAAAAATAAAAATCAGCTGGCCTATCGACACGACCTGTATTATTGGATCATGGTAGAGAACATGCGTGACATTAATAAGAAATTTAAAATTTTTATAACTCTGTTATTGTAACTGTAATTTTCCCTGTTTAGTTGGCAACAACGGCAGAATATCAGTCAAATTTAGGGTGAAGCCTCCATGAATACTTCGGTAAATAAAAAATTGAATTCCCTGCATTAGCTGTTCAGTGATCCACGTACAAATACATGTACAGACGCCAAATTGTATAAATTGATTCTAGACTTGAACTTGGACTTTAGCAACACATTGCTGAAAAGCGGGTTCAATTATATAGAGCAGTTTGGAATGATGTCCGAACAAACACACAAAGATTTCCGCACTGTGCATTTTGCTTCTCTTACTTCAATAAAGAACTGGAGAATAGTATTTCTGAAAGATTTTCAGCAACTAAATCAGTTAGGTTCTAATGGTACTAATATTTAAGGACCAACTCAGTCCAAGAATCTTAAATTTTCCAAAACAAGGGAATATCAAACAAAAGATTTCTCGTACAGAAAGAAATGAATGAATCAAGCAAAAATCAATCAATCAAACTTTCAAGCTTCATTTCCAACTGTCAACGTCTGTCCTACGACAACATAGCGTGTAAAGATTTCGAATGTACTAACGGTATTTAAGGTTAAGGCATAAATTCCAGTGCTCACATTCTAATAATTTTCGATATCGTGTCTAGCCGCTACTTAAAAGGGCGAAATCGCTTTTCTCAAAAGTGCACGTAAAAAGTAAATAATTTTATAGTTACCTAGTTAACGGTTATTAAAATACTATAATTAGACAAACAAGTATGTCGATATTTAACTTTGTTGAATTATGAATGAAAACAGCGAATACTAAGGCTACATTAGGCATGCCAATTTTTTTGGAATTTAGTCATTCCAGGATTGAAAAGTGAAACAAACATTTGAGAAAATAACTGGCCTGGAAATATGTAGTTTACTTAAAGTGAAAGTTATTGTGAATTGTTGAGGAAACACAATTTTTTTTAAAAAGTTTTTTTTAGCCAAAAAATTTTAAATTGAATATGATAAAATTTATTTATTTATATTCAGCTTTTAGTACTATATATCGCATCTTGAAAATCCCGGGATTGTAAAAAAGAGATTCGGGGATTTTATACACCTGTAAAAGTACGTTATTCCGGGACTGGCATCCCTAGAGTACATGGCAATATAAATGCACAACTTTTAACGAGCTATTCTTGTAAATTTATACATTTGACTATATCTCTAAAACCGATTTCGATGAAATTTGGGATATACTACATTTAGACTATGTGTCTAATCTTGCCAATATTCACTACCTACCGTAAATCCATATTATTTGACTTCTTTCACTTTTACAAAAAAATTCATTTTCTTAAGACTGGGGAACTAGGTTTCCCGAATAAAAATCCCGGGCTCTTACTCTGTAGTTCTATTCGAAAAATTACTTTGGAATATATTCGATAATAGTAGGCATTTCACAAATTTCGAACGAAATGATGAAAAAAATTACGTTTCCGTTTGCTAAGTTGTTGTCGAATAGAATTTTCGAACTTTCGACCATTTTGGCATATGTTTTCGAAATAGGGAGTACAATCGAAAGGGAACTAAATAAAAAACGAACAACGAATGCGTTCTACTCAACAATTTTTTACATAATACGAATCATTCGAGAGTGAAAAAAATTTCATTCGAATAGAACTACAGAGTAAGAGCTCTGCTATGACGAATTTCGTTTCACCGATTCAGCATCATTTAAGTAAGTAAATATAACAAACGCCCTTTTAATTTGATCTTGACTACCGACGTATGATAACTTTGTGAGCTATCTTAGGAATCGTAGTAGATCATGAGCAAAATATACTAACGTAGTAGATGCCTCTCTTTTTTCGAAAAATGTAGTAAATCTACGCTGGCCACATATGTATATAAATTATTACTTGTTAGTTAAACGCAATATTTATCAAAAGTTTTAATTTAATTTTAAAAGTTATAATTTTAATATAAGATGTAGATATACATATGTATATATGCATACGTAATATGCCAAAACTTATTACTTACACGCATACAGATACATCCATGTTTATATAAATAGTAGTTAGTTTGGCAACAACATGCACTTTGTCAAAACCAAAGCAAGACAAAAGCTCAACTAAGCTCTGCTTAACTTTGACCTAACAGCAATAGCTCGCAACGCATTTTGAAGTTTATTCACATTTCAAAGCGCAACGCTTGCGGACGTTTAAAGCGATAGTAAAGAATATACATACTTATACATATATACGAGTATATTAAAGTAACATTAAAATCGTAAACAGCGAAATGTTTGGCTTGAAGCAAGTCTGGCTAGTGAGCCTAGCATGCCTGGCATACGCGGCGGATTCTGATATTGCCAAATTTATGAAACACTTGGATGTAATTCCAGATCTCATTGATGAAGGACCGCAAGACTTTTTAAAGGTAAGTAAGAGAGTAGGAATATTATATTGAAACTTAAATCCAGTTTCCTTTTATTTCTTGTGACAGATAAATTTTGACAGCGGTGTAATGGCTGATAAAGGTGTAGAATTAACACCTAAACAAGTGAAAAACCAACCCAAAGTAGAATGGAAACCCGAATCTGCGGACACCTATTATACGCTACTGATGACTGATCCGGATGCGCCAAGTCGCGCTGAACCGTTAATGCGTGAATGGCAGCATTGGTTGGTGGGTAACATACCGGGAAACCAATTGGAGAAGGGTGAAGTACTAACCGAGTATGCTGGTTCGGCTCCACCAAAGGGTACAGATTTGCATCGTTACACATTTTTGCTTTATAAGCAGCCTAAGAAATTGGAATTCACTGAAATGCGCATAACAAATCAAATGGGCAAGGAACGTGAGCGTTTCTCAACTAAGAATTTTGTCAACAAATATGATTTAGGTGTGCCGATCGCTGGTAATTTCTTTCAAGCACAATACGATGATTCTGTACCACAATTACATAAGCAATTGGGTTATATGAAATGATTTTTGGCTCAAAATTAAATAAGGTTTGTAGGAAGCGGTTAAAGAAAGACAAAGAAAAGAAACTGGTTTCAAATGTTTAAGTGTTTTTGTTGTTAGTTTTTGTTTAGTTCACTTTTTAGTAGTGTCCAATCAAAGTCGTTAAGTATGTTTTAGTAATCATAACTTTAAAACGCATGCATATGAAACATATGTATATACAAACAAGCACGGGCATACTGTAGTAAAAAATTCAGTGCAACAAAAATAAATATTTAAAGTAAAAATTTAATCTTGTTGAATTTTAATTTATGTTTTGAGTAGGGATGTGCGATTTTTCGCTGGATTGGAAGGTTTCAATTTAATAATTAATTCTAATACCTCAAATAAAATTTCCGGTAAATATTGTTCTTTAAAAAATAAATCAAAAAACATTAGACGACCTAAACTAATAAAATTTAATAACAATTAGTATTATGATGATTAAATAATTAACCAAGCTTAGACTGAATGTAGATTTTTTTATAAATGTAAAAAATGTATTTAAAAAATATTTTATTTTTAATGCGATTTGTTATAGATTACCAAAAAACTTTTACTTTTTAGGCCCTGTGTCAATCGGTTGAAATTTGTAAAATTTTACAGAGCGAATGAAAATCTGAAATTTTTAAAATTTACCATTTCATTTGACATAGCAAAGTGGAAAATATTTTTACACCGCAAAAAATTTGTACTCGAGATTTTTCCTCTAAATAAAATGTTTCCGATTAGCACACGGTCTTATTGGTAAATTCAAGCAAAATACCGATAAAGTCAATACAATTCTTGAGCAGTGACAGTTTTAAATTCAATTAAGGAAAAATTGATATTAGAGAAAAATTGCAAAGAGTTGCACACAGTGATGCATGGGATGCCATCTTTCGAAGTGCTCATCAGACCCTTTTTTATTCGTCGTTTCGATGCTAGACAAAACTTGTTTCGCCAAAAAAAAAATTTATTGCACCAAAACCAACAAAAAAATTAAGCAAGCAGATACATTCTTAGCGTTCTCAATTTTGGTAGCTTTCTTACAATCGACAATTTCATGTGTGATTTTCAAAGAAAATTTTAAATTTTGACAAAAAAAATATTTTTATTTTATTCACAAGTCGCTAAGTGCTTACGAAAAAAAAATCGGGTATGCTTTCAAATTATATTTCTTGAAAGGTTTTGACCCGGTGTTGGAAGATTATTTTTTCAAACAGTAAAATTTAACTGTCCAATGTGAGTAAAAAAATTGATTTGTATAGCATTATTATTGGTAGTGCAAAGTGCCCATCCATGCAGCACATGCATATATATCTTTAAATAACTGCACATTCTCAAGTAGTTTATAAACTAGAGTATAAATTTAAATTTGAATATTTACGAGTATGAAAATACATGAGTGAGAATGAAAGTAGAGATACATGCATATACAATTGGACACCCTAGAGATTGGCTAGTTGATCGCTAGCTGTTGGCTGTTGGCTCACAAGGTCAGCTAGATAGTCTACTGGTTAGAGCGAACCATAAACCGTTACGCAAAAAAATTATTACTTTAAATTGTAAACATTTTATGCCTATTCCACTCATGTATTTTTATTTAATTATTTTCTGAAAAGGTTATGGAACTTGATAAGCATTAGTGCATTCTTATTAGGGTTGTACCAAATGTTCGTAATTGTTTCAAACAAATAAATTGGGAAAATAGTGGGTATTCCATCATATTGCCTTGAAGTGAAAATATTGCCCTATCAAATTTCTCGAATGAAATCGGAGAACCATATACATACATATATAATCTGGAGAAAAAAAGAAACAAGCCTTGAATAAAAACAACATAAACCTCCCATTTTTAGTGTGCGGCTTGGAATTTTTTCCCACTACTTTTATTGCCACCACTGTGTACAGAAGGAAGAAAATTTTCCTTAGCTATATAATGGATCCTTAACTTCAATTTAAACATCTGTCAAATAATGGCGAAAATTCCATTCAATCCTACGAAGCGGTTTTCGAGTGATGAGCGAACAAACGGAAATAGAGGCAGAGACAATAATTCTAAAATCTACTGTTCTCACTTCTATTACTCTAGCAAAAACCCCACCTGTTTCAGTTGTATTATATCTTAACATTACATTCCGTTTCTAATTAATTTAGCTTTTGTTAATGTTAATGTTAATAAGACATTCGTAACATCCCTAATTAGCAATTCTTTCCATACAGACACATTTGTAATTTAAATACTTAGCAAAGTAAAGTTGTTTTATTATATGAGCGTGCATTATTTTCCGATTCTTTGAAAGCATCTTTACGTGTGTAACATTAAGCTCAAGTTGCACTTCTTCGTTTAACTGTGGAGGTGTATTAACCAAGTCGCACAAAGGTCTCATTCGTTTTCCTCGTTTCATGCATTGTGGTAGGAGTTTACTGAGCCATGCTAAGCGGACATAGTTTATCAAGAATTACCAACTATGTATGTCATGCACACCAAGCTGTAGCAGAAATATTGGTTCTTTAAACAACACAGCAGGCCCCCCGTTTCTTCCTTTTGCCAGCTGTTGCTAATTAAAAACAGCATGGGATTGAAAATGAGTTTGCACTTAGTCGTTTCATCATACGGGCGGTCTACCTTATCCTCTGCTTCTACCAACGGGTTTTTATAAAAATACTTTCTCCGCCGGAACACCTATATTTGGACCCGCTGGATTATAATTCGCTGAACTCGGGGATTTGTAGTTTAGAATATGCCCGCGGTAGGCAAACCGGTCGTAAGAGACGACTAATATATATACACAAAGTAATGATGTGCAACTCGACCGTTGACCTACGGACATGATGCCTCTCACCTCTCATTACCCATCTTCTGTTTCCTTTCGGACGGAGGGATGGCATGGCCTAGAAGGTTGCACTGGTCATACCGAATCGCTACCACGACAGTCGGGCAGTAACGCAAGGGAGTACCGGAGCATACCGGGTTCATAACCGGTCATTTCGACAACACTCCCCTAATCCTTCGGGGAGTGATTTTGTTGCTAAACATTTGTAGTTTATCGAAGAGAGTTTTAATTTCTTTTGGTCTTTTGGTGTAGCCACCTTGCATGCATTTAACCACTTCTATAAATGATTCCGCCGGGAGTCGAAAAAAGGGCACTTTGGTTCCTTTTGCACATAAATTTTGTATTTTGCCATATTTAAATAATATTATATTATGCTGCTCATGTTGCTAAAGATCGATTGAAGTAAATAAATGTGTGCAAAGCCTAGACTAATATTTAACTTACCTTACCTTAAATATCAATTATTTCATTCCATTTCAAAGCTTTTATAAAATAATAAAAAAGCCGGCAGAAACTAAAGGTACGCTTTTTGATGCAAACAGAAATTATCACATTGTCGATAAAGCAGTGCTGCTAAATGACACTTCCGTTTCCAAAAGTCTGAAAATCTTCAAGCACAGGGTGGTGCAAGTGACTTAAATTTAAGTTTTTTTATCTGCAGTTGCATTGTTTATTATTCGAAGCACATTAATATTAGATATTAGATTTAAAAGAACTCAAACATCAAACACATAAAGCAATGAAATGGTACTTTATTGGTAGGTAATTATTAGAAGTATTTTAATTTCAGGTGATACTTTTTTGATAGCTTTCTGATTGACAACGAAATAATAAAAATATTTTTACAAGAATTTTAGGCTTGAACACAAATATACATTTTTTATATTTAAGAAGACCCATCGAGCTATTAGAATTAACCATCACTTCTCTGCATCATTTTAGATCACCGTATAGGAAAAGTAGAATATTGAAAGCAGAACTTTGCAAAGTCCATATCCGTTTTGAAGTCATCTATTTACTTCTTATTTCAAACACTTTTGGCAGTGCATTGATGGCTGCAGAGGCGAATGTTGGAGAGAACCCTGACAATATTTTCAAGCAACACAAAGTTGTGCCTGACGTGATACCAACAGCACCAAAGGTTTTTTTAAAGGTTGTGGACTTTGTCCAAAATATCTTTAGTATTTAATAATTCATTTATTTTAGGTACAGTACAAAGGCGTAATGGCAGAAAACGGCACAGAACTAACACCAACTCAAGTATCGGCACAGCCTACAGTCGAATGGAATGCTGAAAGTGAAGCCTTTTATACACTTATCATGACCGATCCCGATGCACCTAGCCGAAAAGATCCAAGATTTCGTGAATTTCATCATTGGTTAATTGGTAACATACCAGGTGGTGACTTAAGCAAAGGTGACGTATTAACGGCATATGTTGGCTCTGGCCCACCACAGGGCACTGGCCTACATCGTTACGTTTTCTTGCTCTATAAACAACCAACTAAATTAAAATTTCAAGAACCACGCATACCAAAAAATAGTAGTCAAAACCGACCAAACTTTAGTGCATCAAAATTTGCAAAAAAATATAAATTAGGTGATCCCATCGCTGGGAATTTTTATCAGGCACAATGGGATGAGTATGTACCCACAGTCCACAAGCAATTGGCGGGCAAGAAGTGAAGATATGTAGATTGTACGAAAACTCCTTACTTATTTTGTAAATTCGTTTTCCCTTTAAAAAGCTTTTAATAAACTTGATTAGTCAAATAGTACATAAATAATACAAGAAGCTATTACTTACATAGGCCTATATGTAGATAGTGGTCTGTGAGTACTAAATGTTGATTAAAACCCTCTGAAAATATGTAGCGGTCCTTTAAGCACTATTTTACTTAAGACCAAACAAAGACTATTTTTTCGAGAAACCGGCATGATCAACGAGATTAATATAGCACTCTCCGCCAATGCGGTTTAAGGGTTTGGCTAACGCTTTTTGACCCGAGCCAGATAAGGGGGCTTATAATATTTCCACGGGAAGGTATGTTTGCTGTAAGAGTCGACTTAAACCTAATGAACTGCTCATATTCGTAACAACTTTGTAAACCTTCTGGGAGTGTTTGCTATCCTTAGCCTTATATGGTCTTTTCTCATTCAGCCATAATACCAACTTATTTCTTATCGGAAGTATTTATTATACTTAAAGCCCGGACTAGCCTGCAGCAATGGCCTGGGAACGTGACTATTTAATCATTTATTACATCGCTGTAGACTGGATGCACTTGTGTAAACAAATTAGTATTTGTGAATATGTCGGTTATAGTTATATGTACATATGTGAATCGTACTGCTTATTAACGACAAAAAATTAACTGAGAGTTCGTAAAACTGTACGCCCCGAAAAGCTGGTATAGATTACAATCCCAACTATTCACTAATTGGAGCTACTATTAATGATAAATAATTGATTTTTAAAATAAATTGCGCAGTTTTTATTTTGTGTACTCGAACATAGGCTTCGGTGCTCTTGTAAAATAAATGCAATGGCAGCTTTAAGTGTAACAAATGCCCTTTGGGTGTTGTGTATCATTGTCAACATTTATTCCAACTCATCATATAATATAAAACAGGCATTCGAGCAAAATGAGGTGGTACCTGACGTTGTACCACAAGCGCCTACACAATTCCTTAAAGTATTTTAGGATAAAAACATATTTAAGAATTATATAAATAACATTCACAAAAAATATTTAGGTCACATATGCAAATGGTATGGAAGTGTTTCCTGGAGCCGAATTAACTCCAACACAAGTGAAGTCCCAACCAGTTGTGGAATGGGAAGCCCAGCCAAGTGTCTACTACACTCTCATAATGACAGATCCAGATGCACCAAGTCGAAGCGAGCCAAAGTTTCGTGAATTTAAACATTGGCTAGTTGGCAATATTCCTGGTCATGATGTTGGTCAAGGTGAAGTATTGGCAGCTTATGTAGGATCAGGTCCCCCACAGGGTACAGGACTACATCGTTACGTATTTTTATTGTATAAGCAACCGAGTAAAATACAATTCAATGAAGAGCGTGTAGGCAATAACAGTCGTAACGGACGTCCCAAATTTCGAGCTGCAGATTTTGCCCAGAAATACGGGTTGGGCGAACCAGTAGCAGGAAATTTTTATCAAGCACAATGGGATGAATATGTACCGACGGTACACAAGCAATTATCTGGAAATTAGGGGAGCATTACAAACTAAATGTACAATGCATACCTTCTGCATGTTTTATGCACTTTTATAACATTTGATTACATAAAACGTTAAATTAAATTTACTTTTTGCTAAAATTATTTTCATGTTTATTCAATTCTGTTCTTGATGATTCTTACTTCTATACATATTACAATGCTATTTGTTTTATTCACGCTGATTATTTGCCTGCAGCAGTGGCCAATGGATTTCTCAACACCAAAATCACTGAATCGCCACGTAGAAACATTTTCGATATAAAACGATCTTTATTAACAGGCTTTACTTTTTTCTTGCCCTTCCCTGTTCGGGGCAACTCAGTCCACATTTCCTTAACACTCTCTAGTACCATGTTGCAATGGCGATCGAAAGCCTTGACACGGCCAAGAAGCTTTTTATTGTTTCTACAATTAATCAGTACCTGCGTATTATTCTTTACAGATTGTGTTAGGACGGAAAGCGGCCCAGTATTGAATTCCTCTTCCTCCTGGCGGGCTAGCTCTTCAGGTGTTAATTCCGATTTAGGTTTGACTAGTGCCCTGTAAAAACATTTGAGGTTAAGTTTGGCAAAATGCTAATATTAACAAACAATTAACTTACATTGTGTTTATGCTATTCTGTGTTTTTATACAATGTTCTAAACTATATTAGAATAATACTTTGTTAATATAAAAAACTCGAAACGTTTAAATATGTTATTCAGTAGTTGCAGACGCCGCTAAGTTTTGACAAATATTTTGGCAGTGAAAGAGTCTGTTCCACAATCATTTTACATTGAAAAACATTGACAAAGTTCGGACTGAATTAGGGTAGCGGCATGGGTAGCGGCACACGTTTATGTAATTTATGGCAGTTTTGGCAGCTGTGGAACAGACTAGGTAAAGCACCCTACCGGAAAATGCTGATGTGTACCAACCGGACAGTTGGTTGATCAGTATCATAATGCTTGATAGGATTTCTATGACGCTGATACAAAATCTTATCAAACATGAATAAGATCTATAAATACATATTAATTATTAATATCACTAAACAATTACAGAACTTGGTAATCGTTTACGTCCGCTACCGAGCGCTAATATTTACACAAGAATGTCGGGAGGGGTCTCAAAAGACGCGTCTCGGTCCCAGGATCACGAATATAACTCCGCTCAACCGATATTTTCATTATTTTGTAAAATATTTGCGAAAAACCGAAAAATAACCCGGGTTAGGGACCCGATCCATGTTTTTTATGTGCATAAAACCTTACCACGTAGGCGGCCTTCGGCCGCGCTTCAAAAAATAACCCTGGGCTACGCCATTCCAACTCCGGGTGGTTGCCATGTCCTTCCGCGTGCCACTCTTTTTCTCACAGGGTAATGTGATTACAACAACCACATGAAAATGACAGAAAATTCTGAACTTTAACTGCAAATATCTCGCAAACTACTAAAAATATCGGTTGAGCGGAGTCTTTTGAGACCCCTCCCGACATTCTTGTGTAAATATTAGCGCTCGGTAGCGGACGTAAACGATTACCCAGAACTTTAATTTTTTCCCACATGCCTCATCTTTTGCAAATTTGTTGCACTTTCTTTTAAAAACTCCTTGATAATCATTTTATAAATTTAATAATGGCGATCTTATATTTGACTCACAAAAACACAGAGAAGAAAAATTTAACAGAGGGCTAATTGTAGGTATTAATTTCTGTCATTTTTGTCATTTTTACCGACAAAAAAACACTCCTCGAAAGCTACGCGAAATGTTGTCGATGCGTAATGAGAGGTATCATATCCACAGATCAAACATCCAGTTGGCATTTTAGTCGCCACTAACGACCGGTTTGCCTATCTCGGTTAGCTGAAAAATTGAAAATGAAATTTCTTTTTATTAAAAAAAATGTCTTACACAACACCCTTGTCGTCAGTGCAAAAGCGCAGCACACCGCTGCGCTACACAAGACTAGGGTGATTGTAAATTTTGCATAAACTTTATTTAATTAAGTAGTGCTGTATTATTGGGTTATATTATTATTATAATATTTACAATGACAACTCCTCATGTGATGCGGATTATGGCTTTGTCCATTAATACTGCTGTGCGAGCGGGTACAATTATTAGAGATGTAATGCAACGCGGCAATCTAGGCATTGTGGAAAAGGAGGTAATTCCTTATTATTTCTGCTGAGTATAACAATTTAAACATATTGAATTGTTTCAAAGGGAAAAGATGATCTCCAAACAGAAGCTGATCGTTCAGCACAACAATGCATAATTGCATCATTATCACGAAAATTTCCTAATCTCAAAATTATTGGCGAGGAAGGTGAGACGTGCTTAGATGTCAAGGCAGAGTGGTTGGTAACAGAAGAAGATAAAGAATTCCTTTCAAAATGTTGTCCGGAAGAATGGCGTGAAGTGAAAGAGGATGAGTTCGTAGTATGGGTAGACCCTTTGGATGGCACTTCTGAGTACACACAAGGTTGTATACCATTAATTAAAATAATATGTAAGAAAATAATTAAACTTTATGGTTACAGGCCTCTTAGATCATGTAACAGTACTTATCGGTGTTGCAATTCAAGGCCGTGCTGTTGGTGGTGTCATCTACCAACCGTACTATAAACAATCTAATGGCAATATGGGTAGAACTATTTGGGGTCTTAAAGGCTTAGGTACAGGCGGATTCGAACCTAAGACACCGCCAAAAGGCCAAATGATAGTTACAACAACTCGTTCGCATTCAACACCACTTGTACAGCAAGCGCTTGATTCACTATCACCAACTGAAGTTATCAAAGTTGGCGGCGCTGGCTATAAGGTAATACAACTATTGGAAGGCACAGCGCACGCATATGTATTTGCTAGTCCGGGTTGTAAGCGTTGGGATACGTGTGCTCCAGAAGCTGTGCTGGAATCCTACGGTGGCACACTTACCGACCTAGCTGGTGTACACTATTCTTATGCAGCTGATGTTGAGTATAAAAATCGTATGGGCGTTTTGGCTACCATTCCAGGGTTATCACATTCCGATCTTGCCGGTAAAGTACCGCAAAAAATTATAGAGGCTTTACGCTCATAAGAGATTATGTTATGGATATGTGTGTCATTTTATGTAGATAAAGAAATGTTTTGAAATTGAAATGAGTATAGCTCTTTAATAACTGCCAAATGCTATTAGTGCATTGGGTTCTTTTCTCTTTTCACATAAGTAAAGCTTACTCAAAGAGTTAATAACGATGTGTATGCATAGAAAATATGGCTTTAGAAAAAATGTGATTATTTCACAATAAATACAATAACGTTATGTTATCGGTATGTAAGTAGCGCCTACTTGTTTATTAAAAATAAGGATAACGTAAAATACAATATAAAACTAGTAGAAAATAGTTGAAATGCGTTATTAGAATTGGCAGAAATATGTTAAAGGAAACAAAAATTTTACAAAAATAAATGCAATTTAATAAATGTATTGATGACACTATTTCTAAAGTGAATTATTGCTAGATGTATTCAAGTAGCGATTACGTTTCGCCTTTGCCATTTTACAAGAATTAACAGATGCCGCAAAACGTAATGACTTCACAGACTCTACGAAACAATCTAAAAATGGTGCTACATTTATAAACATCAATGTTTTCGAATTGCCACCCAATGAAGGCATTAATAGATGCGTTAATTTCGAATTACGATAGGGTATGTGATCCTGTTTCTGCAGTAATGCCAATATAACATTAGTTAGCTCCGAAAGTGAACGATTTATGTTTTTTGTTTCGTTCATACGTGTACTTGTTTTGGGTGACTCCGAGCCAGCCAAATCAACAAGATTTATCGTTCCTAATGATGTTTCATTTTTATCAGCGTGAAAACCAATAAGTTCAATTTTCGTAACAGCATGTGAACGTGATGAGCGCTCATTACCAACTGTCGAAGCTGTGGCACGATTCATTTTTGCCACATGCATCAATTCCCGTAGACGTGAAGCAGAGACTACGGTCTCCTGAGTTATATTTGAAACATATATATCGTTCTTGTTATGTTTAGCCATACGAATTTCCATGTCTTTCTGCTCATTACTCAACAGATCATATAATACTTCGTTATAGATTTCCAAAAATGTTACACGTATTTCATATTCCCAGCCAAGACGTTTATAATTCTTGATAGAATCGAAAAGTAAATCTACAGTGCGTGGAATCACGCCAACATTGGTAGAAACACCATCCATTGTGTATGTTTTTCCACTACCTGTTTGCCCATACGCAAAAATACATATATTGTAGCCGTCTAACGCAGATTGTATTAAAGGTGATACCATTTCGAAAATATCCTCTTGTTTTGAATTAGGATGGAAGACCTGATCGAATGAGAAGGTATGCACTCCACCTTTATTCTTATCAAAATTTTGTATTTCAACTGTTGACTCATCAACGTAATTCCAACCACAAAGTAATTTATCTTGTTCAAAATCTAATGGCGGTCGTACACGGCAGAATACGCGTATATTGCCACGCAAATCCATGATTGTGTTATGTAGTTCTTTACGTTCCAAATTAGCTCGAAACAGTTGCTCCTTGCAGATGGTCAAATCTTCATTTAGCAGTTCATTTTCCGCTGTTAAACGTGTGGAACGCTCGCGCAGCTCAAGTACTTCGTGTGTAAGTGTATCGTGTGCTTGTTTCAAAATCTATAAAAAGTTAAAAGAGAATGAAGTATGTACAACTTTTCTTCAACTATATATACGAGTATTTTTAATGAAATATACTGACCTTATGCTCTTGCATTATAAACTCTAATTCTTCTTTAGTCTTGACCAGGGAACCCGTAATGGAATCAAATTTCAAGTTTAGTGATTTAAGTTGCTGGTTTAAACAATCACGTTCAGTGTTTAGATTTCTTAACTCCTCTTTGGTTTTATATAACTGATCCTGTGACTCTTCAAGCTGTTCTGGCAGACCATCTAACGTACCCATCTGTTCACACTTTTCTTCATATTTTGCTTTTAGTAACTTATGTTTTTCCAGTAAATCATTATAGCGCGCCTTGAAGTCGTAGGGCGGTATTCTCTTGTTAATTGGTTTGCCGGCACCTGTGGTAGATATTGAAGAGTTGGATGCGGCTGTTTTGGCTTTCATGTTATTCGCCGCAGCTTTTGCTGTTGCGGCCGTCGCCGATGTGTTCGTAGGACGTACTGTTCCACTGCTACTAGCAACTGCTCCCGCTTGATGGCGTGTTGGTAAGTGTCTCTTAGGTGCTGCTGTGGACGTAGCAGGAATATTACCAATACGTGGTGGTCTATTAACAGTATTATTTGAGTTAAATATGGAATGCGACTGGGTTGTTGTGTTTGTAGATGCGCCTGAATTAGCAAAACGTGTTGCCTTGGCAGGAATAGGAGCAAGTGTTGGTTCTGGTCGTTTCATGGGTCGAATATCACGTATATCACGAAAGTCACTAACTGACCGGCTGCGTCTAAGTTTGGCACGTGCCATGCCGGTGTTACATGCAGCTTGTGACCGAACAATATCTGGCGATCCGGCACGTTCTTGAATGGGATTGAAAGGAATTGCATGTGAAAAGATCTTACTTAATTTATAAATTATTTTTCTAATTTTCCATTGGTGCACCAATCTTCTGAAAACTAAGATTGGGGAAGCCGCCACCATTGTTAAGCTGAATACCCAAGTAATTTATACTTTGCCGGGAGTGGCTAAGAGTGCACCAATAGAAATTACTACCAATAAGGTAAAAATAAATGTATACATCTGTTTTTTTTTTAAATTATATAAAATGTACAGTCAAAACATGCGAATATGTTTGGAAATACCTCTTCGTTGAAAACCATTTGGTAAATTTGATAAATCTCTCGTCAAAGGTTGAAAATTATCCATGGATAAGTTGGCGGATTTTGCACCAAAACCAAGCGTTGCTGCTTTTATTCGATCCATCGGCAAAATATTTCTTGTAAGCGGCGTTGGTCGCTTCAATCCCGATGGTTTTGGCAATTTAGAGTCCATGTCTGTAAAGTGGTTTTATTTTTTTTTCCACACAATTTAATTATTCCCAGTTTCTGTAAATTATTGAACTAATAAAAACACAGACAGAAAATGCAACATCAAAACTGAAAAAAATCCGCCGTTAAACTGTACTAAAAGTTAGAACATTTTGAACGAGTGGCATCAATTAGGAAACGTTTGGAAACTGTATTTAATCAGGGTTGCTATTATTTACGATTTCAGCTAACTAATATTTGGACGTATAAATAACGAGGATTGACAAACGCGCTATTTCTGATATGAATAACTTTATTTGGTATTATATGTCAGGCTTGGCCACACACCCAAAAATCAGTATATACAGCTAGATTTTTTGACAAATAATTTTTTTCTATCTTTCGTAAAATAAATTTTGTTTAATATAAAGTTTCCTCTGTTACTTCTACTACCTTCAGGAAAATTTGTACAAAGTTGCATGTAGTTTTTGCGTGAAAAGGATACTAATAAACTCACAGGCAGATTTGTAATATTAACAAAACAAACACTAAAGTTATATACCGATTAGAGGTAGATTACATAACTAGCTCCATTCTCGAATCTCTGACCTAAGTGGAAGACACGAGAAACACCGAGTACCCCTGCGCGTTGGGGCTTAGAATATGCCCGCGGTAGGCATACCGGTCGTAAGAGGCGACCAACATGCGCAAAGGTAATGATGTGCAACTCGATGGTTGATCTACGGATATGATGCCTCCCACCTCTCTTTACCCATCTTCTCTTTCCTTTCGGAAGGAGGGATGACATGACCTAGAAGGTTGCACTGGTCATACCAAATCGCTCCCACGACAGTCGGGCAGTACCGCAAGGGAGTACCGGAGCGTACCGGACTCATATCCGGCCAAGGACTGTTATTTCGACAACACTCCCCAAAACCTTCGGGGAGTGATTTTGTTGTTAAAACAACAACAACAACAGAAACACCGAGCACAGCGGTGAATTGAATTCGCATTTATTCTTTTATCATTCTCGATTGTTGATTACTTAAAGCTCAATAAAAAATTTGTCATGGTTACATAACTTGTATAAAAGTAATCTAAACCTTTCGTTAAAAGCTAGTTCAGAATCCGAAATGAGACACATTTACTTTGTTGTCTTATTAATACACTTAGGGACGTTTTCTCAAGGTCCGGTTTACACTTGCTGGTATTTTATTTGACATATATCTAATGATCTGCTGACAATTAAATTGTTGGTTATTGAAAACCGAAGACGGCCCTGAATAACCATATGCAAGTGGATTTGAGGTTTCGAAGTAGTTGCACAAATAAACATAAATAATTTTAGAAAAGAATTATATAAATATTGTTTTATAATTTTAAAACATAATTAGGCCCACTTTCCTAAAAGCCTGTTAAGTCTAATCGGGAATTAATTTGACAGATAACAGTGTAAAAAACGTCAATTAAACTCCGGCGATTACCAGCTTTTAGTCCCCTTTTACACTAGGCAATTCTTGCTTTCAAGTCTGCCGCGACATAGGCGAAGGGGGTAAGAAGCGGGGGGTAGAGTACACTTGAAAGCGTACCGTCAACTCGTTTCAAGTTTTTCTTGCTATCTCTTTCGCTCCTCCTTGTGCACCCATATTTTGTTTCATAATTGCGTGTAGACACGAATAGAAAACACAAAAGAGAACGCCAGCAGAGTTGAAAGCAAGAATTGCCTGGTGTAAAAGAGTCTTATGAAAGCAGCTCTTAAAGGAGGTACCACAACAGTCGTGTCTACCATTATTGCTGCTACGTAGTCACAACATCCGTTATACGTAACCACATATCTTCAATTCCATACATTGGGGGAAATTTTGCTGGGAGGAATGTGTACAATAGTTGAAAGGTGTGAAAGCAGATTGGGTAGAAGTTAGTGAACGACAGCACTGTGCTGAATAGCTGAATTTTTAGTCCAAGTGCAGAAATCGGAACACAGAGGACGAAAAAATGAGAACGGGCAAACACAAGGCAGGAAAAAAGTTACAGCTGGAAATTAGCAAAAAAAGCAAAGTTTTTACATTTACGCGTATCGCAAAAATTGATAAGGCAAGAAAAATCGTTGCGCCGAAACCTTATTGCATCTACGATCGATCTTCTGGTAAGTTTCCATGGTCAGCAGATCTTCAAAAAAGTGAAATCGTATATTAGCTGATTTGTCGCCATTTATTACGTTGTTGCTATTACCATGACCTTCGTATTTTTCTTCTTTTGCATTGCAGTAGGTTTGTCATTAAATAAATGCATTCCAGAAAACAATGGAAGTACAAGTTTTTCGTAATCAATAAGCGTAATACATATGTTAGCCGCCGTAACAAATCATAATTTCATAAAAATTATTTTAGTTTTCAGACCAACAGCTTTTTATTCGTGAACTCTTGCTGCAGATGTAGAGTTTTTAAAAAGAGATATTGAATTTCATTGGCATGTGGTACTTTTAATATTTAATCGCTTTGTAAGTATATATGTGGTGTGTCCAACAGTTCATTAAATATCAAAAATATTCAGTTTTATGATCGTCCATTGAGATATTTACAAAGGAAAATAAAATGACCCGTGATAGCATAACTCCCTTGTAATACATAACATTTTTCCAGAGCATACGGATTAGTTATTAGTGTAAAGTGGAGTATTAACTTTTTTGTATATGGCACTTATTAGACTATAAACTTTCCCCCATTTCCTCTTCACTTTTCGTTTCGTAGCTAAATAATGTTGGTTGATATGCAGCAGGGGTGCAGTGGGTTGAGATGTGGTGGCATAGTTAGAGGCCAAAGCCCATTACTCATTTTTGTTGTTTACTCTTCCCCCATTTCGCATTTTTCTAAAAGTGACGAAATCTTGTGAAAATCGTGAAAAGTTGGTGAACACAAAACGAATAAGGGAATAGTATATACAAAACAAAAGGTGGTGTATAGGTTGGAAAATAGCTGAATAACCAGCCAGGGGGTGGAAGAATAAAACTGTTGCTATTTTGTTTTGATCAATAGTTTGCGAGGGAAATTCTCGTTGATAGTTTTTTTTCTCAAAATGTATACAAATAACATAACCGAGCAATGAAACTGCATAAAGCAAAATTTCATATACAACCAATTGTAATGAAAAGATAATCGCAACCAAAAATTATTGTACCAGTACTTCGATATTTATAATCCACTAGTTCATGGAATGGGACGCGATGGACCAAACCGGGTTCTACTGATGAAGGCTGTCTTCTGTCAAATATGAATTCAATACGATCCGGAATCAAGGGTTTTGTGGATTTTAGTCACCTTTTTCTGCAGGCATACCTACTTAGGTCATATTATTTATTTATTTTCTGTGTATTCTGTACAAGGTTCGAGCATTAACCACATATTACGTCTACCTAAAATAAACGCATGAAATAAAAACAGAATTAATGAAATTATAATATTTGTATCCTCAGGTTTATCTTATCTGCTGCAACAATACATAAAAAGACATGGATTTTTCGAACATTCTTAATCGCAGTGAGCCACATCAGCGTACCATCATTCATTTAGACATGGATTGCTTCTATGCTCAAGTCGAAGAGATACGCGATCCCACTTTGCGTACATGTCCACTTGGTATACAACAAAAAAGTTGTGTTGTGACCTGCAATTATGTGGCACGTGAGTTTGGTGTGAGAAAAATGATGCTTGTTGAGGATGCACAGCGCCAATGTCCCACACTTACTTTGGTCAATGGTGAAGATTTAACACCATACCGACAAATGTCGCAACGCATATTTGATGCACTATTAAGATTTACACCATTTGTAGAAAAATTGGGTTTTGATGAAAATTTTTTAGATGTATCAGCGCAAGTAAAAAGTCGAATTGAGAAAAATGAATATAAGCATATGGAAGCAGCAACCACTATTGCCTCTAGTATTTCACCACAAATCGAAGGTTATGTGTATCCCGAAAATGGTGACCTGTTATCAAGTTGTGAATGTGGTTGTACGCAACGTTTGGCTGTGGGTACACAAATTGCTAACGAAATACGTTTAGCATTGCGAGAGCAACTTAATATCACATGTTGTGCTGGAGTATCCTATAATAAATTGTTGGCCAAACTAGTGGGAGCACAAAATAAACCCAATAAGCAAACTGTATTGTGTCCGAACTATGCTGTGCAGTTTATGCGCGACTTAAATGGTTTGCACAAAGTTACGGGCATCGGGCAAAAAACCGAATCATTGTTGTTGGAGAGTGGTATTGCTAATATAACTGAATTGCAAACTTGTAATATGGATACATTACGAAAAAAATTTGGTTTTGAAACTGCAACAAAGTTAAAAGACTTAGCCTTTGGAAGAGATATGAGCTCAATTCGTCCATCTGGCAAACCTAAAACTATCGGCCTCGAAGATTCATGCCGCCCAATATCAATACGTACCGAAGTTGAGGAACGGTTTCGTTTGTTGTTAATGCGTTTAGTAGAGCAGGTAAGTGTTTGGATTATTTTCACTATGGTGTGAGAAGTCTTTCAGTTTCAACTGTTTGAAAATATAAGATCGTATTCATTTATTTGGGATTATTAATGTCAGAGCTTTGGCCTGTTGCCATTATCCAGCAGTCGTTTGCTTAGGAAACAATGCTTGATGCAACGATATTTTGAGCGTTGAAACTGAACAGACGCTTGCCGACCGCTTAAATAATTTTTGGAGATGGCACCCTCACTGCCTTTTAAGTTTAACTGTGTGGTGTGCTTGATTCTGTGAAAGGCTATTAACAAGTCCACAGCCACAAGGGCAGTCCTGATATATGTATGTATGTATATATGTATACAGCATATGATAATATTAGTGCTTTCCATTTTTCTCAGGTTGCTGAAGATGGCCGAATACCGGTTGCTATTAAAGTAATTTTACGTAAATTCGATCCTCTAAAGAAAACCAGCCATCGTGAAACGAAGCAAGTGAATATATTGCCTTCGCTTTTCCGTACACTACCATGTACCGAAACTGCTGCCAGTCCCAAAGTGATACTTGCTGAAGGGTCACAAGAAAAATTATTAAAAATCATACTCCGTCTATTCGAGCGTGTGGTTGATCTTACAAAACCATTTAATATAACACTCATTGGTTTGGCGTTTTCAAAATTTCAACAACGCAAACTCGGCTCATCATCAATAGCGAACTTCCTTATTAAAAAAACCGATTTAGAAGTACAATCCATTACATCGTTAACAAATACTGAAGTGCCGACAACTTCAGAGAGTCCAACACCATCAATATCTTCGACGAATAGTGACGAAGCATTCCGTTCATCGCCAACCACATTTCAGCCTAGTGATCAATTCTATCGACGACGTGCAACAGCCGCATCACCAATACCAATGTTGATTGATAACGGTTCTGAGTCTGCTGCAACAAATTCAGACTTTTCAGACTTCTCCGAGACTGAGGTAGAACCTTCACCGAAAAAGAGTCGCGTAGGTCGCTTGTTAATCGGAAATCGTCGAGGATTAGGCAGTTCTGCTGTGTGTAGTTCAAACGACTCAGCTGATGTTGCATCACCAAGTAAATTACGTGTTTGTGATTTGCGTTTGAATTCCAGAGACAGTGAAAAAGATTTCGTTACAAGTCCGATCTCCAATGTGACATCATGTTCGCCAAATAGTTCCACACCGACTCCATCCACATCAACCGTTCCAATGTCATCGTCGTCGTTTACTCCGTTACAGCGATTCCGCACTATTCAACCGCCTTCAACATTACTTTCGAAAACAAATCGTTTTACAGTGGGAAATCGTTCATATACCATGCAAAGACAAATTTCATCGACACCATCATCTACTACATCATCACCTTTACCATCACCTATGGATGAAACGGGTACCAGTTTAACTAATACACCAACATCAACAGCAAATGAAATCGTCCATGCAGCAGTTGCCAATGGTGTAGTACAACCGTCTGATGATCCATCGACAAATATGACTGATATTTCATCAACATCAGAAATAGTTATTGCCTCTTCAACTCCATGCACTGCTCCTACTTTAACCGGAAATCTATCAAATATTCCATGTCCGGCTGGTGTAGATACGGCTGTGTTCAACGAGTTGCCTTTGGATGTTCAAAATGAGCTGATTGAATCATGGCGTAGTTCATTAGCTGCTGCTGCTGTTGCTGTTGCAAATGGTAATATCAAGCCGCCAAATAGTGGCAGTGCTACACTATCAACTGGTGCAGCACATTCCAGTCAGACACAAAGCGCTGTTGCTACCAAAGCTAGTGTCGTTGTACCTGCAGCTGCTAATGGCGCACAGAAAAATACCTTGTATCGATATTTTTTGCGAAATAAGTGATATCCGGATTGTTGTGGGACACCAGTGGAAAGCATTTAAATTGCCGAAGTGTTGGGTAAAAATTACATACATACATATGTAAAGAAGGGCAACAAAGATTAGCAGTTTATGTTCTGAAAGAACCAAAATTGGACGATCAGTTTTCACCTCACCACAACTTTTTTATATTGTTTACTTCATTCGTATGGCACTTGTTCAAGCGATTTGTATATGCAGTGAGAAAAAAGTAATGGGAGTATATCAGCCTTTTTCCAAATATTGCCAACACATTCAGATTTTTTTTACTAGTTTCTTTAACGACAAAATGATGGGCAGCTTACAGAAAAAAAATTATATATGTATATATATATACGTATCTCGCAAAATAAGGTGAACATTTGGCAAAAGAACCATATCCTCATTTTTTCTCTGCACTACTTATATACCTATAAACAATATTGAAAACAAAAATTGTGTTTTTAATTAAAATAAATAAATAAAAATGTTAGTATTCGTTTTTAATTACCTTTAGTCATCAAACAAAATTATTAGAACAATATTTCTACAAAAATAGAAGTTTTGGACGGCCTTACCACTCAGCCCCCTCAAAATGTTATAATTTACGGGGTTATGGGTACTTTCCTTCCACGGCTAGAGACCATTTTTGAGTTTGATAACCAAAGCCGATTCAAATATTCGAGTGTGAGTCGGCAAAAAACAAAAAGCACTGACCCTTCTATCGACTTTCCACTTGTTCGCTCTAAGCTCTGGACCTTTCCGGTCGAATATCTTACACCAATATCAATATCGCCACTATTCCCAAAAATTTTCCGAAAGTGTTTTGAATATGCAACAATGACCTAATATAATGAATAAAACATCCAAAAATTTATATAATTTCACAGCGATGTTGGAATACAGTTTTATTTAGTTTTGTATGCAGAATTTAACGTCCTATATATATCTAAACATACAATAAGCGAATTAACCTTTCACCAGCACATACAATTTGCATTTTCCGAATTCCGTTCAAACTCTTCAATCCATACTTGAAAGGAACCATATGGTTAAAGAGAAGCCTTAATTGAGAACTTGATACAAGTAAGCGTTAAAAGTTTACAATCAATTGAATATTATTCTAGAGTTTATACTACATATGTACGAAAAAGTATGATGTGATACCAAGTTATTTAAAAAAAATATATATAATTCATGAAAAATATTTTCTCTCAGCAGTGGCATTGGCAGTTGCGTTTACGGTCATAAACTATTGTCGGGTTTTCACTCGTGCTGTGCGCAGAGCTATTTAGAAAACGTGTGTGTTAGCAGAAAGTCTACCCTAAATAGTAAAGCCCGTTTGTGCACCACTGATATGAAATTAAATCAACTTTAATTTAAACAAATTTAGTGAAAATATTTTCGTAAGAAATTTGGAAATATGCAATTCAATAGCAGTTGGATTTGTGTACTCTTAATCTACACAAACAAAGCAAACCAACATGTTTCAGAGCACATCCAAATGCATTTCAATTAAATTAAATCTAATGACTTAGCCAACCTACTTTTATAAAATACTTTCTTAAAGAGTTTTCTACTGGTGACAAATTATTAACAAGGGGTGCCCCGCTTAACAACAGTGTCTTTAATGATAAATATGTTGTAGGTGGCAGGTTGAAATCTTTACAAACTTGTTGCTCATTATTAGACAATAAATCACTACCCAAAGGTTTTGGTAGATGTTTTAATTCATCTATTTGAGAGCGTAAAATACTGCTCATGGATATTGTTGCAGGTGATGATTGCGATTTTATATCGAAATTTGTATTATGATTATTGTTTTCAGGAAACAATAGTTGATGAAGTTGTTGTTTTTCGTTTACGACGACGTCGTTTATTTGGAGTTGTGGTAGTGGTGGTTGATTTTTCATTGCCGCTGTCATCGTTGTATGTTGCTGCTGTGTTGCTGTCAACGGTTGTACATGTCCGTTCGGCAATTTTGCTGTTGGCATCATTGCATTGTTGGTCATCATGCTCGCTCCCACTATCAGCCCCGCCTGCGATATCGTCGTATGAGCCGACGATTCCCGACAGCTATCCAAGTAATTTCTGTTGTGCAATAATGCGCCGGAGGAGATCAGGTCGCCGGTGAGGGGCGTGTTTCTTGACACGATTGAATTTTGATTTACCTCGCTTCCGTTTGACAGTTCGCTTTATAAAAAACAACAAAAAAATTATACATCCCCTAGGTACATATGTATATAAGTACATTATTTATAAATCAAAAAAACTTACGTTTTTCTGCTGCTGTGTTGTGGAGAGTGTAAGAAAGAGCCTGGCTGCCGACGACTTCCAATGCTGGGATGCGTGCTGTCCTGTAGTTAAACATTGTCTTATACATCCGTTCAAACGTTCGCCGCTTGGTGTGCCGATTATACACGCAAACTGAATATCGTGAAAATAAATGGAGTATTAGAAAAAACTAGTCAAACTAGCAAATGGACTCAATACAAAATCGTACAGAATAACTACTTTAAGTTTTTCTAAATACGACACGATATTCAATCTTTAGTATATTGGCAGTGTAAGCGAAAAATATGTTATGTACATACTTAACAAGAAATACTATACAAAGACGGGATCAGAGGTGTTTTCAAATCGACATACTGCAATATTTTTAAAACAAATTTGAAAATTGTGGAATTCAATGTATGTATGTATGTTAAACACTTTTATTGGCAAAAAATGTTAACCTGTACGTTAGCTGCCGATTCGAAAATGCCTCCGAAACTTCCGACAAATCCTATCACAGTGATTTACGATTCAAAATGTTTAGATCTCAAGTACTCATAACTAACACGATGCTTTATAAATTAAACACTATAAATAGGATACTACGACCTTATTCATAAGAAATAAAAAAGGTTTATAAGGCTCTTATAATTCCATTTGTATGAAAATTCTATTTTAAAAAACATTATAAACTAATTTAATGTTTTATAAATATGTTGGAAGAGCTTTGCAAACCATAGAATTATGTTTTGGTTATTTTAGAATTGGTCTTCGGAATAGTTAAGTTATTTTTGTCAACTTTTCATTGTTTAAATTATGACAATTTCCTAATATATTAGCGATAGATACATATATGTATTATAATTATGCCTATGTAATTCTAACTCGTATGGTGCATACTATACTTACAGTCTTTCCATGCCCATATGGGCCCGTCGATCGATGCAAAGCCATGGCTGCATGTTGTTCAAAATGTCGACACTCATCAATTTTGGTCAATCCATTATACCTATAACGGCATAGCTCTGCCAGACGTATGCGCAACTCCTTTTCACGTTCAAGTGACATTAATAGTCGTTCATACTCATTAGCTGTGTAAAATTGCGCGAAAACCCGAAAACGATCACGAAACTCTTTTTGTTCACGTGTCATGCCAGGATGTTGAGCATAGTTACGATTGCGAAAGAAATTTGCCACTAATTGATAATCTCGCACCAAACGTTTCCGTCTCACCCTTTCACGCAAGCGACGTGTATACATATCGACATGAGCTAATTTAAGTAAATAATCAGCCTCAGTATCTTCAGTGCTCAGTGCCATAGTTGAAATTAATTGTTCAGCTGTAGGATCATATTCCCGCTCGAAGCCATCACGATTTGGCATATAGCCTAATTGAGCGGCTTCTTCATTCGTAATATCTAATGGCGGTAAGCGTTGTAAAGCGGTAGCACCCAACGGACCATTGTCCTCCGATGTGTGGTCTACCAGTAGAGGTCGTTGTGTTTGCGCAGGTGTCCATGTGTGCATACCAATTGTGCCATTCACGAAACGTTTTACATATTCTTCTTTGGCATCTTCTGCTGACTTAGTTTCAATATGTTTACTAATATCTTCCCAATTACCAAAACCATATTGTTCTATGGCATCCAACAGTCGTATTTCCTCTCTAGCTGTCCAAGCACCTTTGCCCCGAAATACGGACAATATTGCTGTACCGGTGTCCATAAATTGGTACGCATGATTGTTTTGATGTGCACCAATTTCTGCCCCAGAAGCAAAACACTAAAAAAAATTGCAAACAAATTAATAAATAAACAATATACAGCTGTTAAGTGACAGTCATGGAATAAATTCTACTTCCAATGAATGGAAGTGGTCTCGATATTCCATTGAACGAACGTCATCTGCAAAATGCCGAACAAACCGAGACATCGTTTTTTTTTACAACCTCTCGGGGTACTCTTTGCCCAAAATGAACACATTCCATGAAAAATGTATTGCTCACCTGAAGACATAAATCAAAATTTTCACATTCTGCGCAATGCACACGAATTCCAGAGATATCGTCCTGACAATTGGTGCAATTGTATTTGGTAAAAAGATCTCCGATGCTCGTCATTCTTCTGAAAGCAGAAAACAATTTCCGCCGACTTTCCACTAGTTTTGGCTTTACAAATGGCGATAGCAATGTATAGTTGCCAGAAGTTAATGTTCGCTAAAAGAATCGTTTGAAGGGGTGTCAAAAAATGCTCGAAGTGGTGAGTTTTGGCAATAGCCCCTATCGCAATTTTTTATGGAAATGAAAGCATTTTTGTGTCGGTTTTATTTCAAGGATTACGGTTTTTGCAATACTTTTTGGGCTGGCTTTAGGAAACAATTTTTAAATTTTGTTATTCTCTCATGCATGTTATCAAAAATTAATGAACGAAAAATAATTTAACTATTTTTTATTTATTTTAAAGATATTAAAAATTTTGCTCTGCGAAATAAGCGACTGAAATCCACAACCTTCTTCCTAAAGGAAGGAGAGGTGAAATGATTCAGAAAGTTCCATTGGACACACCAAATCGGTCCGATGACAGTCGGACATACCTGAGGAGTGTTTTCTTTTGCCTTTAAATTTAGCTGTCTTGCGTTGACTTACATAGAAGATGAGCTGGGGAAAGTTCTTACTTTCAAATTCACCGCGGTAAATGTTTCATGGTCACCACGATAAATGCTAGAATTTTCCATCTCTAAGCCTAATAGGTGATTAATTTGACAGCTAACCGTACAAAATAGGTCAATTAAACTCCGGTTAGCGGATACCGGCTTTTATAAAAGCGTTAGCGAGTGATAGTAAATATCAACTACATATATAATTTTGTGTGACAACTCGTCTAATACACATGTCTGAGGTAGTAAGACATCAGAATCTTGATAATATACTGCGCTTGTGAAAAATATTAAAGCAGTACCGAACCTCTGACCTGAGTATCAGATGGGTTGTCTCAAATCAAACATTTGTCGGTATGGATTAGTGCGCATCCGATTTTTCAACAATAAGGGTAAAAGTGTGGCAACAATAGTTTAAGTTCTTATGACCGTTATTGTGAATTCATTGGATTTATAATAAGAAGAAGTGATCCTGTTCGAACAGATAAATAATGTAGACATAAAGCAAAAAATATTCCAGTGTAATAAGTAAACAATTGACTAATTAAATTACAGAGATTATTATTCTATTTGTTCGCTTATAAGAAGTGATTATCCGTAAAAAAGCAATTGGCATCTGCTTGCAAGATCATATAGTATGTTTTTCCGGAGGCAGTGTCTAGATTGATTAACTGAATAAATACAAACAAAAAATTCAATTAAAAAATTTATAGAGAAGCAAACCAATTAACGAAGAGCTTACATAAATATGAAACCGTCCAAGAATCGCTTGTCGAGCCTGGCGGAAGATATTACCATTCCAGAAGATGCACCATTTAGAGTCCGATTGCACGCACTTTTTGGGCAGATCGAAAAAGAGTTCGAGCTACTATATTTGGAAAATTTAAGTTGTAAGTATTATGTAGAATTTGGTAACTAAGATAATAATAATTGCATAAATTTTTTTTTATTATTTGAATATAATAGTGCAAGAAAAACTCGACAACTGTATGAATAAAGATCTCATTTGTTCATATGAACGTTCGGCTGGGCTCATAGCCGCTGGCGGAAGTATCAATAATCCGATAGGCAGCAATACACACAACATCCCATTGGCTAGTTCAACCCAAACAAATCTGGTTTCAGCTATACAAGGCCATGACGATGGGGACACTGCGGCCCTTGCCCCTATTATAGGTGGTGGTGGAGGAGGTAAGGGTTTGAAAGCGAAGTTCACGTCAAGCAGTGGCAAAGTAAAGGCCAGTAATAAGCTCAAAGCACAAACAAGTCGCATAGTATCGAGTTTCAAAGCACAAACAGTGGTTAGTCAAGTAACAAGGGAATTTTGTGGACACAAAGATGGTGTTTGGCAAGTTACGGCTAAAGTTGGACAGCCAATTATAGGCACTGCCTCGGCAGATCATACTGCTTGTATTTGGGGTATAGAAAATGGTCGATGCCTGTTACAATACCAAGGTCATGCTGGTTCAGTTAACTCTGTAAAATTCCATCAAAATCGCGATCTTGTGCTTACAGGGAGCGGTGATGCAACCGCACATATTTGGCAGGCAGCGGTTAACTGGGAATCATCAAAGTAAGTTTAATATTTAATGAAATAACTAATTAGACTTTCATGTAAACATATCTTTATTAAGGCGTGGTCATTCGTCAGAGGAGGAACTCGACGACAGCGACGAACAGGTAGAAGATCGTGATCGTGTTGATACACTACGCACGCCTTTGTGCGAGTTCAGTGGACCCGGTGGTCATTCATCGGTGGTTGTAGCTGCCGATTGGTTGCCAAGCATGGATCACAGACAAATCATTACCGGTAGTTGGGATCGTACGGCAATATTGTGGGATGTGGAATCACGTGAACCAATACAGACGCTCACTGGTCACGATCACGAGTTAACACATGTATCTGCACATACATCCCAACGATTAGTTCTTACAGCTTCGCGTGATTCAACTTTTCGCCTTTGGGACTTTCGATATGAAATACCTGCTGTTTCTGTATTTCAAGGACATACTGAGTAAGTACTGTGTAAGATGCGAAAAAGAAATGCAACTACAAATGCCTGATAAAATCATTTATAGGAGTGTAACGTCAACCGTTTTTACACGCGATGATAAAGTTGTTTCTGGTTCGGATGATCGAACAGTTAAGGTTTGGGAATTACGAAATATGCGTTCCGCACTCGCTACAATACGTACGGATTCATCTGTAAATCGTTTGGCAGTATCAAGTGGTGGCATAATTGCTATTCCGCATGACAATCGCCAAATCCGATTATTTGATTTGAATGGTCAACGTGTTGCACGATTGCCGCGCACCAGTCGTCAGGTTTGAAGAATACGTAATTATAGTTCAAGAGCTGGCAAGTTCCTTAAAAGTGAACTGTAAGTCTTGCCAGCTCTTTAGCTACTTTTATGCTGGAAGAATAATTTATCACACATCTGGAATGTCATTTCCTTTTTGATATTTTTTATAGGGTCATCGACGTATGGTTTCATCTGTAGCCTGGGCTGAAGAACCATTACTCAATTGCGATTTGTTTTCATGTGGGTTTGATCGGCGCGTCTTTGGTTGGTCCATAGTTTTGCCAAAGGAAAATTGAAAATTACTAAAAAAGCAGATGTAAAGCATAGTTTTGTAATTTATGTTTTATTTATATATATTAAAAAAAAAACGGTGTGCAATACACTTACTAAATACAAAAGTGTACAATACAGGAATTTATTCAAACATCTGTAGACTAGCTGTTGTGTAGTAAAATGTTCAAAAATGTATGCATTTTGCGAAATGTTATAATATATAATAACTTTAAAATATGGAAAAAAATACACATTATTCGCTTATTTATACAAAAACAAAACAATAAACATTTGAAGTATTAATACAATTTTTGGACAATCATATTTTTGTATGCTATTTATTTATAACTATTTTAATTTAACATGTCATGAAAGTAATCATTTGCAAAATACTCTTACTTTTAATCATAGAAATTTTGTTATCTACCTTGTATACAATCTTTTTAGCAAAATAGCCAAATGTTTATATAAGAAGTTGACTGCTTTTTTAAAAACATGAATGCGATACAAAACAAAAAGACTTAACTATGGATTATATTTGATCATATCGTAAAAACTATCTATCCTATGTTATCTTGGTAAAACCCACACATTACTCGAATTAAAAAAAACCAGTAATTCTAGCAGCTATAAATGAATGTGTTTTTATCTGAGCAAGCAACCTTTTGCTTAAATTGCTAATAAACATATTTATGTACCTCTATATGAATACATTTACGTGTATTATTAAATATTCAATGTTTAGCCCAATACAAAAATATATTAGTAATTGTCAAGAAAATATATATTAGGATTGTTGCACTACAATTAGTATGCACCACGTTTATATAGCTCTAGTCTGCAAATTGTTATTTAAATAAATGTTAAATAAAGAATTCACTGTGTAGTGATATAAAATGTTCCAAATAAAATTTGATGTTCATTAAATTTAAAAATGATTTCTTTTTCTCTCATATTAATTAACATAAGTTTGCAGTCGGTATACGTATTATTACTGTAGCTGTACCTCGTTCTGCGTTATCAGCGCATCCATTCATGGAATTGGACGAGACAAACCAAGCAGAGTTGATCTGGATTTTAGTCGACTCTTACGACAGGCATACCTACCTCGGGTAAATTCTAACCCCCCAACCCGCAGGGCTTAAACATAGATATACTTATGTACCTATGTTATGTGATACTGCATACTCTGCAGTATATTTCAAAGCTAAAATGACACAAATTTAATTGCAATGAGCCCTGCTAAAATACAAATTTCTAATACTATAATTAGTATTAGTATAAATTTGTTGTAAAGCACTTCACGTCGTAATTTCCTTATAACATTTCTGGATTGCATGACATCAGCATCGGCGTCTTGAAGTCGGCGCGTGGAACGTAGCAAAGATTCGCGTTGTTCATTTAACTCTGATAATACCTAAAGGTTATAAGTTATATTTAACAATACTAAAATATATGCATTTCTAGTAAGGCTTGTACTTACTTCAGTTCCTATCTGCTCTGTTTCGATAGCTACTTGGGTTGAACGTTGTATACTCGCTGAACTTCGCTCCAGCACGTCATGGGTATTGACAGCTAGTTGAGCCTGTGTAGTGTTTTGTCGCTCTACAGCGTTATGCCAATTATATCCACTCGACATTGCAAATTATTAACAAATAATAATAAAAATAAACAGCTGATGAGAATTTTTTAAGTAACATTCACAATAGTAAGTGGAATCAGGGATACCAGATCTTTTAAATATGGGAGTGCATCGAAACTCAACAATTCAGAGGGAATTTTTTTGATCAGTGACAATACATCTGATTCTCAAGTCTTAGATAGAGCGTACATGAACCCTAGACTTGAGTATCATATGAGTGGTTATCCAGTGAAGTATACTTCTGAAACGATTCTACTCACGAAGCTCTTTTATAGCCGAAATCCCTATCTGTACCGATGATTCCTGGGATATGTCGCTTTAGATGTGATCATGCATGCAGTTTTCACTTTTGATTTGACTCCAAAAAAATGCAACACTAATTTGATTAAATATTTGAGACAGCAACTCTAGAATGTGAAAAGCCGTGTCAAGTAAACAAAAATAACAAATTCCTGACACATTGCATTTTATAAACTTTTGGATAAATAATTTACTTTTTATTTCTTTGGTGTTCCGAAACATAACGTGTGTAAAACAAAACGGCATCACAATGCGAAAGACTTGGGTTAAAAAGGAGAATATATATTATAAACCATTTTATAAGCAAAAGTCTAAAATGTTTTTATTAGGCGTTTTCTTATTAGGTATAGTCTTTATTATTTATCAAGCATTCTCCATAAATCAGTTGCCAAATGCTAGTACTCCATGGAGCTTAGAGGAAACCGTGAATGGAATAAGAAAGAAACATAAGGAAATTCTACAATCATTAGGTAGTAAGCAGACTGATGGATATGATGGTGGTGGAGGCGGCGGTAGTGCAGTTGGAGGCTTGGACAATGCAGTTGATGACACCATTAAAATTATACGGTAAATATTTTTTGATTGTTCAATTTATTTAGTTTTTACGTACAAATATATTTTCAGTGGGATTCGCCTATTTGATTATAATTCGTATAAACCAAATTTCAGTGGCAACTTTCGTTGCTTAGATGGTAGTCATGAAGTACACTTTGAACGTGTCAATGATGACTATTGCGATTGCCTTTCCGATGGTAGCGATGAACCCAGTACTAATGCGTGCCTCAATGGACGATTTTATTGCAAATATCAGAAGCGGCACCTTACCGGACGCGGTGCAGACTTATTTGTACCAAGTAGTCGTATTAATGATGGCATATGTGATTGTTGTGATGGTAGTGATGAATGGTTGACGATTACTTGTAGAAATCGATGCGCATTATTATAAGACGGTTTACATAGGCATATCATTAGTTCGTTTTCATTAGACGAGTGGAAAGCTCGAATTGTGTTTGCATATTCACCTGCATTAAAATATCCATCTTCTTATTTTCTAAACATCCTCTTACAGAAGAAATGTTCCAAACAAGATTTAAACAAAAAGTTCGAATAAATTCATAGGTATTATACCTACTGTAAAGCTGTTACTAAAAAATGGATTCAGAATGATTTCAGCCAAAAATTCCGCGGTCATTTATGTTCCACCACATGAGTTACATGCTGTAGGAAGTATACATGGTTTCGCACACATATTTAGCATGCGAGGCTCCTATGTATAGACCAGGTGGTCATATCAAATGGTTCATACGACAGTTGGGCTAGCCTAAGCGTAACAAATTGATATCGAGCAAAAGGACAACAAACACCACAACAATTATTAAGGAAATTTACAAGATCTTGTGGAGTTAGCGAACGTAACAGTTGTTCTTCCTTACAAGCTAGTTACTAGTAAAAAATTATCCAGTATAAACATGCAAGTCCACATTCCAGTTCAGCTCTTTAAAAATTTTGCGTACCCAATATGTCCATGATTTGTAAGAATTTTTATCAGAAGATATTGAGTGAGCGAACACAACTTAAAACTCTATATATTTTTGTAGTTTTTCTATATGAATAGTTAATTAGAATAATTAGAGTGTAATTATTAAAAATAATTTACATTAGGTATCGTAGTGAGAGTGTATACATTTTAAATCGGATTTATTAAAAGATGCTGTGCATCAAGACTTTGCCTTGTATAAGTCTGTCTTTTGTCTGTTTGTAAATCTCATTCTGTAAGAGTTTCAAATCCATTGTTAATAATAAAACTTGTAAAGATTTCAAAAATAAAAACATTTTTCTGAATTTTTTGCCACTTAATTATATCGCAATATACTCTAAATATTTTCTTTGTTATGGCTGCTGAAACGATGGAAAGCGCAAAATCGCCTATTTTTTACAAATAACAATTTAGTGACCCAAAAAATTAATAAAAGGAAAAGTATAACTGTTCTGGCTTTTTATAATGTGATTTATAGCGAAAACTCGTATCAAATAAATTGTTTACTTTGCGTAGTGATTCCGTTTGATCTTTGCATCATGCTTCATCATTCAAAATTCTAGTGAGGCGAAGATTTGCACAACCGTGGACATCTTGTGCATAGTAAGTTTTTTCTCTAGCGAGCAGTACTTTGACATACTTACGGGCATTCACTCAAAAAGTAATATAAAGAACAATAATTTACATTTTGAATAAGTTTTATTTGAAATATAATTGCATACTACAAGTTTTTTCAAACATGAAATTATCGCAATTTAACTTTTTCTTTCTCACAATTTTCTCTTTCTTACAATTTTAACTTACATAAGATTCTTTTGTATAACTTAATAAATTCTTCACTTTTATTCATGCCATTCTAATGCAATATTTCAATTTTCGAATTTTCTCTTTATTTGTCAAGAATTTCTCAAGAATTTTTTTTTTCGTTCCACTCATGGCATACTCATACAGGTAATATCGGCGTATGCCATGGTTCCACTATACTTTTGCATTTATCTTTTTCATTTATAGTTTTGTGTTTGTTTTAGTTTTAAATTTCATTTTAATTTTTACTATTTGTATTTGTGACAAAGTTTCAAAGCAGCTTTTGTGACACTCTTGTGCCACGATTTTGCTTTTAGGTAGACAACGACATTGACCGATTGAGCGATCGGGCGAGTAAGCATTTCTTTCGATACTCAACGGTGGCATCTAAAAAAGGTTAACCACACTTCGTAGTATAAAATATGGAGAAGGACCTGGCGGGGTTTCCATATTACACGGCCTGCGAAACGAAGCAAGACATTTACCATATTATATTAACAGTCCTTACACAAAAGCGGGTTTCAAAATATACAGACATTTTTACCCTACTAGATATGAGCACTTTACAAGTACTTTTAATGGCGATATCCCTAACTGACCTTTGAACGATAGCTTGAGTCACCAAATTCTCAATGAAGGAAACTATATCGAGTTGTATGCACTATTTATTCTGTTTTCAAATTTTAAACAAAATAACTTACATATGTATTCAATTTGAGCTCTTATTTTAAATTTAAGAACAATATTTGTTGATATTGTAAGCAATATAAATTATAATAAAAAAATTTAAATAACTGGTACATGTTAGCATAATAAATTTACTGAAAACACTAATAGAAATCCTTAATTTAAGTAAGACAAATTGTGAAAGAAAAATAGAAGAGAACAATCGGTATTCTACTTTAAAAAGAGCTTTACAAGAAAGCAAATTAAATAAGGGTGCATAAATAAAAGTAAATTAAAACAAGTACATGTGTATGTCTATGTATGTATAAATACCTAAGAAGATTGCACTGGGTATCTAATGATGATTAATGTGTATACAATTTCTTTCTTTTTTTACTGAGAAGTTATTTTATTATTTTTTTTTTAATCAAAATTATAAAATGTATGTATGTAGTACTTGTATGTAAGTATGTATAAATATCAACTAAAAATAAATCTATTTTCTAGTGAAATCACTGCACCAAAATTTATTTGATTGCAATTTCTAAATCAAGCTTAACCTGATATTTTAAAAAACTTCCAACATATGTATGTACTCGTACATACACGTGTACTACATATGTATGTATATATATATATATATTTAATTTTTGTCATACATCCTCCAGTGTAGGGAAAAAACTATAGCACTGTTCAACAACCAAAAGAACACACCAATGCGATATAGGGATTATATAAAAAGCTGTAGAAAAAACTTGCCAAACAATGCCAACTCGTCATTAAGGGAAGTTTGGAAACCGTATGAAACCTAAGAAGTATCCCCAAATAATTGCTCTATTACTTTTAAAATGTGTAGAAAAATCAGATATCTAAACTTGATACAAACTTTACAAGGAGCATTGTAAAAAATGAATTTGACTTTTAGGCACCACGCTTCAGAGCTATTCGAGTATATTAATTTCCATATCGCCTTTTTGTCTTTTTTATTCACTACATTCTGTCACAAACGTTTATTCATGAACTACGTTTAACACCAATAGGCTTATTAGTAATAATATAAAAGTAGGTTTGATGTATTACGTTTTTGCATTAAAATGTTTTTCTATTTAAGTCTGCAATTTTTTCAATTTAATTTTTATTTTTATTGGAGTTTGAAATATGTATATTTTTTCCACATTCACAACTTTATTCTGCATTAATATTAATTATGTATAGTGTTAATATAATTCCATGATTTCTTTGGTCAAATATAAGAAAATATAAATACGCCCTCAATGGTTAACCCTACTCCTCTCAGAGTAAATTTACACACAAACTTTCCCCACATGCTGAATTTTTAAGAAATCTATTCATATTAAAACAAATTATCATTTAGTTTGACAAAACGAGCTTTTCTATAACGGAACTAGATATATTTCCATATTAGATTTGTAAGCTTTTGTTTTACATAATAATACAGCAAAATTAAAATTAAAAAACAAAACAAAAATTTCTGTTATTCACTAATAGGGATTATTTCTTTCCTGTTGTGAGTAATCAAACTAAAACAATTCCTGAATTATTCTACTACTATTGCCAAATGCTCACAGTTGGTAAAAAAATTAAGTTTAATTAACAATTGTCGGATAACAGCTTGAAAAGTGTGTGTGAAATAATTAGCCTTAAAAATATTACTTTGCAAAGGAAGTAAAAGCACGCAAGCGGCATAATTTCCCAAAAACAAAAACATAGATTATTATTTATTTATATGTTGCTAGAACACTTTTTACACATTTCGTTCATATTTTAATTTTATTCCCTATTCGACGTATAAATCTGGTTTGGATGTGAAATTTGTTAACAATACAAATTAAAGCTGTGAATGCAAAATTTATAATAACAAAATAATTACTTCTATAATGGTTTTCTGCACAATTGCAAAATTTTTAATACATTTTGTTGCAATTTGATTTATATTATGTATAGCGTAGCTCACAAAAATTATATTTGTTTTAGAAAAAACAAGCAAAATATTTTCTGGCATAGTGTCGTCTTTTACCACACGTAAAACGTTTTCCTGACAGGAAGGTGCAAACTAAACTTTCAGCATGAAGTAACTATTACTCAAAGCTTTTACTATTTTTTCCAACCATCCCCAGCGTTACTTATTTGATTTTTTTTTATGCGAACAATTTCTAGTGCAGAATGCTGTTAGTAATAAACTTAATACATACTTAACTCCAATAAAAGTGGTTATGATTAAACGAGAAATTATTTTATAGAAATATACATATCCAGGCATGTTCCGTTGTTTACGAGCACCCTTTTTAAATTTGCCACATAAAGCAAACGAATCCGAGTGAAATACAGAACAAGCCTGATTGCATTCATATTGGTGTTCGTCGTTTCCCAGCTTAGTAACTACTTTTCTGCCAGCCCGAAAATTGGAATTTTTTTCTTAAGCAAATTTTATAATTAACGAGTGTGAAATTAACTTAATTCCTTCGAAACTTCAATACAATTCGTAACAAATTAAGGAATTATTATTTCTTGGTTATATCAAGGAGGCTAAGGCTTTCAAATAAGGAGTATGGCAGAAACATAATTCTAGCTTTGCGAAATCCATCCTAATACATATCTACCATGTGCATGGTTCTTATACGAACAATGAAAGGGCACTGAAAATCTTTATGTACATGCATTTATGTACAAATCTTTTGTATCTTAGCATATTCGTACACAATTTGCCTTTTCACTGACCCAGGAGAAAAATCTAACGACAAGGCTGATGTTGTAAAAGCCTACCTTTAGCACGTGAATAATGATGAACCTTAGTTGTCTGGCCTCTGTGATGGTGATGATGACGCTGATTTATTCTTGGCCTGCCTCTCTGTAAGTTTGGTGCCTTATGGCGTAAACGATTAGGCACAACGGCTGTTGCTGTTGCGGTTGTAATTGTAGCTGTTGGTGTTGCATTTTGTGTCATATGAAGTGTGTAATTATTTACAATTGATGTAGTTGCAATATCAAGCAAGTTAAAATTCGATGATGGTGCAGTGACTATAGACTGATGGTGATGATGCTGCACTATTTGGTAGTGCTCTAGCTGCTGCTGCGGTTGTTGCTGCGGTTGTGGTGATACATGCATCATTTGTTTTGATGTTGTTGCCAATGGGCTGCTGCCTGGCTGTGCCGTAACAGTTGCCACTCTACGCAAGTGCAAACGGCTAACATTGCGACGACGATGATGTCACTTTGGCCCACTTGTAATTGTCTTACCCAACTCTGAACGATTTGAATTATTAAGCAGCGTTTGTTGTTGTAGCTGTTGTTGCGGCAGCTGATCATTTAACTGGATGTTACTCGAAGTTTGCTGCAATGGTTGTAAAGCTGATGTTTGTTGTGTTGTGGATTGATGATGTTGTTGTTGTTGTATTTGCAATTGCTGTTGATTTAAAGCATGAATGTGTTGACAAAAAGCTTGCAATACCTCAAAATGCGTCATTAAGTTCGCTGTTTGACTGTCATAGTGTAAATGACGTGTTATTGGTGCACCCAAACGACGAAGCATATCGGTAAAAATTTTCTCTTCCTTTCGTATCCATGGTCGACGATCATCCTGTACTTGATACGGTGTTAAGTGTACATGGATATTCATACCTATAAAAGTATAAAAACCAATCAAAATATATGTGATTTCGCATGATCGATGTATAGTAGTCTTAAAAGGAAATGTTTCTTTTCAAACTGAACAAATTTTCGACTAGTTAATTTTACTTAAACTGACTTACCCATTCGAGTGAGCGTTTCTAAGAGACTTCGGGATGTTATCCATGTATTTTTTTGACCACCATGACCACCATCTAGCCAATACATGTCTTTAATGCGCGAAAGTAAACGTATCATTGTACTATCATCCGGTGTTAGAGTTTTTAGGTAATGGAATTCGTAAATAAACTGAAGTAAAAGTAAGAGAAAAAATTAAAGAATTGAATACATATGCATACATGTGTGCTTCATTGTTTCAAAATTTATACAAGCTGTATTCACGTACGCCTGCTTATTAGGTCTTTTGGTCGGGAGTTTATATATTTTCCTCAATGCACAAAACCAGATAATTTGATAACCAACAAACTTTAGGTACTTCTTAAAAACTTGTATCATTAACACAAGCGGGGTCTTCCTTAAATTTTTTTTTAATTATTCTTACGACAAATATTTGGAATAAAAGCATAAGTTTAATAGTGAGCAAACGGCTATAAGTTTCGAAACGATTTTTTTCTTCTTATAGTCCGTTAAATAGGAAACCTAACTTAGAATATTAAAAAAATTGCATTTTCGATTTTTACACCAAATTTGACTCACTTGATTGAGGACCACACAGCCTTTACTGAAGCCAATTAAAACTAGTTTCGCTTTATCCAAATTTAAATTTTCTCTCCACCATAAAGGGTTATTATTTTGACGTGTTGTGTGCTGTTGTTGTGGTTGTGTTAAACACTCATTACTATTATTGCTAATTCCGCCACCAATATTGTTGAAATGAAGTACATTGTTGACTTGCGTTTGGTGTGCCGTGGATTGTAAAGAAGACAGTGTCGTGGTACTTTGTGAAGTTGTAGACGTTGATGACATGCTACTATTTGCAGTATTATTTAATATTGCTGATGCATTGCCACTGCTAGTGATGCCACTGTCGCTACTCGCGCCACCGATAACACCATTATCACCAGAGCCACTACCAGCGTTGCTACCACCAACATTTGGAAATATTACAGCACCGTCAGCATCAACAGTAACGTTTTCTTGAACTTGCAATATATCAATATCCATATCTTGACTACTATCATTTAGTGTTGATGTGGAGGGGACAGACGTATCAGTGGAAGCTGTAGATAGTGTAGAGGACACTAATGCAGCAGCAGCGGCAACAGCAGCAGCAGCAGCTGCCGCTTGTGCAGCTTGATCCATTATTTCATTTTCCGGTATAGAGATCAGTCGTTGAGAAAGGTTTTGCAGTAATCTATGACGAAATTGAATGTTTTTTTATTGCCCCAATTTTACTTTACAGGATTAATACTCACTTTTCTAAATGTTGCAATGCATGGTTCATAGGTGTATGATCGGGAACGCCAGCGTTATTACCACGTACAAAATTATCGAAGCAACTAAATGTTTTAAATTCCATTCTGCAAAATATAAGAACATTGTTGAAAACTAAAGACTGTCCGTGTAAAAAAGAAATCATCGTTATGTGGAAAAAGTTTTTAAACCAAACATGCCAGCACTGCATCGTATAAAATATATTCAATATCGTAAAATAGTGGTTGTTTACCTCACAGGCCGTATGACAATGATGTGAGCCCGTGGAAAAGCCTCACGTAGAAGTATAGCCGAATTCTCTAGATTGTATTTCATGTATCCACGGCTATCTCGATTCGTTTCCATGCTCTCCGGAAAGTCCTTAAAATTGATAAAAAAAAATGATTTTGAAGTTAAGATTTGGTAATAATCTCAAACATTGACATACCTGCACATCACCACCAAAGTAAACCACTGCCGTTGAATCTTCGGCATTCTCGCTGCCAGTTGGCCGTATTGGCGGGCAATAGACAATATCATTTGCCCGATTTTGAAAGCCGGTGACGGCAAATATACGAAATGGGCCAGCTGACGTGCTCGGTGTGCATAGACGATCGGTACTGCCGCCTAGCATTACCCCGAAGTTTGTGACCCTTTTTTGTAGTTTCAAAAAATGTTCAATGATTGCCTGGAATATAAATTTAGTTTTTTTATGATTTTAGTAATATAAAACTTTTTGTTTCAAATAATGAAATAGCTCTGCGTGTTGTCCATTGTCGACATTGAATGGGTTATCCATGTCTAGGACCAATTTAAATTTTTAATAAATGTTTTGCTGAGTCTAATGAAAGTCCTATCAGAAATATAGTGAAGTGAACAAAATCTGTTGGATGTGGCTGTTGTATCGGTCCGGCTCAGTATTTTAAAACGTTAGATATGCACGAAAACTCGCACAGTAAAACTGCTCCATCACCTGGGAGTCTAGGAGGTTTTAAGAGCATTTGCATTGCAGACTATGATTGGCAATTGAATCTACGAAACCCCGTACTCCCTTGCGGTTTATGAGGGATTGTCGCGGGAGCAATTTGATATGCAACCTTCTAGGTCATGCCATCCGTGAGGAAGGAGAAGATGGGTAATAAACATATCCGTAGATCAACCATCGAGTTCCACGTCATTAAATTTGTGCATTTTACGACTGGTATGCCTACCCTAGACATATTGTAAACCGCATGCTCACAGGTGTCAATTTGTTCATGTTCACTTCATGCTACTGTTGCTGTTGTAGCGTTAACAACAACCATGCTACTTTCCTCACCCACTGTTTATATGCTCATAAAAATAATGCTTCAAGCTTTTATGAAGAAAATAAATTATAAATTGCTGCCACTTAATCGGGGCATGTGTAATGTATAAATATTTTCAATGAAATATTTGAAATAAATCGCTTCTCACCTTTCGATTATTTGAACTTGCAACGCCAATTTATAGTTTACTTATTCAGCAAAATTAAGAAAAATCAGAAGTTTTAAAAGCACTCAGAAATTACATAAAAATAATTGTAAATATTTATATTTATACACACATTTGATACGGAAATTTAGTGGACGCCAATTGCTTTGACCACAGCACCGCAGTTGCCGATAAAAAGCAATAATAACCAAACACAATTAAATAGGAACACATCCGTACGCCGCTTGCACTCCACACATACTAATTTCTCTAGATTAATACATTTTTTCTTTTTAATTAGTTTAATAGTAATCGTCATCATAATAATCACGAGTACCACAACAGCCCATGAATCGTGTTTGAGTATCCTCTAAGCACAGTTTTGTATCCTCTCGAATTTCTTTAATTTTCATGCGCACTGCTTCACGCATCAAATTGTAGCACATTGAGACTAAGCCCATACCAATCAACATATAAAAGAAATTAATTGCTAATTTAGAATTTTGATCGGTAATTAATTGCATATTAAATATTTCATCGGGATCAGCAGTAGAATCTTCTCGTATTTTCAAGGAAGCACCCGGTACAAAATCACCAAAACCAATTTTACACAACGATGTCATACAAAAGTAAAACGAATTCAAGAATGACCATTTCTCCCAATTGGCAAACATTATTGTGCCAGTGAGTATATAGAATATGATTACCCATAAGCAAGCCGTTGATGGTACAATAATTTTTTTACGTTCATATACAGCATCCAATCCTGCTATACCATTTTCAAGCGCATCTAAACGCGACTCGTATACCGTACGTTCCTGCGTGCACTCATGCATGCTGCGATATAGAAATTTAAATGAACGCGCCAATACTTTGCCCATATTGAGGAAATAGAGTATATAGAGTGGTATGCCAAATGTAGCATAGATAACAGTAAAACCTTTACCCCAAGGTGTACGTGGCACCATATTACCATAACCAATCATTGTAATAACGGAGAGGCAAAACATTAATGCTGCAGGAAAAGACCATATTTGCTCTGGCGTACGTCCGACATATCCATTTTTGATTAACGTGGCAATTTTATTTTGATATTCACGTAATATATCGTCTGTATCATTTTGCCATTCTTTACGATCAAAAGTATTAAATTTTTCTGTTATATTCCACATTTTTTCAGCACAATTATGCCTTAAATCGGTTACAATTTCCGATGTCTTATCAACATACTCCCGCTCTATATGCATGAATGTAAGTGCACCAAAGATGGCATACATCACGATTAATGCACCCACGCCCACTTGGGTGCACATAAATGTGACAAAATTGCGGCAACATCGTTTTACTTGCTTCCGTGGTTTATTGTTGGGAGATGAGGATGAATTTGTTGAGGAACCACCGGCACGGCTATTACGCCTTGAACTCCGCTCTGATTTCCCCATTTTTTATTCAATACAATTTCGTGAACTCCTTATGTGAGTGTTAATGGCTTTTAATTTCAATTTTCCATTTCGTCATTATGTAATTTTTATTTCCAAGGCAGAGGGCACTCTTAATTTCTAAATTCTTGTATATGCGTCAATCTTTAAACTGCAACATGGTTTTTTGTACATTTGTGTTGTTGTTTGTTTTATCATAATTTCGACATATTTTTCTATTAATCAAAACAGGAATCCCAAAAATAGACTATAGCGCCCGTCGCATTGTACATAAATGTTTACGATAACTCCCACATATGTATATTTGAATGGCCGTTCAACGATTGCCCTGATCTGAGCGCTCTCATATACCGTCCGCAACTAAAAAGCCGAATTTATTTTGAATAGCTATTCCTGTCCAGCGTTGCTCACAAATGGAAACTTTCGCCCACTCGCTCTTTCTCTCTCTCCCTATCTCTCTTGTTGCACATAATATATTTCAGAAATTTTTTGTTTTTCGTACTCTGCTTTGGACACATGTATGTATGTAAGTAGTATGTTTGATGTCTGTTTACATATTTCTTCGGCCGTGCACTACAAGCTGAAGAAGCGTGCTCCAATTATGCCATTATTTCGTAGCAGGCGATAACTCATTTATCGTGATATCCATCGCAAGGTGTACCTAAAGAATATCTACACGAGATTTTTCAAAATCAACCCAGTTTTATCAAAAACATGCATAACGGCTATCTCAACAGGTCGTTTTTAAAGGTAAATTTTAGTTGGGGTGTTTTTCAAAACTTTGAAAAGGTATGCTTTTTTAACAAGCTAGCATATCTAAATGAAAGCGGTACCGTCCGACTGTCGTGGTAGTGATTTGGTATGACTAGTGCAACCTCTAGGTCATGTTATGATAGTGAGAGCTATCAAATCCGCCGTTTTCTCAAGTGAACTTTAAAAAATGTATCTGCCTGGTAAGCAGCGAAACACGGAAGATAAAACTTCTTTGGTGAAGATTATACCCAGTACTGTGAAGCTGCTGTTGAGATTTGGAGGTCTTAACCTCCAATTTATTCGGCCAGGATACTGTCGATTTTTGTGTGGGCATGCTTGTGGAATGTGCAGGTTAGCAGATGGATTTTGTAAGGTTGGAAACGTTTCAGAAGAGCAAAATGAGACCACTTTAAGGTCTTAAAAATGTTCGCAACGCCTAGTGATATTGAATTTACCTGGCGTCCACTGTAGCTGTACGGCCTCCATTTTGACCTAAACAATCAATTCTAAGGATTTATCTGGTGAGGTGCCCTTGTTGGTCCAGAATGTGATGCTTTTCACTACTTACTACCTAACTATATCCTACTTTCCTTAACGTGACACTGTTAACTTCAAACTTGTATTAGAAAGCAGAAGGAAGTATCGATTTGTAAAAGTGGAACAACAATAGGGACGGAGCTTCACCATGAAGTACCCCTTGTTAATCTGTCATCCCACATTGGCTTCTAAATTCAACTACATTGGGTTTTATCTGCCTTGTCATACGATTAACTACTGAAAAACAACTCGTTCATAACTTCAGGTCCAACACATAGATATTATTGCCAAAGCTGACAGCTATCTGTTGTTGTTTGCCCCGAAGATTTTTGGTGACAGTGTTTTGCCGGTTATGAAATACGTGATATGAGCAGTGCAACCTCCAAAGTCATATGCGCCTTGTTTACCTCTTCTTAAAAGAAGAGACTTCGAGTTAACAGTGCAAATTTATTGAAGGAACGCACGATTGTTGGACAGAAATAAAGGGCGTCACATGGGTACTTCTGCAGCAACAAAAAAAAATACTATACTTACAAGATATTAATTATAAAAACATGATTTCTTAATAGTTTTATAATACATACATATGTATATATCTATGAATACATATTTACCATTTAAATAAAATTTTTAATAAAACTTCGAAGATGTGAACAAAATAAGCTGTTGAACATGCAATTTTCAAAGTGTTGCAACTATTAAATACACACGATTTGAATAGTTAAGCCCCAGTGTAATCAATGTTTGCTTAATTCTCTGCACGATTTAGTATTGAAATAGCTTCAAGTTATTAACAAATTTGTCCACGTCAGTCCAATCTTTAGAATCGTATCATTGAAAATCTCTACATTAGTTTTTCTCGCATGTCTTCATAAAGAACAACAACCACAGCTCGTCATGCTCCCAATTGCAATTCCAATGCGCTTATCTGTACAAAAGAAGAAATCAACCTGTAAGTCACGTTTTGAAAAATTTTGTGGATTACAGATTAGCAGAGCTGACAAAAACTGTGTTGCCGAGTTACCAACATTGGGTTGGACACTTTGGTAATAATTCCACATATAAGCTATAGGATTATTGTTAAAACACCACATAAATAAAAGCAACTTTACAAATCACATAAACGGTGGCGCGCTGCACTTTTCACAAACCATTCAATCAAAAGTGAAGTGTCCATTGACAGCTAGAATGCCAAGTGAGGAACGAAACGGAAACGTAACACGGCAAACAATCCTTTTACACATTCATCTACAACGAAATACACACTCTATTGCGGGGGAGAATGGTGGGGTGGTGGTACAGGTAAAGGATACTATACAATTTTACATTTTATTCACAAATACATTTATTAATGGTCTCAGCAAATGACCTTTTTTTTATATCCAAAACATTGCAGAAATGTAAATAACTTACAGCGTTTATTATACACCGATGAGAATAAACTGTCTGTATGCGTTTCTTTCACCCTCCCTTTTGCTTTACTGGCAACAGCAAAAGAAAATTTCCAATGCTGTAGCACAAATTTCACAATAAATACACAAAATTCACTCTTTTTTATCTAATGCATTTCATACAATTCATATTTTTCGCCTTAAGTATACACTTAGAAGTATTTGAACCAGAATATTTCCATTTTTTTTACAATTTTGCGCCCGAATTTCAATAAAATCTGTAATTTTCTTTTTATGACTTTCGCTAGTTTCCTTTTTGCGCTGGAAATACAGCGCATATTCCAAAATGCCGATTCAATTCCACTTCACTTTTGTGCTGACAGCGGTAAACGGCGTTGCCAGCTTAAATTCTACACTTAATTGCCTTTTTTAAAAAATGAGATATCTCGTATTTATGATACTTTACCTTGCGCGTTTCAGTGTACTTCCGTTAGAAGAGCTTGGTGATGGTTATCAGAGTGATCGTTCTCATTACGCAGCACTGAAACACGGAGGTGCCACCCTTTTGTAAAAAAATTACAAGCAGTACATGACAAATGGCTTGGCTCGAAATGACATATTCGTTCACACAGAAGTATCATTAAGTTGTCATGATTAATTGGTCATTGTGATCTTTTGTGAGAAAAAATTCAAAAATGTTGCATTGTGAACTCACAGAAAGAGGCATTTTGGTGTAAAAATGTCGAGTTTGATATTTTTTATGTGAATATAATTACATTTTTAAACTTTATTACTCGCATAATTTGTTAGAAGAACCATTCATCATATTTACTGTCAGCTGTCACTTTTTGTTTCGTCGATAATCAGACATTGAGTAAACGGATTTTGGGCTAACCTCTGATAAAGTCTTGATCAAGCAGCTAATCAAACATTGAGTAAAAGGGCCTAAGACAATTAAGTGCCGGTTAGCGTTAACAGGCTTTTATGAAAACGGCCCTAAAAGTTAAAGAATTTCCGGGAGTGTGGCAATATTGTTCGGAAGAGGAAATTGGTGGGACACTGCATTACCGGCTTTAGTAGCGCCCGCTTCTTGTTCCGTTTCGAGTATTTGTACCTATTTTGAAGTAGCGTTATTTAATAAAAATAGTGCAACGTCTGTATATTAAATATTAAATTTAAAAAAAAGTAGTGTAGTGTTTGTGTGATTTATGTATATATTTTTGCTTGAAATATCATGTTTGCATATATAACGCTATGCTCTTTTTAGCTTGAGCTTTGTTCAAGTTTACTTTGATTGTGAAGTAAAAATAAGTGATTTTCAGTGCAGTCGCGACACCAAACGCCGATCATAGACTTTGCTGAAAAGCTTTTTATGATAAAAGACTTTCTGGTAAGAGGAATTTGGCTTGAAAAACTATTCCTTCGCTTTTAAATTAGATGATTTGACGGTGACACTTTTCTGCACAAGAAGTGCAATTCAAGGCTCATAACATTACAGCTGTACATAGTTTTTACGAACCAAAAAACAGGTGAGTTTTAGCTTTTGCATGTTTATACATATGTACGTACATATTTTAAACATAGGTTAATAAATACAAAAAAAATTATTCTACTTATTCGATCCTTTGGAACTGGTTTCGGTAATACTTTCCATCCAACGTCAAGTGTTAATACACGTCCAAAAATCTTGAGAGAGGTATCAAAAGACGCGTCTTGACCTCCGTAACAATAATCCGAAGGGGGAAAAGCAATATTTTGTTTCTGTGAAAAGTTATTAGTGGAAAACCGAAAATTGACCCGGGTCAGACCCCCAATTCGGGGCCCGATCCACGTTTTTTATGTGCAGAACACCTTTCCGCGTAGGCGGCCTTCGGCCGCGCTTCAAAAAATAACCCTGGGCTACGCCATTCCAACTCCGGGTGTGTGCCAAAGCCGTGGCTACCGCCACGGTGATGTCCTTCCGCATACCACTTTTTTCTCACAGGGTAATGTGATTACAACAACCACATGAAAATGACAGAAAAATTGTGAACTTTAACTGCAAATATCTCGCAAAATTCTAAAAATATCGGATTTCCCCCTCCAGATTATTGTTACGGAGGTGAAGACGCGTCTATTGATATCTCTACCTAGATTTTTGGACGTGTATTAACACTTGACGTTGGGTGGAAAGTATTACCCTGGTTTCAAATGAGATTTGTGTTTTTTTGTGAGGAAGTGATCTGCGATTAGCGTTTAGTAAAATCGAATGCTATTATAAAGTTACCAAAAAAAAAATATATTTTAAATGCCGCGAGTTCGATTTTGCTGTGTTCGTGGGTGTTTAATTGGTTGAATTATTGGAGAGCCGTTAGCCAGGGTAACGTTTATTCTTACGCTCTATTTATAAACCCCTGCTGAAAACGGAATTGAATAGTTCCATCATCCAAAGAATACTTCTTAAGGAGTATCAGAGTACTCCAATACCTATCCTCATACATATATGTAGAAAAGGAGGTCCAATTCACATGGTGATGCCCGCTGATTGAAACACCTAATACATCTCGAAGTACTCTAGAGTACTCCTAAATGATTACTCCATCAGCCGCCTCTTCAGCGCCATTTCCTCCCTGAGCTCATAAAAAAATGTAAACATTTAAAAGAGAATTTTCCTTCTATGATCCGTTTGGAGCCGTTTGCCCAGTGCCGGCTCTGAACTGGTTTTAGCATCAAAAAGTTTTCGAGGTGAACATGATCTGACTCTCGAGGAGTTTGAAATATATAAGCTTATCGGCTTAGACAGGGACGTAGATGTGGACAAGGATGACGATAATTAGATCAACTACCCCGGAAACAAGAGCGAAAAGTTTGCCAATGCTGCTTGTTACTTTGTTAAGACCAACACGAGCCAGGTCGATGAAATCAACAAACGAAATGCTGAAATTGTTCGTCTTAAAGAGAAATATAGAGATGGATTAATCTCGATTCTCCGATCAAGAAAAAGGCTAAACCAAAATTTAAATTACTTATAGTCTAAAAAGAGACGATTTAGCATTTATCTACTAAATAAAATCTCAATTTGGCGCTGGCAGCCTATAAAGTTCGGTTTACCTGGCTAAGACGAAAATGTCATTAGCAATTTGAAAAAGACCATCGATGAAGTGACCGACACAGAAAAAGTATGTTCGAATAATTTCAACAAAATCAACATTCAAGCTGGTTTCAGCTACAATAAATCAAAGAACATTATTGATGGATTTGTGGAAAAAGTACGTTGTTTCATAAAATCGCTAACGAGGGCGCCAACGCACAATCCCGTTCCTCTCAACGGTATCCATTTTGAAAAATACAGGTCTCAAATTTAAATGTGTGATTTCGCAAAGTCAACCTTATTTCGAGGATAAAAAGCACAGTACTTGTCGACTCAAAAAGGGCATCCTTAATGTGGTTATTGGATCAAAAGTAAAAATACTTACGCTCAGTTTCCTTCTAAGCCTGTATATATGTATAAAGGGACAACAATTTTATGTAGGTACTAACCCGTTATTCATCTATTTTCATTCAGCTTCTCACTCAATGCATATCTGCAGTTGTATCTAGAGGGAGAGGAGTACTTACTGTGTTAAACTGTTAGACCCTGAAATCTCTCCAATAGAGCTTCGAAAAAGTTTATATTTGTGTTTTTATATTTACAAAAAGAAATTAATTTTGACTCTCACTGTAATTAACTATTGTAAAACAATGATTAACTAATCAAAATATGAATTGTGCTTCCAAACGTTGTTTTTGTTTATAAAACGTCTTATTGCATAAAAGAAATGCGAGGTTTAAAATTAAATTTATAAATATAAACTCTTGTATTTATTTAATTTGATTTTATTTGGATTTAATACTTTATTATTTCGATGCGTGCTTGAAAATCCATACATCCTTCAAAGCGTTCATTATTCTTGTAAAATTTATTTCGAATTAGTACACATATACATACATACATGTAAGAAATATTTATTATTAATTAATTTAAAATTTAAATTTATTTCATTTATTTCTTTATTTTATTAATTATCATAAACTATCATATATATTTAATTGGAGAAAGACTCTATTTTTTGGTGGTGTTATTTCACAAAGTAAATAAGTAGTTTTGTATGAAAACTAGACATTGAATATACATATATTTAGCTAAATTTTTATATTTTGTTTTATTTTTTAATTAATGCTTAATTGTATATACATATATTAATATATAACCACTTTTTTAAAATAATTTTTTTTTTTAATTTTCGTAAAGTTGAATTATGTTCTCTAAATTTTGGATTTTAATATATATTTATTTGTTGTATATATGTATACATTTCGATTTGAATTTCTTTATGAATATAAAAATACCCACAAAATATACATATTTAATTATTAATTGTTTTTACTATATGTTATTATTTATAGAGAAAATGTCTATGCTCGTATAATTACGAAAGCTTGTGTCGAGACGTCGTATATATTCCGTGATACATAGAGAAAATGTATGGCGTGTTAATGTGGGAAACTGACACTTGCCTGTAGAAACAAGTAATATGTACTTTTATTTGTATACAATATTAGTATACTGAAACACAGTGCTTTCCCATTTTTTCCTGCTTCAGCCGAACGCCCTCATTGCTCGTTCTGCTTGTTGACTATTTGTAAAATAATTTATTATTGTAAAAAATGTGGCCTGTCAGATACTGACAGCTAACTCTCGTTTTCGGCGTTGGACTTATCATTTTATAACACAGGTTGTGTTGCTACACCAGCTGATTTCTACTTTGCTCTCGAAATTTCACAGTACACTCATTGATAGATTTTGACATTAAACTTAAATAAATATAATTAAATAAAAGACAAAAACAAAATACATGGAAAATGTATGTGTGTGCGAAATGGTTGGAACCCAGTGTACCAGAACAAGTGTGATACATAAGTTATCTGTCAAAATTCTAAAATAATTTTAACGGTGTTCAAGAAAGCGTTTGATGGTGTGTTTAATAAAGCGGCGGAACTAATTCAAATAGAATTCCCATCTTTTCCGAGTGATAGAAAGAGAAATATAATGTCCTTTCGCTGGTCTAACTCACTAACTTCACATATGAGACGATATGACTCTTAAGTGAAAGAGTATTCAATAGATTGTAAATGTGTAATGTTATGTACATACATAGTTAATCATTTTTATTTCTTACTTTACTAATTTATGTTTATACTTTGTTGCTTAACTTTCTTCAAAACAATGCACTGATTTTTATGAAAAAGGTTTATAATACCTTAAAACGCCTGATGGGTCTGATGCTTAAAACTTTATTTTATTTTTTAATGATATTAACCTTCCATTACTATTCAAATTTAGATATTTATAGGCTAATAGGTCTATGAAGTTCAGTTTCTGAAACAGCTGATTCTTGATGATTTTTCATTTGCTTATACATAATTTGGTTAACAAATTATCTTTTCGACAGCCATCTATATTCACACACATTCTAGTCATTGAGCGTTTTTTACTGCCCAGTTTTCATCATCTCAGTTTATTTAACTGAAATCGTTTTGTTATCTGTCAAACAAACTGCAGTTAGCATTAACCGGATATAGTGAAAACGACACTTAATTTTATTAGTAAACACATCTTAGTTACATATATGGTAGGTGGGTGTTCCCTTGGCCGTAAGACTTCCCGCGTAAATAAGGGAAAATTAAGCGATAATTTTAAATGATGATGGGAACGCAATAATATGTCTCTAGTAAAAAATAATCCATATTGAGGGTAAATTCGAAATAACTAAAAAGAAAAAAAACGTCCACTACATGTGTATAGAAATCAATCAAAAACGTTTATGTTTAAAATTTTTTTTATTTCAATTTTTTTTTTTTTTGGTACATACATTTTTTAGTTAATTGTAACGCCTTAACAAAATGAAAACACAAGTCTTCCTTTTTTTACATAAGATCTATACAAAAAATAAACTTTAACGAAAAGCTTGTGATTACAAAACTTAAAAAAATTAACCAATTTACATATTGTAGACTAAAAAACTAAAAAAGCTAAATTAATTAGGACAAAAGTTATAAAACTTCTTTTTTTGTTTGTTTATATTTTACATATACATATGTGACAACTAAGATTTTTTATGCCAATTAGAATTTTGTATTCCAAATTGTTTAATATAAAAAGTTTAAGTTTGACATTTGACATTTTGTGCTTAAGATGTTGAGGTAGGGGGGGCCAGAAGAGAAATTTGACACGAATACTAGTAATTAAATATTTTTGTTTTTTTTTGAATTTTTTATGTTTGTTTTGAGGCCAAATATATCACATAAAAAATATTTTTTTTCCAAAATGTTTTGAGATAACTTAAATGAGTTTTCAATACAAATTCTGTAAATTAGTTGTTAATATAAATAAAACTAAATTCCAAAAATAATAATTTTGAATATCACAAAATGTTAAATTTCAAGCCTTAACAATGATGAAACTAAATAGTTAACAATATTTTTTTTTTTTTAATTTTATATATATTTGTCAAGTGTTCATTTTTTACTTGTTGTAGTATTATTTCTTGCTTTTTTGTTTGTTTTTTTTTTTCTTCAATATATGTAAGTATTAACAAAATTATTTTGCCAAAGAAAACAACTTAAATAAAACAATAAAAACGCAACTTAACAATGGCAAAAAATTAAATCGCTTTGCGAAAAAGTAACTAACAACAACAGAAAACTTTAATTAAGCAAAGCTTTAAACTTAAATATTTGAAGGTTTGAATTCAACGAGAAACCGCATTGATTTCTTTTCAGCATGTATTGCGTTTCATTAGTATAGCACGCGCAGAATTTTTGTGTTTGGAATTTACGACTAATTTGAAAGTTTTATGCACACTTTAAGAAAATTGAGAAATGTTTTAAATTTTCGTTTTCGAATTTTTTTTTTAATTATTTTTAAAATTTTTTTTAAAAGTTTTTGAAATTTTTTAAATATGTCCCCACAGTTTGTAATATATGTATGTAGTTTTATATCACTTTTAAATAAGATTTTTTTGTGGATATATAATAATTCGATTATTAATATCTATGATTGTGACATGTGAATTATGCTTGTGCTATAGTTATGAAACACACTGTACACCTACAAAGCTATCATATAAAGATTTTTACAAGCAAAAAGTTTAAAAATTGAATTTTTTTGAATTAAATTGAGTAATTGAGAAAGTTTTCGTTTCGACAATAGTTTATATTTCAAAAATAAAAATAAGCATTTTAAATTAATAATGAAGAATATTATAGTAAACATGCATAAAATATGATTTAACAACGATCTTATTATAATAAATTATTTTAATTGAGAAAAGGCATTCTATAAAGAGAGTGCTTATTAATTTTTTTTTTATTTATTTTGCCATTGTAAGTTTTTTTTCAAAGTTTTTGCATTTCCATGAATGCTTAATATACTTGCAGCAAGAGGGCACTTTGCTTAATTTTAAATAACATAACTAAATTAAAGCCGAATTACGAGTCTGTTATATATGTATATATCTATAGTATATACTTTTACCTGATGCAACTGTAAACAGTTTAAGAGGGTATTTATCATATCGACAGCCACACTGCAAAACCCCGTAAGTCACTATTTTTCCAAAAATAAGGTTCTGAGCCTTTCCCATAGATCGTGATATTTCCCGCATTAAAATGCAGTCAAAATCGAGTTACAACTTCCCGTTTCTTTCCAGTAGTGAAATGAAATAACCGTCGCTCATATACATACGTTATAATTCTCACAGTTTTTTCGCTCTCCTGAAAACTTTTTGGTTTTGAACATACAGGGTTTTGCAGTGTGGCTGTCGATATGTTTCATACCAATGTAATTTAAATTTTACAACATTTTTATGAACTTAAAAAATTATTGAATTTTTTTTTTTGTTTTAAGCTTCTAAACTAAATTTGCTTCTTTACACAAAAAATGTTATTTTTTTCACGCGCTTAAATTGTTTTCCCACTGCAAATAACAATTTAAAAGTGTACTACGTGTTAGTTGAAAACCTTACCAATCCCAGCTATTGGCTAATTGTGCACAATCTGTAACTGAAAAGTACTATTTACGCATCTACATACAACACTAGAGAACACTTTTTTTTATTTTAATAAAATGTTTTTTTTTTTTTGTTGTTGTTTACATTCTTACCATTTGCGCTAACTTAAAGCAATACATAACATAGTAAGCAAGTAACTAATATTTAACACAAGCAAATAGATAAATTATTTATTTGCTTTAATTAAAATTTAATTTAAAAATATTTTTTTTTTAATATTAATAGCATAATAAATTTGAAATGCATTTGAGGTATATTGATATTTGTTTGTAGTTGCGGCAAAATAGTGTTTTTGCATTGTTTCATCTTAAAAAAAATAAGATTTCACTTAAAAATAATTAGTTTAGATAAGTCGAGCGCATAATTCATTAAAATGTATGTATAAAAGCACAAGTGTCAAAATTGAAAAAAAAATTAAATAAAATACAAAACAACTTAAATATTGTTTACGAGTTAAAAATGTCAAAAGCAATTTCAACAACTCTTGGGTCACAGCAGAGAAAACGTCTTACAGTTCAAGGTCTGAACTGTCAAAAATACAAAAGTATTACTGAAGCGCGGTATTTATAAAATTTCGCTGCTTTTGTAAAATCTACTAGTGAGTAATTAGGAAATCCACCGCAGCAATCAGTGTTGCCAACTTGCGCGATTTCTGCCTTTTTTTGTGGCTTTAGAACATTATTAAATAATACAAGTCTATTGTACCGTAATATTTTCCAAGAAATTTCAAATGTTCCATATTTCAAATTATTACTTTAAAATGATAAGTTTTATGTGCGCTAGGTTTGTTTCATTTTTCATCTTGTTACTGGCAACACTGCATTCAATTTCTCTTCGTTTATTAATCTACTATAGTTTTAAGATTATATAACTATTGTAATTGTTTAGTAATGCGAGCTTTTAAGAAAACCAGTCGTTGATTTGAGGAACTGAGCATATTTTCATTAATATTAATTGTATATTTTTTCCTTTTTTTTATAGGATTCGCTTAAAACTAATGTAGTTTTTAAGTTTTATAAATGTATTTACAATATTTATGTTAACACATTTGTTTGTATGTTAGCATGAATACACTTTGTTTTAGGCTATTACAAACAATTAGCGAGATTTAAATAGTTTAGTATATTATGTATTACAGTGAAACCTCGTAGCAGAGAAATCGCAAAAAATTGTGTTTATTTTTTTTCAATATCGATTAAATTAAAGTAAATAAAGCGTGGATACAAACCACCGCGGAGAACGTGAGTTGAATTTCACCATACGGCAAATTTTATTCATTCATTTTTTATTTGTGGTGAGTTAAAAAATTTATTAATTTATTTATATTCTTTGTTTACATTTATAGTGCAAACATGTTTTGAGGGAACGAAAAATACGGCAATTCTCTTTTTTATCTAGGTACCACTGTAGTGTGTTATAATATCTTTTTTTAAGTTTTTTTACACAGTTCATATTTGTGTATGTATTTAATTTAATTTATTCACCACATAGAAAAGTATTTTAAAAATATCGCATGAATATTTCTTACAATTGAGTTTAGCAGAATTACTGTCACAGTTACAATAATTTTATTGAGTACTTATTATTATCTATTTATGTATATGTATGTATGTATGTACGATTTAGTTTTAAATATATATGTATGTATATAATATCAAGTACATACATTCTTTAGAAACCTTGCTTTCACTGAAACGCTTTGTTGCACTTAATATTTTACAATTATCTAAATTTTTCTTTCGAGCTGTGCTAATTTTATTTGTATGAATTTCTTTACTGCTTATTTTCTTGTTAATAACATTATATATTAATGTTTTTGTTATTTTTGTTTCGTTTATTTAAATTTCAATTGCTTAAGTTTATCTGCGCTGAAACCATGACTTGCAAAGTAAGCATATCATACTTAAACTATGTGCACACTAAAGCTGAGTATTTTTAATTTTATAGAAATCACTTCACAATAAACTTCTAACTTCACTTGACAGTTGCAATTCTGTATAACTAATAACACCATTAAAAATAGCAAAAGAGAGCGCAAATGTGTGTTGATCTATTATAAGAGCAATTCAAAATCAAATGACTTGTTTTCAACATGATTTACATCGTAATTAAGTATAGACAATAGTGTGCACATAGTATAAGTATTGCATACAGTAAATTCTAAGAGCAAATGTTAATAGAATTAAAACACGAATTCACTACAGTTCAAATTAATTCCATTAGATAATAGTTGGTAATGCATTTATGAGCGAAATTGTATGCTTTGTATGTTAGTTTTTTTTTTTTGGCTATTTCACTGATTAGGGCACCCAACTTATATAGATACATATTTACAAAATATTTTTGAGTTCTACAATTATTAAAATTTACAAGTTTCCGTATTAAATGCATACAAAATACTATCTATCTACTGCTAACTTCTTTTTTGAAATTTGATGCTCTGCGGGTATGATTTTGTATGTACATCAGCTGTTCAACTATGCAGCAAAAAAAAAGTTTAAGATTTTTTCATACTGTCGTCAATTACAAAGTCTTTAGTGCTAAGGGAAAAAGTCCTCAAATATGATTTACAAACTGCTTAATGCTGACGGCCAAAGTACTTATATTTTTGCGCTTAGAAATTGCTCGATAAAATATACATTTATATATTTATTCTAGAAATGCGCATTTATTTAAATCTAAAAAATCTGTCAACTCCTTAAATTTTTTATACGCTGAAATTTTGTGAGGTGCAGTTTTCATTCAATAATTGGAGACCCCACGTGGGGTCTCCAATTGGCGCCAGTTGGCGCAAAGAAGAAATGACTGGCGAGCTATGTTGGACGGTCAAAAAAACAAAGTAGTTATGTGTGTACCAAATGGAAATTGAAAACTTCAATTAAATTTAGATGCTTGAACCTATGAATTGAGCACTTTATAAGGCCGAAGGTTTTGAATCATTTTCACTTTATTTTTTGGTATATTTTAAACTAGCTTATGGTTGGCTTATTTTTAAGTATTTTAAAACTACATGAAAACTGACAACAGACAATACCAGTTAATTCTAGAAAAAAAAGGCTTGGGATACCTACTAGTTCTGTGCTAATTGGCGCCTAATTTTTTTTTACTGCAGGTTTGTCTTATACATAAGCTATATGTACATACAACCATTTATGTAATTATATGGTTATCAGATTTTTCGATTTATAAATTTCTTCAATTTCTGTTATTTGTTAATATATTAAGCAATATTTTCTTGTTATTAAATTGTTTTCGTTTATAATTTTTTTTTTTGTAAAACATTTGGTTAAGAATCGATTTAAGTAATAGCACACTGCATAGTTTTTGATTTAGTTAAAAAATCTGTATAGGTATAAAATTGTTAAATTTTTTTCTATATAAAGGTATATACTTTATATGGATGTAGTAACATTCACCTATGTACATTTATAGTTATATTAAGTTGATAAAAATTTGTTTTATTAATAATAGTAATAGTGTTATCATATAAGTAATTATAACAATAGTAGAAAACATAAATATATACATACATACATTAGAGTTGAATATTTGAAGGAACTAGTTTTTAATAAAAGTTGTTCAATTTCGTATAGTCACTCGTTTATTTCAAAATTTATTTGCAAAAACAAAAATATGTAATAAACATTTTACTCGTGCATCGAAACAACTGTGGGGAACGCGGGTAGAAATTCACCATGCGCTAAATTCGAATCGAACAACAAGCTGTGCGCTCTCTTTTTGCTATACATATACAATGAGCCAACTCAACTCTAATATATGTAATGTACAAATGCATTATTAAAGTGTTCCCTTTTCTGCTTTTATATTTTAATATTTATCATTTAATATGAAAATTTAGCTCACTAGTACATACATACATATGTATATTAATATATATAATTCATTTTAGTTTTTTTTTTTGTTTTTTTTGGTGTAACGGTTAGAGTGATATTATTTTCTTTCGGTGGCATTTTATTGATTGACTGATTTTTTTTGTTGGCTTCTGACGCTTCGCTCTTGCTGTTGTAGATCCTGTTGTTGTTGTGCTTGCTCGTTAACTCTCAATATATGTTGTTATGTACATACATATGTCCATGTTTGTTTTATTTTGCTGCTTTTTGTTTTTGGCATTTGTATGACTGTTTTACTGCCTCTTTTGCTATTGTTTAACTTAAATTAGTTGCGCTATTTAACTAGCCTTTGTGTACTTATACATTTTACACATTCATTTATTCTTTTTTCAGTGTAGTATTTTCTCTCTTGACCGAAACGCATTTAATAATTGTAATTTTTTGTTTTTTTCTTTTTTTTGTTGATAAATTTGTATGAAGAATTTGTTTTGCAAATTTTTGTTGTTTTTAATAAATTTTCATTTCTAATTCATATTAACTTTATCTCATTATTTAGTATGTAGTAGTATGTATGTTATAGCGCTCCCATCGATAGCGCTGTTCAGCCTCTCTTCGCGCTGCTGCTTCTTCTCTATCTCTATCAACCGCCGCAGTTTACAAAGTTGGACTCAATTTGAGTAATCTTTCTGGATGTTTTACACGTAAGTGTGAACGCAATGTATCTATGCGACTATATGTGGCCGGACAATAGGGACATAGGGAACGTTGTGCTGTATGTGAGTGAAAGTGATGCCATCTATTGGTGACTTCTTTGCCACACGAACGACAACGCCACATAGTGCCTGGTTCACGTGATTGTGTAAACATATTATGATAGGACATTTGATGATGTGAATTGTGTACAATGGCGGCATTATTTGCGCCTGGTCCACCATTGCCTAAACCAACTGGACTTGTTGGATGATTATAGAGATGTGTAGCTTGTATGCCATTTGGATTGTTGCCACGTATATAATCGTCCAATGGATGATATTCATTTTTTAACGCTGCACTTAAATGCATAGTGAATGCGTTTGGTGGTAACGGTGGTGGTGGTGGTGAATTTGATGATGTTGTTGAGAGCGGTGTATCGTTTAGATGATGACGTCCAATTTGTCCTGTAACCAACGAAAAAGAACATACACCACGCCATGGAGGGCGATAATCAGCCCGAGAGAAACAAACAGTGTGTAAAACAGACAGAAAATATAGAGAGGAAAAAAAAAATTTGTACAATTTGTACATATGTGTGTATGTATGTAAGTATGTATTTGACAGGTGAAACGTTGTATTTTTGTTGGTATATATGTATATGTGTGTGTGCATGTGTGTGTATGCTGTATATATGTAGATTTGTTTGTATAAAAGAGGAAGTATAATGACGTGAAGGATTAATTTAAAATAAAGTTTCCTGATATACATTTTTTTCAGTGTATTTAATTTAAATACTTATACTTATAAAAATAAGCATACTAAATAGTATGTTGGTTATGTGCCAGTTTTTCTGTAAGCTTAGCTAAAATTGTGTGAAAACTGAAGTAAGCTGAAAGGCGGACAAGGCAAGTCGCACCTTACAACTTTGTGAAGCTCAAAACTTTGAATGCATCCACATAGCCACTCTCCGTAAGATAAATAAAGAACTATTTTAAATTTGTTGATATAACCAAGTACCTATGTTTATCTTTAAAATGAAAGCAAAAACCAAAAGCTTTGCAGCTCATCCCAGCAAAGTAGCACAACCAGTGACAACAACATCGGGCGTGTAAGTGGAATAAATAGAGGGTTTGGGTAGGTGCTAGTGAATGCTCATGTTGGAACATGATCGAAATCATACCAGAGAAATGTCGAAAATACTAAATGATGCTCCAAATTTTACTCGCAACCATTGGAAGCATAAACTAGTATTGTTGAGTAGGTACTAGAGAATGCGCGAGCTATTTGTAAGGCATTAGGGCGGGTCGATTTTTTTAAAACCAGTTTGAGGCCGAGTTGTTTTTCCAATTTTTTATGTGTTACGTTCCATTTTCATTATATGTATGTAAATTTTTGGGACCTACTGTCATTATTATATCTAAGGAAATTGTTTTTTTTTTTTTTCAAAAAATAATAATCATATTGGGTCTCCAAATTATGAAGCTATGTTTAATAGAATTTATCTTATTAATTTATTATGTTCGAATAAATATAGCTCAGGTTTAAATTGTGGACTAAGCAGTCGCACGATTTTTTATCCAATGTAGGTATATTTTTATATGTACATACATATGTATGTACATATAAAAAATTGGCACACCTTAATATGTTTGGGTACTTAATTAACACTTCTTCTTGTAAATAAAATAAGTTTACTGCTAAAGCATTTGAGTGCAGAATTTCAAAGTCAAAAGTCAAAAGTTTGATACACAAATAGTTTGTTTCTGTTTTCAAAAAAAATAAAAATTAAGCCAAGTGCTGCAACAACAAGTGTGTAGCATGTAAGAATGCGTGTGGGGGATGTATGTATGTACATAGATAACGGTTTAAGCAAATATTTACTGATACAAAAGCAAGGCAGCAAATGCGAAAAATACTAGAATCTCAAAAAAAGAGTGTAGTAAAAAGCAACAATTCAAAAAATTAAAAAAGTTCAAAGCTTAGTATTGAGGTCAAAAGAAAAGCAAACCTTGCTTGCTTGAGAAATTGAAATTTTTTTGTAAATTTCACTTTCGCTGTACGCAGCTTCATGAAGTTCAATCGTTTTCTGGCATTCGTGTTACTGCTAAGCCAACCATAGGTTATAAAGGAGTTACTGCTAACCCAATCATAGGTTATGAAGGAGTCACTACTAACAAAAACTTAGGTTATGAAGGAGTTACTGCTAACCCAAACATGTTTTATGAATAAGTTACAGCTAACCTAATCATAGGTTATGAATGAGTTTCTGCTAACCGCTATTTAGGGTATGAATAAGTTACTTGTAACCGTAATTTTTTTTAAGACGAAGAAAACAAGACACATGAAATAAATATGTAGACATAACAACCTTCTTTTTTCGAGATCCTTTTTCGATAATTTTCCCTTTAGGCTGAGAATGAATTATTTTCTAATTTCATAAAAAAAAGAAATAAACATATTGACATGCTTAGTTTAAGAGATAAGCGAAAGCAATTATATTTCCTGTAGCTTCCAAAGAAATATATAATCTCTTGATAAAATTTTTTTTTACTACCATATAAAAAAGAAAATATATATGTATAGTGTATAAGCATATGGTTTAAAAAAAATATATTATTGAAAAACTGTAAAAAATATAAGCATAAGAAAATATATTAAAAATTATAAACATTTAAAAAAAATATCTTCGATGTTTACACAGTATAAGATAATGGTACATAAAATTGAGAAAAAAACAGGAAATTGAGCCGATGTCTTTTGAAAATTCGCTGACCACGAAGACCTAAAACACAAAGAAATGCATAACAATTTTTGCAAATTAATTGCTTTTTGCACGAATTTGAGAATTTTTTTTTAATAGCACTTTTTTTTTCAAACATAATAAAATATGTAGTTTGTTTGAACTATTGTTCAATGTGTGGAGAAATGTAGAGTTTGGAAGCACAATTCATAACACACAAGCCATTTAATAAAGTAGCTTGTAGACCATACAACAAAAAAAAAAAAAAAATTGGTATTCAGAGAAAGCGCCGAAGCACTACATTTTGCCAAAAACTTAGTAATTATTGGTATGTATATTTATTTTCAATAAAAAATTTATCACGTCAAACTGCTTTCCAGCAACTGCCTTACTAAAGCTGAAATTAAAAGAAAATTTTTGTTTGTTTAAATTTGACAGAAAATTTTTATTTTTATTTACAAATAATCCCACTGTTTCACACTTTCTGTTTCGTTTTGTCAATTGCATATGATTTACGTTCATTTTTTTTTTTTGCATACGACAGATAATTAGGTTAAATAATACAACCATTTATTTTTTATAACTAAAAAATTTATTTTATTCTTTAAATATTTCAATGTTTGTATTTAACTTTTTTTTGTTTACTTTATTTTTTGTTTACTTTATTAAAATAGTTTAAGTCTGTTTTGTTTTATTTATTTTTGACTTCACACTTCACAAGCACTTTCTAAAGTTGCTTACTTTTCTGCTAAAATATTTTTAAGGTAAAAAATTGTTTAACAAATGCTTACGAATATATTTTATTTTTATAAATTTATAGTTTTTTTTTTCTATTTCTTTACTCAACATTTAACAGCTAAATTTCATTGGAAATTAATAAATTTTATGTAAATAAAATACTTAAAATTTCTTATACGTTTAAACTCTATGTTAGAATAGTTAAAATTAGTATAAAAAATTTTGCCAAAATCTAGTTAAAAATAAATTGTTGTTTATTTCCTTTTTTTTTTTTTAAATTTCTTTTTGGCTTACGCAAACTGTGCTAGTTTCTGCTTAAAAATTAACAATTCAAAAATTACAAAATTTAAATTTGGTATTTTGTATAAAAAATTGTTTCTTTGTTTGTTTAAAAAAAAATGTAATACATTAATTTTGTTCGTTTTGTTGGTGTTATCATGAAATACTTGTTGTAGGTTATAGCACACATGTGTTGTTTAAAAAATGATTACAGTATACTCTGTAAAATCATTACTGCACCAGAATTAAAAAAATATTGAGCTCAGCATTTCTAACTTTTGTGAATTTCTCGTCATAGAAATATCTTGCTTATTATTGTTTTTGTATATAAAATAAAATATCGGCTATTATAATTATTAATTATTATTAAAAACAAATAAAAAAAAGAAAACAAAAAAAAATTATATTTGAAAAAAAACAAAATTTCTTAATTAAAAATTTAGTAAACAAAACAAAAAAAAAAATTTAAAATAAATAAAAAAAAATTTATATTAAATTAAAAAATAAAAAAAAATTTTAATTTTAAAAACTAAAATTTGTATTAATCAAATTGACAAAAAAAAATGTCTAAAATTAAAAAGAAAAATTTTTTAAACGAAAAAAAAAATTTTAATTACAAAAAAAAAGCGAACACATTTATCTGTTATCAGCACATTTGCTTACTCTCGTTATTTTAGTAAATATATATTTTCCAACATATTTAACTTTTTACTTAATATTTAATTATATTTCTTAAATATTTCTAACTAATTTTCACTAAACAAAAATATATTGCTAACATGCTCTACAGCATAAATATGTAATAAGTATTAAATAAAAAACGCATTTCTAAATGTATAAACTAGTGATTATTGCACATACGGTTTTCGTTCTCGATCTCAAGCAGCAACTAATTTTGCTGTTTATTTTATAAGCTTTGCTTTACTGTTCAACATGTTTGTCACAAGTTCAAAACAATTGTTATTATGTTATAATTTTTTTTATTTGCTACTCTTTTGCATTAACAATTGTCTTTGTTTTTGTGTATATAGTAACTTAAAAAAAAAATTGTAAAAAAAAAATTAATCTCTGTTACGCTACAACTGTACTTTTAATACAACGCTAAGATTTGCTAACGATTTTGTTTTTGGATTTAGCACCTTAAAAAATCTTATTTAAAAAAATATTATGTATGTTTATATAATACATTATGTTCGTTAATTCTGCTATGCCGCGTAATATTTACCTGTAGCTAAATTTTTAAAATTTCTCAACTTCTTCCATTCATTTTCTTCATTTCATCCACTCGTCATGTCTAATAACCCTTTGAATTATGTAACTACTTTATGCCCTCGCTTCGCGTGCACGAAGTATAATGCCTCAATTGCTTTAAAATTGCATTTTTATATACGTATAGTACAGTACAGTGTGTCAAATCAGCAAAAATTCTACTAAAAATATATTTTTATTTTATTTTTTATGTTTGGCACTGGATTTGAGAATACTAATTTATGGTAAAAATTAATCTTGCTATTAAAAATTTAATATTTGCTTAGGCTGCCAACAAAAAGAAGTTTTTTTTTAGAAAAATAGCTTAAAACGAACTAAAGTGCGGAGCATTGGTTAAAGATATTGTTGTCACTTGCCAATAAGACTCCTTTCCCACACAAGCGAAGTCAGAGGCGAGGCAATGAATGTGGAAAGCTATTGACAGTTTCAGTTATAGTTATGTAAACTATCGATATATTGATATATATGTACATACATATATTGCGAAGAAAATTTATTTTAATTGATAATGAAATACAAAGTGTGAAATAAAGTTTTTTTTTCCACTATCAACAACAAAAATTATTTTATAAAATACTTTATGAATGCGTCCACAAAATATTTTACGCTGCATCCAATACTAACGACATCGGTAAAAAATCGATAGCAGTAGCGATACATTGACATCATCGTTACTATCGTTGATAGTTTTCAAAAGCTTTTAGTACAGTTAGCTCTTGTCATATATTGAACCAGCAACCTGTAGTTGAGTAGTATCTTAAACATGATATTTTTACAATGTTGACATATGTACTTAAAAATCGTGGCAACGTCAATAACTATTCCAATGTTTACACGTGGCTCGATACGACCTTGACTGCTTTGGAGTTTTAAGGGTACTGTTGAATTTTCAGTGACAAACAAATGTTAAATGTCTAAAGTAGACAACTTTTGTTGGGTTAAAATTGTATCTTAGTGCTGGCAATAAAGTCAAAGGAGCACATTTATCGATTTTTATTTTTGATTTTAGGGTAATCGAGATGTGCTACAACCCAGTATGCCTATTAACCAGATTTCTACTGATTTATCGAAGTTTCTTTAATAATTACTTAAAAATTTTCAAATCGACCAAACGCACATCCCTAATATTGTATAAAAAAATATTTATGTACATACATATATTTTTAAACAAATATAGTACATGCATACGTAGTAATATATATATGTAAATGTTTTTAAAACTGTATAATAAATAATAAATAATGAAATGTCTTTGAAAAAAGTAAATTCAGTGTGTGCTTTAGTGATGTGTGTTTTGTGTTTCTGCGTTTACGCTGTTATCTATTTATTAGCGCTCTTGTAGGCAAACGATTATACGTTTAGTCGATTATTTGAAAAGCAAATATTGAGTTGATTGCATACAAATGCTACCCAGTTGAAAATTTTAAATCGAATAATTAAATTTGTTTTCGACTCGATTAGTCGATTATAAACGATTAGTAGTTTAGTGCTCTATTATTTTTTTTCGAAATAAATTCTGCTATTTCAATCGCTTGATCGTTTAACAAGGGCGCTATAATGTATATATTTTGTGTGTTGTATTTATTATTTATTTGCTTAGGTGTATTGTTGTTGTTAATAAAAATATTTTGTACATCGGTTTTAGTAAAAAAAATATATATATGTATACATATATAATTATATTAATATAAAAACAAATGCTTACATTGCTTATAATTAAAGTATTTTTTATTCAATTTACTTTATACATTGTTCCTTTTGTGCTATTGTTTTACTGTTTTGTATTTTTTTTTTGTTTAAAAATTAGCAGCGAATACGTTAAAAGAACTTTGGACTACAAACTTGTTTCAATGCAATAGTATTTAAGAAACTAAAATTAGCATTATTTAGTAATTGGCAGTAAGTTTAGTGTGAAAATTGTGAAAGTTATAAAAAATTCAAATAATATTATACAAAATAATTAAAATATATGTATCTGTTATGAAACGCACTATATATACATATATGTTATATATTAAACCAGCTACTAAGCTCGAGTGCGTTACAAAAGAAAAGAAAAAAAAAAAAATTTCAATATTAAAGTTTTGACTATGAACACAAGTATAGCACTAGCGATTTTAAATAGCGTTGTGAAAAAATTTGTTTATTAATTGCAATTAAACATATTTAAGAACTAAGCTTTTTCTTAAAATTATGCATCAGCTTACATACACATACATATACAAGAATTAGTAAAACTACTATTGCCTGCCTTAAACTAATTAATATTATACATACACTACTAGTTTTCTAAAATTGTTATTACATCTAATAAAACAATAAAAATATTGAACTTAATAAAAGTAATTATAAATATACAAAAAAAAAAAATTTAAAAAAAAAACAATAAAAAAAATCTCAACTGTTCAGCCTGTTAATGCCACGCGTCCGCCTACATTGCACGTTAGTTTCTATAAATATGTTATATGTATTACATATATTTTTGTGCTTGTTTGTTTTTTTTTGCTTCTGTTTTCTCACAGTTTTTATTTTTATATTGCATAAATATGTTTTCACACTTTTTCTTTACTTATGTATATTTCAAGTTGTGCTTTTTTTTTTCTTGTTCAAGTTTTTAAGTTTTCGCTAGTTTTGGTATATACTCAACACTTACTTTGCTTAATGTTTTCTTCATATTTTATTTGCTTTTATTTTTACAACATTTTACAACAATTAGTGGACACAGTTAACATTGCATTTTCATTTATATTTTTCTGTACTATTTTTGCTTCCTGTTTTTTACTAGTTTTTATAAACATTTAGATAAAAGCAATGACGTTTTGTGGTAGGTATGAAGTTGTTACTTTTAGAACTTTCTTGTTTATTTTTAGTTTTTTTTTTTGTTTTGCAACTAAGTTTATTGTGGTGCAGTTTTATTTGCTACGTTTGTTTGTTTGAATTGAATTAAATTTTAAATTAATTATTTATGTATATTTGTCTATAGCTTTTATTTATTTATTTCTACAATTTGGGACATAGTTTTTTTTTTTGAACAATAAATGCTTAACAAAATATTTACTTCACAAAATTCACATGCGTGTGTGTGTGTTTGCGATCGATACCAGTGCGGTTTTAAGATCATTCTAGACATATTTTTTCTGTTAATTTCTGAAGTAAATGTTCCCGTATTCCGATTGTATACAACTGCCTAATGGTTTAATTATGCTTGCATAGCATAGCAATACATTGCATGGGATCTGTCATTTCCGATATCTGTTGAATTGGTTTTACATGTATTCGATTATACAACGCATGGCAACCCAGAAGTCTGTTGAATTTTGGTCTCTATGTAACTTAACATACGTACTGTCAAAGCTTTTGCTTATTATTCTTATAAATTTTAGTAAAAAACAAATAAAAGCGTTGTAATGGAAGAAGAAAAGCTGAAAGAATGTGTGCGAGCTCATGAAATTCTGTATGTTTCGCGAATATCTGATTTTGAGGGGCTGTGCGTTGTGCGAAGTATAATCAACATTTTCTTTTACGTGCTGTGTATTGCTATGCTATGCCCTGCTAGGCAAGCTTAACTGAACCACAACTCATACTAATCTTTAAGTCGACGTTGATCTAGCGGTATTCAAAAAGCCATTAAAAACATCCAAAAGAAGTCGCTGAAGTGTTTTGTCAGTTTCATAATCAGATAAATTCATCAAGATAAAGAAGCTCGGGTCACGCTGACCTATCTTCAAACTGGATTCTAAACAATTAAAATGGAAAACTGTTCAATGTACGCAAAATTTGGACTATGAAATTAATTTTTTAAGTAAATAGTGAGCACAATTCTTCTAGAAACAATAAAAAAGAATTCCAACGACATTCAAAATATACTGTTTCAAGCTCTAGGAAATGTTCTGAGCATAAAGCTTTCGATTTCATCCCCAAATTCCAATTCAATCTATCACAAATTCAGTGTAAACTAAACTCAAGATCATTGAGATGAGATAATTTTAAGAAGCCCCACATGGTTAACAATTCGGGTCGAATAGTGCCAACATTTAATACTAGTTGTTTTTGATTAAAAATTGCGACACTTTTGTTGGAAAACTGGACTAGTTTAAATTTTCAACATAAATTGCATACTAAAAATTAAAATTTTCTCCCAAATTTTCAACCGTGTACATCACAAACACACACAGGCACGAGCATTTAGAGCGTAGAGTCGCTATGCATTTTTTGTGAATTTAATAAATTTACATTTACATACATATTAATAGGCATAGTTGGGCAAAGTGCACTAAGATTTCCATGCATACATAAATTACCACTGAGAAACGTGGTTAAGAGCGAAAAATGTTTTTGAAGAAGTGCTAAGATTTTAATATATTGCATACTCCTTTTGTTGCACATTTAATTTAATACTATTTGTTGGTTTTTTTTTGTTTTTTTTTTATATAAACATTTGTTTAATATTTAAAAATCATGTATAATACCTAAATTTATTTGGCAACTAATACAATTTTGTTCTTTTGTTCCATTTTAATCATTATGTTCTTTTTTTTTATTGATTTCTTTGAAAATATACATATATTTGATTCAAATAGTTTGAGGAAACCTTCCTTACGTTTGTTGTTGTTTTTCTATAAACGCTATTACTTACACACAAATAACATCAAGACATTTCAAGAAATAGAGATATTTAACATTTCATTGAGTATATACATATGTATGTGATACGTATTATGTGTTTTTTTTTTATGTTATTAGATGCATTTTATTTCTGCCATTATATACATACTTAAATGCTAATCAATACACTCAATCTGAAACCTTTTTGTAAATGTGGTGTTTGATTTGAAATGTTTATGTAATGCGGTGGCCATATTTGCTTAGTAGGCAGTTAGGTTTAATACTAGCTACACACAGTCACACACAGTGACAATGGGATAATTGGTTTTAGCAATTTTTTTTTAGTTTTCGTAATCCTTTGTTTTGATAGTTTGTTGTTCTAGAAATGTAACTTTCAATTTTATTACACAAAAAACGTGTTAGAAAATAAAAGAAGCAAGCTGAGAGCGATACAAGTACAACGTAGTACTTATTGAAGTACTTCATTTGTGGTTCAGCGCATCAGCCAACCCTTAAAACCAAAGTTTTTCAAGGTTCACCTCAGTAATAAGCTGCACAGTACTCATGTATGGCATTTGAACTGCTTAGTACTGATTGCTAAAGTGCTTATAATTATCAAGTCAATTTGAGACGCACCAGGTTTTATTTTTTATTTATCTGTAGGGTATTTTTTTTTGTAAACTGATTAAAAAAATACTCCATAAAGCAAGCAAAAGCCGAAAGTTTAAAAAGAAATACCAAAAACTTTTTTTTTACATTTTTCAACAAAATCATTAATCTTAATTGCGATAAAAAAAAGACAAAGGAAAAAATAAACAAAGAAAAAAACTTAAATGAAAAAAAATAATAAATCTTAATTGCGGTAAAAAAAAGAAAAAAAAAGAAATAAAAAATGTATGGTTTTTAAAAATTTACAAAAATAAAAAAAAAAATTTTTTTTTATCATTTTGACTGTGTTTGGCGATATTTTTTGGTGAAGTGAAAAATAATTATTTTTAAAGGAATTTTGTGCTTTTACAAAACAAAAATTTTCGTCCACAAATTTTTTTTTAACCTACATTTTGTAATATTTTTGAGGATGTTTAAAATTTGTGTCTGAATCTTTGAAAATTCGAATTTGTAACGTTTCCAGCTCTATATTGAGTCTAGAAAAAATAAGTGATCTGAGGGAACATTAAGAGCTGTCCTCTTTCTGTCGCGAAGGACGCGTTCCTCGAGGAAAAGAAAATTTTTTTTTTAGATATGGCGTGCGTTAACCAAAATTTTGAGCTGTGTTCTTCAAAAAAATTTCAATCTAATCGTTTTTTACTGCTTTGCTTAGACCGAATGATCGATCACATAGCTTATTCCTCATATTTTTTTTATCGAAAGTCTCAGAAAATATCAGAAAATGGCATGTGATTTAGGTAGTAAGATTAATTTCATTAATTCCTGATTGTTTTAGCAGTTGAAAACTAAATTTCAAAGTCTGCTTCTACGTCACCCTAAGCTGCTGAAGAGTTTTTATTTAATTTTAATAATTTTATTTTGGAAAATTGTATTTCTTACTAGCCACAATTTCCACTCGCAAACGAAATGTTTTTATTTTTATTTTTATTAAGCTCCACTTCACCTTTTATTTATGAAAATGTTTTGTGTGACCTTTTCTGCCTATCCCAATTATACATACATATACATATGTATACTTACAGTGTTTCTATATCAGTAATCGTACTTTTTCCTCTAATTGACAAGTGCAATTTTTGCTCACCGTCTTGCTCAAAGAAAATTTGAATCAACATCTTTTCAAATGTATATCTAACCAATTTTTTTTTTTGCATCTTAACTATTTTTTGTTTTCTTTTTTTTATTTCAAATTTTGTGATGTTTGTTTGTGTGTAGTGCTATACTTTTTGCAGTAACTGTATGCTATAATAACTTACTCCAGCGCTAGGTGTGCCACATGCTGTGTAACATTCTCACAATTTGCAATAGTTTTTAACATTTCACTCGCATTCTCAACGCGTTATGGTTATGGTTGTATTGGTATTTGTTGTTATTGCCTCTTCATTATTGCACTTATTGTTTATTGTGGCTTGCTGCTCCTGACATTTACTAATATCACCTAAATGTTTGGTAGCGTGCGAGTCTGCTTTTATCACTTCGTACTCTTTCTTATCAACATCCATTGTTGCTGCTGCTGCTGCTGCGTCGACGTCAGATTTGTTTGCCCTTTTCTCATTGGTTATCTCATTGATTTCCACTTCTCTGTGCGTATCGCCAAAGTTTAGGAACTTTGCAACTGCATCATTATAAACGGCAGTTTTGACATTTGTCTCCATAACTTCGTCATCAGCTTCGTCGCTGTCATCGTCGTTGCTTAGCAAAATTGTTTCGGTATTGTTTTGTGCGGCAGGCGCTCCCGTTGCGCTCTTGTGACGTTTGCTCAGTTCACCGTTATTGTTATCATTGTTGCGCGCACTTTTGCACTCTGCATTCTCTAGGCGGCGTTCGTGTTTTTGTTGTTGTTGCTCGTAGGCAAACTGTTCGCTACGCCGTAAAAACTCAATATTACGTTCACGCGCGCTCAATGGCATGTGACTAGCGCCAAAGTGTTGATTACTTGGGCGCGCATAATAATTGAATGGTAGGTGGGTTGTTGGCGCATGCGCATAATTTGGTAAGTGTTGTTGTTGTATTTGTGACGACTGTGTTGTATGTTCATCGAGGTTCCATAGAAAAGGATTTGTGTTGGTTGCGCCTGCGTTCGCGGATGCGGCGGCGGTGGCGGCGGCGGCTGCTGCTGTTGCTGTCGCCGTTGAGCTGTTCAACATGTTGCCATAGTTCCAGCCCAAATACTGGCTATATCATTCGGTTGTCGCATTATGTTGCTGATTCGATAGCACCTGGTAGGGTTGTGTGGTTTGTTGTATGCTTAACATTTGTTGTTGTTGTTGCTGTGTTAAATTGTGCGCATGCTGCTGTAATTGTTGTGTCAAATTGTGTTGCAATTGTTGTTGCGCCTGCACCTGTTGTTGTTGCTGCTGATGTTCACGTTCACGTTCGCGCTGCTGTTGCGTCTGTTGGTGTTGCTGTTGTTGTTGCGCCGCATTAAAAGCCGCTGCAGCCGCCGCCGCTGCCATAGCCGCTTGTGAGGCGGCTGCAATTTGTGTGGCCGTTGGTGATTGTGCCGCCACAGCTGCGCTCGCTGCTGCCGCTGACATTAAATTCTCAAATTTGCGCGTATCCGGATTATACATTGGATGTTTGAATTTGCAATGCGTTCGCAGATTATCGCTGCGCGTATATGTGGCACGGCACAAAGGACATTCAAAGCGGCCGGGAAAATGGACGTGATAGTGATTGCGTATGTGTGTGACGACTTTGCCGCACAGCTTGCAGCGATGCAAATTACAGCCGCCGGACAGACGTTCGAACGTGAGACGCATATGCCAGGCTTTGGAACCTGTAACCGATTGGAATGTGGAATATACATACAATAGTGGGCAACAGCGGTGGGCAGTATTGGAGGGTGAGGGGGGGGGGGGGGAGTAATTTATTCAATATCAATTTTGAATTTCGTTTAATGTATGTATTAATTGTTGTTGTTGTTGTTTGTTTATGCATATGATTACAAGAAATGTTTTGGTTGATTTTGGGAAAAATGTTTTTAAGTTGTACGGGGAAAATGAAAGAAATCATAACTCGTAAATATGTAAAAAGGGTATGTGTAACGAAATGCCGTTAATTATATATTGCGCGCGTCGCGTAAAGTAAGACAAAAAAAAAAATAATAAAACAAATTATAGATAATGATTGTTTGGTGATTTAAAGAAACACAAAAAGTAAATTAAATTCTTTTTAGAACCAAATCATAAATCATGAAAATTCGTATAAAGTGCGTGATAGAAAATGAGCGTTGTGGGAGCGGAAAATGTTGATGACGATAGTACAATAAGTAGAAAAAAAGTGAACAAAATTAAGATAGAAGAAGGAGTGAGTGGAACTTTCTGCGGTACACACACAAATATATATATACAATGTATTAGAAAGTTATGTTTATGTAAAACGAGCAACTTTTGGACATTAGAAACAATTAATTGGGAACATCTTTGGTAACAAATATATTTATGTACATACATACATACATACATTCGAGAATCTATGCAAACACACATACATATACAAGGTTGTGGTCAGGCGAATAGTACCTACAAAATCAGTTGTTTTGAATATCGAGTTTCAAATTGTAGTGTACAAAATAATATGTACAAAATAAAAATTATGAAAAAAAAAATTTACAGGAATAACAAATAAAAAAAAATTTTATTAAAATATATAAACTAGAAAAAAAAAACACAAAAAGTTATAAAAAAAAATTTTTTTTGAAAATCTTATAAACCAAAATTCTACAGAAAAAAAATTAATAAAAAGTTATGGAAAATAAATTTTACAATTATAAAACAAAACTAAAAATTGAAAAACAAACGCTTAAAATTAAAAAAAAAAAATTAATTAAGAAAAAGAAATGTTACAAACCCAAATGGTGTACAAAAAAAAGTAAAAAACAAACTAAAAAATAAAAAAAAATTTTAAATGAAAAAACTATTAATTAAAAAAAATTTAAATCAAAAAAAAAATAAAAAAAAAAAGTTTTAAACATAAAAAATATAAAGAACTGAAAAAATGTTACAAAATTCAATTCAAAAAAAATTATAATAGAAAAAACATGTATAAAAAAAAATACACAGAATAATAAAAAAATTTTGAAAACAAAATTAATAGTCTTTGAATTCTAACCAAAAAAAATTAAAAAAAGAGTTTAGAAACAATTTTTTATTATATTTATAAAACAAAATTAACAAAGTCTTAGCATTCTATGCAACCCCTTTTCAATTCAAGTTAGCCGATAGTATTTTGCAAATGGAATTTTAAAATTCGAAAGTTTTTTATGTCTAAATTATGTAAGTATCAAATATTTCAAAAAAGTTTCTATTTTTTATTTTTTTGTTATACATAAACATGAATGATAATTATTAATAAAAAATTAAAAATCAAACAAAATTCTATCCAAAAAAAATGTGTAACAAAAAAAAAAATTCTGACATTTATCGTGTTGAATATGAATGTCACAATTTAATCTAGCACATGTGACTTACAAAGTGGTAGTTATTTTAAGTTTTCAGAGAGCAAACTTTGGCTCTTAATAATAGGTCATGGACATAGAAGGCCCACGAAACTACTTCGTGTAACATCCGAACAAGTATCGCTTTTTCGATTTTCTGAGAGGGAGGACAATTGATGTGCATTGGAATGGTTTTTCATTCTCCAGAAGGAAACGATACACTGAAAAATAGAAAATGGTGCATCAAAAGATCTAACATTGTCAAGAACAACCACATATGCAACAATGTTTGCTATGATTCAAACCACTTTAGAACACTGAAGTGAAATCCACATCTACTATTTGTTTCAGTACAACAACATAGGAAGCTCTATCGAATGTTCAGGGTAAAGATTTGTATCAGCAGTTGAGGTGGAGCTAATGCCCTCTTTGAGTTAAAAAAGTGTTTAAAATCATAAATTGGACTAATGTCGTATATTGAGGTAACATAAATTGACATAACATATTGACTTGTGTGCCTAATTTCAATTTACAATTTTCCGATTTTGAGTTAATTGGGCCAGTTTCATCATTAAATATACATACATACAAAGTACCCTGTATGCAGCTATTTCTTTATCTATACTATGTTATCCTATAATTTTCTATCTTATCTATCCATAATATAAATGCGCAAGGTCAGACAAATTGTCCTGCTTTACGGTCAAACTATATAACTGAGGTAGAAACAATCATATATATATGGCTGTCTTATTAATCATAATATAGAAGAATCAGTTTAAAAATAAATCCAACACAAATGCCAAACATGTGTCCACGCTATAGAGCCGTAGTTGTGTGAGCGGCCCTCACTGTGAGTGAGAAGAGTTGGTAGTGGACCAAATGAAGAACAAGTATGTATTCGTATTTATAGATATATTGTGCTTGAGACCAACTTCATTACGTTAGGTTTTTTTTTAAATTTTTTATTTACATTCTACAAGAGTACCTAATACAATTCTGACTTCAATAAAAAAAAAAAAATATTGGATTCTGTATTAAAATTCTAGAAGGTAAAACTTCCTGTCAACTTAAATAAATATGCAGCATAGAGGTGAGAGAAATTAATAAAAATTGCATGGAATAAAAAAAAAAGGAGAACTAAAGCGAGGAGAAAAAATCGGAAAGTATTTTGAATGGAAAGTGAGACTTTAAATTATTCAAAGATGAAAATTATTTTTTCCTTTTTATAAAATGTGTGAGGTAATGTCCACATACCTTAATTGTAATTATACAATAATTGTAATTTAAATGTTTTTTTTTAGTTAAAACTTGTTCAGTTAGTGGCCAAAGCCATTTTTAAAATTGATTGCAAAAGTGATCAGCTTTTTTTGTAAATATGTATGAATGTGTGTGCATGATAGAACCCGCTTGTGCTCAGATGGATGTGTATGTATTTATGTATGAATGCATTTGAATAACATTTGTGTTTCAATGCAATATTATGTGAAAGCGTACATACCCAACAAAAAATCATGTAAGCGAATTTAAGAAATATTTAATATAGTGGAAAGGCTGCCTGCTGCTATGGCCGCTTTAACCATTGTTTCGCATTAAATAAGACGACGTAGTAAGTGCTTTATACTACATTGAATTCCTTCTAATAAGGCCTTATATAAACCCTTATTAGTATAATTTTTTAACCTTATTACTCAAGATTTGTCTCTTTCATTAAGCAACATTTTTTAGGAAAACGCGTAATAAAAAAAATAGTTGCCATTATCAATATTTTATTAAGTTTTTATTGCTGTCTTACCGAAGGTCTTAATTCTTTGGTGGGTATATACAAATGTTTTTGCTATGTTTACAAATTTTATATGGGTTACATGTATGTAAGTGTAGTATGTACATATATGTATGTGTGGATGTTAAATTATGGCTTTTTGCGTGCTTATTTATTTTTAAATGCGCCTTGATGCCGACTACAACCAGTGAATCTTTGTTGAGTTTAGTAACAATATACATAAATTTTTTACTTACACAACTATATTTCTTACAGTTTTTTTTTAATTTTTTACAGTTTCTAATTTTTTTCACTTTCTTAATTTTTTTTCAATTGAATAATCGATTACAATGACATATGTAGTTAATATTTAGTTGCATCCGTTCCTATGGAATTTGTTTTAATATTCTTGGTTTTATAAATTTCCCTATTTCTTCGCGGTTTATTTGTTTGTTAATAAAGTAACGATGAAGTTCATGTGGGTATGTACATGAGTATTACATGTTTGTATTACGTAAGTGTGACAAATTTGTTATGCAAAATTTTTTGATAATAAAGAAATGCTTGAAAAGGGATTTTTTATTTGTTAAACCATATACATATGAGCCACATTTTGACGGCTGAGCTGAAGATGGCACTGTTTCGAACTGCGCTCAGAATTTGGCCTAAAACGGCCAGTCTCTAATTGGCAGCCAAACTTGAGTGACCTTCGACTAAGCCGCCAATATGGATGGATAAAAATAGCTATGTACAGCAATTTGATTTTAAAACCCGAGTTGAGAGAAATATTTACAAAAAAATTGCCCGTAAAGACTTTTTGCTAGTTTGGTTGTAATAATACAAATAATATTAAGGGTTGGGACTAGTTTGGTGATAATTCCAACCAATAAAGCTTCGAAGGTTTTTGGCGCCTTAAAACATGTTTTATTGGCATTTATAATAAGCAAGTTGTTGTCTTCAGCTCCACTCAGCGTTATTATACTCTTTCTGTAGTAAGACCCTTACACATAAATCTCAGATTTTATTAGTTTAAAATTTTTTAAAGATGGAATATTGATCTATAATAATATAATGACTTTCCGCCATTTTTCGCACTGATCCGTCTATGTCCATAGTCTAGTATATATATATTCTGCAGATTCCAACGCTACTTTATTTGCTTAATAAAATGGAATAAAATAAAAATAAAATAAAATGGAAATAAAAGGAAAAATAAATTAAAATAAAATGAATTAAAATAAAATGAAATTAAAAAATTAAATTAAAATAAAACTAAATTAAATAAAAAAAAATAAAATAAAATAAAATAAAACGAAATATAAAAAACGAATAAATAAAATAGAAACGAATATAATTTAACAAAACAAAATATAAATAATAAATAAATACAATTAATTAAAACAAAAACTAATACAAGATAATATGAATAAAAACAACATTAAATAAAATAAAAATAAAAAAAAAAGTAAATAAAAAAATTAAAAAGAAAAAAAAATTAAACAATCCAAAATAAAACAAAGTAAAATAAAATAAAACAAAGTAAAAAAGTAATTAAAAAAAAAAAGATAAAATGAAATAAAGAAAAAAAATTAAAAAATAAAGTAATAAAATAAATAAATAAACAAAATAAAGTCATAATAATGGGTACTTTTTTATGTTTTAATGTTTTCCAGAGCCTGACACCTGATGTAACTTGCAATTTTTATTGATTTTTGCTGGTGAGCAGTTACTTTCTAACATGTGATCCGCAAGGTTAAAAGGGGCTTATACCCGATAGCATACATTATAAGCATACTAACAGTCAGATAAATGCTTTACTCGTTATACCTTTAAAGTACGATGGAACTTTTTCTGCAACCTGAAATTTGGCAAATCGTTTCCGACTTCCAAATATAAAAAATATTACCGACTTAAAGTACACAAACCTTTATTCTTGAATGTATTGTATGTATGTATGTATGTATATACATATACATTTATATGTGTATGTAGGTATTATAAATTGATATTGAGTTAGTTTTTTTTTTCAACACCCCTCCTTCCTGCAATACAATTTTATAAAATAATATGTGTATGTATGGGTATGTGGGGTGGGCAAAAAAGTTGTAAACCTAAGAAGTACACATGTACATTTATACACAAAGTCCAGTAGTAGTAGACTTTTGCATAATAGGGAGTTTGTGTTATTGTTGTTTTAGTGTTTTTCAACGTTAGCTAAAAAATTTTCAAATTTGTCGGCCAATTCCTGTTTTTTTCTTGATTTTGAAATTTTGTAATACAATTTACAAAAGGAAAAATAAAAATTTCCATGATATTTTTTTTTTTAAACACTTGAAGATATGCATGGCAGAAGGTGTTCTGACGCATTAAGCAGATTTTGAAAAAAGTTAACGCTTAAATTACTTATAGAAGTATTTCTTTTTTTCATAAAATTTTTTATAGATTAAAATGCTTAAAAAGATGCATTTTTTAAGTAATAAACAAAACGAAAATCTAGCGCGCCTCAACACCTTAACCCTTGTATGACTTCATTTGTTTTTTGTTGTAAAGTAGTATAATTTAAAATAGATAATTTTGCATGTTATTCCCTTTGATTGTTTGTTTGTGATACATAAACCTAGAAGGAGTTAATTGTTTTGTTAATTAATTTTGAGCGCTTAATATTATCAGTTTTTTTTTTAAATATAAATTGTTTTCTAATTTTTGCTTCTAATGCGAGATAATGTATAATAAACGAAAGTAGAATTATAAAAATTTTTGCAGAAAATTATAAGACTTACCATTTTGAGTTTGATAAACAAACAAAAAAAAACCGTTTGAAGGCGTAAACCCATTGTGGTGAGCTTTACATACATATATACACATACAAAACTACAACAATTTTGAGTTTTTAAGTTGCAAAAAATAATGTAGAATTGTTTATGATTGCGCGCGGCTTTTATTGTGTGAAAGAAAGAAAAGGACCTCTAAATGCAATTTTCTTGTTCAAAAAAAAAAAATATGTAAACCTTATAAATCCTTTTATTAAAAAAACGCCACTTCAAAGTAACTTTCGTGTTGTTTGCATTTTTTATTATTGAAGTTTTTATTTTTATTTCATATTTCGTTTAGTACAACTACATACAAGCATGATTGTATAACTAGTTGAAGTACCATTTTTGTTGTTTATATTTTATATATTTTGAAACCACAATTCGTTTATGTTTATATGTTTAGTTTCACTTCTTAATTAGATTTTTGTTGTTTACTTGGCTTGTTTAAAAAGGAATTCTCTTTCTTGTAAATTTTTTTCTTATTATACAAAAATAATTGATGTGAAACCTTTCTTCGACAATTAGTCTACACTTCGGTTAGCTCAAAAAAACTCTTAAGAATTCACAAAAAAAAAACAAAAAAAATTGAAAAAAAAAAGTGAAAAGTGTTGAAATTTTCCTCGGATTTGTCAAAATTGTAGCTACCAGTATGGTAAGATATATATTGCTATGGTGAATAAACTTCAACTTGAAATTATATTCATCTCATAACTGTCAAAAATTCGGAATACGAATTGAATGTCTCGTATACGAAATAGAGAGCATTTTAGATTTATGACGCTTCCAACCGAAATGGTCCAAAACGTGTTCCTTTACATTAGTTCTAAGGTCGTTGCAAGCCTTTTTTCGAAAGTTATTTGGGAATCTCTCGATTGTTGAATTAAACAAAACAAACAACAAAAAACAAAAAAAAAAAAAACAAAACAAGAAATGTAAGCGAAGGAAACACCGAAAAACAGTTTTAGAGTTAAATAAAGAAAAACTCCACACTAAAAATAACGGATCACTTTTAAAGCCAAATTTATTAAGTTAGATTTTTGAAACTATATTTACTTACTTCTGTGTTCCCACTTAGGATGGTATAAGAAGCTTAAGTGGTTAACAAAAAATTCACACAATTCTTAAACAAGTTGTGGAACCGAAAACTATAATATTGAGAAACCCACGATTTTTCATTTCGAAACCTTTGATTGATGAGTATTTTGTTTTTTCAAATTTTATAAAAAATTATACTAAGCTTCAGCTCAGCCTCTTTCGCTCTTTAGTACAAAATTTCAACAATAACAATTATTAAATAAAAAAATTAAAAAAAATCAAAAAGTTATAAAAATCAGTGTGTGAATACTCCTAATGCGCCATGTATTAAAAACTGAAAAATAAATTTTTTTTGTAATTAAAAAAAAACAAAAAATTAAAAAATTTAATTTTATTGTTTTTCAACAAGTTATAGCACAAATGAAGTATTTTCCTTTCGCGCAAAAGCTAGTGCAACAAATTGTAACCTTTTTTTTTTTAATTCTTACTTTTGTTATAGTTAAACGATTGTGGTTAGTTTTTCGAGCTGTTAATTTTGAATTGAAAACTTTTCTTAATACAAATTGTTTTAATACACTTTCAATTCATAAAACACAATTTCAGCAGCTACCACTTGGTTACTTCAAAATAAAAACTATCACTAACTACACGACCTATATACAGTAGAATCTCGCAAAAGTTAACTCTCATAAAAGTAAAACCTTCGGTTAAGTTAACCAATTTTGAGCGTCCACGTAGCGCTCCAAAAAGTTAACTTTCGGTTAACTTTTTCGAGCTTATAATCTTTTTTTGAATCCAACCATTCGTTTGGTAAGAAAAACAAAACAATTTTTTCAAATTTGGGAAACCTTTGGAAGAGTAAATATTTCGGAAAAGTAAAATACCCTTGGGACATTTTGGTTAACTTTTTCGAGATTCTACTGTATAACAATCTCAGTAAAATAATTAAGCAACACATCCTAAATAATAGAAATATAAATTTTTTTTTAAATTAAACCAATTCATAGTAAACTTTTAATTTGACTAATGTTTTCTGAACTAAATTACTAGTTTTTAATTAACTTACTAAACAATTTTATCATGGCAGGACTTAAACGTGTTAATGTTGACAATACTACTTCAAGTGTTATTTTCTTGCTTGGAATTCCTAACATAATACTTGGTTCACTTTTTTTTTGTTCACATATCTATACATTTGTATCAATAAGTATAACGTTATGCAATGGTAAAAAATACTACAGTTATGTTATTGTAAATACATACATTTTGAAAGGTTTTGAAAATTATTCTTAAAAATTTTCGTTATTCTCGTCGGTGGTAACTATTTCTAACAAAAAAAAAAAAAGCAAATACTAAATATAAGTTTTTTTTTAGAATTTTCTCATACAACTTTCTCTTTACATATCTCAGTACATTGAGTTTAATAAAAGAAAAAAAATACTAACTTTAATTACATATATGCAATACTACAGTCTACTAAAGAATTCAAAATTTGCCCGGGTGGGTTAATACTCGTACTTTGTTTTGTTAATTTCGTTTTTTTTACATTTTTATTACATGTGTTGTCCAATATATATTTTTTTTATGTTTTTTATTTACATATATATATTTTTTTAAATTATTAGTGTTGAACTAATATTTGGTGATTTCTTTGGTTTGATTTGCTGTTTTCCAAAATTTACAATTTTTATCTTGTTATGGCCTACTTTTTAATGTTACTACAAGTTTTTTTTTTGTATATGTATTTGAGTGTGTTGTTAGGTCAGTGTAAACTCAGCTTAGCGGTATTGCTATGGTAGACAACAATTTTTTATATGTATAGGGTACCGATCTATTGAAAGACATTTAACTTGAAACATAAAACACTCTTTCCGTTCCGATAAGAACTTTTGGAACACTTTCTAAAATGTGATATTCCTAAACCAAACCAAATTAAAATAAGCAAGTCTTTCTTTTCTGAGGCAGGTGAAGTTCCTAACGTATTCGATGAAAGACCATTCATGGTTTGATTTTAGCCTCCACATTGGTTTCGTAATTAAAACATTATCAGGAAATTAATTTCAAGCAGTTCTATTTTTTTATTGCTTTATTCTTGCTTGAACCATCGCTGTACAGAAAATTTGTCATAAAATGCCAATAATATTGATTTTGAGGTTAAGTACATGCCGATTAGGACTGTGACGCTTATCGCATAGAGTTGTCTACAATCACTCGTGACCATGTTGAGTTTGTAAGTGTATAATAGAATATTTGGATTTCTTAGAAGAACTTGGTGTATTATTTCTTATTTTTTTTAAGTACATACATTCTTTGGGTTCATTAAGTATGACCTTGAAGACACACAAGGGCCTTAATGTATGTGTCATGTTTGTTGTGTCTATAAATATAGTTCTATGTGTTTTTTTTTATAATTTGTGTACCATTTATAATTCTCTATATCATATATGTTTGTGTATATATGTATATTAATTGTTTATAGATAAATGTTTAAATAAATTATTTGACCACATATAGAATTGATCACATATGAACATAATGACTGAAGAAACGATCTTTTATATCGGCATGTTTTATTTTACAATGGGCTTTCATGTTGTCTCGACGTGTAAATTTTTGCCCGCAGACAGGACACTCATGACTCTGTGGCCGATGTATGTTGGCGTGATGCCAACGATTCGATACGATCTTATTACAGCTGACGCAACGATACAGAGTGGGCAACGTGCCGGACAATTGCACAAACAACGTTGAGTAGTCAATGTTGTGATCGCGACGATTAGCAGCTGCTGCTGCTGCGGCCGCCGCTGCTGCTGCAGCATTTGATGTATTAGCGTTGGTGTTGGGTGAGTGAGCATTTGCAGCAACCAATTGCAGTTGGAGGCTGCTATTGCCGTTAGTATGTGCATGTTGGCGTTGCACTTGCTCTTGCTGTTGTTGTTGTTGTTGATGATGATGTTGTACTAAGTTAGCAGCTGCGGCTAAGGCTTGTTGTTGATGCTGTTGCTGTTGGTGATGATGCTGCTGCTGCTGATAGTTGGCTGCAACAGCATGTTGTTGTTGTTGCTGCTGCTGCGCATATGCCAATTGCTGTTGTTGCAGTAGCGTTGCAGACGCTGACGAAGCATTCGAAGATGCAGGCGATAGCGCAGCCACAGCAGCTGCAGCAGCGACCTCAGCAGAGCACAGCGCATCCAAAGTGCTGCCACAGCGTCCCAAATTAATAACGGTTTGCGGGTGTATGTGGCGATGTGCGGGCAAAGGTGGTGGTGGTGGTGGGGCGCCCAGTATTAGCTCTGCAGCATGTTGCTGATTGTAATGTTGCGGATGTAAAGCTTTTGGTTGCTGATATTCGTAGGGATGAGCCTGTTGTTTTTGTTGTTGCGACTGTTGATGATTGCGTATGACGGCTGCTTCTTGCTTACAACGTTTATAATGACAATTATAATTATTATCTATGATCTTATGATCACAATCACTATTACAATCATTATCATCATAATCATAATCCTCATCAACGCATAAATCTTGCACATGGTTGTCACTTGTCAACGCCATAGCATGTTGACGCGTTGTTGGCGATGAGCCTGCAGCGAGAGTATGATAGACAATGTGTCGACGGCAAACCTCACCACCAACAACCTCATTAACGATGGCATCATTGTCATTAGCTGCATAGCGGGGCGCAGCATTATTATAGCTGTCAGCAACTATTTTGTTATTACCATTACGTACAACAACAACATCATCATCATCATCGTCATTATCTCTTGTAGCATCATTGTGGTGTGCATAATCATCATCATCATCGCCATCATCATCACGTATACCATTGCCACCAGCACCATCATCACCTGTAATCACAGTTTTGGAATTATGCAGTCACCAGTCACTTAGTCATGCTTAGGGATTTTGACTGAATTTTGAACTTGTTTTTTTTTGGTTTTGTTTGTGGAATTTGTTGGAATACTAAAGCGCAAAACTCGCGGGTATAATTTGGGATGAGAGATGCACTGATTGCGCTAGCACAATGTTGCTTTGTGGACGTAAAGGTATAAACAACTCTACATACATACTTACAAATGCACGCACGGCGTGAAATTTAATTGAAAACAATACTTGAAAGGGGTGAAGCGTAAAATAATCGCAAATTAGTGTAAGAGGGATTGTTTGGGGGGCAATTTCAAAGGGTAGCGAGTAAAAAAAAACTAAAGCGACTAACTCAATTAATTTCAAAGTTTCTAAACGTAATAAATGTTGGAGTATGCTTAAAGCTTCTAGAATGATATGTAAAAAAGCCGAGAATGCATGACGGAAAAAAAGCGGGATACTCTAACTAGTGGATTGATGACCAAAGTGTATATATGTATGTAGATGATATATAGCACAATATGCATGACTGCTAGCCTAAATATCTGGAAAGATTCAGAACACTTTGTAAGCTTAAAAAGGCAGCTGAAACGCACCGTTCTTGGGTTTCGTTAAAGTGATTCGAATTGCTATAACACTAAGGAGCTGAGAGTATACATGGATCAGTCGGTTATATCTAACAGGAAAAGGTGGGTAGAGGAAAATACAAAACGCCCTACAACAATAATAATCAGCCAACTACTTTATGTGTAGTGCCAAATGGTGCTGAATGGGGATCTCTACAAACTGGTCCCACGAGAACACACATCCATACATATGAGCGTGGGCATCCATACATATAGCGTTCAATTTGAGTTACAGAAAAAATCGATATATTAACCTTGATTCAGAGGTTTGATTAAAACTGAATTAAAGCAAGTCTGGAGATGGTATACCTCGAGCGAATTCAATCCGTATATTTTCAAACAGAAATTTGGGGAACAAAAGTTTGTGAGAGAATATATTTTTAAAGCAGCGTATTAGACATACAAAATGTCAGAACACTTTGCCAACACGGTGCTAATTCAGCATAGTCTTTTCATGGATTCTTCTAAGCGCATAAAAGGGAAATTATTTATAAGTTTGAAAACCACAAAGCAAACAGTTTGAACAACACAACATAATCAAGTATGATATATGTGGAGAACAAGTATGATATATTCATACTTTTATCTAACGACAAGCAAGCCTATTAGTATAGACAGAGAACACCGACGAGCTCAGTTCTCAATTATCAAAATAATTTTACTGATGGCCCCACAAGCAACTCTGGTTTGGTTTGGTCCGGCTTTCAATACAAGAAGGTTTAGCTCATCATAAAACTGTATGTGGACGATGAAATTTAATACAAGGAAAACAATTTCAAAGTAAGCTGCCAGCTGGGCTCTCTGGGAGTAGATATTGGGTATAGTTGTAATACAATTATGTTTCATGTTACATTTTCTTTTACAATAAAATAAAATAATTTTGTTTTTTAGAAACCATACATTATGTATGTTTATCTACCAAGCAAACTCATGGTTATAAATAAAATATTTACTTAAAAAAAATGCATGTTTCGGGAATTGTAGTATAATTACATGTTTATTTTTTTTAGCTATCAAATATGTATGTATGTATTGTTTATGAATTTTAAAACTCTCAACTACATTTGGATATGTATTTTAAAATATTGATAGTATATAACTAATGCTTAATGTAGATAATAAAAATTATTTATATATTTGTTTTTTACACTATTATGTTCAAATCATATGCAATGAATTCAAGCTGGAGTATATGTATGTTTCAAAATTATAACTAAATTAAACTAGTAAATATATAAATAAAATTAAGCTGTAAGCTATTAAAAAATATATAGGACATATCAAACTTAAGTCAAAGTAGCAAAATGGTAGGTTTAACAAAACAAAGTTACGGTTTATTATTAATTCGAAGCATGTGTGGGATACAGTGGTATCAAAACCATAGCACGGAATATAGTGGTTTCAAAATTGTAATGTGGCATACAGCAGCTGCAAACATGTTGTGTTTACTTCAGTACAAGACTAACAAGGGCGCAATCGTGGCATGGCACGAGCAAGTGTTCGGGTGAATTTAACTCAATTAACTGTTAACATAGGTTCTAAGTAAAAAGGGTTTCCGTGAAAAAAACAAAAAACAAATAATAAATTATTATAAATAACTAACGAAAAGGTTTATTATTTCTTGAAAGATTTTAATTTTAATTTTTTCTAAGCAAATAAACAAAAATTAATGTGTGTAACTTCGCCCTATATATTCTCAAATCTTATCAAATTTTTAGTGTATTATTATAATCCAAATTTTTTTGTTTCGAATATTAATAAAATTTATAGATTTTTGTGCCGGTTCATTTGTTTAATTTCAGCTCGAAACTCTTTTTAGACTCAGCTCACACACTAAGCATGCGCGCAATCAGTAAAATGTTCTATTTTATATCGCCGGTTTTTTTTAATTTTTACTATATTATTTGTTGCTTGAAAAGTATATATATATATATATATATAAAAGAGCACACGAGTTTAAGTAGAAAATATTCGTTGGATGTCTACCAAGCTCTGGTTTATAAACAAAGTTTGTAACCATAGCTCAATTCTTGCAATAATCAGTCAACTTTATTAAAAAATAAAACAGTTGTAGTTATCTCTCTTCAACTTAAATTAGAGTACACTGTCCGTCTAGTCAAGAATACTTAAGATCTTCACTTTTAGATAGCAAGTTCTTATCTTTCAAAAATTGGTCCCACGAGAAAACACTTCCTTGGATCATAACATTTAGTTGGCAACAGCTTTCATTAACAACTCAAAGTCTACAAAAATGGCATGCTCCCATAATCAAAATAAAGCCATGATATTGTATAACACAAATTTAGCGGTCCCACGTTCCACTTGATGGACTGCACTTTCAGATCTGGGCTTGAAACGAAACTATTATTTTGAGTTGTTCCGACAGTCGTTTCAAAGTCTCCGATTTGTTATGGGGTTTTGTAAACAAATTTTTTAACTACTATGCAACATTTATAGTGAGGTCACGCTAGGAATCTATTAGATATATGCTCAAAGGTTTTTTTGTTAAAAAAAAATAAAAGTAGTTAGTAAAGTATTTGGAATAATTTGTGTAGAAAAATTATAGAACATGGGATTTGTTTTTTTCCGAATAATTTCTTCAGTCACCTTAATTTATGTTAATTGTTACGATAAAGAAAATCATGTTTATTTCATTGCTAAAGAGTTAAGTGAAAATAAATTTGTTACCCCTACCCCTTAGTTTTATTTTTTCGAAATTTTTTTCGGTTTTCTTTTTTCATGATGTTTTATGAAAATTGGATAGGAAAAACGTTGCAAATCATAAACAATCGTTTTCACATATTAATAAAAAAATTTTAATTTCGTTACAATTAAAAAATGATACTTATGTATATAAAAACGTAAAAAATATAGGCAAATAAAATTTTATTTTGGTAAAAAAAATACTGAAGAAAGAGTTTAGCTAACTAATTTCAACTGAAACAAAAATTTAATCAGTATAATAATAATTGAATGAAATAACAATAAGTGTAGCAGCGAAGGCAGTTCATGCAAGTCAACATACATGCTCTACGAATTGTTGGTGTAAATGTAAAAAAAGTGTAATCTTCTGTAACTGAGTTGCAAAAAAGCAAAGCAATTAAAGAGAGATAGGTTTTCTTTTAAAAACCAGCCATGTTATATTAATTTCTCATTAAACTTGTGAGTTTACATGCTGTAGAGTATTTTAAAACCAGTGCTTTTTGCAACTTTGCTACAAGATATTGCTGCTAAAGAATTTTTATAGACAAATCGTGTAAACTAACTACTTTTTCATAGCAAGTAGTAGAAAATTTGCAAAGAAATCAAGTCATTAAATCAAAGGTAATACTTTTTTTAATTTTTAATTGAAGTTGTTTGTGGGAAATTCAGCAGGAGAGGTGTTGAATGTGTTAATTTGAACTAATTTATTCTTGTTTATTTTGGTAGTTTGTATTTAGGCGAAAGAGTATTATTGTACGACGGGGATTTATTCGGACAATTCATTTTTTGTTTTTAATATATAAAAAAATCATTTTTCTAAGCGTAGTAATAAGCAAGACCATCGCAAACAAGCCAAATGGCAATAAATTTTACACATCTCCAAATAAAATCAATTTGCTCGTTAAATTTGCTTAAAGCCAATGCATTCAATCTTATTGTAAGTGTCGGACAAGAATGTCGAATCGGTCGCTTACCGAGCGACTATCGATCATCTTTCTACAACCATTATACAGTCGATTCGATGTGATTTGAAAAGTACTGTTTCTACTGCAAATCGATACTCGCGATATGATTCTCAAAATCTTCCATAAGGGAAAAATTTTAAAGTCAACCTTTTTATTTATTTTTTTCAAAATTCGATGGAATTGAACTCGTGCTAATCGATTAATCGAGTCATTAAATTCTGATAGTTGTCGATTTCGGCTAAGTTAGCAAATAATCGATTGCAGGCTCTTGGGTCAATAACATCAAAAATATATAACGGAGAGAGGGTGGTTCTTGAAGAGTCGAACAGTTTAAAATTGGATTTCTAACGAGCGCCACTGCCTCCCAACAAGAACCCAAACAGCGACGAGTTTAAGTAGCCTTAGTGGAAGTATATTTTTATTTTATTAAACTTAAGTGTATATTCTAGTTGCTCAAACTTTAGTGATGATATAAAAAGAAAAAATCGATAATAAGATCAATAATTTTCAGTACAAGACGAAAATTGCAGATTTTTCTTTTCATATGTACTAATAAATTTAGTTTATATTTGCTAATTTAAAAAAAAGAAAAAGTTACTCACGGTCCAAGTTAAATTTAATCTTAATTTGCACCAGGTTTGGAAATTTTGCAAACACTACTTTGTTATATGGAAACCGCGCTGCTTTTTGCGAATTGGAGTCCCCTTTTTTTTTAACCCAAAATTATAACCTATTCGTATTTTGTAATTGCAAATTATTAAAGTATTGCATGCGAAAGTATAATCAGGAAAAACATAGCATTACAAAGACTAAAAATTTGGCTAAATAATATAAGTACATATATATAAATACCATTTTAGCATAATTAAAATAAATATTTTTTTTTGCTTTTATTAAATACTAATTTTAAAAAATGCGACATAGTGCCAACAAGTCGAGTATTTCCAAAATTTTGATGACCAAGATGATTACTGCCGCTTAGGCCAATGGGAGTAACGTATTCAGCTGGTTTAGACTTGAGCTCATAAGAATAACCAGTACTATGGTATCCAAGGCGGGAAGGCTCAAAATAATCGACGCACAATGCGTTGGAAAGATTAAATTAAGAAAGGTTGCATTCAGTTATTGGAACAAAATGATGACTGGTTTGCTTTGTGTTCCAGTAGATCTCAAATATTAATTTCTGCTCTAGGACGGCACCATTGTATGAAAAAGTAAATAAACGGTGAAATATGGTTCTTATGAAAAAATTTTGCATCGTTTTTTTTCTCAAAGAAAAAACCCTTTTTGAAGCACTGATTTCTTGCGATTTTAGATAGTTACTTTTCATTTTGAGTTCTTGTTCCATGACTATGGTTGAGCTCAAGGTCAAGAATAATGATATTTATTTTATTTATTTTTATAAAAAAAATTAATATTGTTTTAATTTTTTTTTAATTTCTTTAATTAAAAGTTTTCAAGAGTTAAAAACAAAGAAACTTAAATTTTTTACACATACATATTTATTAGGAAAAAGTTATAGGAATACACTAAAACACCCTGTACGCTAGAGACACCCTATACCTTACACAATAACTACAAATAGAAGCGCCTAGAAAAATTTGCTAGAAAACTAAAATAGACAGAAATGGAAACGCGCCCGATAAACAATTGCTAAATAAATATGTTTCTATATTTGTGCGTATGTACTATTAGTAGTTAATAAGTAAATATGTATGTAGTTTTATATTAGATAAAATAGTTATAGGTATGTGGGTAGTTGAAGGAAAGTACAAGTGGTAGAAAGTAATGTTAAGGCACGTTTTGAAAAGACCTACATACGAAAGTTGAATAGGGGTTTTCTTTTTTAAATTTATTTTGATTTTATTATATCAACACGTTGTTATGGAAAACGCTAATGCAAAATGTTGTTAATTCATTTTTTATGATTTATAAAATTTCTAAAAAGTATGCAAACGACCGGTCACTATGAATTGTGTAAAGAGGTACGAAGGTTATGTGACGTGTTGGTTGTGTTTTTTTTTTATTTTTTTTTATGTTCAATTTGTGTAGTTTTAATACAACATTAATTTTTTATGTTACTTTCGTTTGCTTCACAAAAATTGTTTTTCTCTTAAATTCTTCTGCATTACATCTACTTTCGTTTATCGTTTATCATTTACTTTACAAATACTCTATACACAATAATAATATGTTGTAATTTGTAATCTTTTAGCGCAAATATTAGTTGTTAATTAAAATCTCAAAACACTATGCCAATATTATATATATGTAGTATATATTATTAACTGCTAAATAAAAGTAATTAAAACGTTTCACTATAAACTAAAAAAAAAATAATAAAAGAAAAACGTAAACAAAATATACAAACCAAATTTTGCTAGTTTACATAATACATAACTACAAATGAAAAGGATAATAAAAACAAAACAACAAACAAAAGGCCTTAACTTGCTTTACATACAATAAAATACTATAACGTTATATATTATATATATGCTAATAATTTTTTTGTTTTGTGTTTCGTTAGCGTTAACCGTTTCAATTGGGAAGTTTTAACAACATTTTTATTTTTTATCTTGCAAACTATAAAAGCCTAAACTTAATAATGTCATATGCCAGTTATTAAACAAAGGAAATTATAAGTTTTTTTTTTTGCTATTGGGGCGGGTTGGTTTTGGGCGGGAAAATAATTTTCTAATTGTAAGTGTTTGAATTTTTTTTGGTGAATAAATAATTATATAAGTATTTTGGATATAGTACAGTAAAGCCTCAACTACATGAGCGAGCGCGTTACTAATTGCTCCATAAGATTGAGAGGTATAAATGGTGAGAGAGTGAGAGAGAGAGAGAGAGGTAGTGTGTGGAAGAGCAACAAAACAAAAAACAAAAAAAAAAACACAAAACAAGGAAGCATAATTGGTACAATTGTACTCACCATCAATATTGTCCGATTGATCCAGTGTTAACTGTTTGCCATCATTCTGTTCATCTCGACTATCCTGCTGCAGTCCATGTGTGGATAATAGTTGTGACATTTCCTCGGGATGTAATTTTAGTGCACCGGGCTGTGCGTTGAATATATATTTTATTTGAAAATCATTTTGTTATTGTATTTGTTGAATGAGGACTACATTAAATATAATATAACCTAGAGTTGCCACTAAAAAACATTTTTAAAAAGTTGCCACTTTTTTTTGCATTTTTTTTTAATTTTCTGAGAAAAGTGTTTGAAGAAAAATATTTCCAGATAAGGTTGCCATCTTATCCAATTGTTTTTTATTTACGTTAACATTTCATAAACAGCTCTACCGATTTGAATATATGTAGGTAATATTTCGCATTCTAAGCTTTTCTACTTAATTATTGCCATTTAGCAAAATTTTACTGGGTTGCCATCTATTGAATTTTTTTTAAATAAGAAAAGACAGGGCAGCGAAAATTTTTAAGTTAGGGTTGCCACCTAATGTTATTATGTTCTGTTCAGTCCGCTTTTAATTTTTCTTTATATAATTTTTTATAGGAAATATTTGCTTCAAACTTAGTTCCCTAAATTAGGTGCTGCCACTTAGTATATGTATATTTAGGTTGTTGCCATCTAACTGAAGTTAAAAAAACACATCAAACAATAAAAACATCATATGTTAGCAGGAGTAAGAAACGAAAGATATTTTAAATCGTAGCTCTACAAAAATATTTCTAAGTAGGGTTGCCACCTAATTCTAATAAATTTTTTTATTCATATTCGATACTATAAACCAAACGTCTTGTTAGAGTTCAGCGTCAGTTATTGTAAATTAAATTTGTTACATTTTGCAGAATTCCTATAGGGTTACCAATTTTTTGCAGTGTAGCCAGATGTTTGAGGAATGTACTTTTTGTGGCTGAATATTTTTGAAATCTATTTTTGTAGAGCTCCAGAGTTGGTAAAAGAAAGTATATATGAAAACAACTAGAGTATGTATACTGATGTGTGAGTAGAACAATCTAAATTATACGGCAACCCCGAAAATGCTTTTAAAAGCTCGGTAGACTGCGTTCTAGTGAATTAAATAGGCCATCGTACTATGATACTGTTTTTGCAGGCAACTATATATCACTTTATACATACATATATAAAATCCTACTTATGTGCTAAGGCCAAGGTTCGGAATTATTCATTTATGAATATTCAAGTACGTTCTTTTATGATTTTATACACAAACGTGATCATTAAAAAAAAATTTGATTTCGCATTCACAAGCGAAAGAATGCTCATTGGTGAAAAAGAACTCATAACAAAATCGAATGCATTCGCGAGCATGAATGATGACAATTATTTTATGTGTTCTTATTCGCAAATGCGATTTCTTATTTTTTTTGTGATGTTCACGTGCGCGTATACGAACTAACGAGAGTGAATGTTTTCGTCTAAACCAGTGAACTGCGAATTCAATCTTTATGTCTCCTTAAAGTATTTTCATTCTTTTGGTAAACTTTTCAATAATTTATTTAAATTATATTTCACTCTTTCGGTATTCAACATAACAAAGAAAATGCTTCAAACTTAGAAACTAATTTGTGCTTGCACTTTATAATTCACATTTCAATTAGAGGGAAGAAAAAAAATATTTATAAAATGATAAAAAAAACTTAAACAATAAAATGCAAAACTTCAAATAAGAACTAACACTAAAATAACTATACAGCGCGAGATCCTGAATAATTTGCTGCCATAAAAGACGTCTTCAAGTTGTCTTAGTAACACGCTCTGCTCCAAAATACCAAATACTTTTAGCTTCAACATACTTCACGTGCTATCCTCACCCACATTGATGGTTATTACTTCGGGCGTTTTATTATGTCTTGTCGTCATTGTTTCACGCAAAATCGCGCCAATTTCATTTCCAACCGCTTGGCCAGCTTCAACACTTTCCGCACTCTCGCTACACTCTTTGTTGCGCAATTGCAATTTATCGACTTCAAGTAGCTCACGCTCATAACACAAACGATGCGATTTACATTTATTATGATGATTGACAATCTCGAGACGAAAATTGGAATTACCCTCCACAAATGAGGTACGTATGTCGGGTATATCGTTCGACCATTTACGACAAAATTTACAAAACATCGTGTTGGCCACCTCATCGTATTGCAGCCAATCGAATTGAAAGAGCCAATTGGAACGGAAGCGGCCACTTTTACGTAAATTGCTGCCACTACCCGACGCCGTGGAGGTGCCACTTACGCCGCTAACACCTACACCAGCCCCCGCCGTTTGGTTGGATTGTTTGTTGGTGTCGTAAGCTGTTGGCGTATGCGGACGCTGAAAATTGTCGGCATTGGATAGTAAGAAATGCTGTTGTTGTTGTAGTAGACGCTGTATAGTTGCAGTAGCCGTGGCTGTGGTTTGTGCAAGCTCCAGATCGTTGGCTAAACGTTGTGCTGCTGATTGGGAGGTGGGTGTTGTAAACCAAGCGTTCTTGCTCGACGTTTTTTGGACTTGTTGTTGTTGCAGTTTATCACGCTGTTGTTGTTGTTGTTGTTGTTGTTGTAGGTTCTTCAATTGCGCCTGCACTGCTTGTTGGAAGAGCATATTTTGCTGTTGCTGCTGTTCACGCTCCCCCTGCTGCTTAATGAACTCAAATTGTTGGCAGGCATGCTGCAGTTGTGACGTAGTTATTGACATCGTCGTTGGTGTTGGTGTTGGCGTAGAAGTACGACGTTGACGCTCAGCTGATTTGGCGCGTTGTGTAGCGCGTTTATCCTGTGGCGCGCAACAGGTGTGGGCAAAATGCATGATTTTTTCGTGCCGTGGCGTTATAAAATTAAAAAAGGAAACAAACAAACGAAAAAAAAATGTAAAAAAACCTTAACAACTTAAGAAAGGGGGCGGGGAGAGAGAACATTTCCAAAAAAGTGAAAGGAGGAAGGATTTCGTATTTGCATTTGTGTGTGTGTGGTGCAGCGTGTTTCAAGTGTTCGTTTAAAATAATGCTAAGCAAAACAATGAAACATAAAGCCTTTAACGGGAAAGGGGAACGGGGGGGGGAAGTACTGTTATTTTACGGGAAGACAGTTAGCTATAAAAGTTATGTAAGACAGCATTCACCAAAGCATAGTTGTTCAGATTTTTTCTTTTTCTCGGCCGATGCATATACGAGTAGGTTGTAATGTACATACATACATACATAAGTAATAGGGTGGGTTGAAAACAAAAAAAAAAAATTTTACGCTTAGCATGGGTGTGGAATTTGTATTAAAAAAATAAATATTACAAAAAATACACAAGTCGTTTAGTGCTTACAAACAAATCGGTTATTATGATTTCGTTCCAATTTAGAGAAATTCGAAATTCGATCACATTGGGTGAAATTATTTTTTAGTTGTTACTATTATTTATTTAAAAATATAGTGGGCCACCTTAAACGACTGTTTTCTATATAACATTGGATGTTTTTTTTGTTAATCATTTCCAAATTTTGAACTAAAAAAAAAAATAAAAATAAGCAAGTAGAAAAAATTACATGTCCAAATTTAATTTTCAAATTTGGAAAAAAAAAAAATTGTTTGGTTTTTTTATTCATACACAAGTCGCTTAGTGCTTACAAACAAATTGTTTATTGTAGGTACCAATTACGAGAATTTTTAAATTCGATCAAATTTGTTGAAATTATTTTTTGGTAGTTACTATTATTTATTTCTTTATTTATTTAAAAATATAGTGAGACTCTTCAAAGAATTAGGTTCTTTCAGTATTAAATATTTTCTTATAAAGTACAAATTCTACCAACACGCTGAGCATAAAAAACTTTGTATTCAACCCAGGGTTAGCGTTTACAATATAACTAATAAATTAAATAAAGCAACGACCTAAATCCTTCATCCTTGTTTTGTTTTTGTTTGGGGTAGTTCCACGTTTTCTTAAGTTGGCATAGGTTTTCATATACTTTGAAGCATTTTCTTTGTGTTAAATTTATGTTTTAGTGAATACCATTAAAATTAATATATTTTACAACAATAAATTTGTCTTTGTTTGTTTTATAATTTAGAGAAAAATTTCAAGTCTAGTTATTTCTTAATTACGTCGATAGATAGCTGCATATTTGTGCTGCATTTGGAACCATCGTACCGGTCCAAAGAAAAAACCTTAACAATCAATCTCATTAACACATATGTATGATTGTATGTGTGTATTAATGTAAATTAATAAATACCCTTGCTACCCTCTAAAAAGTAACACAAATACAATAAAACGAAGAAACAATGTAAGATTTAATTAATTTAACTAAAAATCTTTATAAACATGTTGACAGGTTTTTGACTACGAAATTTATGTCGTCAAGTATGACCGAAGCTTTTCGGAATCACAGCAAAAGAAAATAACACGAGAGCACTTCTAATGGCAATTCAATTAAACTGGCCATTTCAATAATTTTGGACCATAATTAGTTCGGATCTAGCAGAGTGTAGGCTTTTGGCATGTTTGAGGTTTCAGTTTGGATAAGTAAGATTTTCAGCTCTTAAAATATGCAACTGGAAGTTGAGTGCCTTGCAGTTCTATCTAGGTGTTCTGGTTCGGTCCCAACTTTTTCTTTTGTATGTCTGCTAAATTCGACAATCATATTACTGCTGGCAGGTGACTTGAGATGTTATCAAACGTCCACCAGATTTTAGGGTTGTTGACTTTGATATCTGAAATCAGGTTCATGAAGAGAGTTCCTCAATATACATACATATGTATGTACATACATACATAGGTTCGGTGACAATTACAACTTACGCGAGTTGATGCAGCATGTTTATAAAAATTTTCCCATATAACACAAAGGACACAACTAATTAATATAGACAAGTTTTAAATACATCCTACTCTATAGATCCCTCAATGACTGGAAATTGATTTTTTATAATTTCTTTTAATAATCAATTACGACGAGTATGTTGTTGTACTTACCGGCAAGTAATCAGTTGGCAAAGGTACATGAGTCTCACGTTGTTGTTGTTGCATTTGTTGTTGCTGTTGTTGTTGTTGTGCTTCAATTAATTCTTGTTTAATACTAAGCGCTTGACTGAGACCAATACTACTGGGAATTGCACTAATACTAGCGCCGCCAACACTACCAAGACCACCACCGCTCAATTGACTGGCTGAGAGTGGAGAATCGCGTCGATCACCAACACCAACACCAAGCGCATCCTCCGATTCGGACGTACTGCCTGTTTTTGCCACTGGACTCGTTTTAAAATTGCGTGAGGATGCCTACAATTTGAAATGAATCGAATTAAAATCTATTTCCATTAGCAATTATATTTGATTTTTGAGTGAAACTTTATTTTTATTAGCACTAAAAATTTATTTCAGTGAAACTAATTATCTCTTATAAATCAATGCTGATTTTGAATGTGGATTCTTCGTAGTACTAAAATTTATTTATTATTAAGATAAATAATTGCAATCAATTGGGAATTATTCAAAATTTGACTTAGTTTATTTATCCCGGAAGTCTTTGATTTTTCATCAATTGAAGCATTTAACAAATTTTGTATTTCAAATTATTTATGTATGTATGTATATATTCTTTTTTAATTTTAAGAAACTTTAATCAATTTTGCAAATACATAATTGCAATCAATTGGAAATTAATCAAAATTTGACTTAATTTATTTATCCCGGAAGTCTTTGATTTTTAATCAATTGAAGCATGTAACAAATTTTGTATTTCAAATTATTTATGTATGTATGTATATATTATTTTTTAATTTTAAGAAATTTTAATCAATTTTGTAAATAATTGCAATCCATTAGAAATTAATCAAAGTTTTACTAATTTTAGTTAATCCGGCAGCCCTTGGTATTAATCAATTGCAAAGTTTTAAAAAATTTCTGGATCCTAAAAATTACTTTGACAATATTTCTTTACTTTTATTGAAAGAATAATCGCATTGATTGCAATCATTAACAACACTCCACCTTATTTTGAAACTTTTCTCTCACATCCACTTACCTGAGAATCCTGAGTGTAGTGCCTGTCCTGTACATTTGCATTATGCGTCGAGGTCAACGAATTATCACAGTTGGATGAGTTCTTACGTCTTCGCTTATTACTACCTAAATGATCCACCGGTGTCGTGGACATCTCTCTATCACGATCTCTGTTATCCTTGTTACTATAGTCTAGCTGCATAAGTTCATCACGACTATCGGCGCGATCGCGCTCAATGCTGCTACTACCACCGCCACTGCTGCTACCACCACCACCATTACCTGCAACACCACCATCACCACAACCCCGACCACGTTCACTATTCGCATCGCTATTACGACTATTCAACAAACCACCATTTCCACTGCCGCCACCACTTATGCTACCGCTACTGCAGCCTGTATTCGTTGCATTACCACCGAGCGCATCAGCACTAGCGCTTCGTGTGGCTGCTGCAGCGACGGCAGCAGCCATTGCGGCCGCTGTAATTGGTGAACGTTCGCCTAAACCCAAAGCTGCTGCAGCCGATTGTAAACTGGCACCGACGCTAGCCGTGGCAGCAGCGGCGGCGGCAGCAGCATTACGTTCACTTAAACTACTGCTGCTGCGATGTGAATGCATTTCGTTGCGTAGTTCACGTTCGGTGGCACGACCACGTTCGCGTTCGCGTTCACATTCACTAGCGCTGCCGCCTAGAGCACCACCACTTGTGTAGGGTGTGCGTGCGGTGGGTGAGGATATTGGTGAGTCGCGGTGTTCTGCACGATAATTGAGATTGTTGTTGTCTGTAAGACCCCGTACCTGCGTTAGGAAAACATTATTAGTAAAATTGTAAGGTAACGAATTTGTTGTTGCAGCAAGTACCTGTAGACTCTCGGCTGTTTTGAGGAACGTCGGCAGCGAACTCTGTCCGACATTGACTTCGCCTTTGTACATAAAGTCGAGCAGGGAACGCATTTCTGAGTATCTGACATCTTTTAAATAGATGATGGGATGTGGATGGCGGTTTTGCAGGAAAATTGTTTCGAAATATGGGCTGCATGCTGACAAGATTGTTTGATGCGCCTGTATGTATGCAACGGCGCATAAATTAATATATTTTTAATTTATAATTAATTTAATTTCAATTTACCTTCACTGTTTCCCCATCACATGCCAACGTCACATCGCAAAGTGCCTCGCGCTGCAATAACGAGGTGAGCACACCAGTTAAGTTTGTCGGGTGATTGTTCCAGCGTAGACAGAATTGCTGGTCCATCGCTCCTTGGTCAGTATTGTATCTGGGAACATACGAAAAAACAAGTTTTGTTGATTAAACAAATGATAAGAAGTGTGATTGAAGTTTAAAATTTAATAAAGTGGTAAGAATAAATTGTTTTAATGGCGATTTGCTTGGTTTCGTGGAAACGACTGAAAAAGTTTGAGAGAAAAAAAGTTGAATGAACAATTTTACAAATTGGTATCAACAAGGCGATTTTTTAAATATTTTTAATCAACATTAAAAGTTAAGCAAAATTAGTTTTAGAGACCAACTTGTTGATGAACTCATTTCGAAAGCTGCCGCACTTCTTGATTCGAGAAATTTTAGAATGTTCTGTTAGCTCCAAGGCTATTAGAACGATGGTTTGTTCCATAAACAAAGGGAAGTAGCTGTTTAGCGGTATGGAACAAGGATGTGGAACGAAGTGTAGATTGGCGGCTTAGAGGGGGAAATGCTAAACAAGTCTTCAGGACTCATGTCGCTATCGATCGAAATGATTCTCTGCAAGTTTTCCTAAGTTCAAATCAATAAAAAATCAAGCGATTCTCATACAAGTACACAACTCTTTCCAGCTTCCGTTTTCAAGTCATGGATTGAAAAGAAAAACATAATATCAAACAACTGAGTACATTGTTCATTTATCCATTAAGTACCTAATGTTACAAAAATATAATCACAAATTACAAAAGCACCCAATGCAAACATAAAGGCAAACAAAAGTATTCCTATCTCTAAAATATTTATTTACTACCACAAACAAATATTGTACGTGCACACAAATGCGATAACGAACAAATGGAGTATGAGGTAATAGTCTGGCCAAGCGACAACGACAACAAGAAAAACAATAAAATTGTATAAAAATAATAAATAAATAAAAGAATCTGATTAGAGCTTTAGTCGCTAAAACAAAAAAAAAAAAAAACAATAAACAAGCAGAAGAGAAAAACAATCAATAACGCGAATAACAAAATAAAGAAAAAAAAACAAAAAAAATAAAAACAATAAATAAATGTACTCGGCTTTTAATTCAATATGTAATCACTATATTCGCCGCCGATTTCGACGTCAACCACAATAGTATAAACGACCGAGCAAATGAAAGCGAAAGTCGTATGGAATGTTGATGAGCTGCAAACAAAATGAGTGTGAAAACGCTGCTGGCAATTTGTATTGTTAGTGGGAAGTATGGGAAAAACGAAATGAAATTTTAATAAGTAAGGAAATCTAAGTTAAGGTGGAGGTTTGGATTTTTCAATTAGTTTTTTAGCTATGATATGCTACGTATTCTAAGCACAAGTAAGTATAAAAAAACGATCAAAAAGTCGAATAAGCCTGCTAAAACTTTTAAATAAAAAAAATAAACAAAATTAAAAAAAGAAATATTTTAAGTGCTAACGTACTTACACACATCAAAAAAAAAACAACAAATTTCATAGCAAAGATCAGCGGAGCAGCAAAGCTTTTTCCACTACGAAAGAACAGAGAGAGCAAAATAATAATTAAATTGAGCGCCAACGTCTAATTTAACGTCGCTGTTCTATGCCAGCGAAACTGGCAATGCCGACAGAAACGTCGACGCTAACACTTGCTTGACGTAGTGTGGGGGCCACGCGGTGCTATGGCCCTATAACTGTGAGTTTGCGAAAAAGTTCTTTGACGTTTTGTTTATTTTGCTATTTCTCCTTCATTCTTTAGGCAGCTGCTGCATACGGGTTTACACACATACAATTTTTGTATATATGTACATATATATTTTGTGCTTACGCCTACATACATGTACGGATTGTGCAGAGAAATAGAATGAGCGTTGCCATATTGATGAGAATTAAAAAAAATTTGAGGAAATGCTTTTTTAACATCTTTCAACACTTTACTGTATCTCGATTACTACTAAAAGGAGTAAGTTAGTGGATTTCTAGCAGCAAAGAATATTATTTAGGCTGTTCGTGTTCCATCTCTCATTATTAATTTTAGCATTTTTTACTCTTATTATGGGGTTCTGTCAAAACCTAAAAAAAAATGCCCAACAAGACCGAGTGGATTATGGGTAAAGAAGATAACCGAGTGTATGTCTGTTGTGCTCGAACAATTAAGAGGCTATTCCATGTATTAAGGCCAGGCTATTGAAAATATATGTAGTTATTAAAAACTGGCCACCTTTATCTTTGACAGAGAAATTTATTACAGTCGAGGGTTATAGAAAAGTTAAGGATTTCTACATAGAAACAACAACTTTACGACTGGTAGCGGTGTGAATTGTTCTGAAAACCGTTCCAGTTTTTTTTTAATTCTTACCTATAGGGTTTTCTTCCAATCTAATTGGCAACACTAAAGAGTATAGACGCTGAGAGCGAACTGACAGTTGAGCACATGGGATATTCATATGTAGAATTTAATCACGCGGAGACAATTAACATTGTTGTTATGCCTTTATTTTTATAAATAGTATTATTACACTTTTCATTGTTGTTGTTGTTGGGCTTATTTTTTACATTTTCTTATTTTGGCACAGAATACATACATACATACATACATACATATATGTATATTAATTAGAGTTATTGCGAATGTGAATTGATAGGTTTTGACAGACGTGAAAGACAGTTCGAGGCACTAATTTTGACAGAAATTTTCCAAAATTTTTTTTTTTTATTATTTATATTTACGAGCTTACATTTTTTTTTTAAAATGCAAGTTGATTTTGAAAACATATAAAATTTATACTTGTACTTTATAATACTAGCATTTAATGGTCTACAATTTGTATTTTCGATTTTCTAATTTAAAACTTTTTCGAAAATTTTTAAATTTTGCAAAAATCTTTTAATACTCTACACAATCTGTGGTAACTATAGAAAAAACAGAGGTACAAAAAAATTGTAAATTTATATTTTTTGCAAATGCGGATGTGAATGTATGAGCACATCCGTGGCATCCCTAATACATATGTACATATGTTTTGGCGTTATGATGTATTCTGCATGTGAGTATGTAACATGTGAGATTAATAGCACATAAGGCATATCGTTAGACAAATATGCATGTATGTATGTGTGTCTTTTATTTTTATGTAGGTATGTAAGTACAATTATATATATACATACATACACAGTTCTATAACGATATGAAATGTGGGTTTTGCAGCGTTGACGGTATGCGGCCGGCCGGATGGGCGGTTTAACCTCATTTAGGGCGCGTAAACAAAGGCTAGCAAATATTAAAAAAATTCCATCTACCTACTCTAACTGTAGGAATTTGTTAGTGAAGGAGTGTTTGTATTTAAAAAAATATTAATATCATATTTTATTATTTTTTTGAGTAAGTAGTTTTACTCCAAAGTATTTAGAAATATGATAAGAAATAGATTTAATTAGAAAATGTTTACTCCAAAAAGTAATATTAAAACATTCTCCAAGGTTTTCTTGAGGCACTCACACCATCTGACCCGAATAGTTTGACTTTCGAGAGACCAATTTGATTTGTTGATATATTTTTTAATGTTGAGTTCCAGAGCACAGATAAGACAGTTTGAGATAACTAAATTTGAATTACACAACATTTTAAAAATTTATTTAAAAAAAAATGTTTTTTCTAATTTATTTCAAACATAAAAACTCCACCCCCGTATTTTTTTGCGTCTGGGAACTTATTAAAACACTGAGTTTGACGTTATCATGATATATCCGAAACCATTTGAGATATGGAACTTAATGAAAACACTTATTGCCGCACTCAGCAGCACCTTTCGTTTGATACCCATATTGTATTAACACATTTTGGGCCACCGTAGTGTACAAATTGCTCGATAACTCTGCAACCAGTCGAGTTATGAAAATAAACGATATATTAAATTGTACTTTAGTAAACTAGCAATGCAACTGTGGAATTTGAAATTAATTTTAGTCAACAGTTTTTGTGTGATACGCGCGCAAACATACAGACAGACAGACACAAATTTTAAAAACTATTGTTTTGCATTTCAATGACTCAGTAATGATATCTCCCAACAATTTCTATTGAATATCTGCAATGTATAGACCACCAGCTGTCACAATTTTATTATATTAAGTATTCTTTTTTAGTAGCACAAAATTTTTAAATTTCCCTGCCACACAGATTTATATTGTTTGAAGATTAGTTTCCACTTGATTAAGGCAAACTCATACAAATTTTCATTTAAACATTTTAAAATGCATATTTTTTGTTTTTTTTTTTGGGATTTTATACACGGTATTTTTTATTTTGGATATGCTAAATTGATTCACTTCATAATTTTATTTATTGCTACATACTTCTAGCCCAATTGTGTTGCTGGGGGAGAACCAAGCATATTTTTTTTTATAATGTAGACACATTTAACAAGAAATCAGTTCAATCAGTCAATTAAAAACTACATTTTTAGAGTACTCGTATCTCTGGCAATATAAAAAAAAAATTTCAGTTCTTCACTTAACAAACCATTTTTGAAGCAACTTTTGAATCTACATAGTTTGTCACCTAAATAAAAATAATTTTTTTGAAAAAGTCTATGTAAGTAATTAGCAATATCTGTCACTTGACTTTATTTAAATGTAAAATAAATTTTTTTCTATATAAAGATACTTCAAATTTTGTAATTTTCCATCGCATCTAGGGTTCAATGAACTCATGATCTAAGCATAAACATAATGCGTAGGCAAATATACTCTGTGTCTATTTTTACTTAAGTACATACAGGTGTTTGTATGTTTATATAGTATTGAGCACCCAACTGTTTAATTATTTAAAAAAAAAATTAAAAGGTGATTGCCCTTTTGAAATAATTAAAGTATCTTGTTCTACATACAAATTGATTGCTGTAAATTGTAGGTCTATATCTAGCACGATAACTGTGAAAACAAGTAGTTATGACTAATGCCGACCTTGAACGACATTTAGTTATTATCAGCATTTACTTAGAGCTATAGACATAAAAAACTTTCATAGCATTTTCTCGAAAATGTAAATTTAATAAGCCAAAAACTTAACAGCGAATATTTTTGGTGTTTGTTCCAATACTTACTAATAATATTAGTTGTTTAAAAAAAACCTCAAATATTCAATAAAATAGTCGTATATTTTATTAAAACAAGCAAACTAAATTTTAATTTAAAAAAAGAAAAATTTAAAAAAATAAATAAGAAATAAAGATAAAATTTTGATAATCTGATAATTCAAAAACTTTATGGAAACGCCATTTTAAAAAGCTTTTAAACCAATTTTATTTCTGAGAAATATGGGGACTAGTGAGTATATTAAAAAAATTAGCTTACAGAAAAATCTATTTTGAACTAGTTTTCTGTGTATTTTCTTCTCTTTTTCAATAATTTCTATGTTTTTTAAAATTATGTACATACACTGTTCATCTGACACAAAAACCGAATTTAACAAAAAAAGTCGCACACCCTAGTATCAGTTGATTTTTTATTACGTAAATCGATTACATATTAAAAACAAATACACTTATGATCGCTGGGCACTCATAAATAGATTACGCGTTCGTTATGGACGTCGCTGCTAACGCACGTACATACATACACTACAAAGTAATCAGCGTAGCAAACGTACATATGTACATATGTATGTACGTTCTATGGGCTAGGTAACTTATAAAATAAATAAATAAAAAAATGATAAAAAAAGTAATAAAAATAAGAAAAAATAGAATTAAGAAACAATAAATAACTAAGAAAATAGTAAAAAAAATCAAAAAAATCATCATTCATCATTATTATTTATTTTATTATAGTATTTTTTGATTTTGAGTGAACTTGTATGCTGTTTAACGCGAAATTTTTTTTAAGACTGTGCCTAGCTTCAAGCTGAAACGTCTGGCAATCCAAATGTGACAACTGCATACCATTTTATACCATGGTTTTTGAGTGATGCGCGTACAAACTTACAGACAGATATACAAAAAACTGTTGCTTTTGTGTGAAATGGCTGCTAAACTTTAAGTTAGATATCTGGCCATACAACGATGCAATTTTTATACAGTTCTATTCAGCAAATTTTCGTTGATGTGCAAACAAACATACATACATACAGACAGATACAAATTGTAGAAAATGGTTATTGTGGTGTAAAATGGCAGTCAAAGTTTAAGTTTAACTTCTGTCAAAACATTGATGAAATTTTTATTCAGTTATACATAGCGATTTTTTTTTTTGTGTTTTAATTATTTTTATGATTATTAATTTATGCGCAAACAAACACACATACAGACAGATAAGAATTATAAAAACCGTTGGTTTTGTGTAAAATGGATCCTTACATTCAAGGTAGAATATCTAACAATACACCTCAGAAATTTCATTCTGTTTTAATCAGTAGTTTTCAAGTGATGTGTAATTTAAAGTAATGTTAATTTGAAAAATAAATTATAGACCCTTCGAACTAGCTAAGGATTCTGTTAATAAAATCCCAGTAGTCCAAGGAAGGTGGAAATTATGAATACTTTCAGCCTTACTCTTCACCAGCGGAGCATAACAACTTCCATGACTTTTCCCCATGACTAAGGCACGGCGATGGCCGCCTTCGCATGAATGACTTTGTATAGTACAAAAAGGAATGAAGAGTGATCGTTCGGAAATAATCGTGCGTTCATGCGATCATATTTGTTATTGCTTTTGTATCCGACATCTTCCTGAAGATGCTGAATTCGTAGCTGCTCACAGCCTTACTTTGTCAACTGATAACTTCGGCTTCTCCTACTTCATAGCTGCTATAGTAAGGTGGAAAATGAGGTACTCAAAACTGTCATGACCAGCTAACACAATTTAACAGTACCTGCGATGAACCTAACAAAATCATGCATGCTCGAATGAATAACACAAGTAGCACCTAACGAAAATTCCTGGTGGGATGTATCTATATGCAAGTGTATGTAACTATTTATCAGGCTGATAAAATTTTTTCTGCGTTGGCCGATAAGAATTGTTTTTCAAAAGTTGAAGGACATCTGCCGTAAGTTCTATTAAGTAGTAAAACTATTTGTTGTTAGTGTTTGTTCGATAAGATAAAGTCACAGTGACCTTTTTTGAAGAGTGATATGTGTAACAGTTAAAGCTGAATGATCTACATATGTATATGTGTGTATGTTTGTACGCGCATCAGCTCAATATTCCTTCATAGAATTTTTTTAAATTTTCACCAATGCATTGCTAAAAGTTCAACCTTAAGTTTAGGAAGCATTCTAGACTCTAGAAATAATTTATTCTCGCAATATAGAGTGGTGAACTTTTGCGATCTAGGTAGGTCGCTCGAAATTGTTAGTTTTTTTTCAAGTGCTCGGAACGTCTGGTGAATAGAAACATTTCAATCTTAGCACGGACTGTTTCCACGTGATCAGTCTGCCGAAGTAGCTATCTTAGAGTTTGAAGATGTTAGAATCTTGTCGTCGATGTATGCAATGAATTGGCAACCAGATCGTTCCAGTTTCAAACCAATAGAGAAAACTCGTGTAGAAATCGGGTCCCATAATTATATATATATATATATGTATATAAGGCGCGATATACAACAGTTATATCATCAACCTCCTAGGAGATTTTTGCGCCGAGCTTCTCTTCCAATTTGTGGTGTGCTGCTTTGAAATTTTTCCTACAAATTGGCGGGACCTACGGTTTTTCGCCGACTCCGAACGGCCACTACGAAGCAGATGAATTTTTGCTGAGAAGCCTTTCATGGCAGAAATACACTCGGAGAGTTTGCCAAACCACTGCCGAGGGGCGACCCCGCTTTGAAAAAACTTTTTTTTTTATGTAACCTGTACCAGGTCTCGAACCCGGACCTTTGGTGTGGTAGGCCGACAACACTACCTCCACACCACGGTGGCCGCCGGTCCCATAATTATCTTTAGTGTTATTTAACCTATTAATTTTTAGTGATATCATTTGGTGTGAGACACTAAAAAAAATTCAAGCAGGGTTGATTTTTTTTTTGAGGTGCAGCAGTATTCGAGACTTCGTGATTTAGAAAGTCGAATTCAAATAAGGAGTTTTACTAGAATTCGTCCAAATCTGAATATTACAAGACTAGTCCTTTTTGAACTGTTATGGGACCAGTCAAAAAATACTAGTTTGATGTTCCCTGCCAAGTTTGGAACTTCACTGCAGGAAATTTACGATCGCAGCGACAGCATTGTTGTATGTATTAGTCGGCTACTGAAAGTCTAATAAAATATCTACAGGATAGTTCTAAGAAATTCGATGTGAGAATTCAGCTCCCCATGGCGTATAAGTAATTAAACAATTTTGAAGCTGTTTTTTGTAAAAGTGAAGAAGCAGAATAGCTGTGAAAAAAAAGAAAAGCGCGCGCTGTTACACGCACACAAGTAAATATTTGCCTCTGTGTGTGTAGTTTGCCGACAGTCACTCAAGCTTAGGTCGCTAGAAGCTAAAAGGATCATGTGCCAGCTCTGTCAACGCAGTTATTCAAACAAAGAAAGTGAAAATAAAATATGATTACAAAATTATTAATCACAATAGATTAAGTATATAAACATGTACGCTCATACTATCATATAAATTATCTGAAGAGTATATATCTAGGCATTGATACATACATAAATTATAGCTTGGTAAAATTCCACTACGGACTTATTAGGCATTAAATATTTTTGCTTAAATTAATGTGATTATTTTAAATTTGATAAATTAATTAATCATAGAATAATAATTTTCGACTAATCAAAATGATTACTTGATAATTAATTAAGATCTAATTAGTCCTTAATTGACACATTGTTAAACAGAAAAGTAAATCTTTAAATTAAGAATCAGTCATTCAATTATTCAACTATTCGATTAAACATTAAAATCAATAATTATTCAACGGTAATGCAATCGTAAGATAACGGAAATAAAAACCAATAAACCATTGATTAGATCCTTTTTTAATTTAAATTATTAATTTTAATGATAAAGGAATGCAGCAAAAAATATTTTTTGAATTAATTAATCAGAATAGTAAAATGTAAAATTTATGATAAAACAAGTCAATCAATAAAGTCAAATGTAATCAAAGTTAATGATTATTTTTTCTTGTTTTTCATTGCATAAACAAATATTTATTTTAAACTATAATTTAAATGCTGAAATAATAAAATGAAGTAAAAATTTTGCTGATAATACAAAAAAACAGTAAAGTTGAAAGTAATCAAAAGTAATGATTACTTTTTCCAAACGTTGTGATTTTTTTTCAATGAATTACAGAAGTTCACGACTTGTTTACTGTTAATTAATCATTTAATGACTTCCCAAAGAATTAACTAATTAAATCATTAATCATTACAATTAATAATCATTACTTAACTGATCTACCTGACACTAAATGTTGACATTGAAAGAGGAAAAAAAATTGCCATTCTTAATATAAAAACAATTTAAATAAATTAAACACTCTCATTTTCTTCAACTCACAAAACTAATTCCCAGCGATTTTGTAATCAAATGACGCAAAAACAACTAATTCACATATTCATTCACTTTCGATTGTTTCGTCGCAGAGCGTTCGATGTGAATGCAAACACGTACATACATATATACATACATACATATGTAATCGCAAATGAAAGCGAAAGCTTATCTATAACGTATAGCTGATAAATACATACATACATACAAACATATGAATAAATAAAACAACAATAAGTTAAGCAGTGCGGTGCAACAAGGTGGAGGAAGAGGTTAATCGACAAATGCTTGGGTGGCAAAAGTAAATAGTTTAGAACAATTGTCTCTCGCATACTTCACAGCACAATTGCACAGCTGTAGCGGTGGTGCCCACTGACCGACTGGCTGATTGACTGAGTGACTGACGTTGCTATTATCACACTTTGTTATTGTTGCTGATATTTTCTAAGCGATTGCGGGTATGTAGGAACCTTGTGCAATAAATGTTTTGCATAAATATTTTGCATTCAATGCGTTCTAAATAAATTGCCTACCACAAATGAGATTGGGTGGTGGGGGTGTGTAGAGAAAATTGAAATGATTGTAAGAAGCTAAAAGAGAATCCAAAATGAAAACAGTTGATTAGTTTAAAATTTCCCAACTGTATTTAAAATCAAATATTTCTAATTTTGCTAGAGAGCATACAATCAAAATTAAAATTGTTTGAAGTGAAACTTGTTTTGGGACTTTGGGTATTTTTTAAAATCCTAAAATGCCAATGAGCTCGATATATTTTGACAGTTACTGACATATGATAAATTTAACATTAAATGCAATATGATGAAATTTTAATGATATTCCAAACTTTACATACACAAACACAACCCACTTTTTTTTTAGAAAGGTATATTCATTATACATATGTATAAAAGATGCAAAAACTAAAATGATTTTTTTTGTTTAAAATTTTCAAAAATCCTTTAAAAAAAAAATCAGAAGAAGAGGAAGAAGAAGAAACAATCGACTACCTTTTTCCCATTTACCAATACTATTTAGTAAGTGTATGTATATGTATATATATATTTACATATATATTTGCGTAGTTGAAATTTCTTGTTTCATCCTGTGCTAAATAAATTTTGCGATTTTCATTTCCCAATCATTTTCCAAATATTTGTATACTATCTGATCTTTTAGTTATTATTGACCAACTATGTAGTAGGTACATACTTATACATACATACATGCCCATTTAGCTCTTCATTACAACCCATTCAATCGTGCACCTAAGAAAATGTTTAAGAGTAAACGTTTTGCGGTTTAATTCCTTTCCTAGAAAATGTAATTTGTCGGAAACTGATTCTGTCAAACAATCTTCCCACAAATTTATCAATATTATATCAATAGAAATATCAATAAAGCAAAGCATGAAATTGAGTAGACGTGCCACACGAATATGTGGTAATTTACACGTATTTTGAATTCAACACCAAACTAGCCACAGAACAACAAACTACCCAGGGAAACACCAAATTTGACTTGGGAAAAAAAACTAGTTCCAAGTACTAGTGAAGTTTGTTGTGTAAACAGGTTTTATTTTAATTTAACTATTAACTCTTGTTATTTTATTTTATTTAATTTAATTTATTTTATTTTAGATTAATTGAACTTAATTTAATTAAGTTTAGTTTAATTTATTTTAATTTTATTTAATTTAGTCTAATTCGATTTAGTTTAATTTATTTTAATTTAGATGGTTTCAATTTATTTTAATTTAGTTTGATTTAATTTAATTTATTTGAATTTAATTTAATTCAGTTTAACTCAATTTGATTTAATATATTTTAATTTATTTTAGTATAATTTATTTTTATTTAGTTTGGTTTAATTTTAATTTGATTAAATTTAAATTAAGTTAGTTTAGTTCAATCTATTTGAATTTAGTTTAGTTTCATTTAATTTATTTTAATTTAATTTAGTTTAATTTTATTTATGTTAATTTAGTTTAATTTATTTTAATGTAATTTAATTTAGTTCAGTTTAATTTAATTTAAATTAATTTAATATAATTTAGTTTAGTCTAATTTATTTTAATCAAGTTTGGTTTAATTTATTTTATTTTAGTTTAATTTGATTTAATTTAGTTTAATTTAGTTTAATTCAGTTTAATTTAATTTAAGTTAGTTTAGTTAAGTTTATTTTAATTTAGTTTATTTTTATTTAATTTAATTTAATTTGATTTTGACACATAATAGCAAGGAGTCAACCAAGAATTTCCATACAGGAACACTAAGCCAAATCTCACTTACAACTCAGATGTACATAGAATCAACATCAGCAACACCAACAACACACTAAAGCACATACCGAGCCCAAAGATTTTTTCACATAAAAAATAAAGTTAGCTGACTAGTTAGCTTCTTTTCTTACCAGTTGGTTTGACTGCTGGGTATACTTCAGGGTATGTTCGAGGTATTCCACTTATGTTTTGTAAACATATGTATATTTCAATTGTTGAAGCGTTTGTGTCTCTTTAGTGGATGAGAAGGATTTACCAAGCATTTTGGAAATGTATGTCTATATGGTTTGTTGCTGCAATTTCGTGCTCTTGATTCAAAAACATTGTTGTTTGTTATGCCTTTCGGTTGCAGTTAATAAAGACACATCATGCTTAAAGCTCAAGCTCCAAGAAGTGCTACTACGAATTCTCACAACTACTAAATAATTTCATATATATCCAAAAGAGCGTATTTTTTATTGAAATCAAATATATGAACACGCTTGCCCACCACTGTGCAAATTTTAGAATATTAAAAAGGTTAAAAAGTTCAATTTTTTGCAAACATTATAAAATTTAAAACTAACAAGGTTGAGCAATTGTTGTGAGTGTGAGATGGGTGCTAGATTTTTGTAGTGAGAAATTTAGCATATTTAACCAATATTAATTTGTGACAATTTATAGGTATATCAGCTTGCTTTTATATGTATTAGGGTGCCCCTTAAGAGCAAGGAAAATCTTTTACTTTCACACAAAAATATAGCTAAAGATATGTTTTTGTGAGAGGAGGCATATTAAGGTGGCCTCTAGAAAAATCAAATGAGACTTTTTTGTTTGTACATATAGATACACATAAGGGTTGTCCTTAAAAAATCAAATACAGATTTTTATTTTCTCACCTCTTCAATAGGTAATACTTCGATAAGAGATACGAATTAGTTTTGATTTAAAATTAAAATTTTTCTACTTTTCGAGAACAGCGTTAATATTTTAAGCCAGAAATGTAGTCACTGAAAATTTAAATAATCGTATGTTTTTTTTTTTAATTAAATTAATTTTACATTAGTTAATTTTTTTTTTTTTATTTCATTTTCTTTTAACAAGGTTAGAAATTTACTACAAACTATTTAGGAATTTACTTCAGCCAAGTTCCGAAATTTCCAAACAAATGTTGAAATAGGGCGTTTCGCAATATTCCACTCAGCTGCCGATATGCTTAGATATTTACATATGTATGTACGGATCATATGTATCATAATGATGTCATTTGCACAGTTACCTGCTTATAAACATATATTTACAAAAGTACGTACAATGTTATCTGCATATTAATGTAAAATTTTACAACACTACCCAGTAAACAGTGAAAAAAATTTTTTTTTGAGAATGATAAATTTGATCTTCAGTTTTTTTTTCTCTTTGAGAGAATTAACACTTTATCAAAATTTTTTCAAACTTATTTTGATTTAAAACAAAAAATTTCGATTCCATTCCGTTCCGCGCATGGCGGAATATGTGCTTTTTTTCAGTTTAAGAACGCCATCGATGGTAATTGAGAACTTAATTAAAAATATGAGCGTAAAATAAATTCTCAAAATGCCTCTCGACTTGAGTTCGGACAAAAACGTTGATTGGGTATGTACGATTTTCTTTCCACTATCTATCTACTAATAGTGTTACGATTTCTATGTGTACCTTCTTATATGAGTACCGTCGTAAATATATACATATGTATGTAACCGTGTATGTGGCTTTTTATTTGCAAAAGTAATTATGTTCTGCATAGCATTTACGCCTGCTACTCTTGAGACAAGTTTTTAGGTCGTACGGTACTTGAAGTCCAAAAAGAGCTAACGATTGTAAATTTAACATGAAAAAAGTCTATACATTCATAGAAACATTTGCCAACGTATGAGTAAACCTATCCGCGCCCTTTTGTGTAGGTGCTAGATAATGTTCGTCGATAATATATATTCTTGTAAAAGCTTATCTTTTGTGTGTTCTTGATTTTTGTTGTTGTTGTTGTTTTGCACGCACGTGTATTACGTTTTTGCACGCCGCACAACTTTTTTAAACACCCACACACGTTTTTGCGTAGTTGTCATTACATCTACATAATTCTGAACGTACATACATATGTATGTATGTACATACGCAATGGTAATATTAGGGTGGTTAAATTTAAATGTAAATACAAATTTTAATTTGAATATTCAATATGGGTGTTTTATCATCATTTTGTTATTATTTTATTTATTTAAATCAACGCAGAGAGCAAAAACTAATTTTGCAAATGTGAGTTCTTTGAATTTTTAATTTTTTTATATTTAGGGTTTGCCAGATTGCTGAATAGTACAGTTTATGATATATTTATATTGATATAGTGTTCTTGGAACAAATTCTGAAATTGCGGTTGCGAAGATGAGACATATTCATAAGCAGTGATTGTCAACTCCTGAATACTGTAGTTTAAAATATTGCTCTTGGAAAAAATTTTGACTACGGATGTTCTTTGAACAATTTTTGTAATATTGCGTTCTTGGAATCCTTTCTGTAATACGAGAAACAACAACAGCATTTCCACAACTGTGTCAGACAAAGCATTTTGAAGCAGTTACTGAGATATAGTCGTGACTGATACTACAGATTCGCATGAAAAAACATGAAATTGCTAATATTCCAAGTATAAAAAAGCTTTATATGTTTTTGAAAATTCATTTATTTAATAGTCAACTCAATGGCGTTTTTCCTATAAATAACAACAACCCTAGTAAAATAATAAACCTTTATGTATGTGTTCGCATATTATTTAAGCGTCTTTTTGAGTGCCGTAGTTAATGTAAAATTTACAGTTATGTATATTGATTTAGCTGTAGGCTGCCATATACCATTCTAAGTACATCCATTTGTATTCATTTACGATCCGACCTGCTATGCCTTGGAGCGTTAGTTTTTCGCGTTCGTGGGCGATCCTGAATGGAGTACTTGAAGTGTACACTTCTAAACTTTCTACACTTTCACTAAAATTTCGTTTGCTTTGCTATTTGATTTTCATGCACGTTTCTTGTTGTTTTGCATTAATTTTAACAGTTAAAATTAACATTTTCAAAAACGATAGGCCCTTAAAAAGTGCGTTATATGTATTTTAAATAATTTGGGGATGACATAACTCCACGCTCCCACACCCCCATATAATTTCTTTTAATTTTTTTTTTGTTTATTTAATTTTATTTTTATTTATTTAATTTTATTTTATTTTATATATTTGTAAGTTTTGCAAGCTCGAGACCAGTGAACAATAATAATAATAAACAAATTATTTTATTTTATTTTATACTAGCAGACCCGGCAGACGTTGTTCTGCCTGACCAGTGACTTCCCTAGAAATACATTTTCAAATATTTTTCTTTAACTTTTAACATTCCATTTATTGCAGTGCTTTAGGATATACAATGTTTCTGGCTTTAAAGTCTTTGGTATAAACAAATAAATTTTTTGGATGTCCAACTCAAAAAACGGATCTTTTGAACTCAATGGGTATGACAAAAACCATTATGCGCTGCTGAGCAGATGTATAGTTAGTACTTATTTAATTATATCCTATATCTACCTATAATACTCTGGATATGTATGAACGGCAATAACAAAAAAATTAAGTGCTTTGATTAAGATTTAAGAACGTTAAAATGTCACTAAAGCAAATACATTCAGGGATATAACGAATTGAAATATTACTTAGCTTGTGGTCCTGGAACTGCCCACTTTTCCAAAGAATTTACAAATGTAGCCTATGTATGTCGTACCCAACGAAGATTTTAACGTATTGGAAAAGTTTAAAACAGATCAACCATAAACTTTGGACATTATTGAAGTACAAACAAAGCACAGAATACAAAAAATGTGGGCGTGGCACGGCCCACATTTCCCAAATTATATAATTCTTGACCAAGGGACACACATATCCAAAAATCATTAGTTTAGACCAAAAATATTCAAAGTTATGATGATTTAAATTTTATATAGCCTGGGGGCGTGGCACAACAATCTTCTGAACCAATCTGGAAATTTAGAGAAGATCGACCATAAACTTTGAACTTATTGAAGTACAAACAAAACACAAAAAATGTGGGTGTGGGACCGCCCACTTTTCCCAAATTATATCCATCTTGACTAAAGGACACACATATCCAAAAATCTTTAATTTAGACCTAATATGTTCAGAGTTATGAAGAATTTAAATTTTATATAGCCTGGGGGCGTGGCACTGGCTACTTTTCCAAAAATTCATATAGCCTGAATCGTACACAACAATTTTCTTAACCAATCTTGAAAGTTTAAAAGAGATCGACCATAAACTTTGGACATTATTGAAGTACAAACAAAACACACAAAAAGGGGCGTGGCACCGCCCACTTTTCCAAAATTACATAAATCTTGACCAAAGGACACACATATCCAGAAATCATTAATTTAGACCAAATATGTTCAGAGCTATGAAGAATTTAAATTTTATATAGCCTGGGGGCGTGGCACCGCCTACTTTTCCAAAAATTGATATAGCCTAAATCGTACACAACAATCTTCTGAACCAATCTTGACAGTTTAAAAGAGATCGACCATAAACTTTGGACATTATTGAAGTACAAACAAAACACAAAAAATGTGGGCGTGGCACCGCCCACTTTTCCAAAATTACATAAAGCTTGACTAAAGGACACACATATCCAGAAATCATTAATTTAGACCAAATATGTTCAGAGCTATGAAGAATTTAAATTTTATATATCCTGGGGGCGTGGCACCGCCTACTTTTCCAAAAATTGATATGGCCTAAATCGTACACAACAATCTTCTGAACCAATCTTGAAAGTTTAAAAGAGATCGACCATAAACTTTGGACATTATTGAAGTACAAACAAAACACCAAAAATGTGGGCGTGGCACCGCCCACTTTTCCAAAATTACATAAATCTTGACCAAAGGACACACATATCCAAAAATCATTAATTTAGACCAAATATGTTCAGAGTTATGAAGAATTGTAGTTTTATATAGCCTGGGGGCGTGGCACCGCCCACTTTTCCAAAAATTAATATAGCCTATGCTTTAACCCATGATCTCAAGAATATACTGTGAAAATTTCATAAAAATCGGTTGAGTACTTTGGACGCCCATAAAGGACACACAGACACACAGACACACAGACACACAGACACACATTCATTTTTATTTATAAGAGTATTTTATTTTATTTTATTTTATTTTATTTTATTTTATTTTATTTTATTTCATTTTATTTTATTTTATTTTATTTTATTCTATTTTATTTTATTTTATTTTATTTTATTTTATTTTATTTTATTTTATTTTATTTTATTTTATTTTATTTTATTTTATTTTATTTTATTTTATTTTATTTTATTTTATTTTATTTTATTTTATTTTATTTTATTTTATTTTATTTTATTTTATTTTATTTTACTTTACTTTATTTTATTTTATTTTATTTTATTTTATTTTATTTTATTTTATCTTATTTTATTTTATTTTATTTTATTTTATTTTATTTTATTTTATTTTATTTTATTTAATTTTATTTTATTTTATTTTATTTTATTTTATTTTATTTTATTTTATTTTATTTTATTTTATTTTATTTTATTTTACTTTATTTTATTTTATTTTATTTTATTTTATTTTTATTTATTTAATTTTATTTTATTTTATTTTATATATTTGTAAGTTTTGCAAGCTCGAGACCAGTGAACAATAATAATAATAAACAAATTATTTTATTTCCATACAAGCAGCTAATTAAAGTCTCACTCACTGTTCCACTGCCCTATAACGAGTCCAAAGATGTTTACATACATATAAAAAAAATCTGTTATTTAATTTAAATATTACTCATACGCGGAGTCTCTATTAGAACAATACAAACAACAGAACAAACAGGCTGTGTTATGTCAACAGTAATAACAACAATAAAATATTAAAAAAATAATCACAGTACCTATACGCCAACTAATCGCCATTGCACTTCTTTATGTAAATATACAAAAGAAAATAAAAATAAATAAGAAGGTATGTATGCACATTTTCCTAAGAAGTGCGAATTACTATCCATAAATTGTAATGAATAGTTGACGATGGCAACCACTTTGACTTGGTGACCCACTCTGCCAAATGCGCTCATTGAGTCAGTATGTGCGGGTGCTCTCGGTAGGCTCAGCAAAGCAGTCACCATGACAGCCATTGCGTTGGCGTCGCTTTTCACTACACCTTATGTATGTATGTGTGTGTGTATGGATGTATGGTTGGTTAAGTGAGTGCGTTGCAAGAGATTTTTGTAAACACCTACGCATATACTAATTTGCAAGTACAACAACACTAATACAAGCAAGCAATAACAAATTGCAATTTGTGTTTCAATGCGTTGTGCAAATATTGAAATTATGAGTAATAAATGTTCCAACACCCGCTTGCGGCCGTTAGTTGTCATTAGGCAGTATAGTCTAGCAGCAACAACAAAACCAACTTGCAAGGTGCCAAGTTGTAGGGGAATAGAAAACGTGCACTTCGTTGAAAAAGTGCAATGTGATGCGTCTAATTGCCACTATAGAGTTGTTGCAGGCGTTTTTTTGTTTTCTCTATGAGCGTAGTCTTTGGTGTATGTGAGATGTGTTTGTCAAGTGTGGGCTATGGCAGCTTTGTGGCAATTAAAAGTGCTAATTTTCGTTAATGCTTAAAGACATCACTTGTTGTGATTAAATCTGTTAATTTCCGCGATTGAGCATTTGAAGAAGTGAGCGGGGTATTTTTTTGAGGAAATAGTTTTAATGGATTTTGTTTAGAAGCGAATTGAGTTGTAAATTTTGATTGTTTTTTTTTTTCAGGACCATTTCGGAATATTTTTTTGCATCGGCATGGTTTTGAAAAAATTTCGCTACTCTTCCGAAAAAGTCTCCAAATTAGGAGAAAAAGTTCCAAATTGATTCTGAAAACAAGACCGAAATGATTCCAGAAAAATTTCGAACACAATCCCCAAGTTTTCGAAAAAAATTCCGAAAGTCTCCCAAAAGTATACCGATATCCGAAAAGATCTAAACCATGGCTAGTTCTGCTACCATAAGCTATTTCCAAAAACAAATGTCGATCGACTCCTAGGTTAAACTCAAAAATTGGGTTCCCATGTTTTAGAAAGGTAAACAAATTCTTTTTAAAAACTTTTCTGATCATTTTTAAGCTGTGCAAAAATATATTTTTGAGTACTGTTCAAATTCGTTTTGAATATTTTCAGAACACAAAACTTGACCTTTAGACCAGAATACTACCTCACAATAAATGGGTTGACGCTATAAGAGTATATCCAGTCTAAGGTATGTTAGTTGAGGAGGTTCAAATATTATATTGGATATTTAAAAACCTCCCGGAAAGTTTCGGAAGCCTTAAATAATTTATGCCACAACAAAAATTTGTAGAAATATAATGCGAAGTTTGTAAAAGTTCAATTTAAGATGTAGAAACAAAAAAACAAAAAAAAATTAAACAAAATCATAAAATATTTTTACCTCACATTTGTCACAGGTGATTATGACAGCTTTCAACAACAGAACATCTTCATCCTTGTGAATTAATGAAAACACAACAAACAAACAAAAAATAATAATAATTATAAATATGTATCTACATTGCAGTTTAGCAGAACAACTACATACATGATGATCTGTAACTTACAAAACAACAAGGTGGTTTAGGTATACAAAATATCAAAAGGTTTATATGGAGTCTGCTGAAAAGACATGAAAGATATGCAGATTACATATATTAAGGACAAAACAAAATTAGGCCAAAAAAGATAAAAAATTAGATGCGCAAATATGTGCAAGAACAAAAAACTCTTAAAAAGAGGGAGATGATGAAATTGTTTGAAAAAATAATAAACGTGCGAAATGAAAAAAAAAAACAAAAAAAAAATTTGGCAGTAAAAAAATTAAAAAGAATTTAAGGTAAGAACAAATCGAGACAAAAATATATAATTCGCAATCACAAAGACACTCTGTATTTGTCAACAGCGTCTTTAACATGACCCAAATTTAGCATAGACAAAAAAAGTGAAAAAAATGACAGCAGCAACATAACAACAATTACAGGTACACAATGCAAATATGACCGTTTATTATATATTTAAATATTTGTTTGGCAAAAACAAGTATTGTAGCATGAAAAAAAATAATTTTTTTTTCTGAAATTCTGTTGTGAATGTGCTCATTTTGATATTACTCAGCCGGTGAAAATTCCACTAAACTAAATTATAATGAAATGAAATGTACAATGTTGTTAATTTAAATGGCAGCTACTAACTATACATATATACTTGTATATACATATGTATATGTAGTTAAGTGTGTTAAGTGATGAAGGCAACATTTTTTGGGCGAAAATTTTGCGTAGGCCGTCAAACCAGCGAAAATGTATATTTTGCGAATTTTGCTCCTTAACTTACTCGAAGCTTTTTCATTTTTTGCAATGGGTTTGGTATATAAGAACATAGGCACACAAATTCCATTAAACGATAAACGATCTGACCGTATTTGATGGAACGAATTCCGCTAGGTGGCGCTATATAAAAAATTCGCTTGAAAATTTATAAAAAATGGAAAGAAACTTGCCATTTCTATTTGAGTAACTTTCCGGTGAATTAGATACACTAGTAATTTAGTCATAGCCTAGAAATTGGTGGCAAAGTAATACTTGTTTACAAAAAATTCCGCTAGAAGGCGCTATGAAGGAGCTATTCAGAAACCTCGTCTCAAGTTCTGAAACATTTGACTGATTTTTAACTGACTTCCCTGAACCATAGGGCTCAATGCTTAAAAACAATAATTTCTGTAAGAAAAAAACCACTAGATGGCGCTTTTTATAAAAAAAACCGCTAGGAGGCGCTGCGTCGTTTCAAATTTTATTTACATATATGTATGTTTTCCAAAGTCATAAATTGATAACAATTGCTATGATTAAAATTTAAAACAAAAAATCGCAGAAACCATGCCACTTTTTCTTATTTTCTCCACATCGGCACACAGTCTTCATCAGCTGTACTACTATGAGTTCTAACAAATATTTACAATTAATATAATTTCTAATAGATTTTAAGATAGATCATCATTGAGTTATTTCTTAATTTCTCTAGCGAAATTTTTTCTTAGATTAGGCGAAAAGCTCACTTAAAACTTCCATGTCAAATAATTTGAAATTTGTTGTATCTTGCAGAAATCGTCTAGACAACAAATAGATATGTATATTTCCTTAAAGTTTCTATAAGTTGTAGATATTTGTTTGAAAGATTAAACTTATTATTTAAGATATTGTTCTGAAGTACGCTTAATAATACTTTATACTTACGTACCCATTGAGTACAATATTTACACAGGTGTATTTATGTGAGAAAGAGTTTGCTTACCTGAAAAGAGAGAAAAAATAAATAAATTAAAATTATGTATGTATATAATAATAGTTTAACCAATGTCTGTACTAATATTGAGGGTGGCAACTAATACGAATTCATTTAATGCTTCATCCCATTTAAATTCACTGCAAACTCGATTTACCTTCCTGAGCATTTTATTAAATTTTTATTTTTTTTTAAATAAATATATGTTAATAAATTTTCCCAAGGTTATCACAATGTTATCGCAATATTTTAAATTTTTGAGATCATTTTGATAAGAAATCTTTCTTCAAAAAAAAAAAAAAAATATACGAAATGGTATCTAGGTCAGGCCAGTAGACTGTGGGGCATTCTTCATTAGTCATATATTTTCATAAAAAACGCGGTACTTTAGGGCATTATAAATTATACAAAATCTGCAAAATGTTTTTTTTTGCAGAATTTATAGAACATGTTTAGGTGCGTAGTGCAAGTTAGAAATTGTTTTAAGATTTTGCTGAATTTTCAGAATATTTTTCGTCGAGGGTGTTGACTGAAGTCTGCCATACAATGCATCAACAAAATTTATTTTTATATGGATGAAACTTTTGAACAGCTTTGACAGTAAAAATTCTAAAAATTCAAGGAAAATTTTTCAGCGAGTTTTGACCATGAAATTATTGTTTTAAAATTGATTGGTCTATAAAACTGTGTACTCGGAACCTTTTTTGAAATTCTGCTAAAAATTTGCAGATTCTTCAAAGTTTAATTAGAGAGCATTCAAAGAAAGGGAATGTAATATATATTATTTATTTTTACTGAACAGTCTAATGTATTCGCAAAAATAAATCTAAGTGTCGAAAAATTGCAGTCAATCTAGTCTAATCCGGAATTCAAGTATGCTACACTTAATATTACTCAATTAAATGTGCTGATAAAGGGTTTCACCATATAGTAAGAAAGTTTAGAGGAACTCGAAAAAAGCTAATAAATGCAAATACAATGAAAGAACGCGTTAGTTTAGTGCTACAATACTACAACAAAGTGAAATCTTGTGGCAAAATATGCAATTGTTATTAACAAAGCAGAACCCAATAAATAGGAAAAAAATAACAACAAAACACGCAGTTAAAATTGTTGATAGTAACGAAAGTAAAAACCAATTACACCGATTCGAATATAAAACCGGCAAAATTAGCGAACATAAAATCTACGCAAACCGACAGTCAGCGAATATATGAGCGAGTGGGTGGTATGGAAACGAAACGAAGCAGCCAATTATAGTGTGTTTCATAAATATAGCACAGAGAGAATTAAGATGTTTTAATCATGTAATATCATTTAAATAAGTTTCAAATAAGTTTCAAATAAAAAATAAAAAAATTTAAATCAGAAACCTGAATATATTTAGTTGCCAGCTTTCCCATATTCCATATATTTTATTTTTTCTTCCTTTCCTTGGTTTTTTTATTACGCTCTTTGGCTCTATCTTCACTTTCCTTGGATTTTTTCTTACCCTATTTGCCCTTCAACTTCTTTTATTTTTTGTTGTTGTTTCTATATCTTTCTGACCCATTTATTAACAAAGTTTTTAATTTTAGTTTTATTTTTTATTGTATTCTGTTTTATCATTTCTTTTCTTTAATTTTCCTTTGCTTTAACTTCATTTCTGTATTTTTCCCTTAATTTCCTTTACTATTTTATCTGATATTATTTTTTTTAGATTCTATCCTCTTCTTTTTTTGTTTCCATTCATTTATTTTTCTTTTCTGTACTGTCATGTTCTTTTCTCACTATCTTCCTTTATTTTCTTACCTCTGTCTCTTTTCTTTAGTCTCATTTCATTCGTGCCCTTCTCTGAGATAAATTATTGCGCTCTTTTTACTTTCGCCTCTGCTTCTCTACTTTCCTCCACTTTTCTTTCCTTCAGTAATAGAGTTTCTGATTTCCTTCTATTTTTATTTTTCATGCTCTCAGTGAGAGGCTTGACACCATAAATATCGATTACATATTTAATTGTTATAGTTGGGCAGCGAAAGCTTTGAGGTATAGTTTGTTAGAGAAAATATTAAAATTAAATTGATATCCTAAAAGTTATTAAAAAGGGACCATTCAAAGTGTGCTATTATTATGAAACATACTATATATGTACATAAATGTAAATAAGTAAATAATGAGCAATGACGTATGTTAACGCATTATTATGTAGTAAGTATTTGGGCTACTCCAGAATAAATTCCTCCATATTCTGGGAGACTAAGCATTTTGCTGACTTTGTTGTCTCCCAAGTTGAAAAAAATATGAAGCCTAAAAAGTCAAATTGTTATTACTTAAATAATTTTCTTTTAAAGAAATCAAGCGCATATTTCATTTTTACAAATTAGAAAAAATCAAATATAAACAAATTTTTATCAAAACACAAAAAAAGTTGTTTGTTTTTATTAAACATTTTCGACTTTTCTTCGTATGTTTTAAAGTTTTATTTTTTTCTTTTTTATTGTAAAATATGAAAAAAAACATAAAATGTTAAAATATTTCACGTTCTTCACCCTGGATTTATCCTTTTTAGCATATAGATAAAGGGAACGTCCGGAGAGAATTGTTGTTTGTTCTCCTAATGATAATGTAAAAAAAAAATTGTAGCCAAAATTGGGCTCTGGTGGGGTGTAATAATGTTGGTAAAAACTGATTTTTGATAATTAGTAAGCGGCAGGGGTATTTTGAGTGGCGATAAGTATGTATGTAGTAGGGATGCTAATGGTGGAATCACTCACTTTTTACTATTGTAAATATGATAGATACTAAAAGCAAAATCCGTATGTGTTATTTATTTAGGAAATCATTTTTTTGTAAGCGCTTAGCGAATAAAAAACCAAAAAAATATTTTTTTCAAATTTTTAAAATCAAATCCATAAAAAATATCTTGCCGAAGATAGCTTGTATTGTGATAAAAATTCAATTCCAAATTAATTTACTATCGGATTGTTTGAAAAAAATATAATTTAATAGTGGTCAGGATTTTGCTTCTGGAAGTTAAGATTTTTTCTCAAGTATACTATTTTACCCCATACCTTTATAAAGCAGTGAAATGAAATAACTTTTATTTTGGGTCCCTGGGATAAACGAATCGCAAAATGCCATGTTTGTAAAAATTCAGCATTTAAAATCAGAGCGGGGTATGGAGGCCGTTGTTGTCACAGTTGGGTGAGAAATGGAAATGCAAATGCCACATATTCACGTAGCCCTTGTGGATTAATTATTCAAATTTTCAAATTTGATGATTCTATAATATTGATAGTGTATATTCGTCGGCTCTTAATGTATGTGTGTACAGTTGTGTGTAATATAATTGTAGTGAACTTAAATTGGACACCGTTAAACAATTTTTATTCATAATAAAAGGAAATTCTGTAACAAAATTCATAAAAATAAATTTTAAAGTTTAAACAAAGTTAATAAAAGTTATTTAAACTTTAAAAAATGGCCATCAAAATCTGTAAAATTTTTTGCCAGAATTTAAAAAAAAAAATTTCAGTATGCAGTTTCATAGCTCAATCAATTTAAGTATAACGATGTGCATGTTAGAATTTGTTTCAAAAGAGCTTTTTTTAGTTAAAAAATATTTTTTTTTTAAATTCAAATAAAATTTTGTTTTTTAGACGAACAATGTTTTTTTTAATTTTAAGTTTTAAGTTTTTTTTAAAATTGAGCATTCTCTTTGCTTATAATTATTTTGCATACATTTATAATAAAATAAAAAATTCTTTTTTTTTTTTAATTTGAAGTTTTAAATTTTTGCTTTATTAACGAGTTTTTGAGAATAGTTTATCAGTTTAAGGCCCACAATAATAATATCCAGTATATTATTAAAGGCAGTAAAAAACTAGTCTGTGGAGCTTTTGTTCTCAAAACTTTAAGGCTAACAGAATCTGCAAAAATTTCTTTAAAGAAGAGGTCTAACAGCATCCGAAATGTGTATATAAGAAAAGCTGTGAAGTTTTTCAGTTAAATTAAAAAAAAAAAACAAAAAAAAATTTTATTAGAAATCATTTTAAATTAAAATTAATACAAATTATTAAAAATATTTTATTTGGCTAGTTTTATAGAATACATTTAAAAACGGTTATCTAAATATACCTAGTGAGCTTGCTTTTACTTGGAAACTGAAGAGGCAAAAGCACAAAATGAGTGGAAATAAAGATTTAGTGCACTCTGCCCAACCAGCGTGGCACCGTATATAATACAAACTTTTTTTCACATTTTGGTGTTTATTAATGATGCTCATGCTCGAAATGTGTAAACATTATTTTCTCATCGTTTAATTGCCTTTCATTTCAATCCACTTCTCTGTTTGGGCCAGTGACGTCAAACAAATTTCGGCAACCTTCATATTCCATCCAACATACAAAGGTACACATGTGTTTAAGACATAAGATTGCATTTTATTGACTGAAATGTAGTGGCATCGAAAGCAAAGAAAACCAATTCGAGCATAACTGAAATTATGATTAAGCTGGTGCGATCACTAAATGTGTAAATACATTAAATAATTGCTCTGACATATGTTGTTTTATATTTAGAAACATTAAAATATTTTGTAACTTTACTATGGCATACAGTGGAGTACATAATTATGAGACAAACTGAGGTGAAAAGGTAATATTTAATAGGCAAAACTTAATAAATAAATAAAATAAAAATAATAAAAACAATAAAAAACAAGTATACAAAAAAAAAAAAAAAAAATTTAAAATATAGGTCAAACCACATCAAAATCAAGAAACATTTCAAAACCAAAAAATTTATTAAATAACTTCAACAATAGACATGAGCCTAGTAAAAGCAAAAGTACAATAACAATTTTTTGAATAGGCTTGAAAATCCCTCGAAAGGATTTTCCGTCATTCCATATAGTACAAAACGAAAAATGACACTGAAGATGGCGTAAAATCGAACACGATAAATCTCTAAACCAAACAAAGATATGTAAACGTAAATTCAATATTTTGTTTTTATTTTTGATGTCAAACCAACATTTATTGCTCTATAAAATAATATCAATAAACAATAAAATCAAACAATTCAAATCAAATAAATTTTACTTTTTACCCAATCTATTGTCCCTACATATGTACATAGTTGACAAACAATATTTCCGCAATCCAATTTAGCGTTGGGTTTAAGTACTTGAAATGTTATTCTTGTACAAAATTTTGTAAATACATAAATAAAATATTGTCGAAATTTCTGCATTATGCAATATCGCATGCATTGTGCCCAGTATTTAGAAATTATTAACGTCAGCATATTATTACTTGCGCAAAATTTTGCGATGCCAAGAGCAAAAAGCAAAGAAAGTGGCATCGCATTGAAGGCGGAGGGCATTGCGACACAATTTACGTTGTTGAAAAGTTTAAAATAAAACTGTTGTACCTTTGTAAGTGGCTAAGTGCATAGAATTATTAATAGAAATACAGCTGCGACCAAGCTGATATTGCCGAGATTAGGGGATAAATATGGAACGAAAGTAATTGCTAGGTGTTGATAAGGGTTATAATTAAATTTTGTGTTTACTACAGTTATAGTAGATATATATAGTCTCCATTATTCCTATATGGACCGTTCCAGAACATGGTTTTTTTTTGTCTTGCGAGCAGAACAAATAGTTTCGTTTTAGCTATTAAAATATTAGTCTAACGTATTTTTCCAATTTCCATATTATAAATAAAGAAGTTAGGGGTAGGTTCATGTCGGCACTGTAACAGTGTATGGGGGTTTCCATGTCAAATCGTCAAATAGTTGAAATCGAACCTTTCCGATTTGCATGGAATTTGGTGAGAAGTTTCCTTAGATCATAAAGCAAAATTCTGTCCCAAGGGAGAATAAATTAAATTTTTTTTTTATTTTAGAGAATTTTCCAATTTAGACTTAAATTTTTTTTTTAAACATCTGATAAAGATATTCTGAATTTTATATAAGGGTGTTTTTTGTGTTTAAAAAAAAAATGTTTGACCAAAAATGTTATTTTTAACTTTTCTAGGGAAGCTGTTTAAACAAACAATTAATAAATAGTGATCACCAAAAAATTATATCTGTAAAAATGTAAAAAAAAAACAATTTAAAAAAATATTTTTGAACTGAAAAAATTTTTTTTTTTACATTTCGGTTTTCGCATTTCACTAGCACTAAGAAAAATTTCCAGTTATAAAAATTGTGTAAATTTGTGTTTATAACAACGTGAATTTTTTTTCGAAAAGCAAGAAACGATAGATTCGAATGAACAAAAACTCTCAAATTTCAGAATATCTTTACATATAAAAATAAACTCCAAAATTTAATTTTACGATTTTGAAAAATAAAAAAATTTTAAATTGGACTGTTTTTTCAAAATATTTTTCTTTTTAAATTTTGTGGTGTTCGAAATATTCAATTAATAAACATTAACAGACAGAAAAAATATAAACTTTTGAATTTGCATAACTTCGAATAAAAAATTGTAGTAATAGGAATTGAAAGATGTAGGGGAACGGAAAGAGGAAGAGGGGAACAAGAAGTTAAAGACAAGAGAGGGAAGAGTAGTATTTTTACATCCAGACAAGCAAATTTTTTGGCTCAACAGCATTTAGCTTATTGTCATTTTTTGGTTTAATTATTCAGTTAATTCAGTTTTCATATTTTTATTGCTAAATATCAGCATCGCATTTTTATTTAGTTATTTTTTTTTTTAATAAATATTGTGGTGCATTTGTTCACTAAAAATTTATTACACGCAAAACACCTGGTCCTCCCTAAAGCAACAACCTTCACGGCAGGCGGAAGGTCATCATGGCAAAACTTTATTTAATAAAATACAGAGATACGCTCACACGCACACATTTGCAATGCAATCAATTGAAAGAAGGGGAAGTTTAACAACAAAGCAATAAAGAGAAAAAAACTTACAAAATGAAAAAAAAAAAAATAAATAAATAAAAAAAGCAAACAAATTCAAACTAAAGTACATATCTAGTATGCCCGCTGTAAACGAGTTCATGGCAGTTTTGTTGTTATAATCGTATACGCTTATTTTTTCGGCAAACATTATCAGTTGTTACACAAAAAAAAAAAAAAAATGGTGAAATATTAGATTTTTTCAAATAACGTCTTGTCACTCACCTTCCCAAACAATGCGTCAACCAATAGGCGTAATAATCCAGTTGTGAGATGGTTTCTTGCACCGAGATTTCGTCGTTATTGTAAGCCAGTGTGTAGGATTTTTGTTTCAAATTTTCTACGAAATATTTTTATATGTATGTATATATAAAACCAATTAAATGTATGCCAATGTGTGGTTGTGTTGCTAAGCCAATTGCTTATTTTTGATTTTTAAATTTCCGTAGTTACAATTGGCACTTTTGCGAAAAAACTTGGAATATTTTTTTTCTTTTTCGGAAAACTTAAACGCTTACTAAGTAAGTTGTGTGTATATTTTTCTTTTTTTGTAGATTGTGCATTTGATTTTTTTCGTGTATTTAATAGCTCCACGTTTGATTTGGTTTGTTTCACTAAGACACTTTAATATTTGGACTGTAGATTTATGATAAAATTATTCTGTTTCGGCCAATTCATTTTCGCATCTTCAATTTTTTATTTTACACTTTTTACAGTTCATTTTTAGTTAATGGTTGTTGATTTCTTTTTGTTGTTTTTAAATACGTTGAACAAAATTTGATTTTGTTGTTGTTTTTGGTTGTTGTATATTTTGATATATTTTTATATAAGTAAGATCTTATTTTTAAAAACTTTAAGGCACTAATTTTGCTGTAAAAAATAAAGTTATAATTATGATATTTTGATATTTCGAAGAAACCTGTTTTGTAATAAAAATGTCAAGAAAGTTTCTTTGCTCCTTTGCTTTCTGTGATATTTGGCAAACTACTTTTGAACTGTTATTAAAAAAAATATATGTTTTTATTTTGTTTATTCAGTTCCAGCAGCATAGCTTTGGCGTTTTTTTTTTTAACTTTCACATTTGTATTCAAAAAATATTCTTTTATATTCACAAACCAAATTTCTTAAAACCAGTCTAGTCATAATTATTTTATGAAACTATTCTTTGTGGCCCTCAAAACTTTCTAATAGGAAATTTTAAAATTTTTTGAAAATTTTATTTTGCCGTTTTTTTTGAATTGTAAATTTTTTGTTAACTTATTATTGAAACTATTTAATTTTTATTTTAATTTTTGAAATTTTTTTTGAAATGTTTTTCGTTATTTTTTCTTTATTAGCTTTGCTAGCCTTAATTTGTTTGTTATTGTCAGATTTTTCAATTTTTATATTATTTAAAATTTTGGTTTTTAAATTTTTCATAGTATATTTTAATTTTTTTGCCTTTAAATAAAAAATGTTGTTTTAAATTTTATGTTTTATGCATACTTTTCAAATCTGCAATTTCTATAAATTTTTTTGCGTATTAAATTTTTTTTTTTAAGTTTTGAAAATTTTTTTTTCAATTCTTTCTAGTATATTTATATGTTTTTTAGCTTTGCTACCCTTAATTTTTTTCTAACTTCATGTTTTTAATTGTTATATATTTCTTAGTTTTTTTGAGTAGTTTTTTGATTGTTTATACTTGATAACCTTTAATTTCTTTTAATGTTTTATTTTGAGTTTTTTGTTTTGCTTGAGTTTCAATAAATTAATGAAATGATAACGTCGTTAAAGTATTAGTTTTGACCTTGAACTTTGTATATTAAAACTCGTGCTCCAATTTTAATTTTTATTAATTTTTTTTTGATTTTTATGTACTTTTGTTTAGTTTTAGATTATTTGATTCTTGTGTTTTTTTTTTTAAGAATTAGTACTCTTGGCCTTGAAATCAGTTCAATCTTTCTATTTTTACTACCTTTTTTTTTTGGTATTTTTGTGTTTTTGTTTAATTTTATTTTTTTGTTAACTTCTCTTAATTGTTTTGTTGTTGTTGTTAATATTTATAAAAAATTGTGCATTTTTATTGATTTTATTAATCTTAAGGCTTTTTAACGTTTAACCTTTTTGGTTTGCTTTTTGTTTTAGTTTTTAATGAACTGAGATGATAGGTTAATTTTGTAATTTTTTTCTGAAACATAGAATTTGCTTAAACTTATTTTTTTCTTCTCGATTTATTTATTTTAAATAAAATTACTTTCATTTCATTGATTTTTACTTTTTTTTAGCTTAGTTTATTGGATTGTTTTAGGAGAAATCTAGGGGATAATTAAATTTCGTTCATTGTTTTGGTGTAGGCTCTTTTCTAAAATCATTTTTTTATTTTAATTTACTCAGTAAAATCCTTGAGCAGCAATGCACATTTTTCATTTGTGTATATAAATCTTTTTTTTTTTTGCACACAGGGTTTGTTAATTTTGTGTTTGCTTTGTTAGTTCGATGCACTGTAGTTGGCCCACTGCTTAATTTGATTGCTAAAATGATTATTTTATTATTCACTTACACACTTATTTTTATTTAATTTTATTATTTCTTATGCAACTTTTATTTTTTTATTAATTTCACACTTTTTTTGTTTACCGTTTCTAAATTACGAAAACTTCAACTATGTACCTGTTTCCGAGCTTTTTTTTGACTTTACAATATAGAACTATGTATTAATGCGCATTCGCATCCGCATCCGTATCCGTACGTTGGTGAGTTTGCTTTCGTTTGGGTTAGCCGTCGTGTCTGCGCGCTAGCACTACCAAACATAAATGTAACTATAAAGTATTGCAAAAGGTATGGTCTCAATATCACAATATCGGTTTGTGGGTTAAGAGAACGCGTCTAATACACACACACACACATTTGCAGACCAAGTGCTTGTTTCTTATGCGCCACCACTTAGGGTGCTATAAAGATACAACAACAACAACAACGAAACTAATACTATAGTCAAGCAGAAGATGAAGCAGTAGAAGAGACTGAAAAAATGGCGAATAGTAATGATTAACGTAACGCAGTTATAACAACAATAAAAATTTTCGAAACAAATACATTTACAAAAGCGCGCTCAAGAACAAGTATTTGGCGAACTTTACATATGTATGTATGCATGTGTGGCTCACAAATACACACACACATGAGCGCGCTATAAATTAAAAATGAATTTGAATTGGAATTGATGAGCGCGTGCAGTACAGCATGCGACACAATTTTTTTGGAGCAGCGAGTGTAGATTACATTTATCCCAGTGGTCAAAAGTATGAATACACACACACACGCACACACACACACATGCAAATTTGAAAGCGCCTTGATGCAGTGCTAAGTTTTTCGCACTTTTATGGTTATAGCGTAATATAAGTGGTGGCTGATAAGTAATCGGACCACATAGAAGACGCCACAGGTTAGACACTACACTACAGACTATAAATTCACTATATCTCCGAAACTAGTTGAGTTATGTTACTTAAGCACATCGCTTCTTTCAGCGCTCATTTGCAACTTTCATTTGACACCCATATTACAATAAAACATTTTGAATCACCCTGGTCCACATAACGGTCGATAACTCCAAAACTAGTGAAGCTATCGAAATAAGGGGTGACTAAAATTTTAAGTTAGACATCTAGTAATGCAACAGTGAAAGTTTAATTAAATTATGCTTAGCAGTTTTTGAGTGATGCGCGCGCAAACCTACAGACCAACAGACAAAAATTCTAAAAATTGATGCACTCGATTTTATTTTCATGATAGCCAGTTACTTAATTCTTTTTTTGCATATCGGCAATGTAGAGACATCGATCGCTTGCTATTTTATGATAAGTAGAGAGATGTTTGATTTGGTACGGACTAGTTTGTGACGAGTTAGAAAATTGTAGTTCTGACTAGTTGGGGCGGCTTACATACATTAGATGTGTGATCGCTTCACTTGATTTAGTTGTTGTTTTAGCGTGATAACGTAGTTTGCTATAAATCGAAAATTTAATACAAATACAGTGGAGAAAACTTTTACTTTTCACAGCAGTTTAGTGGTGTGCTTTTAAAGTTCTTGTGACGCCATTTAAAAGTGCAAAAAAAAACAACAACAAAAAAACGTTTGACAAATGCGACGCTTACGACAACACTACACGACACAATCTATCAACCGACTAAAGTCGCAAACGCCACATGGATTGCCAAAAACCTTGATACCGATCGCAGAAAACATGCACACACACACACATGCACATATACATACATATGTATTATGGCATAGAGCAGCAGCGAACCAAATCCAAAAACCTAAAATACCGAAAACATGAAATGCGCAAAAATCAACAAAAACAAAAACAAAAAGTAAAAAAAAATTAAAATAAAAAGCTCATAAAAAAATGTTTGCCAACCATGCTGTGGGCGCTGTGGAGAAGCAGCTTAGGTACCTACTACCTAACAATAAACTATACGCGACGCGCACTCATACATTCATACGCGCTCACCGCATGTGTTTAGAATAAATTTTTGTGCGAAAGCTTTACTACTTTAGTCAGCAAAAGAGCAGCAACTTCTGGCAGCAATGTGTGGGCCATATGCGAAAATGAAATATCTGCAAATAACGTTCAATAGCGCGTCGTCGACGAAGCTTTGTTGGCAAGCGTATTGAATTGACTATGATGCGATGGCGTCGTTTACGAAAACAACGTTGCCATCTAATGTACTCCTATGTATGTATGTATGTAGTTACCTACTACAATGTCGATGGGAGCGTGCGCGCTCTCATTATTAGGTAGACAAACGGCGTACTGCGCCAGCCTTAGCCCATCTGCGGCAGAGTAAATACGTTGGTGGGGCATTTGCCAAAAAAATTGACAACGTAATGTATGTGTGGCTGTAAACTTATATATGTACATACATTTACTTTCACATACATAGTACATACGAGTACATAATATATTTCTAAGTACGTCAGCAGCTGTGCGCGCTAGGCTGATTGTTGGGCGCGTTGTTCACAGTGAAGAGTTGTCGCTTAATTGTCTAGTCAAATTTTTTTCGAGTGTAGTAGATAATTGGGCCAAAAGTTTTCTAAAATCTATACGAAATTGTCTGTCACAAGCAAATTTTTGTAGTTTTGATGTTGTTGTTGTAATTAAAAAAAGGTACCGGAATCTCGTAGTAGTCCGTCCGCTTGATTCTAAGTCCCCTAACTCGTTTATATCACGTGCTTGATATGATTGATACATTTTTGATAAGATATGAGATATGGTATGATAAATAATGAGATATAAAATTACATAAGTGTTTGTCTATTTATTTATTAATATAAGCAAAAAAAATTTTTTACTGAAATTCAGATATTTTGAAGTGTGATGATTTAAATGATATGATATATTATCATAAGACCTGATTAGCATGATATGATTGTTATCTTCTGATGTGATGTAACTGACTTATGCTGGAATTTAATACCAAAACTTATAAGAAAAAGGCACATTTTGAACCCGACCAGCATCAGATTTAAATAAAATTTTTTTTTGTATTTTGAAAAAATTGTGGGCGTGGCAGGGTGGCGAAATATTTGAAAAATGGCGGCAATAGGTACTTTTAAGCTATGATTACTATGGAAAGGCTGCACCAATTTTAAAGAACTTTGAAACCTATTGAAAATAGCTTTTGACGATGTACACCGTACAAATTTTATATTACACTGAAGATTTTTTTATAAAGATAAAATTCGAAACAGAGAAATTATTAAAAAAAAATTTTAGAAAGAACTATTTAATATATACTATTTAATACATTCAAAACCAGGAGCGGATTTTTTTTAAATTTCTCAAATTACTAATTTCCTTAAAAACAATTTTAATCAAACAAAAAAAAAAAAAAAAAAAAAATTCCAAAATTTTACTGTAAACAAGAAAAAAAAAATTTGGAACAAAATTTTATTTCAAAAAACAAAAAAATTGGCCAGTGTAGTAAAAAATTTGTTCTTTAAAAAAATCTAAACAAAAAATTTGAAAAAACAAATTTTTCAGTGTAATATTAAATTTTTCAGTATTTATTTCCAAGTAATTAAACTAGCTTTAGTAGGTATACATACATTGTAAAAATTTTATACTACATTGAAAATTTTTATTTAATATTTACAAAAACTGAAGCAGTTTTTTTTTACAAATTTCTCAAACATGTATTTCTTAAAAAAAAAAATGTTAACTAAAAAATGTAAACAAAATTTTTTACGAAATTTTATTTTTAGCTAAAAAAAGGTTTTCAAAAAATTTAATTAATAATGTAAAAAAAATTTGTCATGTATCTAATTAGATAATTTGTTCTTAAAAAAAATTTTAATTAAAAAATGTAAAAAAATTTTCTGTTCCAATTTTATTTTTACACAAAAAAAAAATGTTCAGCGTAATCTAAATTTTTTCCAGTGTAGACTTTCGATAGCTGATATAAATGAATATTAAAAAGTGCTCTATATTTCCATATTAATATAACAAAATCAAAGTAATTTAAAGTAAAATCGGATCGGTCATCGATCGTTATGTAGATCAATCTTGATTGTTCCAGCATTCAGTTAACTCACCACGCATTTTAACTATTAGATCATTTTAATGCAGTAAGTTGAGTGATGAGCTTTTTGGTTTTGCACCAACACTAACAACAATGTACGCATTGAAAGCGATCATGTATTAGATGCGTGGCGATCGTTATTTGCAGCTGCGCATGATATGTAACAATGTTGTTGTTGGGTTTTATGACAGTGCAAATGGGTGTATCTGTGTGTGTAAATATGTATAACATAAGGAAGCTAGTGTGTAGGGCAGTAAAACAATAATTTGTTGTTGAGTTTGCGAATTCGACAACGAATTGCTGGGAAACTAATAAGAAGCGACGACAATAGTAACAACAACAACAAAGGTCCAAAAACACAAAAAAAAAAAAAAAACAAGCAACCAACAAATGATCGTGCAAAACAACCAACCAAACCAAATGAAATACAATAAAAACATACAAACTGGGCGAAGCTCAACACAATCTTGTCCAATTACTACATTGAAATGAGAATGAAAAAGTACTTTAAAAAAACAACAACAACAACAAACACAAACACTCAAACTAATTCGTACGTTTGACGTTGCAAAAGCAGAACTAAAAGACAAACCCAGAAAGCGAAAACATACAAAAATAATAATAAAACGAAATAAAAGGCGTAACAAAAAAAAAAACCAACAAAAATAAATAACAAAAAGAAAAAAAAAATTTGCGAATTTTTGTTTTTTTTTGGCAAAATGTTGCTGTTTGAAGGTCAACTTTACGACCCATAAGAGCTCTTAGCAGGCAATATCATGTTATTGTTGTTGTTACTGTACATATGTATCAGTTGCTATGTTGTCGTCGAAATTTGCTGTCAGTGGTTTTGTTGTTAATATTGTGGTTGTTGTTGTTGTTTTTGTTCATTTTACTTTTATATTATTAATAGTTATGCCTTTTTTGCTTTTATTTTCACAGCATTTTATAGCATTTTTGTTGTTATTAGTGTAATTTTTTGGCATTTTTTTTTGGTTAATTTTATTTGCACGCGATCGCTCACGATCCCCACTCGCTTAATTTTGTCCAAGCATATGTATGTATGTGTGAGTGGCTGTAGGTTCTATGCGCATTTGTTGTGGAGGGCATCATACGCACACACCAGCACAACCTTGATTGAGTGCGCAACCCTGAAAAAGTGCGATTAGTCTGGTATACATATGTTCGGGAATTAGACGTAAGGAATCAAGCATGTAATAATAATCCGTTAGGTTTATACGTCTAACAGTTTTTAATTAAAATTTTTTCGAATTTAAACTAATCGAAACAGTTTTTTAGTTTCGATTATTTCGATTTCAAAAAAACCGAAAAATATACTTAATTACAACTTTTTCGAATTCACAGTAATCGAAAAAAATATCTCGAATAAAAAGTAATGGTCACTTTCTTAATTACAATTATTTAAAACTCAAAATAACCTACACAATTGTAATAGAAATAATTTCTTAGTTACGATTATTTCAAATTTAATGTAATCAAATCAACTCGAACTCAAAGTAATCGAAACAATTATTTCGAATTCAAAATTTTCGAACTTAGAGTAATGAAACAATTCTTAATTACAACTGTTTCGAATTCAAAAGTCATCAAAACTATTTCTTGGTACGATTACTTTGAGTTCAGAATAATCAAAACAAATTCTTAATTACGATTATTTCGAATAAAAAGTAATGGAAATGTTTTAATTACGATTATTTCGAATTTAGAATAATCGAAAAAAATGTTTATTCGAACTCGAAGTAATCGAAACAATTCTAAATTACGATTATTTCTCATAACGAATAATGGACATAATTTTTAAATTACGATTATTTCGAATTGAAAGTAATCGAAAAAATTTCCAATTATTTTTCAAAGGTTTAGAACATTTTCAAAGAAAAATAAATAAAATAAAATTTTTTAAAAAATGACTAACTTTCAGCCGGGCCCGAAATTGACTAGTTTAAGGTTAATTAATGTACAACCACAACCCATAAAGCGAAATTTTGCGACTACTCTCTTCAGAGCCCCATTGCCCAATTTGTATAGGGATCAACACATGTAAGAGTGTCTGTGTGCATATTCCACACATTTCCCTGCTATGGTATGTAAATGTTGGAATAATCTTCTTTAAAAATTGTTTTTTTTTTTGTACTTAATATTTTTTTTTTAGATTATTTTTAGTGTGAACATTAACGAGTTCTCTCTTTGTATTCTACGATTTTATTTTGTGTTTTATTTATTTATTTAATTTTTGTGTTTTTGTAATTGTTTTTTTTTTTGCCAGTACAAAAAGGTAAAAATAACTAAGTGGAGAGCGCGAAAGAAGGGCAGTGTGTAGAAAAATTCGCCAATTTTTAATTGAAGGAAATTAGTTTTGCAGTTGTTCTGCCTATAGAATACTAACATTTGTATGTTTTTTTTGTATTGCGTATATGTATGTGTATGTATTTTGTTGTGTGTTTGTAAATTTTTTACACTTCGTTGAACTTAATAGCCTGGATGTTGTGTTGTTGGCTGTGCCATAGAGAATGAAAGTTTTGAAGTGGGTGCGGCCAAGGTTTTTATTCTAACGATTGTGCAACAAATTGTTACTTAACGTTCGTGAAAAAATTCGGTTTTTTTTTGTTGATTTGCAATTTTAAAAAAAGTAGGTAGAAAGGTACAAAAGTGTTTTTGAATACTTTGCAAATAAGTATTTAATTTGAAAACTGCTATTATTCACCTCCTCCTCTTGTTTTGAAAGATCGTTTTTTTATATCGATAACTGCTCGATTTTATCCGGTTTATTGATTCGTGTTCGTTCTTATGAAACTATCATTTTCGAATACCGAATATCCAAACTTTTTAAATTCCCAATTTTACTTAGCTTTCAAAAATCTGGCCCTAGAAAAGTAAACGAAATTTGAGAGTTTATCTATAGACCTTCAATGTATTCGTCTTTTAGGCATTGATGTTCGTTAAATCAAAAGTTCCCTGCTGTTCAAAGAAATGAATAGTTTGCAACAGTCTCCAAGAAGAAGCGAAAAAATATCGATAATTCTTGTTTATCGATTATTTACGGCAGTTTGTAGTGTAAATCAAGCCTGGGATCATACTCTGTAATTCTATTGGAAAGAATATTTGTTCCATTCCTAGTGATTCGAATGAAATTTTCGAGAAGAACGCATTTATTGTTCGAGTTCGATTCCGTTCCCTTCGCATTGGCTTTATCCCTCTTTTGATAATAATAGGGGTGCCCACTATTTAACAACAATTCAGCAAACTGAAATCCACAAAATTGAACTTTTTTGATTTTAATAAAATAATTAGTTTTTTTTTCATCAAGAAATACTTTTTATCATTTTTTTTATTTCTGAAACAACTAACACAGAGTGCCGAAGTATGTTAGAATCGCTTTTTGCTCTCGAGTAGAAATTGTTGAATTCAATTCTGTTAGCATTTTCTTTTGGGGTCTTAGTTCTTGCAAATTGTTTTTTAAAAAAGTCGAAATGTAGAACAAAAAAGTAAAATATGATTTCAGTTGGAAGATATTAATGGAATTCAAGCCAGAGTCCAGTTTTTTAATATACGCATTGGCTCTCAAATGAGTTTCAAATGTAACTCCAATAAAAATGCTTATTGCGTAACGTTGCAGTAGAGCTGAAACTATTGGTCGATAAGGCTAATTTACGGATAGTTATAAAATAATAATTATTAATCCATAGTGATAAGCATACCACATCCCTAACGATATCGATTGTCATCGCTTACGAGTACCTCAACCTAAAAATATTAGTAGCTTCATCAGAACTAAAATATATGAAAAAAATTACCAATGAATAAAACAACCAATAACTCACTTAATCTGAATGCATTAAGATCGAAAAATAAAAATCCCAAAATGTTATTAAATTTGTTAGATAAACTTATAGGTTATGGATATGGCGGACAAACCAAAAACCAATTGTTTAATATGGTTAATCGATTACATTGATTTCCATAAGGTTGTTTCGATGGATATGGCTATATGGTTGTTTTGTATGGATATGGCTATGTTACCATTAACTGAGCTTTAAGGCACCAAAAAACTTGAGCTTAACTCACACAATCACAAAATTACGATAACTTATATTTTCGAGCATCAGTTATGAATAAAAATTTTTATAAACATTACATTACATTTTGCGTAGGCTAGGTTTTCATATTAAACCCTGCGGAACTTTTTTGAGAGCACTTTTCAATTATTTAAATTCCGTTTAATTGCAGCTGATATTTTAAAATTTCGAAGCGGTTTTATGTATATGTATTGTTATTTAAATATTTTAAATATTTTAAATACTTTTTATTGTTTATTTTCTATTGCATTGGTATTTAACAGACTCCAATTTTTTTGGTGCAATATTTATTTTCTAAGGTTTTTAAGCCACAAAAATCACTGTTTATTTGCATTAGGATGCAATTAAGGTTTTTAGTAAAATATTTTATTTATAAATAAAATGAAAGATAGTAACTTCTTAGCTGCTTGCTTTTTCATTTGATTAAAAACTTTGTTTTTAATTTTTTTTGCTATATTTTATAATTTTTGTTTGTTTTTTTATCTTGAATTTTTTTGTTTTTAGAAGCACTTGGTTCTTTTCTTGGTTATACAGGCCAAATATGCGGGTGTCACCTGCGCGCCGGCCAATTTTTCACATGTTACAAATTTGAAATTTTTCTGCACTTAATTTTTGTATTACAACAAACACACAATGCACAACCAACTTAAAGTACAAAATTCCAAGCGCATAAGTGAGTGCTGCGTTAATTCAGTTTTATTCTTCAATGATTCTCTGCAAAATTTAATTTGGTTTGGCGAAACTATGCGCTGCGATTTTAGCTATTACCCAATGAAATTAGAATTACACCGCACACCGTTTAGAAAAGAACTGAACGCAGCGCAACGCTTAGTGAACGCCGCAGTCAACTAAAAGTTCTTCATTATTAGCAAAACAACAACAACAACAACGAAAAAACAGCCGCTCGCAGCAACTGAATTAGCCAACATGCGAATTATTAAATAAACATATGTACACGACGTCCACTGCGTCGCGCAAAACAACACTAAAATTAGCAAAAATATACAAAATGAAAAAAAAAAAAACCACAACAACAACGCGCACAAAGCGAAATGAGTATGCGATGCGAGTAGCAGCAGCAGCAAATTTACAAAAATAGTTGAAAACAAAAAATTGGCAAATGTGCCATTTGAGTACTATAACAAAAAGTTAGAGAGAGAGAGCGCGCGCGGGTCGGTGGGGTGGTAAAGCTTTGGGGAGGGAAGGACGCAAAATATGCGGCAAACACCGCAGCAAAAGAGACTACAACCGCGTGCGCGTGTGTATCAAAACCGAACCGAAATAAACTGAATTGCGCCGACACAAACGACGAAAAATTTTGCAAAGAGTAACGTGCAGAAAAAAAAAAAATCTCCAAAGCTTTTACTGCGCGCCAACGTTGACGTCGACAGAATCCCTTGTTTATATGGTTACTTTAACGCGCAGCATACGTACACTATATCACATACATACACACATACATACATACAGTCGTAAATGCGTTGCGGCGTTGATGTGTAAAAATGGCAAAAATTAGGACACTAACAACGCGCGCGCTAGCGGCGTTATGTTGCGGCAAGCCAACAGCAAACAGCAACAGGCGGTGATCTTCGGTAAAAAACAATAACAAAAAAAAATATATAAGCCGCCATTGAGAGCGTGTGACGACGGCATTAAACTTGCGCGCTCATATGAGAAGTGCGCAAAAAGTAAAAATAAAAAATCAGTAGTGGAATAATACGAATTAATAGTATGTATGTATGTATGTATGTATGGTGAGAGCGTTAATAATAAAACATTTTACAATACCAATGTGCAAAATTTGAAATGAGAGCCGGTAATGACAACAACAGTTATGGCTTATGGAGAACGAAAAGCAAGCAAAACAAAAAAAATTCGCGCATATTTTCAGCTAGACGATGGCGCGCTGCGATGAGTATCTGTGATCGTCATCGTTAGTTAAGTGGAGCGATTGATGTGAAGCGTTGCCGGCCGGTGTTATTTTATGTAAAGCGGCGCTACCATAGTGTAATATCTGAGGCGTCCAAAAAAAAAAATAAATTCTATTTTGGTCTTCTCCCCTCATGGCTTTATATCAATGATGGCTGTCAAAAAAATTTGGCATATATCCAGACTTCCAAATTTTTTTTTTTAAAGACCCCAACTAGGATCGTGTGCTGTCCATTTTACGTTTATATATGTTTGTAAAATTGGCTACTATACATATGTTCCCCAACACCCACTCTACCTCATTCCACAAATATTTGGCGCTTCCTAATTTTTGTGATCTGGCTACGCTAAAACTCGTCACTCGCTTTTTAGCAAAATCTTTTATATACTGATGGCGTGTCTTCAAAACCACGTGAGAGTTGGCTGGCGCGCGCACAAGTAACACGTTTGAATAGAAAGAGAATTGCTAAATTTTTTGAGCAAAAATTATTTATTAAGTTTTGCAAATCGTGTAAAAATGCGCTCGTGAGCTGTAGAAGGCCATTCGGCTGCATGCGTCGTCGCCGTTGTCGCTGCGGCCTCGAACGCAGTTCAACTAATCGGGCGGTTTTACATATTAATTTTTTACACATATTTGAATTCGTGCGAATTTTGCGGAAGATCACTTAAGGCATAATGGTTTGAGGTGGCGGTGGCTCTACGTTATGGGGGGCAGGAGCGGCAGACTATTAACGCTATGATTATATTGCCGATTAGAATAAAATTTGTTTTTTTTTTGTTTGTCTTCTAATTTGAATTAATTAAAATTTTTATTTGAACAGTCGGTTGCGTTTTTGTTTTACCAAAAATGTTTTGCAAACAGAAATGTTTAGAATAAAATATATACATACAATATTTTAGAAACATTGGCTGACGAAATTGTATTTTTATGAAACATTTTATTGGTTGGATAATTGCCCACTGGTTCAAGAAATTAATAGGGAAATTGAGCAAATACAATAAATTAGGTTTGTGGAGACTTCTAACTACATATTTCGAAACCGGAAAACTTTTTGAAATTAGCTGCTTTCTATTTCGAAACCCTTTACTATTTCAAAATAAGCTTTTTACAATTTTGAAGTCGTTTGATTTTTCAAAATCGTCTTACAATTTCGAAGATCGTTACATTTTCGAACTGATTACTTGAAACAATTTAGACATTTTTTTTAGAAAACTTTTCGCAACCGATTATTTTTTTTTCGAAACCAGTTGCTTCTTCAAAACTAGTTATTACTTTTACCATTTTGAAACCTTTCACTATTCCAACTTATTTATTTTTCGACCTAATTACCTTTTAGAAACCGGTAACTACATATTTTCAAAACTCTTAGCTGGTTTTTAATTTTTCAAAATGATTTTTTTGTTTAAATTTTTTTTGGAACCGGTAACTATTTTAAACCAATTACTTTTCCAGCTTATTTCATTTTCGAACTAGCTACTTTTTTGAAATCGGTAGCCTTTTTCGAAACTCATAACTGATTACTTCTTCGAAATGAGTTATTTGTTTGAAGTTCAAAAAAAAGTTTAAAAGCGGCTATTGTTTCAAAAATCGGTTTATTTATCGGAATCGGAAAATTTCTCGGACTAGGCAATTTTTGCGGGACTTGACAAGATTTTGAAAGCAACCGGAAAAATTGTATTTTTTTCTGAATATTTTTTAGTAACAGTTTTTCTGCGCCATCAGAAATCATCGGGGAAATTATGTCGAAATAATATTGAAATCAGCTTGAAATAATCCCCAATCCAGAATCAATTATGCCCAACATTTTTAATTTTTGTTTCGATTTTCTTAAAGCTTAGAGCTCTCTTACGTAAAACTTAGTCTCAAATTTTTCTTACTAATCCATACACAGCCAGTGGGCCATTGTTAAAAGAACCTTTTATCTATTCATTAGTTCAAAATACGATTGATACCGTTAATTAAGCTCTAAAATAATTTGTTTGATCGAATCATTGTATACGTTCTTTTCGTTAACTAGGAATAATGAGTACGTAATTATTTTGTATGCCAATAAATACTTGTTTCTTAGCTAAAACAATAAGAATGTACCTAGATAATAATGTTTATGCAATTGTTGTTGTGTTTGTTGTACTTTTGTTTTTGTTTTTTGGTTTTGTTAAGTTTACACAGTTGTGTTTGTTTGGTTGTTCTTTATTCCTTTTTTAGCTGCCTTTTGTTGGTTTGTGCTTTTGTGTTACTTTTGTTGTTGTATTGCTACCTTTCAGCTTTTTCAAGGCAAAGGGTGTGTTTATATGATTTTTTTTTGTGTTTTTGCTTTTGTTCCGATATTTTGCATGGTTTATGCTTTTGCGCATTTTGTTGTGGCGCCCGGTTATGCTCTTTTTTGTATGATATTGTTCGCTTTTTGTTGTATATTTTTGGATTCACAAAACTTTTAATTTGTCACGGTGAGTTTCGTTTTGTTATGGTTTCTCGAATGTAAGTGACTATACCTAAAAGTTTTCGTTAAATGTTTTGATAGAACGACCTGACATAGAATTGGACCTGAGTTTTGTTGGAACGTAAATCCGTGAATCCAAAACTACACTCAACGAACGAGGTGAAATTCGACATACATATGTATGATGGATTTTATATTAAAATCTATTAAAATAAGGCACATTTTGATGTTTTGCATAAAGATATATTGTGGGTGTAGCAAGGTATCGAAATAGCTGAAAACTGCCGGTAATAGGAGTTTTAACATTTGATTACAACGGAAGGTATTTAAATCAGCTTCAGATTTTGTATCACACTGAAATAATAATGAGACGGTTTTGCTTCCTTAACACTATTTTACAGCTATGGCATTGACTGATCACTAATGTAATGGATAGTCTGCATTGAGCTGTTCTTTTTAGCTCACAGCTGCACGTGCAACTTCGTCGCTTAAAATATGCAAAGCTGGATTAATTAATTTTGATTAGCTTTTGCAATTTGTGTTTTTATCTGTTTACCTATTGCTTTACACACGTTTTATAGCAAATTTTTGGCACATATACGAGGAGATTAAGTAGTTAAATTAGGAACGTAAAAAAGAGTTAAATGCAGATATCGGCAGTCTGCATTAAAATTTGAATGCCGTAAACAATTCTTTAACCCTTCAGGGAAGGGAAATTGCATTCAAATTATGTTATTATTTATTTATTTTTTTATTTTATTTTATTATATTTTATTTTATTTTATTTTATTTTTGTTTATTTTATTTTTTTAATTTAATTTAATTTAATTTAATTTTATTTCATTTCATTTCATTTTATTTTATTTTATTTTATTTTATTTTATCTTATTTTATTTTATTTTATTTTATTTTATTTTATTTTATTTTATTTTATTTTATTTTATTTTATTTTATTTTATTTTATTTTATTTTATTTTATTTTATTTTATTTTATTTTGTTTTATTTTTTTAATTTAATTTAATTTAATTTTATTATTCTACAGCTTTAGTTCAGCACTAGAAATTTCGTGTAGTTTATATTGCTTTCCCTACAGGGATAGGTTAACAAAAAGAAAAAAAATTACCAACAAATCGGTCGTATGTAACAAACAAAGAAATATGGCAACTAGCTATGACAGCGATATTAATCGAAAAACTCCTTTTTCAGAAGCATAAGCCTTGGCACACTCTACGAGCACAGACTCCTCAGCGCGTCACCGCACCCATGAGCGGTCGCGCGGTCCACAAATCACTATTGGATATGAATGTTATGCTAACTAACGGCTTACACACACATACACATACATATTTAAATATTTGCGAACTACTATTTTAGTCAGATACATTTGTAGCCCCAAAAAAAAGCAAAAAAAAAAATAAAAAAACAACAAAAAAAATTTGTATATCTTTACAATGTGAACCTTAACAAATGTGCCCCAATAGACAAGTGAGTTACTTACTTACGAACTAGCGCTAGACAAAAGTGTTTTTATTTATAAAAAGAGAACTTGCACACATACATATGTACATACATATATAGCATTAATTCTTGAGGCGATCGTGAGAATTTGTTGAGGGGCACTAAGTTCTGGTTTTTTTTGTAATTTTTTGTTTGATATTGTTGCTAGATTTTTTTGCACCTTAAATGGGATCGCGTTGCCATTTTTATAACTTTGTCATTTTTTTTCAAATGTCGCATTAAAGGCAAAGAAAATTGATATAAAAAAATCGACACATCATAAAAATCGCCGCGAACGCGTAATCTCACGGACATCTCACATATACAATCACGTTTACCCTTTGGTGCGAATTGCAGGTATGTCGGTATGCCGGTATGACCTAATCTGCTATTGATCGCTGTTAAATCACAAAATCACCGACACACACAAGTTGCTATGAAGTGAGTCTAGTTAGTTAGCTAGTCAACGCATTAGCAATGTTAGCCGAGGCAGTGAACAGTCGGCGTACAGTGGGCAAGAAACTTAAAGTTTGGAACAAAATGCAAAAAATGTTGTTTTGGTTGAGTTTTTATGACAGAATTGTTTTGAGAAGCATTTTGTATCTGGCAATGCTTAGAGTTATTGATCAAATATGTACATTCGAGAGTAGTTGGACTTTTTCACTTGAAAATTTGATCTGCACAGTACTTCCTATACAATTTTTCATTAATTTAACTTTGAGCGATGGCTCTGGGTAGTGTTGGCAAAAAAAAAAAAAAAAAAATATTTTAAACCACCAAATCTACCTGCCTCACCCACAGTGCAGCATCATAGCAGCGCTCAAATGCCGTTGTACATTGACTTTGAGTACTTTGACACCTGACTATGGCGCGTCCGCTCATTTTGTCGTCGGTTGCACTACGAAATAATAGACGTATAAATAAGGAATACAAAAACAAAACAAAAAAAAAACTCATAATACGCCAAAACGCATTTCGTTCACAATACAAATTACGCAATGCTTTGATAGCAACTAGAAAATCCGCTTAGAGCAGAAGTAAACCTTGTAGTACCTGTTTTGGTCCACGATCAATGCACTCCAACAACAAGTGTTCTGATAATCGCTATATCTATGTATGCTAGTTTGAGTATTAAACAACTTCACATGAGTAAATACCCTGCAGGGATATCAATGACTAGAGAGAAAAATGTTTTGTTTAGTTTTAGAAAAAAATCGATTTTAAGCAATATATCTCGAAAACCAGTGGAGATATGGAACTAAATCACATCGTTTATTACAACACTCTTTATCACCTTTCGTTTGATACCCATATTGCATTAATATATTTTGGGCCATCCTGGTTCATATACTAGGCGATGGGTTTTATATAGGAGGTTTCAAAATGTATTGGTTATCTTTTCCTTGGAGGGGTTGTGTGAGCATGACCTTTAATGATATACCCAGATAAAGTTGCATATATGCGTCTAAATTGTGTTTGCAGAGGTAAAGTTGATTTGGCATTGGTTCGGCTAAACATTTCATAGTTAACATTCTTTTGATGAGACCTTTTTGAGTGATTTTTGAATGGGATAGAAATATATTAAATTTTTTGTGAGTTTTGATCGACTGCTATTTCTTTTTAAATATGACTTTTAATTTATTATCTAAAACAAAAAAAAAAGATTTTTTAAGGCAATTAAAAAGTCACATATCGACAGCCCCACTGCAAAACCCCGTAAGTCAAAAATAAGGTTCTGAGCCTTTCCTTTAGATCGTGATATTTCGCGCATTAAAATGCAAGTTTCTCTCCACTGGTGAAATGTAATAACGGTCGATCATAACTATACATACATATGTTATAATTATCACAGTTTTTTCCCTCTCCTTAGAACTTTTTGGTTTTGAACATCAGGGTTTTGCAGTGTGGCTGTCGATATATTAAAATAAGCAAATATTTGTTTTGATTATTCTTTGATTACATCTGATTACGTTTATTTAATAAAGTTTTTGATTAATTTGGTTATCTTTTGGTTATTTTTGACTTGTTTGATTTTTTGGGATTGCATTTGATTAAATACGATTAATGATGATTTTTTCAGCACTTTTAAGTTTTTTTAATACTGTTGTTAACTTATGATTTATTTTCGATTTTTTGATACATTTTCCATAAAATTAAGGAAAATGTATCAAAAAATCGAAAATAAATCATAAGTTGATTTTGAATAATTATGATATTTTCATTACTATTGATAGATTTCTGATTACCTTTGACTCTTTTATGTGTTAGATTATTTGTGATTACTTTCTAACTACTTTTGTCTTGTTTTTATTATGTGGGTTTATTTTTGATTAAATACTATGAAAGTAGTTGCGTTTTTTTTTAGCTTTTGATTATTTTGTTCTACTTTTGATTATTTCCGTTTTTTTTCATTAGTTTTGGGAACTTTTGATTATATCTGATTACTTTTTTATTTTATTGTCTGGTTTTGATTAACTATAGTTTTTTTCTATAATTTTCTATTACTTATTTCTGATTCTTTATCGTATTTAGTTTATGAAATATTTTTTTAACTTTTTGTGGCTATTTTGGATTATTACCATTTTTGATTATCACCAATTACTTACAATTTTTTTTTAATAGTTTTAATTTATTTTGATTCATTTTGAGTACCTTTGGATTTTGGTTAATTTTTTACTACTTTGGATAAATTTTGACTTTGTTTTTGGTCTATTTTTATTTATTTTAATTTTTTGAATATTTATTTTTACTTTTCATAATATGCATCTTTTAAATTTTTTTTTGGGTTTTTCTGATTAATTTGTATTTTCTTGATAATTTGGAAAAACCTCAAAGTTAGTTTTATTCTTTTTTGATAAATTTTGGATGTTTTTACAAAAAATAATTTTCAAAAATATTTAAAAAAAAGCAATCATTTCTTTTGTTAATTTTGCATTTTTTTGATTTTGCTTTTAAAAGTAAAAATGATGATTTTTTTGGACTTGTTTACTGATAATTGATTGTTAATTAAGCCGACCACATCATTAAGATATTCGTAATAGGGAAATACAAATGCTAAAATGGAAAAAACTGCTATACTACCCTTTACTTTCGATATTTTTCCCAACTCTGATTTATTTATTTCTGCAGACCCCCGCTCTGAAATTTACGTATTCATTGAAGCTTCGTTGCGCAAATAATAACTACATTTGTTCATATTATCGGCCTATTGGGTGATTAACTGATCATGAAATAAAATGGTAAATAATTACAACAAATATACAATAATAACTTACAAAATATAAAACAATGCAATGTGCATTGTGGTAATCAAATAAAAATTAAAGCGAAATTCAAAATAAATAAAATCAAGCGCGCATTGCATGCCGGAAGAGCTCACACAACAAACAATACAAAGGAAAACATACCAATGAAGCTGTCAATGTCAAACCAAACGGAATTGACCAACGATAAATAACTACACTGAAAGAAAAAATTATGTTGCAAAAGGTGATAAATATGATCTCAAGCGGCTTAACACACACACACATTTCCCCTTTTTTGTTTTTGCTATAAACCTCAAGTCAATGGAAAACATGACGATTGCACAAATTAACATAACAATATTTGGCCATTAACATAAAATGCCGCGAGGGTGAATTGTATTTGCTGATTGAAATTTGCCCTTATGAAATATATTAATGTAAATGAAATAAAAGTGAAACAAAAATGCAAAAAAATTAAAATCGTATTTTAAGCGTAGTTAAATTATGTTTGCACAACAGGAAGAGCAACAACGCACGCTCATTTGTTTATTTACAACGATGGCAGCATGCAGCTCATAAATTTTGGCAAAAGAAATTCCATTGGAAAATACAAATGAAATTGCACTGCACAATTTCGTTTTTATTAATGTACTTGTAAGATATAATGACAACTTGCGGTGGCAATGAATACATTTATGAGTGCCATTATGACACGATTAAATTACAAAATGAATGTTAGTACCCAGCGAGCATTTTTATATCTCCACACAAATTTTGCAGATCCCTACCATGAACCCTTTTAAGTAGTTACGGCAACTAACAGTATGGAACTTAAAAGTAATATTTACTTTCAGGTAATATTTACTTTGAAGTAATATTTACTTTCAAGTAATATTTACTTTCAAGTAATATTTACCTTGAAGTAGTATTTATATTGAGGCAATGTTTACTTTGAAGTTATATATACTTTGAAGTAATATTTACTTTGTGGTAATATTTACCGTGAGGTAATATTTACTTTGAAGTAATATTTAATTTACAGGGCACCTACGAGAATTTACTTGAAAGTAGTGACTTATACCACAAAATAGTCGAAGTGTCAGTATTGCTCATTGGGTAGCATTCATGGCGCGCACGAATATCACGTATACGCAGTGTAAGCCAATGCTGCCTTGCAGTTTTTGTTTTTGACTTTCTTGCACTCTCTCTTCAATTTACACTTTTTTATTTACTTAATTACTGCAAAATACGCGCTGACAATGAGCGCGCCAGCAGCAGCGTAACTTCATATTAAATCTCTACATGAACAGTGGAGCGCCTTTGCTCAATTCAATTCATTGTGCTGCCAGCGTAATTAAATGTTGACAACTGGCGCTTGACTGTTTGGTGTTTGTGAAAGCAATTAAAATGTATGCAATTGATGGTTTGTCGAGTGTTGGCGCTGGTGCTGTTGTTGTTGTTGGCTTTAACAAGGGATTGAATAGCTATCAGTGTTGTTAGTTTGTGGGTGTCTTGGCATCACTTTCCGTTGATTGTTTGTAAGTGAGACGACGAAAACTTGAATGGACATATAAATATTTTATTTTATTGCAGAAGTCGTGAAGTTGATTTATTTTCTTTATTGCGTTAGGCTTCTCATTTTATTAGCTTAACCTCTGTTTCTTTATTTTTTCCTTTTTTTGTTTTTTTTTTTGCTTTCTTGCCTTTCATTGTTACTGGCTTCCTTTCGAAGCATTATCCTTATTCAGCTCATATACCTTTAATGCGCTTTAAATTCTTATCTGCTGAGCTGCTGCTATTTTTTATTATCTCCGGCATTTTGATTACATTTCATGATGACACTTTATCGTAAATGATGGGTGCTGCCTTTGTGGAAGAGTGGCTGTAAATGTAGCAGCGCGTCTTAATTTACCAAATGCAGTTTTTTGTAAAGCAAAGTTGTAGCGTGGTTAGCCAATATTTTATGTCCGGTTTTAAAGTTTAATGGAATTGTGCGCTAAGAAGAACTTTTTTTTTACTTTGAAGAGTTGCCTGTGATTTTTTGAAGCGTCTGGTTGATTGAAAAAAGGTTATGGGAGAAACATTCCCTTTGAACCCAACTCTTGTTAAAATGAAAAAAAAAAATGCATCCAGATCTGATTGGGATGAAGTGAGAATGGCAATCTTCCGTCGTGCTCTTCAAATACGGACTATGGAAAATACTGATTGGGCCTAAGATGTGGTCTACTGACTCCAAAAAAAATAAAAAACAATACCGTACATCATTCCACCTATTTAACTCTGGTATTGTAAAAAGACTGAAACCCTTTAACGACATTCTTATCGCACCTTATTAGTGATAATTCAGGCCTGGGAAGTCCACTATGGCAAACAAGTTGTCAAGCTGTCAAATTTAGAGCAATTTTCGAAACGGCGAAAATAATTCTTTTTTTTTCTAAATTTGACCTATCTATTAATATTTTAAAAACAGTTGGTTGTTATAAAAAATCGTTCAAATAAAATTTCAAATCAGTATAAAATAAAAAAAAAATAAAAAAAGGATTTCGAGATACAGCAAAATTATACTCATGCTTGAAGACCCGGCTATTGAAATTCATACTGAAATTTTTGCGTGATGCGCGCATAATCATACAAACAGACAGACAAAAAATTTAAAAACCATTTCGGAATCATTCCGAGACTTTTTTAGGGCCATTTCGGAATTTTTTTTAAGGGAATGTATGGGTGCCATGTCGAAAGTATCCTAAAGTAGTCTCCGAAAAGTCCCGAAAACCATACCAAAATGTACCCAAAATGTTCGCGCTATAGTTCCGAATTAAACGAAGCTTAATGTTTTGGTTTGTGTAGAAATTTATAACAAATAAGAATTGAGGTTAGTCCATTCAAGTCTGCTTGAAAGTTCAGTCGAAAATCGAATTTATTTTCAAAGTAACCCATTTTCTTATAGATTTGTTCAGATTTATGAGCGTAATTCATAAAGTATATAATTATTTAAGATTAACAATTAATGTATGTCAATAGCACACTTCAGAAGCAATGGAGTCATATAACAAAAACAACTCGAAAAAAAAAATTCAACAAAAAATTAAAGACATTCAATGATAACAAATATCAACAACATGATTGCAGTATTTGAAACTCTTAAGCTACACCAAACTCTCATAATTAACGAACCATTTCAAATTCACTTATCAATTAAAACTAAAAATGTATAATTTTTCTTAACTACATGGCTCAAGAAACCCCAAAAAATCTGTCACACATTCCCAACACGAATACTTCACCAAAAATGAAACTTTTCTTTTGTTAACTAATCATTACAAGCAAAAGAAATAGTTCTTTAAATGTTTGATAAGAAGGAAGAGTCCTACTCAGTTTACATGCAAGCGCATAAATATATAAATACAGTGGTGGCGCTATAATTAAAAATAACTTCAACTCCATCAAATTGGGTTACCTTACACAAACTTCTAAATATTTATCTCAAAATAGTTTTAAAATTCACATAAAAAACTTTCCGGTAAGCTACTCCTAATTACAAGGCCACCACTGTATTTTAATAAACGCATGTATATATTTGTGAATCTCCGCGCTCACCCTCTATTTTCAATTATTCTATCCACTTTCAACAAAAAGTGATCACCCAAAATTATTCTGCTTTATGCATTCATCTCCGCTGGCATATCCGTACATTAATTGCACTTTCTGATTAAACTAATTTAAGAAGCAGCAGCGGCATTAACAAAATGCAAGGAAAAGTAAATTTATATGTATGTAGATACATATGTATATGGAGTATGTTAAACAATACATTTTGGTATGCAGCTATGTAAGAAATATTTTTAAGGTTTGGCTCCTTTTCTTTTTTTTCTTCTTTGTTTGAAAAGAACTCACAGGAAAATAAAATAAAATAAAATAAAATAAAATAAAATAAAATAAAAAAAATAAAATAAAATAGCTTACACAAATATCAGGTGTAAATTTTTTTGCTGTGTAGTATTTTACACGTGAGGAAATGCTTTCTTTCACATGTATAAAATATGTAAAATAATTCCAGTTGCTATTTAGATCCTCTTAAGAATTCTTATATGCGTATGCTGTAAGTTTACATTTAATCGGCTTTTGCTCGGTATCTGTTGTGCAGCGGAAATTAGAATGCAGCTTAATGTAAAGATGTTCGTAATGTAAAAATTGAAATGAACAATAAAAAAAAATTTAATTAATTTTTATTTGGAAAAGAAAATCAAAACCTTTTCAAGGCCTTTCATTTTGGTTGGAGGTCTTCAAGCATGTACCTTCAATCGAGTTTTGAAAGAAGGCTCTCAGATGAAAATTCATTTTATGACATATTTTTAGTGTAGAAATGCGTTATTAAGCGAGGCAAACTATTTTTAAATAATCAGTTTTTCCGAAATCTGCTAACTCTAAATGAATAATTTTAATCTAAGAAATTTTACACCATTTTTTGGGTTTCTTTTCTCAATAAATGAATCAATAATAGTACTCGAAACTAATCAACCCGAAAACTAATCAAAAGTCATTTCAGTTAATCGGTAATAATTATTCTCTAATTAATCAATCAAGTTTAGTTTAATTTACATGTTCGATTAATCAGTCAAGTTTAGGTTAATTTACATGTTCGATTAATTAATCAGGTTTAGTTTAATTAGCATGTTCAATTAATCAGTCAAGTTTAGTTTAATTGACATGTTCGATTAATTAATCAATTCAAGTTGAATTGACATGATTAATTAATCAGGTTTACTTTAATGAGCATGTTTGATTAATCAATCAAGTTTAGTTTAATTGACTTGTTTGATTAATTGTTGAATCGTACATCTCCAATTTAATCCTTTATTTTCTTTTAAATCTTAAATATATACATAAAGTAAAAAAAAATCCTACCTGTTTTATTTTCGCTTTTCTCTGTTCCAAACTTTTGCATCATCGTCTCCTTGACTTGAAAAAATCCTTCTTATTACCAATGAATGATTCGGAATCCCAAGTTCTACTGAACGAATAGGGACTTTCATAAAAGTTTAATTCTTACTGCGCTTAACTCTATTATAAAGAGGGGCTCACATTTATTTCATTATTACGCTGCACTAAAAAAAAAGCTTGAAGCTCTAACGAACCTAGCAAGAAATTCACCACAAAAACATAACTTTTTATTTACATATTTTCTCCTTTTTGCACTCCAAGTAAGTACTTCTAAGTAATAGACATTGGCGCCAGTGGACACGCTTTTTTGAGCATCAAAAACAAACCCATCTTTAAATCAAACAAAAAATCAAAAAAAAAGGCAACAACAAAAAACATAAGATTGCAAGCAGTAGGCAACGAAACCTCAACTCTGTGTGCACCGCTAATTGCCAGCTAAAGTCGATTTTTGTGCGATTTTGTGGTTGCACTACAACGCCCTACAAACGCGTCAAACTGCACAATTTCATATCTTCACGGCATCAGTTATGGCCATCGGTGGAACGGATGAACAGCAAGCATCGAGAGCCCCTTCAAAACGTGCAAGCGCGCTGCTCAGTTTGCCTGGGAGTTTATGTGTGTTTGTGTGCGGAAATGCAAGTGCAGGTTGCTCACTGCGTCTCAAAGTTGCAACAACAATAAGACAATTGGTAGACACCTTGCAAGCAATCTGCTCAACCACAACAACAATGAGATTATTTGTTTGTGTTTTTTTTTTGTTTGAATCTTTGTTTGAGGCTACTGCGTTTTCTTGTTGTTATTGTTGTTGTTAACTGGTTTCATTGTTGAGGCAGGTAATGTAGTCTACTTCAATCGTTCGTCGTTTTACTCGTACAATATCCGTTCATTGCTTGCTATTCACTTAACTTCGCTTCATTGTTTGTTCAGTCATTCGCTCAACGAGTCGCGGTTTTTGCGAACCCCCCATTCCCCACCAACAACAACATTAATTGCTAAGAGTATTTATAGCAGTTGTTGTTGTTGATGTTTTGCTTGTTTTGTTGTAGGGTTGTTAGCAATTTTTTTCTTGGTTTGTTTGTTTTATTTGATTGACTGTTTTGTCGATTTGTCTGTACGTTTCTCTGTCTGTATGTCAGTCGGTTGACGCTACGTCACGTTACTTATCCGCTCAGTGAATGAATTCAGTCAGCGCATAATGTAACGGTTTTAAAGTATGCTCACTTCAAGTTTATCAGTCTCAGCCTTTTTGCTTCCGTTCGAATGTGTACATTATTTCATACTTTTGTTGTTGGTATATTTTTTTTGTTTGTCTTTAAGTAGGTAATATATTTGTCAGGCATGAGTAATTGCCGGCTGTTTGGCTAGTGGTTTTTGCTTCTGTTATTGTTGTTGTTGTTGACTGCACTTGCTGCTGCATTGGTTGGTGCAGCACAGTGGGCTGTATAATCGCGCCCGTTCGGACTTCTTCGGTACTGCCTCGGTGGCTATGCATTTTTGAATCGCTTTCTCTTATGAGAAATATAAGCAACTTTGCTGTCGAGGGATTCGTATCTCTCTGTTATGTGCTTCTACCGCTGCTTTTACCATTCTGTACTACGCGACATTTTTGGTGCTGCTGGGAGCGTCTCCGTTCTGGTATCTCATCTTTGCGCATCTTAAATATCTTATTCTTCTTCTTCTTGTTTATCGCATTATTCTTCAGCGTACTCTGGCTTCAGATACCCACTGTTCCTGCAGAAAATTGAAGAGTTGGTCCTTGGGCAATTTGGTTGGTGTCCTGCTCGAGCTGGGTGTCACTTCCCGAAACACTTTGAATCGTCTCCTGACTGAAGGTGATTGAGGCGTCTTCGTCAGACTCCATGAACTCAAGTCCCGGAGATCTGTATATGGGCTTTTCTGCCGTTGTTGTTGTTGTTGCAATTTGGTCGAAAGTGACATTCCTTTGCCAGATATGAACTCGATACGGTCCGGTGCTACCTTAAGGTACATTTCCGAGTTGGTATGACCAGTGTAACCTTCTAGTTAACGTCACCCCTCCTTCGGAAACTCTTGTTCTCCAGATAATGAAAAGAGGCTTGAGAAGTTTTTCTTTGTTTCCTCGTAATATCACCGACTTCTTGCTAGTCCATTCACTCCTTTCATTCTTCTTCATCCTTCTTTTCCATCGCCAATCCCCGCATATCTATTCCCTCTCTTATTCATCTTCTAACTTTTTAGTATTCCTCTTCATTTTCATTTTCTTCTCTGTTTTCCTCCATCATTCCAATAGTCCTTATTCACGCTCTATTAATTTTTCATATCCTTTTCGCCTTCTTCTGCTTCTTCGTTATTAAGTTTTAGCGGGACCAATGCTTTCCAATTCTTTTAATGTATTCGAATTTGTTGTTGTTTTAACGGCAATTTGTAGCCTATGCTGAATATTTAAATAGGCGTTTTCTAGTTATCTGTCAAATAAATCCTTGAAATTTGAACTCTTTTTATCATACAATTTTTCACAAAGCTTTATATTCTTCAGTGAATAAATTTGTAAATTTTTTTATTCTTCATATTAAACATTTTGTTCATTCAAAAAAAAAAAAAACAAAAAAAAAAACATTTTTTTTTAGCCATCATTTCTCCAAAATAACCCACTGTACGACGACGTGCAGCGTTTAAACCAAATCAAATTGTGGTTTTTGTTGTTATACCGCACACAGCGCTTTCTTATAATCATTTTACTGCTAAGATGCATTTTTTTATTCGCTCTATTCCAACTTTGGAATTGTTGTTGCTGTCGTTATAGTCATGTGGTTGTTGCTGTTTTAGCACCTGAGTAATTAACGTTTATTATTATATTTTTGCTTAGCATTTTTTTTCTTCTTCGGTATTTTTATTGGCGATGTTTCCCTCCTCAAATGCTGTTTGCTGCCATTTAATTGCACATTAATGCGATAATTAAATTAAATATAAAAACCGTTACAACTAGGATATAGTAAGTAATTGTTTAAAAAACGTTAAAACATTAAGTAAAAAATGTAAATATTGAAAATGAGCAATGTGGTTTAGTCGCCTTTGTGATTAATTGGCACTTCAAAAGTTGCAAAGCAATCAATTTCGTAGTAACTGGAGTGTGATTTTTGTTATTTATCTACACGTGAGTGACATTTGAGAGTTAAGTAGGAATGCGAATTAGTGGTAATCGGTGTATATATTGGAATTTATAAATATATTTACACTAGACTGAACCATTATTTGCAACTTTTTTTTTATAGATAAATTATTTTAAATTTCACTAGTTCATAAACCGTGTAAACGAATTCTTTCCTTATTAAAATGAACGAAATCGGATGATAACCACTCCCACTTTTTATAAATTGAATATTTTCGAAAATACAAAAAAAGTGATAATTCAGTAAATAAGTATAAAATTTGGTGTGTACATTAACATCAAGAAAATAAATTTTTGAAAATTTTCGATTAAGTCAAATTCAGAAATATTATTAATCGAAAAAAAAAGAAGTTCAAAACATCAAATTCCAGAAACACAAAAAATAGGCGAAATCGGTGAAGGGCCACGCCCACTTTTGTATGAATGATTTTGAAAAGGCTTATATATGTACATATATGTATATGTACTTAATAACCTTTGCGTAAAAAATATAAATAATTTTTATTCCACTTTTAAAGTATCAGTGAACAAAGAAATTTGAAAAAATATAAGTTTGAGAAAATGGGCGTGGTCGCGTCCCTTTTATTATAGAATATTCCACAAAGCTATTTATGTCATAACTTCGGCAAACATTTTTTAGTCCGAATGAAATTTGGCGAAAAGGTTAAATATATGTGGGTTACTGTTTGTGGTAAAAATGGGCTAAATAGGCTTAAAGTCACGCCCAGTTTTTTAACAGAGTTCTAATAAAAATATCTTTGTAAAATTTAAAGCACGATATTTCGTGAGATATAGGTATATAACAATACCATCTTGCACTTGCAGAAAATTAAGCGGAGCTCAACAGCAAACAATTTTTGTGGATTTTGTGAAAGTAGGTGTGGCGCCGCCCACTTTTCAGCATAAAAGTTTTTGCTATTTTGAAAGGCGATTGCTTGTAGGTTTAACTAGATAGATATTTCAATGAAAATTATAGCTTGTAGCAGGGGCGGATTCACAGAGGTTTTTCTGATCCAAACCTCCGCCCCCTTCCTCTTTGGAATCCAAAAAGCCATACTTCTAAGGAATTCCGATAAAAAATGTCCTCCAAGTTTTTTAAAAAAATTTGGAAAAAAGGTGTTGAAAACAGTCAGTCAGAATACCTTAACACTTTAAGCAGAATAAAAAAAAACAACAACAACAACCTTTTTTATCTTTTCATACAATCGACGCTTATACATACAAAACTTCAATGCAAGCCGTTAAGTACAAAAATAATAATAAAAATTTTTTATAACAGTTAAAATTTTAATAGCCTACGCTCTCTCCAACGCTTTTTTTCGTTCCATCTTCATGTTCAGTAAACGTAAATAATAATGAGTGCGATAATTTTTCGTTTAAGCAAAGTAATTTGTAAAATGCGAAATTATACTGAGATATTTTGCTTACATTTTATGACTTTTAAGCTGGTCTTGTAATAAATTTTTCGAATTTTTGTTTTGTGCGCGTAGTTTTATTACCGGATTTTTTTCAAACCAACGAAATTATGCGACACTTACGGCTATGAAGAATAAACTTTGTATGTTTGTATGTATGGCGAGCATTCTTTGACTACGTAAAAGCTTAATAATAAAGCAAGCGAGATTTAATGGTGCGAGATAAAAAACTGCATAAGTATCTGGATGAAGAGCATTAAGTCACACAAAATACGCGGGCTCGCAAGTACGAAGTAAAGTCTGCCAAAAGTGCTGCTATGAAACTATGATGCAATTACAACAACGAGCATGCATTGTGGTGTGCGGGTGGGTGTGCGTGAGGGCAATTGCAAATCCTCTACCGCCAACACCAACACCACGCCTACAATGTACTCAAGTGTAATGCGTATGCAACAACAACAAAAATATTAAATACGCTTAATAAATGTAATAAAAACGTTGTAGCATAACGTCATACGTAGTAAGTGTGCCAAACATTGGTCTAGGTTATGGAGGGTCTCTATAATGCGAATTGTAGAGGTGTGTGATAAAATAGTTTTGTATGATGTCAGCGGTTGCAAATAGTTGTAAGTATTGCACAAGTCAGCCAGCAACAACAAAAGCAGCAAAACCGATTAATTCATAAAAATGACAGCAGAATTTGAATGCAAAAGAAATCAGGAAAAAAGTAAAATCGAAAGAATACTTTTACAGTGCCCCACCTCATTTTACTTTTTTTTTCAAATTCGGAAAACTACTATTTTTTGATACAGGAATTTTTCAATAGCGAAACCAAAACCATTTAGTTTTACAAAACAGAAATCGGTAACATTTTATTTTTTAAAACTGAAGTCGAAATATTTTGATGTTTTGAAATTGAGACCGAATATTTCCGAAATTGGAACCGAGACCTTTTAATATTTCAAAACCAAAAACCGAGCAAAATCAAACCTTTTTCTTCCTAAAGCCGAAGTCGTTAAAATTTTCAAAGCAGTTACCGGTACCATTTAATTTTTTGAAATCGAAACCGCATATCTGCAAAACTGTTAAATATTTCACATCCCAAGAAACAAAATCTTTTTTGGTTTTTTTCAAACTGAAACTAAGTAAAGCGTTTTACCTGTTCAGAAACGGAAAGCATTTAATTTTTAAAAACAGAAACCGAAATAATTTTTTTGACTTTCAACCCCGAAAAATAATTTTTTTTTTTAAATTGAAACCAAAGCGTTTTACTTTTTCAAAACCGAAACACTCTAATTTTCTTGAAGCCGAATCTTTTAAGGTTTTAATATTTTAGTTTTCAAACACAGTATTTTTTTTATTTTTCGAGACCGCACCAAAACAATTTTATTTTTAAAACGAAGCCCAACCAACTTTCACTTTTTCGAAATCGAACCGAATTTAACAAATGCGAAATGAAACAGTTTATTTTTTGAAACAGAAAGCTAGAGAGTTTATTTTCAAAACCACAGATTAAAAAGAATAGCTTTTCAAAACGGAAACCTTCTAAACCATTTAGTTTCTCAAACCATAACAAGAACAAAATAGAAAAGCAAACGTTTAAAACTTAAGAACGAAATAAAACTCAATAGTTTGGTATTTTAAGCACCAGTGAAATTATTTCTTTTTTCAAAATCGAGAACGAAATAATTTTTGAAAAATTAACAAATCAACTAAATTGAATTCCGTTTATTAAATATATACATAGGTTTTATCTCGGTTTCTCAAATAATTGATGATAGTGGTGTTGAACTTCCAAAGAAACTCATGCTGAATCATTTCTTTGAAGATGTTTCAACATCAAACTCCGTCGTTAGTAGTTCCATTTGTAATAATGTTTACTTTGAATCAGAGACCAGAAAAGGCAGACAAACTGCAAGCGAGATGTGGTCTAATGAAAACTAATTGAGTTTCAATGCATCCCAAGGGAATCCCTTAGTAGACAAGTTTAAAAAAATAAATAGTAAATATAAATATTCAATACATAGGCAATGGAAATAACAAACAGATGAAATAAAATTCAAATCGATGAAAAAGCGAACTAAAAAAAGATAACAAAAAAGACATGAGCAACAACGAGAAAAAACTTAAGAAAAGAGAACATCGACGTCGTTATACGCATTTAATAAAAACACACTGAGTTCTATCTATGAGAATGCAGAATTTGGTTAACTTCCGTACATTGATCCATTATTTAATTATTGTTTATTTTTTTTTGGAAGGTTGCTTACATAGTAACAATAAAAATATCCCTTTACATGTTTATATACCTTTTTTTTTAATTCCTTTGAACGTCAAATATTGCGGGCTTAACTTTAAAATATTCTGCACAAACTAGTTGCTCATTGAATTATTAAGAATTTTTCTAAGTTAAGACAAGTGAACAGGAATGGCTTAAGCACACAAGTTACATGCTTCACATATAAACAAAATTCATAAACTGAGTTATAGTTGTAGTTACGCATATGAAATACATTTATGCCATCACAGTTGCATAGCTATTTGGTCTAGGTCTTTAAGTTGCTTAATTATTGATGAAGTACAAAATTTTACATGCGTAAGACGAGAATGTCGATACCCAACAGAGAAAAGGTAAACGATAAAAACATAAAAATTATTAATTATAAAATGCTTGGTTTTAGTTTATTTTGGTTAACAGAGAGTGGCAAAATTTCTGTGATGTGATTGGCTTAAAAATTTTTTTTTATTGCAAGTTTTGTTAACAAAAATTTAAAAAAAAAAAAAGAAAAACTTAAAATTTGTTGAGGAGCTTATTTATATTATATTTATGAATACTTTGAAAATATACAGCACCTAAAAATAATCATCGTTGGCATACAAAATAAACAGAACCGAAGAGCCCGTCGGATCCATTGTTCTGATAGCCTTTGGGTTAACAGAACGTACCAAAATTTCTTATCTGTGCGAAAATTCTCGGTAGCTGTTTGCAAATTTTGCTGTTCTATTCAAATAAAACTTTTTGATAATTTATAAGAAACATGAAATATTATTAATTTTTATAAAAATTATTATTCTTTGCCTTGAGCTCATTTGTATTTACGAATAATTAAAAAATGTACAGACAGCATACATAGTATATTTTCCATCTGTTTTGTTTTTGTTATTTATAGGTTTAGTGTCAAAATCGCAATAAGTGATGAGTGTAATGTCAGAGTTCGGAAAAAAAGTAGAAGTAGCCTGATCTAATAACACGACCTGTACCACTGGATCATGGTACAGACGGTAAAGCTTAAATTTCAAAACATCAAAGTTTAAATTCAGTTTGTTCTGCCTTTTGTAAATTTATTTTACTTATTATTTTATTTATTTAAAAAAACTATATAAATCAGAGCTAAAAAATTTAAATGCTTATAAACAAATAATACAAGCCTTATATAAGCCTCAACATATTCGCTTTGGATGTAAGCAAAATATGTAATGTGTCCAATGGCATGTGACATCTATGTAAATGTCAAAAATGTTCGAAATTCTTACATGTACAACAAACACCGCCTACAACAAAACAACGAACTAGCAAACGTGAATTAGGTAGCAGCAAGTAAGGATGCAGCGCAGGTGCTATGTGTCAGCAGAACCATAAACAGAAGTTCGACAACATGCAACAAACTCGATTAGGCATACGAGTTTGCATTTATGCGAGGGTGGGTTAGGGATTTACAAGTTTTAGGAATTAATAATTCATCAAGCTTTGCTGAAGTATTTTGTAATCATCGGCTCTTTTCTGGCATTACTACGTAAGAGTATGTGTGAATTGATAGTTATTTTTAGCCATGAATAATTTTGAGTTTTCGGCTAAGTAAGTTTACTGTTGGAACTCGATCGAAACCGAAGTACAACCATCTCCCGATTTTTGATATCCAAAATTCTATTTCAAGCACAGCTGTTAACAGGTTGCTCCTTTTCTCGCTGTCAAAAGCAGCTTTGAAGTTCACTGAGGGAGGAGTGAGCCGATTCCCTTATCCTTGTTGATGGTAGACTCAGCAGGGCCCTTACTTTATAGTTCTGTTCGAAGGAATATTTTGTTCGAATTCGTGTGATTCGTACTCTGTAAGAAATTTTTGCGTAGAATGCATTCGTTGTTCGAGTTCCATTCTGTTCCTTTCGAATTTAATTTTTCCTACATTCGATTGTAGAGAATTTGGTACTCTCTATTTCGAAAACGAATATCAAAATGTTCAAAAGTTACAAAATTTTATTCGCCAATAATTTAGTATACGGAAATCCAAAAATTGTATAGGAAAATATATATATAAATATTTAATGTAAGGAAGAAGAGCGTGCACCCGGCTCTGGGAGTATTCGAGTGAAAGGTTTGGCGAAAGATTTACGGACCTCTAAGATTTAATGATAAGCTCTATGAGCTTAACGCAGACGTTATTAAGTGAATCAAAACCAAGAGAATTCGTTGGCTGGACCATGTTGTGCAAATGAATAAAGATACTCCGACTTAGAAGGCATTCTTATCGGTACCTGCAGATGGAATCAGAGGAAGAGCGAAAGCATCACTACGATAGGAGACCGAATTGAAATTCCATGCGGCCGAAGGACGTTAGATGACTCTTTTAAATAAAAGTAAAGCAACGAATATCTAAATTTTTTTCTCGAAATACAAGCCAATTCCACCACTTCCCGTGTTGCAATCAGCTGGCGTAGTGCTGCCACCTTGCTGTGATTTCGATTGTGAGGGTTTTATCCGGATGTATCAATATTTGAGGAGCTGTTTTGCTTTGGTCTTGTATACTTTAGTGCACCTATTCTCACTATTGAAGTTTGCATTTTTAAACAAGTCTATAAATTTTCAATAGTTCACCCTAGTAAGCTCATTAGCTATACCTCGAAGCTGCCACGATTTAGTAATAAAGTACCCAATGCTTTACTCTGCATTAATCTTAATTCTCGATTTAAAAATTTTTTTCTTACCCAACACATTTGTGCTCGATTTGACCTATAAAAATTAATTTAGCAATAAAATCAAAGGCAAAAAAAAACCCACAAACAACAAGCTATTGTTGTTGCTGCAGTGTATCAAATAAAAGTAAATAAAACGTGGCACTCGCATTGGACAGCGATGTCGTCACTGGTTCACTTGTTGCTCAAGTGAGTTTCCTTGACTCCATTTCGCGGGCCAGTTAGGCCACGACAAAAGCGGCTAGGGACGGATGTTTCATTTTGTGTAGAGATAGCCAAACAAAAGAGGCGAGAACCTTGTCGTTATGTCAGTTGCCACCGTTTTAAAATGCATTGCACACACAAACAAACACAAAAACACCTACACAAATGCGCTGAATGTGCAGCGGAGAGACGATTTTTTTTTGTGTGGAAACGGTAGATGTAGCTGGCCACTGGGGAGTTTGGTGGGGGTGGTTTGGAAATAGCAAATCGTGATTTGAATACATGGCGTTGTTGGCATACCAATTGAGAAAATGCAAAAGCTTATACTAAACGCGGGGCAGGCTGTTCATTCAACAGACGCCTGCATGATCGTGGGCCCATGATTTGTTTGGTTGTTTTTGTTTTGCTTGTTTTTTTTACTCACTTTGTAAGGCTGTGTAGTTGTTGTTGTTAAATGTATATTGTCACAGTTTTATTTTTAGAATTTTTTGTTTTTCGCATATACGAGTATCTGACCATATGCTCGTTTTATTGACATTCGCGCGCAGGACTAACTAACGCGGATGGCGCGCATGCGCGTTGGTTGTTTCAGTGTTAAACAGTGACTACCTGCTTTAGTCAGCGGATGCATTGTGTGTGTGTGTTTTTTTTTTATAAATATTTATATTTTGGCTTAGCTAGTTTTGTTTAATATTTCACTTGTTGTTGCTGTAATTGTTTTTCTTACAACCTTGTATACGTTTGTAATTGACTTTATAAGGGAATTTTATTGCAATTTATTGGCGCATTTCGTATTGTCGCTTCTGAATTTTTTTTAATTTTTTTGGTATTGTTGTTGCCGCTATTGTTGTCTAAGTGGCTTCTACATACTACATACTTTGAACTTTTATTATTCGTTTTATGGTAGTAAGTTTGTGCTGTTTTGTCATTACTCACTTTTGACCTTATTCTTTTTTACCTTAAATGGCCTTTTTTGTGTGGTCGTCGGTCAGAGGGGGTACAAGCTTATTTAGTAGAGATATATATGCACTGACAACTGTGTAGGTGCTGACACGATTTTTGTAAATTTTTTAAAAATATTGCTTAGCTGTACATGATACCTTATGGTATTTCTTAAGGAGTTGCTTACTAAGCATGCGAGAGTGTGGAGTAATTCTACTATCATTCAGGAAAATTAATTTCAATGTAAAAATTGGCCATCAAAATCTGAAAATTTTTTTCACAAAATTTTTGGACAATTTTTGAGTTTTTGGACAGTTTTGTAGACCAACATAATAATATAATTTCTCTACATTTCCAGGATTTTTTGTTGTATATAAAAATCAATTTTGTTTATGCATTCTATGGTAGAAGTCACACCACAGTATCAACGAAACTAATTCTAGAAATTAAGGGTCATTATTTAAAAATTTGGACGTTCCTCTTCGCATAATTATTTATAATTTAACTGCCAGCGAACTTTCAAAGTGACTTTTAGCACCCTTTAAACTTTTTTAGACATTTTGCTTGGTCTCTTTGATCATTCCTAGCTGCCTTTTATTGCCCATCCCTCATTCTGCTTCTTGTTATTCATCTCTATTTTCTTATCTTTTCACTTTCTTTCTCATATTTCCTTCCTATTTCTCGTTTTCTATCGAAAAAATACACTGTAAAAATTATATACACATCACACTGAAATTTTTTTCTTCAAAATATAAATTTTAAATTGAGATACCACTTTAAAGGACAACACTTTCAAAAAAGAAAAATTTTGTTTAGAAAAATTTTGGGAATGCCTACGAAGAGATTTTTTCTTTCCCTTTCAAAATTAAAAAAAAAAAGAAAAAAAAAATGTTTGAAAGGTTTACTGTATACATGTATATATATATGGCATATCTAAAAACTGAAAAGGCATTTTTATTGTACTTTTAAAAAAAGTTTAAAATTGCATTTAGTTAAAAAATTAAAAATTAAAATTAGAAAAATGCGATTTAAGTTTTTAGATATGTTATAAATCTTAAGTACATTTTTCTCAAGAAATGTATTAATTTCAAAACATTTAAAATTTTACAGTTTAATATTTTATTTATAGCAAAAAAATTTGTTCAGTGTAATATACAATTTTTCCAGTGTATATTTTCGAAAGCATATGATTCTTATGGCTTATGGTACAATGAGCTTTGAAATCGGTAGAGTTCTTCCGTGGTAATTACAGCTTGAAAGTACCTACTTTAAGAATTTTTCAAATATTTCGATACCTTGCCACGCCCAGACTTTTTCGAAAGTGCAGTTTTTGAAAAATTAAGTTCTATTTGTGTTGGTAAAATGAAAGTCCATGCAAAATTTTATAAAAATCTGCGTGACTCGTGTTTAATGCATATCCGTTTTGATATGAAATTGATCAAATATGATGTTGAGTGAAAAATTTTTTTTTTTAACTTTCTAACAAAGTACAAGTTTACCCTCATGCTGAACTTAAAAAAAAAATAATATATAGATACATATGTAGACATAAGAACCAACATGTTTTCCAGACCTAGAAAGTTTAGTGGAAAGTTTCGAATGACGATATTAAATCTCAACAAACAAATTTTGATACCAACAATTACTTAGGTCCGACAATCATAGAGGGAAGTATAATAGCTTGATTGAACTTTTTACTGCCACAAATTCGTATATCGAAATTATGAGTCGAAACTACTTTCCTCTACTTCTTCGCCGAGTGAGACAAAAACTTGAATTGTCTATACCTTTTCTTCTTCTTGCTTTTTTCTTCTTTCTATAAATCTGAATGACGCAAAAGTTCAGCAATTTTACACACTCAAATACCCTCAATCTCAAAACAGCAAGAAAACCTTAGTTCAAATATGAAAAACCTAAGCCTGTAATGGATATGCAACATCTATTACCATCTACAAAGTGACTGAAAAGGCCAAAAGTGGTTTTAGCCAAAAACGGTGTAACCATTTAATAGTCAAATGTGCATATCAATTTCAGTCAAATGCCATTTAAATCTATATGTATGGATATGCATGTGTGTGTGGCCAGTAGAATTGTTGCGTATGTATTAGTTGCTGCACATTTAAGCCGATTTATGCAATAACAACAATGACAACAGCAGCAGCAGCAGTAACAAACGTGTTGCTGGTAGGTGGGCGGTTGACGGCAGGTGATTGCGTTGCGCTTGCGCAAAAAGGTTGCAGACACAGGTTACAGCTGTCGCCTGTGGCGTCTTAACTGCGTTCCTTCTTTCATACGTAAATGTGTATGTATGTGTCTATGTGTGTGCAATGGCTCGCTTACTGCGACCTACGATGCGCATTGTGGCTATTGAAATCGTTTGGCCAATATGTAAACGGCTAGCTTCATTTTATTGTACACAAAAAAAATCACAAAAAAACTAGCAACCCAAACTGGATTCAAAGTTTGACTTTACGCTAACTGTTCTTTTGGTACTTTTAAGTTGCTTTTTGTTTTTGTGTTTTTATTTTGCATATTTTTTAAAGCAAGGTGCTTAGGATGCCGAAACTTGTGTAATAAATGGCAAAATATCAGTTCTTATCTTTGGTAATTTTTTTTTAAATTAATTTGAAGTCGTTAGATTTCGTACTAACTTAAATAACTAGTTAATTCATTGCAAACTACACACTTTTATAGTCTAACCAGATGACATAAGCTGTATCCTATATTTGAAGTTAGACTTATAGCAATACAACGGTGAGCAAATCATTCAATGTTCTGTAGTGGTTATTGAGTTATTCCATTACAAACAATGGTTTAAAAAAAATTAATAAAATTTCCAAAAAAAAAAAAAAAATAATTATCTATACACTGAAAAAAAAATCTACAGTAAACGGCCGTCAAATTGATAGTAAGCTCTGTAATTTTTCGTCCAACAGTGGGTAATATAAATTTTGAAAGTGAGCCCCTATCATTCTTCGAATATACTATCATATTGACATGAATTACTGTAAATTTTAAAGTGGACTCATATCATTATGCAAAAATCACATGTTTTTACTGCCAGTTTTACAGTAAATACTGTAATATTTACAGTATTACCATCAATCGCTTGAAAGTGGTTTTGATATGTTACTTTCAATGTGCACTTTCAACTTTTTTATTTCAGTGTATGCCGGAAAATCCAATTTCAATTGATGGATTCTGGAATGAATTTGAATACAAGGCTATGGTAAGACACTAATAATCGTTTCGATTGATTTCCCTAATATATATGTATAAAATAGATATATGTATGTCTCCACTTTTTATAGCCACCAGTGTATATACAACGAGAGTCAAATACATATTTTCTTACGTTAAGATTTAAGAGTGAACACCTAAAAACACAACTGCGAAAATTTCATTCAAATTTATAAAGTAATCTTTGAGTGATGCGCGAACAAACAAGCAGATAGACAGATAAATCCTCTTTTTTGTAAATTTTCTTTAATTTTCTTTATAATTTATACATACATATTAAAAACCTATAAAAAAAGCAATTTGTTAATCCGACCCACTCAGATTGTAATGAAATTTTGCATGGTGGAACATTTTACGAAAAATTGTTGGTGTTGCGAGGTGTCGAAAAATCCGTATTTTACTACGTAATGGCTCTAACCGACTTTAAAAATCTTTTAATCATTATAATCGTATTTAAAACAGTTTTCGAAAATATACACTGTAAAAGTTTTATATTACACTGAAAAAAATTATTTGTTAAAAATAAAATTTCAAACTAGGAAAATATTAAAAAAACTAGTAAGGAAGTCTAAGTTCGGGTGTAACCGAACATTAAATACCTAGTAGTGATCTGTTTTGGTATCCTAATTTACTCAGGTCTATTTTAATACATACCTGAAAATTTGTTATAAAGGCAACTGATTGTTTTCGATAAAAACATTTCTATTGTAAGTGGGAAATTAAACTATCACTAAATAACAAAATATAAATAGCTTTCCCCATGTTCATGAAAGGTATGAAAATAGAAAAAATTAATAAAAAAAAGGCAGTAGGGTGTTAATTACTTGTCAGTATATTTTGCGTGTTTGCTATCCGATTTGCGTAATTTTTGGCAGGAGTATACTATATACTATTGGGAAGCATCTCACTAACTTTCATTTAAATACCTTCTCTAAATTTCAAGCAATTGCTTTTGAAAATAGCTGACCTTTTATGCTAAAAAGTGGGCGGCGCCACGCCTACTTCACCAAAATCCACAAAATTTTTATACAGTTCAGTTTTGCTTAAAAAGCTTGTTATGTGTGTAAAATCTTATTTATATAACTTATACAATTAAGGAAATATCGCGATTTTAATTATACGAAGAAATTTTTTAGAACTGTGTTCAAAAAGTGGGCGTGTCCGTTCACCAATTTTGTTTATTTTTACAGCAAAGAGTTAGCTTTATATGTTGAACAATTTCTATAAATATCGCTTCAATAAGTCAATTTTTACCGGAGTTATGGCATGTAAAGTTTTGTGGAATAATCCCCCATAAAGGGGCGGGGCCACGCCCATTTTCCAAAAATTTTGTGCTTTCGACTTTCTTTGCCCACGAACACTTTAGGGGTGAAATAGAAATGATATACAGCTAGTTTAAGCAAAGTTATAGCATATTCAATATATCTATGATCCTTTTCAAAATCTTTCGTATAAAATTGGGAGTGGACCTAACCCGATTTCAATAATTTTTTTTCGAAATATTGCTTGTATTAATATAAATATGTGTGCTGAATTTTGTTTTGCTATCTTGAGCGGTTTTTGATTTATGATTAATAATATTTCCAAACATGACTATATCAAAAGTGGGCGGAACCACGCCCCTTTTTAAAAATTTTTTGAAAAATGTATTTGTTGCCTTAACGCTAAAGTGCATACCAAATATTATCCTTATATGTGTATTATGTACTGAATAATCACTCTTTTTGTATTTTCGAAAATATTATATATATAGAAAGAGGGCGTGGCTTTTAACCGATTTTGCCTATTTTCAATAGCACTCGGAGATAAGTGAAAAGGAACCTACATACCAAATTTCATTGAGATATCTCAAGATTTACTCAAGTTATCGTGTTCACAGACGGACGGACGGACGGACGGACATGGCTCAATCAATTTCTCTTTTCCTCCTGAACATTTTGATATATATAAGTCAATATCTATCTCGATTCGTTTATGCCGTTACATACTACCGTTAGGCCAATGAAGTTAATATACCTTGTGTGCGAAGCACTACTAGGTATAAAAATGTTTGAGGTTTTAAGTAAATGCACGTTTGAATTTTTTTTTATAGTAACTGTGTTGTATGGGAGCTATACCATAAATTGCTTCAATCTTGAAAATTTTCACTACACACATTATAAATGTAATAAGTACTGTAGCTGTCAAATTTTGTATACCCCGCTCACAAAATGCAATAGTTATAGGCCAAAATCCATTTATCGAAACTATCGATTAATGTTATGTTGGTCGAATATGGCTGATTTTCACTATACACATTCTATATATAATATATACTAAACCTGCAAAATTTTACGTTCCTAGCTTTTTAATTGCAAGAGTTATAGGCCAAACATCATTTATCGGAAGAATCGATTGTGAGTGAGCTATGCGTAGTATTGGTCCGATAATGTTAGTTCCGACCAATGGTTCATGTACATATTACAAAATGGTGGCCTCTACCCAGTTTCAGGGAGATATCTCTAAAAATAATGGTTAGTATGCAGATCGAAACAGATAGATCGACAGACGGACATGGGCTAACTCGACTCAGCTCACCGCCCTGATCCATGTCTTCTTGCTACCTTGCCGGCTGACATATTTGTTCATTTTATTGCGGATCTACGCTTTCAATCTTGCTCATACAAAAATAGCCGTGTTTTTTTTTACCGGCGTCTGCGTTTGCGCTTAATATTTGAATGGACTGCTAAGCGCACAACTTTATCTGCAACTACGAAATAGTGGCTGATAAAATCAGTACTTCCAAGAAGTTTCCATTCATTTTGCAAACTGCCTTACCAACTTCCAGCAATCTGTTTATCATCCCTTAATAATAACCGGAATGTCAACAGAGGAAATGTATGTATGTAAGCGCGTTGATAATGGAATAACCGCAATTGTGGATGACCGTTTTTTTTTAGTCGCAGACGCAGATGTATATGCGTGTAAAAAAAAACAGGCCTAATATTAACTTGCATAGCATTGCATTTCCGATATTATATTATTCTAATATGTACATAAATATGTATGTTGTAATGTTGTTGTATGTTGAAATGGCTCATAAGAATTTATTATTATCATATTTAGTAGCAATGAACGCTATTTATTTGTTAATAATAGCTTTAGAAATGTGTTCATAATGAACTCATTAAAATTATATTGTTATTGCCGTTAATAATTTTCTAAGTGTTGATTTAATAATTAATTTTAGTTGAGGTAACCCGTAATTTGTTGGTAATTGTTTTATTTAAGTTTGTACCGTGATCAACATTTTATTGTAACTTATTTACAAGTGTTGAAATTTATCGCACTTAAAGTTGTAACATTTGATTAGTTCCTATTATAATTGAGTGTATGAAATGTAGTTAATTGGTTTATTAGCTCACTTGTTGGAAGAGAAATTCTCATTTGTCATACCTAAACACTAAATATTTGAATAAATTACTCTGCTACAATTAACTATTATACTTAAAATATAAATAAAAGTTTATATTTTAATATTCGGGATTACTTCTGGACCACCGCGGGATCATGTCGGAACTGCTTTCTCGATCATTTCGGAACTTTTTACAGAAAATTGTTCTAGAGTTTATTTTTGGGATCATTTTTTAATTTTTTTCGAGATCATTTCGGGAATGTTTTCGGAACCCTCCCAGGATTGTTTTTGCGATCGTTTTAAAATCATCTAAGATAATTTTGGGACCTTTTCAGGATTATTTTCGGGATAATTTTTGAACCTTTCGGGATAATTTCGAGACCTTTCCGTGATTGTTTTCGCTATCATTTTGGACCTTTTTCGAAATCATTTCAGGAATGCTTTCGTATCGTTTCAGGACCCTTCCGGAATTCTTTTCGGGCTAGTTTTAAAACTTTTACGTGTCATTTCGGAAATTGTTATGGGGATCATTTTGAAACTTTTCAGGATAATTTTGGGACCTTTCCAGCATTGTTTTGGAAGTTTTTCGAGATCTTTTCGGGAATGGTTTTGCATCATTTTGTGGCCTTTCTGGAATTGTTTTCGGGGAAATTTGGGACTATTTAAGAATATTTTTGGGATCGTTTGTGTTTGCAGGATAATTTTTGGAACTTTTGGGGAACATTTTTTCTGTCGTTTAGTAGTGCTAATTATTTAAAAAAAAATTTGGAATGCAATTTTAGGTGAATTAACATACTTCATAAATTAATCATTCCGAACGCTGATTGTGTGGGAACTATGATTGTGTACCTGCATTTCACTAATAAATGTAATCACAAGAGATTAAGAATTTTTAAATTAGGTTGCTTATCATCGTTAATGCTGCTAACCTGGTAACGTTCACCTGATAGCTCGTTACAAAGAAAAACACCACCTTTATAAAAGTGGATATGATTTATTTTAGCGTTAAACAAACATCAAACTTACCATCTTCATTTTGCCTCATATCCCACTAGGATCTTAGAAAAATCTAATTTCACGTCACCAAATAGCAATTTAAATGATTTCTTGCCATTGAATTGTCGAAATACCACAATAATCGCCATAAAAACTAATTAAAATCTCAGCTAACACTTACCTGTAAAGAAAGAAGAATAAGAAGAAGAAACGGAAGAAAAAAGAAAACAAATGCAATTAATTAAACAAGCAATTTCTGAAGAGTGTACAAAAAAAAAAACAAATAAATGTAAAATTAATTAATTTTTGGTTTCTCGTTGGCGAGCGTGCGTTTCAACCGACGAGGCTAGGCGAGACGAGCAATCAATCGTTTGAAGGCGGCAGTCAATTGCAGATGCATTTCATTATGTCATTACAACTAATTTCGTGATACATAGTGGAGGTGGATTGTATGGTATTTACATATTTATCTGTCATCTATGCACATTTCAAATAAGGAATATAGAGTGAGGGTAGCAAGCTTTTATATTTGTAAATTGTTTTGTTTTAAAGTGTTTTTGTATAACGCTTTATATTTGCTTGCTGATTTCTAATTTACTTTTTTTGCTTTTTTAGATTGTTTTTTTTGTTTGTAAATTTGATAGCTAATTAGGTTTAAGGTGTGTGATTTATATTTAGGTTTGTTTTGTATATGTTTTTGCTAATAGTTCTGTATTGATGGGGATGCTTTTTTCTATATAATTTTTGCATGTCATCATCTAAATAATAAATATACTATATATTTTTATTGCTTAAATAGTTTTTTTTTTATTAAAATTGTTATTAAAGTATGTAGTAGCCCATTGTGGCAGGCATTTGATATATTAAAACTGGAATTTAAACTATTAGTCGTCTGTTTTGCTCTTACGAAATTTCTAGTTTGAGCTGCATATATGTACATAGGTAGATTAAACAATGATATAGATTAAAAAAATGAAAGAAATACGTCAAATAGTACGCTTTTGGAACTTTCTAAATATTTAGTTAGTCTAGCCGAATACAAAAAAATAAAAATTGAGTAATTGTTTAACTAAAAGCAAAGTAAACGTTTTTGTTTTTTTATCATAGGCGTATATTTCTTAGTTTGGGTAAATATTTTTTTAATAAACATTTCTCAAAATATTTTGCTGGTTTTAGTTAGTTTGGTTTTTTCATAATATTTATCTTAAGCTCCAATTTAATTTTTGGTGATTTTATACGGATCTTTTTGGGATTCTTTCGAGATTACTAGGGTACATTTCCTTTCGGGATCATCGTTTCGGGATCATTTTGTAAGTTTTCGGCATCATTTTTGAACTTTTCAGGGATAACTTGAGCGATTTTTTTTTACCATTTCAGGATTGTTTTAGGAATTTGGTCGTGGACCATTTCGTGTGTCATTTAGTAGTGTTATTGTTTTCCAGTGGGCAAACTTCACTTTTACTATATACCACAACCTAAACAGGTCCTAATTAATGTTTATATAATGCTTTGAGCTACCACATGAATTTAAATTAAATTAATATTTCCACCCTCCTTTCATAACTAAACATGTAAGCTTGTTCCATAAAGTTACAAGTAGAAGTTTAACATTCCACGTACTAAGTTTGTACCTTTGTAGTACATATAAAGACCGTGTCAATGGCCCACACACATCTAACAAACAACAATGTTTGGATATCAGGTACAACTAACAATTACCTCCCAACGCGAAAATAATTTTAATCCTCTAATCACAAATAATATGGATCATAGTAGGATAATTATAGCTATTCAGACATGCTACTGGAAAGCGCCTCGAAGGAACGATAATAATTGCATTGCACTAACAAATTTGCATAGTGAAGTAAGCTTTCGGCTACACAAGCCAACGCACACATTTATTTTGCTGTTAAATAACATTCCCTGTAGGAAAATTTTATTTCCAGACTTAATTTTTCTACAAAGCTGATTTACTCCACTGGGATTTAAATAACTTCGTCCTCAAACAAGATGTTTGTTAGGGCGGAAAGCAAACAAGATAGATATACATACATACATAGAAATGAATCTTTCAAAGTTCTCGGGATGATTAGAGAAATCGATGTCGTAGCAAAAGAATAAAGCGACTATGGCTAAGGTGTCCTTGAGAAACTATTAAAGGGCGGATTATTCAAACTTAGCTTTGGACATTGATTTTAGGCAAGTCGAGCATTGTAAACATGTTTTTAGATTAGGTTAGGTTATGTTAGGCAAGGTTAAGTCACGTTCCGTTAGGTTAAGTTATGTTACCTTACGTATGTTATGTTATGTTATGTAATGTTATGTTACATACATATGTTATGCTATGTTATATTATTTTATGTTATGTTATGCTATGTTATGGTATGTTACGCTAAGTTATGTTATGTAATGTTACATATGTATGTTATGTTATGTTATGTTATGCTATGTTATGGTATGTTATGCTAAGTTATGTTATGTAATGTTACATATGTTATGTTATGTTATGTTATGTTATGTTATGTTATGTTATGTTATGTTATGATGTGTTATGTTATGTTGTGTTATGTTAGGTAAGGTTAGTGTCAATGGTAGGTACCCCATCTAAGAAGGCCAGCTCATTTACACACAGGCAGCCCAGATCTACTACTAACATACTCGTACAGTTGGGATTGTCGACACTATTGACCGCACTACATCAGCTCGCTCCGCTTGATACCCCAGCTAGTTGGGTGTCTAGCATATACCCGAGGAGATATTGCTCGTCGTAAGAGTTGAATAAACTCGACGACTCTAAGTTCAATGGGATGCCTTGGTGAAGCCTTCCACAAAACCTATAAAAAAGTTTTGTCAGCCCATGCTTATCTACCCCTAAGTCACCTGTCCAATAGTAGAGTATATTTAGAAAGGGGGCTTAAAAATATCCTAACACTTGTCACGTCTGGTTTAAGATAACCCGGAACCTTGCTCGTATCAAACAGTCGGAAACGCCGAGCTTATGAAAGGAATTGTATGTCTTCTCATGCCCCTAATTACCTTCATTTTACGAGAGTTGATGGCCACCGTACATGGGTTTCTTGTCAACTGATTCAAATATATCTACATTATTATTTCTACACATATTCTCAATCAGTCAATCAATGCGAAAATCACAGCTATCGGAACTACAATATAACAGATTGTAATAACAGCAATTCACTGACAACATAACTGCCATCATCGATATGCATTCACTTGTCAATCTAACTACACTCACTCGTGCTTACATATGTATGTATATACGCGAACATATCGTAAATTACCCAACAGCATGCAAGTGGCGGCATATCCAAGACAGATATCGGCCAACAAGTCACACCATGACATCTTCCATAGACAGAAAACACCTCTGGGATGAGCGAAAGATTGCAATGTACAATAGTTGGCAGCTGTTTGCTAGAAGTTGTGTTGGTAGTTAACAGTTAGTTCAAAGGGTAATTCGTCAGCGTATGAAACGAGCAATCAGTTTGACAGCCAACCAGCCAACTCAGTCATTTCGTAGTCAAGCCAACTCAGAGCCATTCAATCAACACTCAACTGCAAGTTGTACGTTTATGTATGTACATGCTGGATTGTTGTTGTATTTACTCGTTAACTATTTGTAACTTAACTTTTAACGAAACTTCTGTTGGTACGCTACGCTTCAGCGAAGTGATGCTGCTGATTTGACAAATTTCTTGCACTTGACCATAGAAGAAGTGCAGCAAATTGAAAACGAGCCATTTGTAATTGTCTGTTGTTATGCTGCTGTAGGATGACAAATGGCTTGGAGTTTTACAAATACGGGATTTGTGCGATACCTATTTAGTTTTTTTCGGGATCTGGAAATTCAATGCACTGCAAGAGTATGAAGACTTTTAAAACAACATTTCCAAACTAACTAAGTTTTAAGCACTAGACCTTGCCCAGTTGTTTTATTTCATTTTATTTTATTTTATTTTATTTTATTTTATTTTATTTTATTTTATTTTATTTTATTTTATTTCATTTTATTTTATTTTATTTTATTTTATTTTATTTTATTTTATTTTATTTTATTTTATTTTATTTTAAATACTTTGTTATTTTAGTTGATTGAATTTGCCACAACATCTCCTGTGCTCAGTATTTCGGGATTGTAAGTAAGAAATCCCTGAAAAGCGGGATCCGCAAGATATACATATGTTCCTGTTCTCTACGCTATTGTTTCTATAGTTGTTGTGGTTGCTGTTGCACAGTAGCAATGTTTTTTCTGAGTATGTACTGCTAACAGCAGACAAACAATAAAATTATTATAGAACAATTTTGTTCTTTGGACAATACCAAGTACCACTTACTTGGTGGCAGCAAACATGAGGTTGTTCCTGTAATAATGATTATATTGTTACTAGCATACTTAAATACATAAACACAAATATATACCTATACAAATATGCGCAAGTATACTAGATATCGAAACTAAGAGCTGGACAGCGATCGAAAAAAATTTTTGAAAAAAAAGAAAAAAAAATCTATTTTCAAGATTTATAAAAAAATATCTGTATGTATTACAGGTGCACATTGTACTTAAGAAATACTACATATCGTACGTATTATTTTACCAAAGGTGTTGGGAGAAAAACAACAGTAACCAAATGTTTAAAGACACAATACACTTTATAGGTAAATTTTTAATTTCTAATTTCGCAAAATTTTGCCTGACTATTTACATATATTTGTATGAAAGTGTTTACATATTTACTTTGCTAAAAATGCGTGTAGATACATATGTATGTATGTACTTGTGCCCTGCAAGAAAACGATGAAGTATCAAAGTACTCCAATATATAAAGGTGGTCCCTTTAAAAGATTACGCTACGACTTCCTAGTGGATCCAATAGCAAAAAATAAAGATACTCCGAGATTATCCAACCACCGGACATCACCATATAAATTGGACCACCTTTTTCTAGTGAATTTCGGATAAGTTTTGGAGTACTCTGCTATTCCTTAAGGAGTATTGTTTGGCTGATTGAACTGAGTACTTCCATTTTTGGCAGGGTCTATGTAAAAGAACTGTCTATTGAAACAGCTGAATTTCATAACCAAGGTCGAATAACTTTTTCGCATATTTTGCAAGCAGAAACGTTAAATGACAACACTTACTAAAAATGTTAATCAAATAGAATTCGCAATTTGGTAGCAATTAAGTACATATATTAAATTTGTCCCAAGGTCACATAAATACGAGCATCTGTTGATATTTTCAGAGTTTGCTTACTTAAAAAAAATTCGCAATGATCGTATGTTTTGCAGTAGGAGTTGTTTTCAGAACTTGAGATCTGTTTGAAACATTTTTTTTTGATTCCAAAAAATATTTCTAATGAGGTTAATATAGTCACCCCCAAAAATATCTTATTGGATAATTTTTTTTATTTATATATGCTTGTGCATTTATTTTTTTGCATATAGGCTGCCCCAAATTGATTCCTTCTTAAATTACGCTGCTTAGAATGCTTGTACAAGGTTGCCACCTAACTGATTATTTTTTTATGTCAGTATGGGCGGCAAGCGTAAGGTATTTTACACCACATTCCAACAAAAATAGTTCTTTGTAATTTTAACAGCTGGCGTTGCCACCTAATCCTATTATATTTGTTCATCTCGAAAATGACTTCATCCATTTTGCTACATTTTTGTAGTGAGGCAATGTCCTATATTTCAAGCGCTTCTGCTTAAATATTGCCACTTGGATGTTCTGTTTTAGAAATGAAATACAATTGTATGGCAACCTCGAAAAATATCAAGCAACTCTCACCCGTCCAGGTTTAATATTTTATCCCTACCTGCTCATACTTGAAAATTATATTCCAAAAATTTATTTGCAAACTACTACCATAGTACAAGTCCAAATGATTATTGGGTTAGTTCAGAAGTCAATGAATGCTCTAAAGTAACATATGTAGCTCAAGAGATTTTAATTAGGAAAGCCAGCTGCTTGCAATTGGTATGTTAAAAGCAAATTTGGTCATATCAGCACCATTAACAGTAAAGTAGTTAAGATTTCATTTGGCTTAATAACATACAAAATATTTCCAATAAAGTAAACTAGACAATTAACCTTAGTCGATTAGTAAGTTATCTGTGATCTTCTTCATTGATTTTATACTTGACGAATGCGTTAATGCCTAAGCGTAAAGTTGACAACAGTTAATATATGGCAATTATGAAGACACGCTTACCAACGGCCTAGATGCTGCTGTGGGGTACAGAAGAGCTTATTTAAAACGAACAGCTCAAATTTGGTATTGAATGAAGAGGGCTTTAGTTGGAGTTAGAGAAGAGAGGTGTGATATTTTATAGACACCTCTTTCATTGCAAATTGTTCACTTTATTGCGTTAATACTGTAAACAAGTGCTTGTTGTTGTACCATATGTTGCTCATACAGCAAGTGGACTTCATAGAAATAAACGGTATGTGTTATAAGACATTTCCAAGACCTAAATTGCGGAAAATTTTTTCTTGATGACCAACGAGATTTAAGTGGTCTGCGAAGTAATTCATCACTGCTGCTATTGTTGTTGTTGTAACAGTACTTCAGCGCACACATCTAGAGAAATTTCATGAATCTCTTTCAACGACAATTATAGGAGATAGTTCTATTAGGATTAGACCTTTTTAAATTTGTTTTTAGAAGAATATGCTCAGCTAAGCACTTAAAAAATGATTTCATACATCAGGGTAGGGCACTGAATAAATAATAAAAATAATTTTTTCAAACCGATTATAATTTTCTTTTAACGTTCGATTTCTGGTTTTTCTGGTTGTTAAAAATCGATTTTCAATAAATCGATTTTAAGAGTCATACATTTTAAATTAATTTTGTTAAATAGGACCCTTCATGTGACTGCTGAAAAATTGGTTAAAGCTATGTACACACTACAATGAAACCAACTTGATTTCAGTAAAAATTTTAAGTAACGCTGACCATTTTTTGCAATTATTTGTTTTAAGTTTATTATTTAAGGTACTTTAAAGAGAGTCAGCTCACAGGAACATAGATGGTATATGAGTTTGTTCCAGGAAAGGGTAGTACAGGTCGCGGCACGCATATATAAGACGTATGTATATACATATATATTATTTGTTAGGATTTAGTTAAGATGGATAACAGTTTCCAGTGCTAAGTGGAGAAGCGGTCATTATCGAGGACTTTTACCCGATGACTTGATCTTTTAACTATTGGGGTGACGAACCTAATTATGATAATTTCTAGTGAGAGTCTCTTCTTGATAGAAATAAACTCTAGGAGTAGTCGATCAAAAACCGTTCTCTAAAATATTTTCAACGGATTTGAACCGCGGCGCTTCTTCTTGATATGATAGCAAAAAAGCACTACAAGAATTAAGAAGTGAAATTCCTTTGCTGTAAAATAAAAATATTTAGCTCACCTAAATAGAAAAAAAGGAAGAAAAAAAAAAAAAAAATTTATTCACCACAGTGCAGCTGATTCTCTTATGCGGCCACAATAAAATTGAGCATGCGCCTAATTCTAACGATTTATGTAAGTACTTCTTTAAGTTGGTATATTTCTTTTTTTCGTACATCTTTCTTTTTATTGCTTTAAAGTTACCAACATGCCCTAATATATCAAAACATACTAGAGCTTCAACCGCACACAACAACACTTGAGCAGCCAGCCAAACCAAAGTCTAAGAAGTAGTCAAGCTCCATAAGTTACCTATGCAACAGGTACCTCACCATCACTTAGCTTATGGGCATACTAGTGCATTGTGTTGTTCTTGTTGTTGTTACTTTTCTTGTTTTGGCGCGCGTTATTACATTTGTGCTCGCACGAGCGTTACCAAACTACGCCAGCACTTTTAACCGCATTCGTGGCTTGGTTTGGTTGTTGTTATTGTTGTTTTGTTGGGTTTGATGGGCCTTACTCTTATAACGGGTTGGTTACCCTTTACTAGTTGCATATTTGCTGACTAAAATACTGCAACAAAAATACAACAAGTACGTTGACTACAACTCCAATGTGGTAGGATACTTGCATGAAGGTATGAGCTACAAAATCAGTTATAAACCCAGTAAGCCATAAGTACATATCTACAAGTATATTTGTACGTATGTACATATATATGCATTCCAATCATTTGGCAAATATACGAGTAGTGGCTGATAAGTGCAGCGCATTTCAAGGGAAAAAGCGGGCGACATTTTGAAAAAAATTTTTTTCCGCATTTTTTTTTAAGAAGTAAACAAATTTTTGGCAAAGATGTTTCCAATTTTATTCTTCAATAATACTCTTAAAATTTTGTATCCAAAAGTGGGCATGGTTCGTGAACGATTTCGTCCATTTTGCTTTGATCTTGGTTCGCTTCTTCATTTATTGACTTAATCGGAAGTGGGCGGTGACACTCCTATTTTTGTTTCTTTTTCTATTTGGTTTTTCATATTTTTACATACCAGTTTATTCTCTTCTTTAATCATTCTTTTAGCTCAGTTTCTGTGTTTTATATCTTTATTACTTTTCTTCTCCTTTTAATTCCGTTTCTTTTTGCCTCTTTCCTTTTCCTTCTATCTCGGGTTTTTTTCTCCTTTTCTCCGCCACTTCCTCATTTCTTCCTTTATTTCGTCGCTTTATACTTATTTTTCAGTTTCCTTAATTCTTTTTTTTTCCTGCAGCAGAGAGTGCAGTTCTTCCTCCTCTCCCCATCTCTTTCCCTCCCCCGCTTTCCTTACCACTGCAGTTAATTTATTAAATATTTTTCATCTTCTACCAAAGTTGCTTTCTTCTCCTTTTGCTTCATTTTCTATTTATCTTTTCTTTCTCCATCTACTTTTGCTGCACCTTTTTATCTTTTCTTCTTCCCTTTATCTTCACGCCCGCTTTACAGTATTTATTTCTTCTCCACCTTCTTTTTTATTTTCTTCTGCTTCTCTTTTTCTTCACCTGCGCTTCAGTGAATTTCTGTATTCTCCTCTTGTTTCCCTTTTCCTCCTCTTTCTCTTCACGTCTGCCTCTGTTTATGTTTTTCTTCTCATCACCCTTTTTTCTCTCCTCACCTCTGCTTAGTTTCTTTTTTCATTCCTTCAAACCTTCCAGCCCCTCGCAGCTGTGGATCAGTGAACTTTATCACCCAGCAATTTCAAAACACATACATACTTCTCAGCCCTCCCTCGTATGACAGACGTTAACATCGTACTCCATTAGTAGCCATATAAGGAAGCTGCGTTTGTTACAATGTTCCACGATTAAAATGCACATTTTGCACTTGCTGTTGTGCTCTTGTTGTTGCTGTTGTTGTTGTTGCTCTTGCGGTTGCAGTAATCGGCAATCGACTTCGGTGGAATTACAAATACAACCAATGCATAACTGTTTATTTGCAATGCTAGAGGTCTAACATATTTTCATTGTATTCGCTGTTGCTGTTGTTGTTGTTGGTAGAATGTTGTTGCGAAGAACAAACAGTAAAATTCAAACCTCTATGCCTAGCAAAAAACAACAAAAACAATAACCGCAAACAGACAGACAGACAGCAACAACAACAACAACTAGTTGCATGCATATCTACGATCAAATATTGTTGCTTGGTTGGTTGGCTATGCTTTTGCGCGCCCGTCTTTTGCTGTTTTATTTATTTGAAAGTCTTTTTCCAGCATTTTATTAGCCCAATTCATATGAGAGACGCAAGTCCAAAAAGGTTGCTCGCTCATCCCTTCGCACCACTTTGTGAAATGTTGCATGCCTGCTTGGCTTGCTTGGCCTGCGCGCGCTCGATCTATGCCAACGATATTAAAATGCCACACAAACAAAGTGAATTGTTGTCCTAAGTAAAAGAGCTGCAACGATACGAAGACAGTGACAGCGACAGCACAAAAAGCTTAGCTACCGTCTTTGGAGTATGGACAATTATCTAGTTTTGTGGCGCTGTTTTAGCTTTCTACTTATACATGCTAGTTGCATGATGGCTACCTACTAAGTTGGTCAACTATGGCAACAACAACACTACAAAGCATGCACTTAGATAGCGTCCGAGATGGCTTTGTTATTTGGTTACGCAAGAATGTCAACAAAGCGACTACTCTCATTCTTGTGCTAGCATCCGTAGGAACTCACCTGATCGTTCTATATTTTTTTAAGGTAATGCATTCACCCAGACGATGCACATGGAGCCAAAGCGTACCACGTATGTATAATAACTTATTTCGCCTAGCGGAAGATGGACATAACGGCACAAACGAAGCGAGATAGGTATAGATGTTTCTGTCTCAAAGTGTTCGTGAGTAAGAGAGATTGATCAAACTATGTCTGTTCAGCGATCCGTGCTTCCATATTTCATACGTCTGTTATGCAGGCACTCATCTCCCTTTAATTGTAAATGAAATCGGATTATAGCCACCCCCACTTTTAATTTATAGAATATTTTGGAAAACGAAAAAGAAAATAGTATCCAATTCATAATACACCATGTATTGGGACCAAATTTGTGATGTACATTAAAATGAAGCCAACCAAAAAAATGTTACCCAAATTTTTGGTAAATGGGTGTGGCACTGCCCATTTTTGATAAAGCCAATTCTAAAAATATCTGTTCGTCACGCTAAAACTTGAAAACGACTGACATGCATTGAGTACTTCCTTTTGTAGGTTTGTTTGTTATTACTAAGGGCGAACTCAGGAAGAAAAAAAAAACGGGAAATACTAAGGGGGCGTGGCATCTCCAATACAAACTTGATTTTTCAAGCTGAATATCTCCGAAAGGGTTCATGGTAGGAATCTGAAAATTGGTATGGAGATATATGATATCAATATCATACTCATGGCAAAAAGTGGAAGTTATCGAAAAAGGGGGCGTGGCGCGTCGCCTACAAACTTCATGGTAGCGATCTGAAAATTAGTATGGAGGTATTCGATATGATACTGAAATACTCACGGAAAAAAATGAGAGTTAACACAAAAAGGGGCGTGGCGCCTCCCATACAAACTTTACTTTTCAGGCTGACTATCTCTAAAAGCGTTCGTGGTATCGATATAAGAATCGTCCGTCTCCATACTATATACATACATAAGTTATCAGTACCATACTAACGGAATACAGAAAAAGCGTCAGAAATTTGAAGTGACTTGAAATGGAGCCGTGGCAGCTTCCATGCAAACTAAATTTTTGGTACTACCCTAACAAATTTTTGGTAGAATAACAAAACAAGGTGGGACCATATGCGATAAGAATGAAGATATGATACTAATATATTTTTACCCACTAAGTATATAACAATATTGACAATTTATCAACTACACAGAATAGGCGGTTTAAGCTACATATATACAATTGAAATTGTAAACAATCGCTAATCGAACTTATAATCGATTTATTCAAAATCTATTCTCAGCATTGATAAAATTAATCGAAAAAAAATCGATAAGTTAAACAAATTGATTGAAGTAAAAATCGAAGATATGGATAATAAAATTATTCGTGAAACAATGGAGTGTTCTGACACATATTAAGAATATTCAGAACGGATGCAAAAATATATCCGATTTTAAATTTTTTGTAATGTCACGCATGCCCTCCAAACTTAACCCAACCCATTTAAATTATGAAGTATAAAAATTGTCGGCACTGCAGAAAAAAAAAACAATATTTGTAATAATTGAAGTGCTGATTATAATTATGCTATATAAAAGAAGTAAAGCGTTATTGTAATTTATTTGCAAGCAAAATATTACAATAATCATAATATTTTAAATGCAAAAGTCAAGGACTTCATGCTCGTTTAAGACACACCCACAACTGGGAGCGCATGCGCAAAACCGCTAAACAACAGCAACAAAGCGGAAAAATACGACATGCAAAAATAATGAAATAATAAAATTAACTAATGTATTAAAAACAATAACAACAAAAAGCTGAAAAGCGCCGACACAAATAAAATTTCATGTTTATAAATCGTTAGAAAAAGATTTTTTTATACAAACTACGAGTTCAAAGACACATTTCCACAAGTTTAAATAACATTTGACATTTTATTTGCATTTTTTGTATGAACTAAAACACAAATTTACTACAAAATAAATTAACTCAAAGTTTATATGTGAAAAATAAAATCAACCAAAATTTAGTTAAGCGAGCGTTGGATGCGATTTGTGTGGCGGGTGGAAGAGTTTTTGTGTGAATCGAACACATGCCCGCCCGCCAAAGTGGCTCAATTAAGCACAACTTGGAGTTACAACTCGACATTTAAGCTGAAATCAACTTAAGTGACCTTCAATCATTAGCAAAAAAAGAAACAACAATAATAAACACAGCAGCGCCAACAAACAACTTTATAGCTAAACCAAACTAACTAGCATTAGTAATACATACGTACACATTACAACAACAACAATAAGCAATCATAACAAAAACAAAAAAGCCAACCAAAACTAAATTTAATTTTATTGTTGATCTTTTGTTAGTAAAAACAAAAAATAAAAATGCTTAAATTAAATTGGCTAAAAGGCATTTGGCGCAAAAGCAAACCAGCTTAACCAGCTGTGAAGAGTTAACTTAGTAACGCCGATTTAGCTGGTCAACTAGTGAGCTTTGCAGCAAACATATATACAATTAAGCATATTTTTTATGCTGTATAAATTTTTAAATTGCATTTTTTTGCAAATTTTCTTTTTGTTTGTTTTGCAATTTTTTCCGCTCCCTTTTTTTTCTTTTGTGATCGCTGCTCCTGGCCACTCAAATGACGTTTGTATATTTTTATAAGTAGATTTGGGTTTGGTTTGTGCTTATTTTTGATTTACATTTTACTAAACTTAATTTTCCATAAGGACTTATTTACATACAGCTGTGTTCAATATAATAGCAGTGAAATTGAATTGGATAAGAAGTTACAGAAAAGAAATTTCAAAGTTAACAAAAAGTTTAAGCATGCCGTGAATTTAAAAAAAAAAATTTCTCAAGGGTGCTGCTCTTTTGGTTAAGTATATTTTCCAGTCCTTCACCGTTCCCTACTTTGGTTTCTTTTTTATCATCCTCTCTTTGCTTTGCTATATGCACTTTTATTTCCCATATCTTTGATAAATGTGCTCCATTCTTTAAAACAGAGTTCAGAAACATTCACCCTGTTTCGTTCGTTTTCGCGAAAGTTAACTTACATAAAAAGTTTAGCACTCGTATTCGCGAATATTGACATCGTTCATGTTCGCAAATTCATTCGCGTATCATTCTAGGAACATTATTCTGGTCATTCATCTTCGGAAACGAATGCTTATGTTGTATGGAATATTCACAGAAAGTTATTATTATTACTTTATTCGGTCTATGATAACAATATCTTATAGACTAGATGTGTACAAAAAAGATTTAAGAAACTCCTTACTGGCTAAATAGGTTGGAATTGAGTACTAGGGATAAAATGAAGTGATCTTATCGACGAACTGGGATCTCGGCATTGCAAAGTCAAGATCTAGCTTTTTGTAAATATGGTTAATTTCACTAACTGCCCTAGTAATGGGCGCGAGATAGTGGTAATTAGATTTGATGGTTATAAGATGGAAAGGGTAGTGGGAACGTAGGATGCGATTTGGGACATTGAAGCAAAGTTGCTCGAGCAGCTTCATGCAGTCAATTAAGCCATTAACAATGTCAAAAACGATCATTATTGAATGGATTGTGCGCCTACTAGAAAGAGATTTGAAGTTGTAAGTTTGAAAAAGTTATCTCAACCGGTTGCAGCGACATCGCAAAAAATGTGAACCAACCTTTTTGTTGGTTAGATATTGGTATGTCTTCATACAGTTACGCGTGAACCATGGGACGCGTGAACCATAAAATGTTTTTTACAGGGAGTTGTTGCTTTCATTCGGGGACATAGGGGATCTTTTTGAGATCCGTTAAAGATTACTTCGGGACGTTTCCCGGATTATTTCAGGATTATTTTCGAAATAACTTCATGAGCATTTGGAATAGTTTCGTTATTGTTTTCGGGATAATTTCTGAGTAGTGTTCGGGATAACTTCGAGAATGTTTCCGGATCTTTTCAAAATACCTTCAGCAAGCTTTCGCGACCATTTCGGGACTCTTTCGGAATAATTTTGGAACTTTTCCAGGATTTTGTTTTGGATAATTTCTGTTTTTTTTTGGGATTATTACTGGACAATTTGTGAATATCTTCGGGATCGTTTTGGGATTATTTTTGACATCATTTTAAAACTTTTTAATGACAATTTCGGTATTGTGTTCAGAACATTTGGAGAGCTATCGGGGCCACTTTAAAATGTTTTCTTGATCATTTTAAATAATTTTTTCGATCGTTAAGGACCTTTGTGGCATCATTTATTTTGTCGTTTAATAGTAATAATTTTAAAGAAATTTCGCACTACGCATGTTTATATGCAAACGGCAAAGAATAGAAAATCAATATTCAAAAACTTGATGGTTTTGCTTTAATCAATTTTCATTTAAAATAAAAGGTTGACTTATTTCTTAAGTATATATAAAAATATTAGATGCCGTTAGAGAATAGCGAATACCCAAATCTCGGGATAATTGTGCAATCAAATTTCAAAAAAATATTAACGGGGTCAACAACTTTTCGGCGACTTGTTTTACGATCAAAATCAATTTTTTTTGCTTCAAAATCTTTTACAACAAAAATGTCAAGAAGTGGTTGCACTGGATGACGCTTAGTTTGTTTGTCTTCTACAAACAACAGACTACTAAAATAAAAATCGATTAAATTGACTGACTATTTGATGGCTTGTTGCCCTTCTCTTTAATGCCAATATTAATTAATTTGCAAATTAGACATTTCGGCATTATCTCTGACATTCCCTTTTGCTGTCTGTCCTTAGGTGATTTAAATTTTTATATTAGCATTTACATAGGTACATATGTATATTTTTGTTGTTCAATTCAAATAGCCTTGTTCGATCGACGTCTTCCTCTTGTGGCATTAGCATAAAGAAGTGTGTCAGTGTGGCAAAAGGGCAAAAGTAAGCGAACACGCGCAGATAAATTATAAAGCTGATCGTTTGTTTTGTTTGTTTCTTAAGATTTTCAAGTTTACACGCTAACGGAATTTAGTTAGTTGCTATATTAAATAATTGCTGATGCTATGATATTTATTTTAACATGTTCCCAATTTTACATAGCCCAAGGCACCAATTCAAACTAGTTGTCAAATTAGTTTCAAATAATGAGAAAATATATATCTATATTTCGCTTATCTCTGCTTTTACACACAATCCAGTTTTTGGACATGTTTTGCTTACAACTACTTTTCAACATTTTTCAAGGTCAGCTTAAAGCGTAACCGAAAATTTTGCCAAATTTGTTGGCCTTGAAATTTAGCGTTGCTTTGCGGCTTCTTTCGTCTGTTATAACTATTATAATTATTTGTTTTTTTATTTTTATTTTTTTGTCAATTCATTAACAATTTTTTGTATTGTAAATTCATAGCATGTGTTGTTGTTATTTTTGTTTATATTTTGCACTAACCTCAAACAGGGTCAGTGTTATGTAAAAACCTCAGTTAACATACATAATTAGTCAGCGCTTTTATCTCTTGCTATTGTTGAACTAAATGTTGTCTTATTGTTGTTGTTTTGGCTTTTTAATGATGGTTTTGCATATCAATGTATTATACGCTTTTGATGATTGATTTCAAGTTTCGCTGAAATGTAAGACATCAAACTGTGTGCAAAAACAAATTAACGTACTTCTTTCAAGGTGACGATGACCTCATAGGCCTGTAAGTGGGAGACCTTACAATTTAATAGCAAGCGTATAGACTGAAGTGCTATGTAATTCATAGCGAAAAAAATATTGTGTAATATTAAATAACGGAAAGTAAGGGCGAGGTATTTTTGGTTCAAAATATTCATGATGATAAATGAGCTCAAAGCCAAGAATAATGATTTTTATGAAAATTATAGTTTTTATTTTAATTTTATATTTATTATTTTTTCTAATGTTTCCTTATTAATCATCAACAGTTGTTTTTTGAAAAGCGGAACAAAATTTAGAAATAGCCGCCATAACTTTTCTTAAAGATTATTTTTTTTTTGCCAGCGATATTTTGGCACGTTCTGTTAACCATTGGACTATCAGAACAATGGTTTGTTCCAAGCGAAACAGCGGTTTTAGCGGCAAGGAACAATAATGTGGAGCAGCAACATTTAAAATCGAATACTTTGATCATTGCATTGCCTTGAAAATGATTTCGTTAAGCACGAAACCGATTTCGATGTAGGTTGAAATCGTATCTTTCGACAGACATACCTATCTCAAGCATATTTTAACTCTCTTATTCTTAAGGAACCATGTCAAGTGAGCATGCAATGAAACGAGGGCATAACTTTTTTGAAACAATTGAATTGAAACAAACAAGCACAAAAATTTGTATAGAAAAAAGTGTTAAAAAACTGTTTTAAGGAAAAAAAATTCTGAGTTATTTTGATTTTCTGTTTCGTGGTTCCAATATAAATCTAAAAAAAATTCTCTTTGAAAATTTACAAAGTACCACTCAAGGCTAATAATTTAAAAAAAAATGTTTTAGGTGTTTTTATTAATTTTGAATTAGATGCCTGCAAACACAACTTTTACAAAAACAACAACAGCAAAATGTATGCTATATTTAAGTAAAGATCTTCAGCAATGAAAATGTGGAGAAAGCATTAAATTCATTACAGTGGCTATTTAGTGATGCGCAAACAAACATAATAAAGTCGGGAGAAAATATTTTTTTATGGAATTATGATTTACAAAAATAAGTACAAAGCACCATTCAGACTACTGTACTCGTATGTATATATTTATGGCATGTGAAAACCGCACGACGTTTTGCTTGTCAAGCATAAAACGGCGCTTAGTCTCGAAACAACGCGCAGACACGTTCGTTGGCGCCCCATGAAGGTCGCTCACACTCATTCATTATTTTAACTTTTTTTGGCGTATTTTAAGTAAAATTTTTTTTTTACATACATTTGCACATAAAATTGTTTATTTTCATTCTCCATTTTCTGCAACAAAAAAAAACCGAGTATACAATATTTTAACCAAACAATCACAGTTACTGGCGTTCATTTCATCGTTTGTTTTGATTCTCTTGCCGTTGGCGCTTGCTGTTCTGTTGAAAATTTGTTCGAGGTTTGTTGGTAAATTTTTTTTGTATTTGTGATTTTTATAATTAGCTGCGTATAGCTTGTAGAGACATTAATTTTATTTGACTAATGGTGGGTTAAAGCCAAAAGTAGTTGAAATCGGTAACGACTTTTGTTATAATAAAATAAAAATTTTCAGTTTATTAAGTTCCCTTAAAGTCGCAATTACCACGCTGTATGAAATATTTTATTTGACTAGTAATTTGTAGATTAAAATAAAATTAAACTAATGATATTAATTTTAATTCCAACCTCCCATCTAAATCCCTGCAGCTGAGTATATAATGCTTACTTAGCCCTAAAATTATACTCTCTTACTACTTTTTGTTATTATTATAATATTGTTCTGTTTCAACGCATTCATATTTGGCTTATCGTGCAAATATATAACTTGCTTGGAAAGAAAATTATTTATTTGTTTTTGTTTAAATTATTCGTCGCTCAACTTAAGTCAAACATTGTAAAATCACAAATGTTGCATTGTTTTCTGTTGTTTGCGCGCGATATTATTTGTGGTCGCTGAAGCTGGTTTATGCTATTTTGATAAACTTATTTGAAATAAATTTAGCGAAAACTAAATAAATTTTGGAAATTTAATAAATTTATTTGTTTAGCGAAAATTTGTGGTTTTCCTCTGAATTGATTGGAGAAAAAGTTGAGTTTGAGTTTGAGGTATGATGGCGGTGTGGCAAAGAATTTTAATATTTTACTTTTTAAAACTTGCTCAAAAATATGTATTTTCAAGGACGAAGAACATTTAAAAAAAAAAAAATAATAATAATAATTTTTCAACTGCCACTTCATTTTAAAAAGTAATCCTTCAGTTTCTCATTATTTCCATTTGTTGTTCTTTTGTGTTTTGTTTTTCGTTTTGAGTTGTAAATTTCTTTTAATGTTTCAATTAAACTAATTGCCATCAATCGTAATTGCAGCGGAAGTGTCATCAGCGATTTCCATTTGGTTTTCGTAAGGTGCTTTATGTCGATCACTTCAAACACTCGCCAACATAAATTAGCGTTTAGTGTTTTTGGCATATTTTCAATTTATTTTGACATTTAACTTGTCGAAACATAAGCCGTAAATTGCGTGGGAGATTGTTATGATTTTCATTTTTCAATTAGTGGCAATAAATATTTTTCAAAGAAATTACAAATTTAATGCGATTGGATTTCTTTTGAGATTACAATATCTTTAATGAAGTGATTTGACGAAATTTCTGGATTTTGGAAGTGGAAAAAATGGTTTCATCATTCGGCGCCCTCGAACATTTAAACTTACGCACTTACATAGAAAATGTCATCAATTATTGGGTAGCTGGGTAGCAGATAAAATGTGAAAGCAAAAAATTCTCATATTAATCACTTTTTACTTATTTATCATACAAGCAATAGATCAACCACTTAGTTGCTTAGGACCACCAACAATGTATCACACACTTTATGCCATGCCGCTTAACTTAGTACATGTCGTAAAAAGATTTACAGAGGAAAATACATGAAAAATTAAAAAAAAAAAATCAACAAAAACTAAGAAATGAGCTAAAAAAGCCGAATCACTTTATGGCTGGCAGCTGCCAAATGGTCGGTTGCATAAATAAAATCAAGCAAAAAAGTACTCACAAAAGCCACATAGCAAAATGATCCCTAGATTATAGTAAACTGCCTACAGATGACAACAAAAATGCATACAAATACTGATATTAGGGAGGGTTGAATTTTTTTTTCTCATACAAAAAAAGGAGGAAAAAGAATTTAACTAAACTAATGGATTAACTAAAAAATTGAGTAATTACCAAAAAAAAAAAAAAACATTTCGAAAGTCAATAGAAAGTTAAAAGTTGAAAAAAGAACTTGTTTGTGTTAAAGTTTTAATTAAGCTACAGCGTAAAAAATTTGAACCGAAACTCAAAATCTTACTAATATATAAAAACGTAAGTTTGTGAGTGACTGCGGATGTTTGTGGTTCTTTATCGTCTGAACAAATGGCCCGATCATTACGAAATTCGGCAGACAGCTTTTTAGGAGTGTAAAATAGGTAACAGGCATCATGAAATTTCGATAAATTTATCGATAATAGAGTTATCGGCCAAAATGTTGTTTTCCGTAAAATTTGAAGTATTCGCACAAAATTGGTACCAATCGAAAGGGGAAGACCACAGTTTTCATTTGGACTTTGGCTCAATTCGATATATTTATCGATAACTAAGTTATCGGTCAAAATGTGGTTTCGGGTAAACTTTGGAATATTCGCACAAAATTGGTATCAAACGAAAGGGGAAGACCACAGCTTTCATTTGGACTTTGGTTCATTTCGATATATTTATCGATAACAGAGTTATCGGTCAAAATGTGGTTTCGGGTAAACTTTGGAATATTCGCACAAAATTGGTATCAAACGAAAGGCGAAGACCACAGCTTTCATTTGGACTTTGGTTCAATTGGATATATTTATCGATAACAAAGTTATCGATCAAAATGTGGTTTCGGGTAAACTTTGGAATATTCGCACAAAATTTATATCAAACGAAATGGGAAGACCACAGCTTTCATTTGGACTTTGGTTCAATTCGATATATTTATCGATAACAGAGTTATCGGTCAAAATGTGGTTTCGGGTAAACTTTGGGATATTCGCACAAAATTTGTATCAAACGAAAGGGGAAGACCAAAGCTTTCATTTGGACTTTGGTTGAATTCGATATATTTATCGATAACAGAGTTATCGGTCAAAATGTGGTTTCGGGTAAACTTTGGAATATTCGCACAAAATTTGTATCAAACGAAAGGGGAAGTCCACAGCTTTCATTTGGACTTTGGTTCAATTCGATATATTTATCGATAACAGAGTTATCGGTCAAAATGTCCTTTCGGGTAAACTTTGGAATATTCGCACAAAATTGGTATAAAAAGAAAGGGGAAGGCCACAGGTTTCATTTGGACTTTGCTTCATTTATGGAAACATCTATTTTGAGAACGGCTGGACCTAATACACATAACTAAATTTGGAAGGTAAATTTTGTATCCGCTCGAGATGGTTATACGCTAAAAAAATAAAGGCATTTGGAAAGGTTTTGGAGATTTCCCTCAAAATGTTGGCCAGGATAGCCTTATAAAGTGTTCTTTCAATTTGAGCCCGTTTTCGAGATATTGGTCAAAATGTCAACCAGGAGGGGCCCTCGATGGTATTGGTATGATATGGGTATCAAATGAAAGGTGCTGACAAATGATTTAACATGTTTTAGCTATTTTCCAATATAAAACGATATTTTAGATATTAACCAAAACGTAGACCAAAATTGGAGCTAGAAGATTTTTGTAAAAAAATGGGTCTAAAATAAAAGGTCTTGATGCGATTTTTAAAATGGAGTCATTTTAAATCCTTTTGGGATTGGGATTGAGAAAGGGATAGGTACATATATGGATGACAGTTAAAAAGCAATATGAAAAGACAAAAGCATATGAAGAGGATGGATGGAGAGAAGGATGTGGAGCTGAAATTAGGAGGGCGAATCACATACATATTTTAAATGCAAACAAGTTAGTGTTTGGGCAGGACAACGTCTGCCGGGTTTGCTAGTTTTTGATATACCCATATGATCCAAAAGTTGGAACATAATGAAAACTCGGAAGTTGAAAAAAAAAAACGTGTTTGTGATATAGTTGTAATTTAGGTACACGGTAAGAAAATTGAACGGAAATTTTAAATTTTTGTTGGAGGTTGAAAAAAATTTGTTTGTTTTATTGTTTTAACTTTGGTACACGGTAAAAAATTTAACGGAAATTTAAAATTGTTTGATGTACCTAAACATATGTTCAAAAAAATGCAAATCTTTCCATTGGTCAGAAATTAAAAAAAAAACTTGCTTGTGTTAGGTAGGTACGGTAAAAAAATTGAACTGAAATTTTAAAATTTTTGCTCGACACTTACCTATGTCAAAAAAATTGGAAAATAATAAAAAGTCGGCAATTAAAAATAAAATTTGCTTACATTTATATTTAAGGTACACGGTAAAAAACTTGAGCCAAAATGTTAAGCATTTTTAAATACACATATGATGAAAAAATTGGAAACCAAGGAAAGTTCAAAAGTTAAAAAAGTACTTGTTTGTATTAAAGTACGCGGTAAAAAATTTAAACCGAAATTTTAAAAGTTTTAATATGAACATATAAACAAACCAAATTTGGTTAAAGAATTAAAGAGAGAAGTGATAAAAAGGGTTCCAATCATAAGCCATAATACTATCGAAAAAAAAAAAAAATACTGCTAAGAACAACAACAACATTATGAAAAAAAAAAGAAAAAAAATTTAATTGAAGGCACAATAAAATCAAATGATTAGGATTTATGAAAGGTTTTTTATTTAACGCTTATGAATTTACTGGAAAAAATATTTTATTGCGAAAATCAAAATTTGGGTTAAAATTTTTAACAGTGCAAAATAAAAAAATAATAAAAATTATATGTACTTGAATTAAGAATTAGGAATGAAAGAAGTTTGCAAAAAATTACTGCCATGATTAAATATGTTGGATTAAAACAAGTTTTTTATTCAAAAATATTTTTTTTTCACCTAAAAATGTTGAACTAATAATTTTTTTTGCGACAAAAATTTATTTATTTGACCTTAAAATGTTGAGTAAAAAATGTGTTCTTATTATTTTTCTAATGTTTTTATAAATTATATTTTTTTTCACACAAAATTAACAACCCACCCTAATATACAGCTAAGTTTATATTGCACTTAGAAAGCACATTGTGTGTGGCCGTTTGTAGTGTTTGGCTCTTTTGGATTTTGCCTTTTGTTGACCGCCTCAGCATTTAAGTGGCATCGTTAGCACTTTGTCAAGCATAGCCAATTGGCAGCGTTGACACTTTGGTGCCCAAAATGCGGTAGCTTGTGTAAGCAAATCACAGCATAGCATAACAAAGAAGATAATATGCATAAGTTACAACAAGTATTTATGTTTCCTATGTATGTAAGTATGTATGTATGTATGTACTTTCATGTAGATAATAACATTGACTGATGGATGATGCCAACAAGATGCATTGATGTACTTTGTTGTGCTTGAAAATTGCTGAATAATTATAGTCAAGCACTGAGAGAAAAACCAAACTGTTTAAGGTAGTCGGAGATTCGAAACTTGTAAAAGAGGAAAAGCATTTGAGAACACTTATTTCTAGTTCATTAGCAAATTTTTAATTTCAGCTTTTTTACCTTACTAAAGGTCCATGTTTTGAAGTAATTGTAAAGCTCTCTAAAGAATTTCACTCACTGCTTTTACTCATCAATTTTTATTTTTGATTAAAGAAGTCAAACTTAAAATAGAAGTTTCCATAAACAACAAAAAAAAAATACAAAGTTTTATATTTTTAAAACTAACCTACATCCAAGTGATGCCAACTTTGTAGTTCAAAAAAGTCTCAGGACTTCATTTCTTTGAGTAAATCAAACTGCCTTTCAGCAAAAATGTACAAAGAAATCTTCATAAATATACTCATAAATAAATCATATACCTATCTAAATAAATACAAGCATACTACATATGTACATATGTACATATGTTAGTATGCCAAATATTGTTGTAGCACTAATGCGCTTGTGGCATGCAACACATGCCACATGTACACACTCCATATACCACAAAACAATTTATTTGCCAAGCGTTTGCTAGCAAATGCTTCAACATTCCTTAAGGATCATTTATCATTTTATTCCATTTTTTGATGTTTCATTCATGCGTTGCTGAGTAGTGGAATTTAAATGCAATAACAACAACAATAACACACAAAAATCAAAGAGCCAAAGAGCCAATATGGAACAGAAAGACACAGGAAATGGTTAAAGCCTAGTGACCGTTTGTGGGTGCATGCAAGTGTGTGAGTGTGTATGTATGTAGTATGTGTTGATGCTAATTTTGTTGATATTTTTATGCAACACATTTTACAAAAGAAATTAACTTGTCCCATTGAACTAAGCACTGGTAATTGAAAATGAGTGGCGAACATACTAAGCGCTTGACAACGATGGCATGGCATAGCATGGCATGAGGCACAGTGTGCGAATTGTGAGGCGTTGGAAACATTTTTCCGTTATTTTATTTTATTTTATTTTGTTTTATTTTATTTTATTTTATTTTATTTTATTTTATTTTATTTTATTTTATTTTATTTTATTTTATTTTATTTTGTTTTATTTTATTTTAGTTTATTTTATTTTATTTTGTTTTATTTTATTTTATTTTATTTTATTTTATTTTGTTTTATTTTATTTTATTTTATTTTATTTTATTTTATTTTATTTTATTTTATTTTATTTTATTTTATTTTATTTTATTTTATTTTATTTTATTTGATTTTATTCTATTTTATTTTATTTTATTTTATTTTATTTTGTTTTTATTTTATTTTATTTTATTTTATTTTATTTTATTTTATTTTATTTTATTTTGTTTCATTTTATTTTATTTTATTTTATTTTGTTTTATTTTATTTTATTTTATTTTATTTTATTTTATTTTATTTTATTTTATTTTATTTTATTTTATTTTATTTTATTTTATTTTATTTTATTTTATTTTATTTTATTTTATTTTATTTTATTTTATTTTATTTTATTTTATTTTATTTTATTTTATTTTATTTTATTTTATTTTATTTTATTTTATTTTATTTTATTTTATTTTATTTTATTTTATTTTATTTTATTTTATTTTATTATATTTTATTTGCTTTTATTCTATTTTATTTTATTTTATTTTATTTTATTTTATTTTATTTTATTTTATTTTATTTTGTTTTTATTTTATTTTATTTTATTTTATTTTATTTTATTTTGTTTCATTTTATTTTATTTTATTTTATTTGATTTGATTTGATTTTATTTTATTTTATTTTATTTTATTTTATTTTATTTTATTTTATTTTATTTTATTTTATTTTATTTTATTTTATTTGATTTTATTCTATTTTATTTTATTTTATTTTATTTTTATTTTATTTTATTTTGTTTTTATTTTATTTTATTTTATTTTATTTTATTTTATTTTATTTTATTTTATTTTATTTTATTTTATTTTATTTTATTTTATTTTATTTTATTTTATTTTGTTTCATTTTATTTTATTTTATTTTATTTTATTTTATTTTATTTTATTTTATTTTATTTTATTTTATTTTATTTTATTTTATTTTATTTTATTTTATTTCACTTAATTCTTTTCATGATATTTTTTTAAAACATCACGCACTGTTTAGAATTACGTGCATTAGACGAAAATGATGTTCACATTGCAGGGGTCGACAATCAAAAAGTAAAATTTTTGACAGAACGAGCACAAGCAAAGGCGCTAACTGTACATTGTAGGCAAGCGCATGCACTAAGAGGCGTAGAGGGCAAAGAGATGACGATGGTATTTGTTGGTCATACGAACTAAGAACAAATGCAAAATTTCCAAGTGTCCAATAGCAACATGGTTTGCTGTTTTTTTTTAGCTTGTTGCAACGGATGTTGTTGTCATTTGTACTATATTTTTTTTATCTTTTTCGTTCTTAATTTTTATGTCTTATTTTTTGGGTGTCACTTAATTCTATGGACAACTTATTTGAATGGTGAAATAAAAATTTGAAAAAAAAAAAATTAAAAATTAAAACAACATCAAAATGCAGCAGTGTAGAAGACATTGTAGTACAACAACAATACAAACAAAAAGAAAAACTACAATAAAAACCACAATTTGCAAGTTATTTTGAATTTGTTTATATTCGCCAAGTGAAAAATGTAAAAATTTACTTTTAATTAAATATAATAAGTGTCAACTTTAAGGAGGCTAACAAGCAGTCAACAGCAACAACAATGCCAACGTATGTGACAGTCCATACATATGTACATACATATGTGTCATGTACATACATACATGTGTAAGTATTTGCGGGCAACGGGTGGGTGAAGGTGTAATTAACGGCACCTAAACTAGGTAGTCGCCATAATCACAACTATTTGTAGATGGAGATGCTGTGCTTGTTTTTGGTTTTGTTATTAATTTACTTGTTGTTGTGTCGTGTTGTTTCTATTCAAGTTGTTATTGTAATTTTGTCGTCGCCGTCATCAACATCACAGCAATTAAGTAAACGGACACGGTAAGGCGTAAGTATGTATGTACGTGTTGTTTGTGGTTACACCACCCCGCAATGTGACAACAACACCAAGTGCAAGCTGGAGCAACTTGGCACTCTCAATGATGCTCATACGCCACGTAGCACTGACGTTGTTCAACAACAACAATTTAGCGTACATGCTAGGCACTTTTAAGCTAGACTAATGCATGCTTTGCACTCATTTTGTAATTTAACATATGGATATTGTTTAAATTAATGTTGCGAGATATTATCGAATTTATTATTATTAACCAAAATTAAATTTTTTGTGGTAATGGCATGAAATTGGGAAACAAAAAAAAATTTTTTTTTTAATTTTCCAAAAACTGAAAATTCGTAAAATGTTGAAAAACGGAAATTTTTAAACAGTGCTGTAGAGAACAGAGAAAAAAAAGTTCTGCAAAAATTGGTCCTCAAAAGAATTTTCTTTAAAATTCACCAAAAAACTGAACATTTTTAAAATATTGAAAAACGGAAGTTTTTAAAAACTTCTGTATAGTGCTTAAGAGTTCTCAAGTTCCTGAGAAGAATAAGAAAACTTTGCAAATTTGGACATTAATTTTTTTTTATTTGCTGAAAAACTTAAAATTTCTAAAGTGTTCAAAAAGAAATTTTTAAACTTTTTGTGGGTAGCACTAATTTCTCCAAAAATTGGTAAAAATTTTTTTTTTTTAAATTCTCAAAAATTGAAAATTTGTGAAATGTTGAAAAACGGAAATTTTTAACATTTCTACGTAGCACTAAAGATTTATAAATTTCCTGAGATGAAAAAAAAATGTCGGCAAAAATTGGTCCTCAAAAAATTTTTTTTTAAATTGACCAAAAATTGAAAATTTCTGAAATGTTCAAAATCGAAAATTAAAAAGTTCTAGCGCTCCTGAGAAGAAGAGAAAAAAGATCTAGTTCCTGAAAAGAATAAAAATAAAAAGAGTTCTACAAATTTTTTTTTTCAATTCTTGAGTTCCCCTAAAATCAAAAATAAAACTTCTTAAATTGATTCAAAAACTTTATACATATATTTAAAATGTTCAAAAATCGAATGTTTCAAAACTATTCTTTGTTATATACAAAAAGGTCTATAGTTTCTAAGAAGAAGAATTGGTTTCAAATGAAGCTGTAATTTTTATGAATTTTAACTCTTTTCCAATAATTAGAAACGCCACTTTAAAATTTCATTTTTGTCGCTTAAGGCATTTTAGCGTTTATAGCTTGCTATGTTCGTTTTGATGTGATACGAAAATCTTAAGAAAAGAAAGTTATGTAATTGGCGATTTTCATCAGATTGTTCTTGGTTGTGGTGTTAGTTTGACTTATTTAAATTACTTTGGTTATGTGCGTCATATCTTTGTATATCTTTTATTTACTTTTTGCATTATTTTGATTTGTTTTTATTTCACTTTAGTTTTATAAATGAATTTGCTTTTTATTATTGTTATTATATTATTTTCAGAGTCATCTAAAATATTTTTGTTTGCAAATGTTCCCATGCGAGTGTGTTTGTCCTTGAACATTTTTTTATTTTTCATTTGAGTTAAGTGCTTAAATATTTTTTGTTGTTTGCTAATGTGTTGACGTTCATAAAATAGTGTAAATAAATATAAACATAACTGTGGTGGTAAATTTAACCAGATAGGTGGTTATCTGACAAACAAACTGGTGTTCTGATAATCTAATGGCTAAAGGAGCATGCTTAACTTGTTGCCAAAAATATTTATAAGAAAAGTTTTGACGGTAACCCGGAAAGAAAAAAAGTTATACAAATTTACTTAATTCAAAATGTGTGGTTCCCAGTTCCAGGAACAAGGATTTAAAATGTTGTTAAGATAGAGAGGAAGGAATCCATTGTAAGTATCTTAGCAGAAATAAGAATTCTTTGTGAGCCGTTTTAAATAGATTATTTGTACCAAATAATTCCGCCTCATGCTCTCATCGCATTGGTCTGACTAAAATTGTAAAAAGAGCTTTAATACATTTTTACCTCACAAACCGTTCACTTTAGTCTAACACACTAATTCACTATCTACACAAAAATTCCGTATGCCCTAAAGCAACAACAACGCGCAACCAAAATAAAATATTATAACGCAGAAAAAGAAAAAAAAACTACAGCACAGCTATATAATCAAAATCAACAACAACAATGCCAAGCAAAAAATCAAGGTCATCGACGAATCGTACTTTAAAAAGGAGCGAAAAAATCGCAAAACTTAAAAATTTGGCAAAGAAAAAAAAAAAGAAAACAAAAAAAAATAAGAAATCACCAAACCTACAAACGAATAAAAGAGATAAGCAAAAATATCATAATAAAAAGCGCGACAATACTACAACAACCACGAAGACCAGTCTGTATGCGAAACGAAGCTTTTATTTGTGTATAAACATGTTTATTCCTCAACAGTAAAAGTTTGCAGTCAAAATATAAGAAAGCAACAACTAGCAAATGAAGCAAATAAAACTATGATAACAATAAATTAAAAAAAAAAATAAATTAATGATATTAGTAAGTAAGCCTAAGTTCGAGTGGAACTGAATATTATATACCTGGTAGTGATATTTGATGGCATCACGTGGGACCATCTTTTATAGTTCTCATCCCTACAAACATTTCACGTTCATGAAAGCTATAAAAACGGCAAGAAACATTACCTGGCTAATGTTACAGATACTCTAGTAACTATAGTCTACTTACTATGTACATGATCTGAGTGAAACAGCACTATTTCAAAATATTTTTGAAGAACGCCTACCTCAATTTTTAATTTTTATTTTTAAAAACTCTCCACAAATTTGTCCGAAGAACGTTTTTCTTCTATTTGTAGGTATGCATCTGATCTGAGAGTTTATTGGTTTGTAATTTTTTTGATAAAAACCCTATTATTTATATAAATAGTGCAAAAAATTTAAAATGAATATTTATCAATAATGTATTCAATAAGAACAATTGCACAAACAAATTAAAGTTATCTTGATTCATATTTTAGCAATTTCTAAGAAAGTTCAGGGTTGTTTAAACCGACCACGAATTTAGTCGCATACACATAATCAATTGGTCCCAAGTCGAGTCTGTACAGTGCAGATATTCAAGAAATATTGAGAGTTGTGAGCATTATTTAGCTAATGCAATGTTTGCTATATAAAATCTATTTAAAACAGTTCACAAAAATCCTTACTTCTGCTAAGATACTTACAATGGATTCCTTCCTCTCTATCTTACAAATATTTTAAATGCTTGTTCCTGGAGCTGGGTGCAATCCATTTTGAAATAAGTAAACTTGTGTTACGTTGTTTCTTTCCGGTTATCGTCTAGCCGTTTCCTTTAGATATATGTACTTGGTAAGATGGTAGACTTCTTTATCCGAGAATGGTAGACTTCTTTATCCGAGAAATTTTGATTTTTATGATTATATTTATTTACACTACTTTACTGACGCTAACACATAAGCAAACAACAGCTAATATTCAAGCACTTGATTTAAGTTAAAAATAAAAAAAATCTGCAAAGATAAAAACACTCACATGGGACCATTTGCAAAAAAATATTTAAGATAACCCTGAAAAAAATATAATCATAACAATAGTGAGCAAATTCTAAATACAAATATAAAAAATATGACGCACACAACCAAAGTAATTTAGGAATGTTAAAAACTACGGAAGGTAATTAAGAAAAGAAACGTTCACCGTTTTATCACTAGTTGTCTTGCAGCAAAATTGTAAGGGTTCCCTCATTCCGTTAACTCGTCTTGTTAAAGAACTTTTGACCAATGTGTGCTAAAGTAGTTCTGTAATAATAACCAAAGTCGCCATATTTTCAATGAGTTTAACTCGTAGACATTGACTAACATCCCAGCTTTACAAGCTGTTCCATGCTCAAATATGTGCATAAATTTGGGTTTACGTTGGTATGTATGTATGTATGTGCGCGTATTTCTCAGGTTGTCCTTGGAAACATGCGAGCGCAGCTGTAGCAGACAACGTAATAAAAATGGCAACAACAACAAAGAAAAACAAACTGGCTGTATCTCACTCAAATAAAAGACCTATAGAAAAAAAAACCAAAGTTTTGAATGATGAGAGGAGCATAAAAAATAGAAGTAAACCCAAAATTTTGCAAAGGAGAGAAGACAGCACATGTAGTCATTACAATAACAACAACAGCGGTAAAGAAAAATGAAGCGAAGTTCCAAAGTTGGTAATCAACTCGGCGACTACAAATTCTCAATCAGAGCGAATTTTAAACAGCAAAAACAACAAAGAATAAAATGATACCATTAGCTTTGGCGATGACAAGCTGGGTGCAACGATTGGGGTTATGGGAGAGGGAACGTTAATAAATCGACGCAATGCAGTTAATAAAATTTATAAAAAATTTCGGTTTGTTTAATTGTTGTCGCATAGAATTGTCTAACTTTCGATTATTTTGGTCTCCGTTTTCGAATTAGATAGTACCAAATTTTCAAAAAATCGAAAAGGAAATAAATCAAACCTCAAGGGAACAGAAAGTAACTCGAAGAACAAATGTGTTCTACTCGAAAATTTTTTACAGAGTACGCGTACCAATCACTCGAAAGTCAACATATTTTATTTCGAATAGAACTATGGATTATATTTTTCTTTAATACCTACATTGTAGAAATATCGGTTTGTTACAATCTTAATCCTATCAAAGCTCAACATAAACATTAGCTACAAATGTATGGATGAACGGAAAGTTTTTGTGAGTGAGAGAAAAAGATTTATAAAAATACAAAAAGCAACCTAAAAAGTTGTTATTTAGTGTTTCTAGTATTAATTTTTTTATTTGCATTTTTTGCTGTGGGTTTCCAACGTCTCATCTAATTTAAAGTTTACACTTTAAAATACACATAAGTAAACTTTAAATACAAAAATAATATTTATAATAGCATTATGTTGGATATCTAGGCAAAAGTTCTCAAAAACTCAACACTTACAAACATTGATAATATTCGAAATTGTAGTGGTGTGTTGCTTATTTTTTATTCTGTCAGAGAAAGAAGACAAAAAATTCGCACAAACATTTATTTTATTTTATTGCTTGTTGCTGATTTTTTTCCTGCTTCTGTATGTTCCTATTGTTGTTGTTAGCACTTTTTGTTGTTTCTCCTATCAACTTGCTATTCTTTTTTTTTCAGTTTATTAGTAATATTCTCTGTTGAGAGCTTTGAGTACTCAAGTTTTGCTTCTACTTCTTCAATGCACGTTTGTTTTTTTTGTTTTTTTATTGTTTGCCCATTTATGATCTTTTAGTCCATTTTACATTCTCTTCCAATTTTATTTTGCGTTGTTTGCGAATTTCAATGATATTTCTTACTCTCGATTTAAATTTGTAATTCTTTTTGTTTTTGTTGTTGTGCTGCTTTTTAGTAGCAAATTCTAGTCGCACCCAAAATTTATGCTTAATTGATGTGAAATGCCTTTTGGGCGTTTGCCTGCCCTTGTCGGTGCATATTCGTCATCGTTCTAATTGTATGTGTATTTGTAGTTTGTTGCAAACCCCAATTGGAAACATGTTGGTCTACATATCGAGGCCTGAGTGAAAGATCATACCCTAAGTTGATGGCTAGAAAAAGGCGTATCTCGGAAGATGATTCTAGAACTACATAACTCACATTTTTTCGAAAAGTGTTTTATTGGATATTTTATTTTATTTAATTTTAGTTCATTTTATTTTATTTTATTTTATTTATTTTATTTTATTTTATTTTATTTTATTTTATTTTATTTTATTTAATTTTAGTTTATTTTATTTTATTTGTTTTTTTTAATTTTATTTTATTTTATTTTATTTTATTTTATTTTATTTTATTTTATTTTATTTTATTTTATTTAATTTTAGTTTATTTTATTTTATTTTATTTTATTTTATTTTATTTTATTTTATTTTATTTTATTTTATTTTATTTTATCTTATTTTATTTTATTTTATTTTATTTTATTTTATTTTATTTTATTTTATTTTATTTTATTTTACTTTATTTTATTTTATTTTATTTTCTTTTTATTTTATTTTATTTTATTTTATTTTATTTTATTTTATTTTATTTTATTTTATTTTATTTTATTTTATTTTATTTTATTTTATTTTATTTTATTTTATTTTATTTTATTTTATTTTATTTTATTTTATTTTATTTTATTTTATTTTATTTTATTTTATTTTATTTTACATATTTGTAAGTTTTGCAAGCTCGAGACCAGAGAAACAATAATTCGTAATGAATTTTAATTGTCAGTTTTTTGGGAAAAATTGATAATTGGAGAAAAAAAAAAATTACATTGTTAAATCACAGCGATGGATAGGATTACATGTTTCAGAATTTCCAAGCTCATCATCAGATCCCTTTTCGGACACTCTGATGTGAACCAGTGTCTGCACCAAAGCCGCTGTTAGAAAATTCTAACACTTAAGCTATGATACCCTGTTATTTTATTTTACTTTATTTTATTTTATTTTATTTTAGTTTGCTTTATTTTATTTAAATTATTTTATTTTATTTCATTTCATTTTATTTTATATTATTTTATTTTATTTTTTTTTTATTATTTTTTTTATTTTTTTAATTTTATTTTTTTTTATTTTATTTTGTTTTATTTTATTTTATTTTATTTTATTTTATTTGATTTTATTTGATTTTATTTGATTTTATTTGATTTTATTTGATTTTATTTTATTTTATTTTATTTTATTTTTTTTTATTTTATTTTATTTTAATTTATTTTATTTTAATTTATTTTATTTTATTTTGTTTTATTTTAATTTTTTTATTTTTATTTATTTTTTTTTTAATTTTTTAATTTCATTTTATTTTATTTTTATTTTTTTATTTTATCTTACTTACATTTCATGCCCATGGAAGGTATAAAACGATGACTGTTGCTATGTCTCGGCCACTGCTGCCGATTAGACAAGTCGCAGTGTTCTGACGTTACGCATGCGTAATACCGACGCGCCAGATCTTTCATTGCCTTTGTTTGTTTGTTACGTTGAGACCTTTTTGCCAATGCTTTGCCGCACAAAACGCACAACAAAAAAAAAAGCAACGAAACAGAAAACGACAAAAGCGAAAGACGTGACTTACAAACCAAATACGCGCGTTCAAGGTTAGCAAAACTTTTTGCATTGTTGTTGGTATTTTTCGTCGGTTCGTTATAGCATTTGTAAGAAATTGGCAAGTCGCACAACAGCAACAACAGCAAGCGCATAGTAACAGCACGAATTAAAGTTTTTCAAGGACAACTCAAATCGACTTTGTAAGGTTTTTGGCGATTTTGTAAATGTGTGCGTCTGAGAGTGTGTGTGTGTTTGTATATGTATGTGGCTTGAAGCGCACTGTTGCTAATTTTCCATACCATCAGCATTGGTTGTAAGGGGCGTGCCATATCGTTTCTACGCCCCATATTGATGGGTAAGCGCTTTGTGTGTGTGTGTGTGTGTGTGACGCATGTTAAATTAATGATCTGAGTGCGGTCAAGATTTCGCACGAAATTCGCTAAACTTCATTAACTTTGATGGATTTTTTATAAGCGTTCAATTTTCATGCAATTTGCATGTCTTATGCGATTTTGCGTTTTTTTTCTTGTGTACGCCGATTAGTTACAGCGGTACTGAGCAAAAAGCATTTATGTTCTGTTGAACTCATAAATATGCACAGAGCTTTGAGCACACATAAATTTGTTGTTGTTTTTGTTGTGATATTAACTACTGAATATGCGCTTGATTAATTGACCAACGTCAAAGCGTTCAATAACGCACACGATACGCTTTGCGCGCTTGCTTTTGGTCTTCGATGCGCACTGGCCGCGCACTGAGCAGCGACACTCGACAGCAGCGACAGCTGAACGAGAGAAGCGCGTTGAAATGTGATAGTGGCGGTGGGTGCGGGCGTACGATCGCTGCAATATGAGCAAACATTTCGTGCAGCTGTCACTTGCGTCCATCAACCGCTCAGCTGTTTATCGTTGTTTATTTGCATTTGTATTGCTGTCAGCCAGACGCCGGCTGTTAGTGGTCATTTGTGGCCAGTTGGTCATTAGCGCTCGCTATTTTTTCTATGCAAATACTTTATAGAAGGCGGGTAAGCGACGCGTATACAGAAGCGCTGATAAATGATTCAACTTTAACCTGACCCTGCATGCCTGTCATCAAAGCGCGCGCCGTATTCGAGTTGCGATACGTTGCACAGACGCGCGTATGGCACCTTTTAAGCATCTCAATTTCTTGGCGTTCTGTATTGTTTTTGTTTTTCGTTTGGCTAGCTGACAAAATGTGACATTTACTGGCGGTTGTATGGCGCGCTGCAGTTAGGATGACATCATTTGATTACTCGCTTTTGTGTATGTGTAGGTGTCCATGGGCTGTGGTGTGATTACATCTGTGTCTGTCAACTTTAAAATCTGGGACACAGCACAATAGTTTATTAACACTGATAAGGTTAAATATTTCAATATTTAAAAAGGCAAACCTTAAAATATCCCCGAGGTAGCCATATCGGGCCAAAGGGGTAACTAAAGTGCAAAGAGGGTACGAGCTGCAACTGAATTGTTAATCTATGGCAGACCTTTTAAATAATGATTAATAATCGTAATGATCACCGGTTTGCGTGACTACTTTTCTGAGAACCCAAGAAATGAATGATTACCATTACCTAAATTATTTTATGATTGTTTATACATAGATATTAATTACATATCCAATTAATTGAAAAATCATCAACAAAAAATTATTAAAATAATTAAAAAAATCAAAAATAATCTAAAGTAATACAACACAGTTTTTTAAAAAATTTTTTTTGGGATTATTTTTCATCATTTTTTATTGTTTTTGAATTAAATTTTTAAATTATTTCCGACTATTTTTCATTACATTTGATTGCTTTTGATGGTTTTTTTAATTAGTTTGATTATTTTAAATTTTGTATATAAATAATTTTTTATTTTTGACTATTTTTATTGCCTTTGATTAGTTTTTATTTAATTTCTCATTATTATTATTTCCCTTAACTATTTTTGATTTTTAAAATATTTTTGATTATTTTTTATATTATTTTTTTCATAAATTTTCATAATTTTTTTTTTTTGATGATTTTTGATTATTTTTCATTACTTTTGATATTTTTTTAGATTTTTTTGATTATTTTTAATTTTTTAATCGTAATAAATTAAAAGTTGCCTTTTTTTGAAAACAATTAAAATAATCATTACCAATTAAAAAATCAATCTAATAAATTGATTAGATACTAATTACTCATCAAATGTAAAAGATCTGATATTTAAATATGATTCGTCTCATTGCCCATTATCGTCATGCGGATTTTATCAACGGAGCGAGCTTTGTCAGAAGCCAAAATAAAATATAGGATTGTCGCCTCAAGCTATCGACAAGCTGACCAAAGACCGCCACCATGCCAATTCCATTTTATTGGGTAGTCTAAGCACTATTCTCACATATTTTCTACAACAATAACAAACATAAATATATCATAGATATAAATAAGTTTTACGCATAACTCTGTGGCACCTTCAAACGCCTTTGCTGACAACCATTACTCACAATCTTAATACAATTTTTTTTTTTTTTTTTTCACTTCAAATCACTTTTCCATATTTGTTCAATGAAATCAATTGAATTTAGTTTTAATCAAATACACATTTATTTCAATTGACAAACATAACGTGTGGGCAATTAATCAGACCATAACGCCAACAACAATAACATTAACTAGACAAAACTTCAAAAAATATGCTCAAGAAAAGATTAACAAAAAACCGCATGAAGGCGTACAAAAAAAAATATATAAAGAAATCATAGATGAATAAAAACAAAACGCATATTTTATGGCATTTTAAATTTGACTAAGTATTGATTGCAACAAATTAGTTGAAGTCGAGTAGCATTAATTGAGTAAACAACACCAAAGACAACGCCTACACGTCGCTACAGTTTGGCACAGTGAAACGTCTAAGTTTGTGCAGCTCATCTTTGTACACACACACACACACGTAAGCAAATTTGTCTGACTAATAAAAATATATATTAAATTGACATTAGAGTGTGCAGAATTTTTTTTTTGTTTTTAAATACTAATATCTTGACAGGAAAAGTAAAATTTTGCACAGGGGCAACCCTCTATATAAAAATTTAATTTTGTTATAGATCTAGGCCCTCTTATAAGATACCAAAAATTTTAAAATTAAAGTTAACATATTGTACATTATAACAAATCCAAAAAATGTGTTGTTTGAAAATTGTGAAGCCTTTCTTGAGTTACATATAAAATTGAAATTTAATTTTCCAACAGCTGGCAACAGTCTTTCCAAAAAAAACAAATTTTTTTCATGCTCATCTATGTCTGTGAAAGGCCGTTTTGTATGATTTATTTAATTTGAAAATGGAAAAACCTATACAGAAATTATAAATTTTTGCACATATGGCAACCCTTAATATACAAATGTAACCTCACGATCCCTTCTACGAATAGGCAATTTCATAAGACACATACAATTTTAAACAAAAAATACCCATACCAACTTTTAAAATCAATTTTTTTAATGTTATTACAGATCTAAACAAAATAAAACAACCCTTACTGTAAAAATAAATTATTTTAATTTTGTTATAGCTGGCAACCCTCTTTATAAAAGAAAACGTCTCATTTCATGGAAAATTCAGTACAATTTTAACTAAAATAGGGGGGGTTTGGATTTAAAATGTTGAGTTTGGCCGTTTTTCAAACAAAATCTGAAATGTTTTTGGAAAAAAAAAAAAAAAAAAATACAAATAAAAAAATTAAAAAAATAATTTTTTAATTATTTTTAGTGGGAAATAGAATAACTTTGGAGAAAGTTTTCAAATTTTTTTTAGGTTGGTTTCGATGTCAAGCCGACGGTTTGTTTTTTCTTTTGTGGGCCGAAGCAGTCTATCAACATATATTCGTATGTATGTATGTGCTTATGTTTGCAACTGCATTGCTCTGCTTGTCACGCCCACACATCATCATTATCATCATCACCATCGCAATTTCAATCATTGCACCGATTAGTCGCGCGTTGATGTGCTAATAGAGTGTGTGTGTGTGTGATTGTCGTCTACCGAAAGCATCGTACATTCGTGCATGCGTGCCAAACACTTGATGTGTAAACAATGTTGACAGCTATGCAAACAACAAGACTAACAACAACAACAACAACAACAACAATAGCAGCAAATTACAAAAATTAACAAACAACTAAATTAGCCAAATTTGGTAGGCAAATGCAGTGAAGTGAGCCAAAATGCAGCGTAAAATGCAATAACATGCAAACGTAAATATGTGTGTGTGTATGTATTTATTAGCGGCTGCTGCAACATAGACTGCTGTACGATTGCCCCTTACTGCCGTCCTCAAATCAGCTGGAGATTACTGATTATTTGCACTAAGTAGTGGGTGGCTGCTAATTCGCCTATACTCACATACATATGGACAGACATACATACCTACATATGTAAGTATTACACCTTAAATCACCGCCAACGCGCTGCGTCGCTCTAGAAACTTAGAATCGTGTGATTCGCACGCGAGTTTGACATTCAAATTCAAAACCAGTGACGTATGTTTATTTTTAATTGATTACGTATTAACTAACAAGCTAATTAATTTAAATGCCTGAATATGCAGTGTTGTGCATTGAAATAGAGCCAGAAACCGGGGATTGTTGACATGTTGATGACACCATAAAGAGTATTTACAAAATTAAAAAAAAAAAATTTATTAGTCAAAAATCTATTACATTTTTCACACGAGAATCACGAGGCTCAAAAAGCAAGTTCTTTTTAATTTATGCAAAAAAAAAAAAAAAAATTACAGAAAAATATGTTTTTTAATTTATGTAAAAAAAATAATAAAAACAAAAAATTTAACTTTTTTTGTATAAAATAATGTATCAACAAATAAAAATAAAGTAGATAACCAAGCCTTCTAAATATCACGGGGCGAAAAAAGTAAGTTCTTTTCAATTTATGTAGTATGTATATAAACAAAAATTTTAATTAAAAAGAAAAAATTTTATAAAAAAAAAAAATTTAACAAAGTTGTTAAAAATATGTTTTTTAATTTATGTAAAAAAAATTAAAAAAAATGGTGTTTTATAAAATCATGTCTTTTTTTGTGGTATAAAAGGGAGAAAAATGATTGAACAATAGAAAATTTCAATTACCATCAATAAAAAATGTAAAATATTTAAAAAGTGAAAATTTTTATAAAAAAGCATACCGCCAAATTCGTAAAAAGTAGCTTTCTAAAAAATTTTTTCTTTATGAGTTTTTGGCTTAGTTTTTAGTAACACATTCGCAATCCCAAAAAACCCCTCGGGAGCACGTTCTTCATTTTTAAAAAGATTCCATATATGTATGTACATATGTACATATCGGTACCATTTCATGGTCCGTCACTGTACAACAGACCAATAATATTCATTTGCATGCTTAATATGTGGGTAAATAATTGACTTGCTATGCTCGTTAAAGTGATTTATTTGTAGTTTTTGAGGAAAATTTTCACGCTTTGAAATACAAAAACACGAGTTGGCATGTAACCACTTTAAAGTATTTGATTAACTAATATTCACAACATTTTGTGGGCGTTCAATAAGTTTTATTGCACTTCAATTAAACACATCGAAGATATCGTTCTTTAGACAGCACGAAAAGGAGCTGAGTGTAGGTGGGCAAGAGCGTCTTTAGGAAGAATTGGTGACTAGCACCGTTCACGGTATGTACAATATCATCTTACTTCGGGGTGCAGAAGATGAAGTAGCTCATGAGGAAGTAATGGGAACAGGGTTTAGTCACTTGAAGAGAGAAACAATCATACCGACTCCTTGACTCGAGTTGTATCTTCCAAGCTGAAAGCTACCCCATAGATATCCTAACAGCGACCAATGTAACGATCTTCGTTGAAAAACCCAGCTGATTTAAATTCATTAGTTATGATTCTAAGATAGAGAACCTCGCTAAATACTCTGGTTTAACGCAACATATCTCTCTGTTGGGTCACCAGCGGTATTGTGGGCAAGGAAAGGGCTGATAAGACGTCCAGAAAGGAATCCGAAATGAACATAAACAAGGCAAAAAAACTCCGTGCTATTGGCTTCGGGAAATCTGCTGAAAAATGTATGAATATTCTTTTAAGAAAACAAATTTACTAAAGATCAACCGAGTGGATTGCGTAGTCTCAAGGTCCATATGGCCATCTTTATCAGCTTCCTTCTCAAACTATACATATCTTCGGTAAGAGTACAAGTGTCATCACAGGATATTGGTATATCGGACCAATGCTTCGACGACAATTTCTCTATGCAGAAGCTGAGCGGAGGACGGGGAAGAGGAGTCGATTCTTTACTTTCTTTGTCGTTGCCTAGGACTATAGTAAAGGCGTCTCAGAAGAAAATATAGCTCGTTCTTAAGTTCATACGGATTAAGTGATTTATACCTGGCTGGACGAAAGTGACTCCACCCGGCAGACAATGAGAACTCTCAACCTAACCTCTTCTACTCTACTCGCTCAAAGCTCTTTAACTAATCATCATCAATGAAGGATTTTCGATCAGTTCAAAACACTAACTTTCCGCTGAGTATAAAAAAGAAATCGAAGAAAAGGAAAGAATAAATAACTAAAATTGCGGTTTGTCAATATCTTCTGCCGCGCACTAAAGTACTTATGCCAGACGAAACAACGGGAGTGGCAAATGCCCTTGAAAACTTGCGTACAATGTGCAAATATTTCCAATGAATGTCTTCTTGCGTCTGCGCTTGGCTTGGCTTGTTGTTTGTATTAAAACGCAAAATGTCTTATTGCACTTCATTACTTTTAAGGTTTACGTAGATAGTCAGCCCAAAACATACGATCAGGAATAAATAAAACATAAAATACAATAACAAAAAACGTCAAGCCCAAATAGGAGCGCAGCACTCTCAATAACTAATGGTTGGTTGTCTGTTGCTTTAATACATACAAATACACAAACAAAACGTTGGTACTTGGCAGCTTTTTTTTCTTGTTGTTGTGGCATCTGTAAAAATTCCATAACCGAAATTTGAAATCAAGAAGCCTTTTACAAAAGCCAAGCCAAGCAAGTGGACGCAGAGCCATTACTGAAGTGAACATTTTGGCATTCGCCCGTTTGCTGAATCATTTTTTGTGTGTCTCATGTTTTGGTCAAACGTTTGAGACTGCGCTGCTGCTACTATTTGTTGCTGATTGTTTTTTATTTTTATATATTTTTTTTTGGCAAATTTTTCAAATCACAAATTCCAATACCTAAAATGTAGTCTAACGAGACAAACGAGGGAACAATGGCAGAGAAGGTTTGCCCAAAAACAGACATTAAAGGGTGTTGTAATTCAAATTTTCCTGTTTGCATTTGTTTTTGTATGAGTTTATTTCGCAGCACAAAATAAAAAGCTTAAAAAATATTTAGCTTGAAGGGATGCAAGCATGTAGGACAGACAGTTGAAAGCGTAATTTCCGTTAACACGTTTTAATGCGTTGTTCTGTAAGTTTTCAATGTCTTACATTATATGAATTGAAGATGTTATACCCCAACAGACGCACAAACTACATACATACATCAGCAACTGGCAAACAATAGAATTTTTTTGAAATATTTAAATGAGTTTGCTTTTGTACTACATATTTACATACTTACAGAAGGGTTTGAAGGACAAATGGTTTTATATTCTTTTTTTGTTTTTATAAATTCGCATTGTAACGAAATTCCAATAAGCATCCCTGCTCTTGGGGGTTTCAATGTTACCTAAAAGCTTTTTATAAATTGTGAAATACATAACATTGCCAAAAATTTCAACCCCAACCAAACCAGTGATGATGCCGATAACTACAACATTTTTGTAATTACTTAACAACAACCAGCTGACCTGGCAAACTTTGTGCTGGCATACAAATTATGTAGAAATATTATAGGTGCGTATTTTACTAAATTGAAAAAAAAAACAAAAAAAAAATAATATTACACTGGAAAAATTGTTTTTTCATAGAAATTCAGTTTAAATTTAGCAAATACTTTTATTTAAAAAACAAAGTTTTTGGCGTAAAATAAAATTTTTACAGTGTATATTTGGATCTTTCTAGACAATTTTCTTTTTAAAAACAAATTTCCTCGAAAATATTTTCTTAGTTGAAAATTTTATGTTTATCAAAAAAAAAAATTTTCAGTGTAAGACACAATTTTTACAGTGTATATGTATTTAGAACTTTTCTACGCATTTCCTCCTTTAACAAACTCAAAAAAAATTTTTCAGTGTAATATTAAATTTTTACTGTGTATATTTAGACCTTGCTAAACATTTTTTTTTATAGAACATAATTTCTATGAAGTATTTTTCTAGTTTGAAATTTTATTTTTCTGAAAAAATTATTTCAGTGTAATATTAAATTTTTACAGTGTATATTTAGACCATGCTAAAAAAATTTTATTTTAAAAACTTTTTTCAAGTTTTTTCCTAGCTTAAAATTTTATTTTTCTGAAAAAATTTTTTCTGTGCAATATTAAATTTTTACAGTGTATATTTGGACCATTCTAAAAAATTTGTATTTTAAAAACTTATTTTTTTTAAGTTTTTTCCTAGTTTAAAATATTATTTTTGACAAAAAAATTCTTCGCTGTAATATAAAATTTTTACAGTGTACCTATTACCGCCATTTTTCAGATATTTCGATATCTTGCCACGCCCACACTTTTTCGAAAATCTTATTTTTAACAAGGGGGTTGTCTCTATATGGGTAAAATGTACCCCTGTGCAAATTTTCATCAAAATCAGAGAGAGTAGGGTTTAAAATGTGCCAGTTTGAGCGTTTGCTCATTGGGTGCGAAGTCTGCTTGAAAAGCTGTGTGAAAATAAAACAAATATTTCGCAAAATCTATATCTAATACCTGCAAAGTATATAACAACAACAATAGTGTGTGTTTATTTCATTTTATCTTCCTTCATTGAACTGGACCTCACTCAAACGCACAGCCGTAAGTTGATTTGGTACAAAAAGATGTTTACAATAACAACCGATTTCAGGATACATACTCGTATCATATCCCAATAAAGAACCTTTCAAAATGCTGCTTAAAACTATGGGCAAAAATTCATTAAAGAGATTTACACATTTTTTATTAAACACAAAGCAGTTTGTAAGTGAAAATATAAGTACTTTAAACTTCAGCTCTAAGCAGTTTCTTAAGCAAATGTGAGCACTTTACGCCTTTAAAGGTTAACATTGAAAACATTTCAGATGGAGTTTGAAACAAAAATGTTTACTGTGTTATGTTCAAGCAATTATTTCTTTTTTGCCAACTTTACGTGTTTGCCTGCTAACCTAGTCCACCAGTTTCGATTTCTTTGTCTTTATGTATTTTATAATCTTGCACTATCCTTTGCGCTAATTCTTCGATTTTATTATGGAATATTTTTTTTTTGTTTGGAGCTTCTTTCATTTGCAAAACTATTTCGCAATACCCGTTTCGCAACCAATAAATCTTTGTTGAAATATTTTAGTTTTTTTAATACTATTTTTAACATACGAATTTTGCGAAGATTTATGAAATCGAGTAACGAATAAAAACAAAAGCCAGACTTGAGAAATTCACATTTAAACCAAAACAGACTACCTGCCTTATGGGATAATTGTTTCTTTTATTTTTGCAAAGAGGCTTGCGAAAGCGATCGGTTTTCGAAAGCATATATACATACATACATATATTTGTAAATTGTTGGGTGTGTGTTTGTATGTATGTGTGAAGCTTTTTAGAACTGCAGAGTTGACTTATAAATGGCAGATGTACTCGTGTAGCGCGTATGTAGTAGAAATACGGATAGATAGATTAGATAGATAAATGCTTAGGTGGGATACACAATACGCTATGAAAAACTTTCCTTTTATAAATAGAGCAAAAAGTAGATATGCCCACTTCTGTTTTAATATTTTTAGGAAGCTAAAATTACAGCGACAGATTAGCAGATGTTCTGCAATAAAATATTATTTTCAATTTATATAGAAGTTGTATAATACTTAGGGCATTGATACTTGACCAAAAACCTACATATAAAATACTGCATTGATATATGGGTTGGTATATACTTATGTACAGTTGTGTTCAATATAGTAGTAGTGAAATATAATAAACTGTGTTTTTATTATTTTTCATTTCAAATAAAGCTAAGTTTTGTAACAGAATACACTTAAAAGGAAAATTCAAAATTTACACAAAGTCTAGCTCTGCAAAATTTTTTTGCCAGAATTTCTAGAAAATTTCTGATAATGCAGTTTTACAGAACAATAACTTATAGTATGCTAATGTGCAAATCGGAACTAACTCAAAATTTCGCAAAGTTTCTAGAATTTTTACTATGCAGGCTGTTCAAAATTGTATTCCATAAAAACTATCCTCAACGAAAAAAATTCTGAAAATTCAGGAAAACTTTTGAAGAATTTCTATCTTGCCTTTTACCATACTTAAATTGACTGGACTACAAAACTGCATACTTAGAAATTTTCCTGAAATTTTGTCAAAAAATTTTACAACGTTTTAAGACGAATCTTACAACAAAAGGCCTGTTCCCTGAGTTTTAAACACTTTTTTTTTATGGAAAATGTACTTTTTTCTAAGTTCCTGCGTTCGAAAAAGAAAATTTTGATATTAAAAAAAAAAACTCAGCTTAGCACTTTCAATAATATTTTAAATTATATTTTATCCTTGCTGTGCTCTATTTATGTATGTATGCATATGATTTTAAAAACAGTTTCTTCAAAATTTCCCATAGTTAACACTTTTTTGGCGGCGGCGAAATTAGCCTCATTCCAAGAAAAATCTCATAATGGAAGTATTTTATAACTTGGGTGTTTCGAAAAATTATCGTAATTAGAAAAATCAAATTATACATTAATATTTATTAAAAATAAAGCAACATAAAAAATGAAAATACCTTGTATAACAAAAAAATCGTCACAGAACCACTAATACTTCAGAGTACAGTTGAATCCGCTGAAAGACCAATTTTCAAAGCGTTTCTGATAGGTTTTTTTTTTATTTAATCGTCGAATGAGTTACTAAGTTTATTTTTATGAATATTTATAAATGTTTTTTTTTTATGATTTTATTTCCACTGATTTACATATACACCTTGTGGTCTATATTGTTTTTGTTCCACAATTTCACGCTTATTTTTTGTGCAAAATATACCAATCTTTGTCACTTTCAGTTTTCAAGAACAGTAAACAATAACATTTAGCTTCATTCATTGTATTTATAATAACTCAACATGGTAGATTATATTTTTTTATTACTATATTTTTTTATTTGTTGATTATTGTTCAGGAAAAGTTTTGTTGCAGTCACACAATTTTAGGATGTTCCGTATTCGCATAGTACTTGAAAATGTGTTTGCTTAGATAGTTATTTAGTTGTTTTTTATTTCGTTTTGTTCTTAAGTTTTCCAATAAATTATTGCACTTTTGGAGGTAATGTTTTTAATGTTCCTTTGTTTCTACGCTCTTATTAATACTGTTAAGCGGATATGTTGTGCGCTTGGTGTTGCAATTCTATCGTGATAATTTTGTGTCTTGGATTGGTTTTTCAGTATAAATATGTTTAACGATTTTCTAATATAACTGGGTATTCTTAATTTTATTTTATGAAATCTGGTTCACAGAAAAGTTGTACACGAATAGCAGAATCAATCCAAGGGTTTTGTCTACAAATTTTTGTCGAAATTGATTTTTTATAAAAAAAAAATAATCCCTCAACTGGTTTTATAATTTTTATTGTTTTGATGAGAATATATTTTTTTGGGTTTTACTTACATAAAATTGTAATAGCAATTGAAAATTTTTGTTATTAAAACTAATTTTAAAAGTCTTTGACGATGGTCTCGGTTACGAAAAGTGCATAGAGAAGAAACTCTTAAAACACATCCTCGACTAAGCTCAAAACAAATTTAGCAAATCTAAATACTTCTAACAGTGATTTAACTCACAAACAATCCTTGTTCTGAAAGCTTAATATTTGGCAAAATTTCTCTAAGAAAGAAGTCTAACAGCTGCCGAAAGAGATCTATAAGTAAAGCAGTGGTATATTTGTAACTAAAGTCGATTTTGTTTTTTTTTATTACTAAGAGAATTTTAAACATTCGGATATGTTTAGCAGTTTTGCTAGAGACCTTTTTGGATTTTATAAAAGCCATCAATTGTAAAGTATTCCTGAAGAAAATTATTTATTTTTCTTAATCATCACAGGACTTCGAGGATGTTTGTGCTTTTGTCTCTCCTGGTGACTTACAAATCAGTTTTGTAAAAATTTGGTCTGAGAAGAACTCTAGTGAAATTTTACGGTGAACAATTTCCTAGAAAGTTTTAACCCTCTCACGACCTCACAAATTATTCAAAATTTTAGAAACAGTTGCAAAAATACTCTTTGAAGTGAGAGCCAACTGGTTGGAATATTTTACAAAGTTATTCTTCGCGTAATTTTGCCCCGAGCTTCTCATTTTGATATAATATAAAAGTTAACCCTTTTTTTTACTTTTTCAAAAAAATTTATTATTTAAGTAACCATATATGTACATGTTTTTTTTGGCTGAGAATGCAAACATATTTTGTGGTTTTATTATATGGCCTAAGTTCTTTCATGTTGAGTTAGAACAATTCCGCCTCCAGACAAAAACTTTCAAATTGTTTGAAAATACCAACTCACAATTGACTCGTTAACAATTATTAAAAATATTATAATGTTCATATCGCGCGAAATGGTAATATTCCAAGCGCATGACAAACCAAATTTAGAAACAGATCATGGAACATCGCAGCCATACACCACAATTCTCCAACATATCTAAGAATCAGCAAATCACAATGAATCACTTAGAGTTTTTCACATTGTTCCAGCGCCACTTAACTTGCCCATTTACGGCTTAGATGTTATAAATCTTTTTTTTTTTCGAAATTGTTACATTTAAAACAGTATTTGTATTACTTTTAGGGCAAGAAAATTGTTTGATTGATTTTTATTAATAATTTAATTTTTTAATAATTTGAATTACTTCTTATCACTGCACTAATTTGAAAGTATTTTTTTATAGTTTTAAAAAATTTATTTATCGCTTTCTAAGTTTTTAAATTTTTTTCTTTGTGCTTGCAATGCATTTCTTTTGCCATTTTACGGCTGTTCTAAATTGTTCAATCAACAATCGTCAAACAAAATGTTTGAAACATTAAAATAACACCATAAAGCACACACCACCAGCAGCACAAACAGTTTGAAACAAAATGTTTTATCTTTCAACAAACAAAAAGTCAAGCAAACACAAGCAACCAACAAACAAACGAAAGCAAAAAAAAAAAAAATTATTAAATATTTATTTGCTGATTTTGGTAGATTTTTTTTTTAAAAACAAAACAAAAAAAAAATTTGCAAATTCTTCAACGTTTCTTCTATTCTTCAAATTCGCGTGCCACACAACTTTGCGGTTGCAGTTGTTTTTCGCGAGTGTTCGTTGCAAGTGCCGCAACTTGCGCTGAAAGTCTCTAACTTGAATTAGATACTTTTAGCGGCGTGCATGTTATGATATAAGAAGAAGAAGAATGAGCAAAAAAAAAAAACGCATAACAACAAACAACAAAAAATATGCCTTAGAAGAAAAATTCTACACCAACAACAAAATAAAAACAAAATCAGCCACAAATAGTGAAGCTTCAAATGCTGTTAATGTGGACGCAGCGCGCAAGTGGGCGAGGAAAGGGGTCCGAGTTCTGACTGCTAGCTAGAAGTGTACGCAGTCACAAACAAGTGCCGATCTTTTGCTGTTATGATTGCTGTTAGTTTTCTGCATGTTGTTGTTGTTTCTATTGCAATTGTTGTTGTTTTTAGTTGCAATTGAATTTTTTCACTGCCTCTACACACACACACACACACCAACGATTCGGCTCCAACAACCTGCAAACGAATGGGCGGGCGAATGAGTGCAACGTGCGGCTGTTGTTGTTGTTGTTGCTGTGTACTGCTGCTGCTGCAAACGACAGCAACATTAGAATAGGCTTAGATATTCTGGTTCTGCTAACAAGTTTCTTGCATTGCACTTGTATGCGTTTGCTTATTTGTTTGTTGTTGCTTTCTAGCATTAGCTGCGAATTCTAGTTTCTTATACGATCACTTACAGCATGCTTTACCTACGTCAAAGTTGTTGTTGTAAATTGTTTTTGCTGAGTTTACATTTCGGCTGTTTTTCTTATTGGTTTTTTTCTACAACTACAAAGTCTCCACAAAAAATGCACATGTTGCAACTATTTGGTGTTTGGCTTAGTTTGGAGGAGGTGTAGAGTAATGAGCAAGAATTAGAGAGATTGCTTCTTAAACAAATCCACAGCTTAAACCAAGTCGTTACAAGCGTTGAGTCAATAGAACTGTAGAGAGGTTGTGTGTGCCTCCACGCGCCTTCATGTAGCAGGTGCAGGTTCAAGAGTATACATATATTTTGAGAGAAAAATTGTGTGATATCACTGCCAAGATCAATGTGATCGGTTTAGGTTTCATTTTAGAAGCTGCGTTGATCCCAAAATTTTTGTTATTATACACTAATTGCAACTCTGCGCTCTTAATGTATTAGGTGAATTCGAAGATCCATAGGTCTCTCATTCTTCTTAACTTTACTGGTACAAAATTTGAATGGCAGTTAGGCGTGGGTACTTGTAATAATTTTAAGATATACATATGTACGTTAGAAAAAAAAAAATAAAAAAAAATTTTGTAAGTCATATATGTATATTAAATTCAGCTTTTTAGAAAAAAACAAATAAAAAATTTCAGTTCAAAATTTTATTTTAAACAAAAAAATTTTTTCAGTGTAATATTAAATTTTTACAGTTCATATTTTTATTTTTTAAATGATATTGTACTTCAGAACTCGTAAAATAATCTTCAGAATAACTAATACATAGAGTTTGAAAAAAAAAGTTTTTAAAAAAAAAAAAAAATTAAATGTATTTATTTTCTGATTTAAGTAAATTTAAAAAAATAAATAAGAAACAACGAAATTTTAGTTCTTATATTATATATGTACATATATTAGTGTATGTAATATACATAAACTGAAATTTTTAGAAAAAAAAATTACAGTTCAATTTTTTTTTTTAAATAAAATTTTTTTTTCAGAGTTATATAAAATTTTCAAGATTTTATTTTTCGAAACTCTAAACACCTTTCGAAAGGTCAAAAAATGCTTTGAAATTAAATTGTACTTTAGAAATCGTTGAATAGTCTTCAAAATAACTACATAGCGTTTGAAAGAATCAAGTTTTTTAATACACTGTGAAAAAATTGTTATTTGACTTTTCTGTAGTAAATTCCAAGTCTTTCAGTTACCTACTAAACATGTTTTTATATATGTAGCTTTTATTTATTTTTGACAAAAGTGCAAGTTGATATATGTAAGCATCTTTAATGAGTAAAAAATTTTAAATATCTTTTGCAGGCTCCACGTCGACGAAGTTTATATTTTTCTTTCGATTTTTTTGCAACTTCCATAGGAATAAAATTTAGCATAAAATTGATGATAGATTTAGTTCGATACGGCAATTCCACAAAAAAAAAAAAATTAGATTATTGGGAACTCCGTAAAAAACCTGACAAGTTGGCCCCTGCCTTGAAATTCTTGAGAGAAAAATTGTTTGAAAAATGAGGAATTCGTAGTGGAAAAACAACCAAACTGGAATATCATCGATATGTACATACATACATATGTATGGGCATATCAAATTTCATATAAATCGGTAGAACAGTTTCATATGGGAGTTTCCATTGTAACGGGCGCGACACTTTTGTGCATAGTTCTTTAATTTTGAAGAAAACTATTAAAGTAATCATTGAAATAATATACGCTTAAAATGCTGTTAGAAGTGAGGAATTAACTCATATGAACTACATTTTAGAAATAAATCAGAACCAACCACAAAATGCCAAAGAAGAGCGTAACGGGCGCGACGTTATAAAATTTATAAATTGCGTGTAAGGTAAATGTCCATAATTTCGTGGTACTAAGGAATTTTCTGACTTTCTACCTCTCTTGCGTAAAAACGGATGAAGGAAAATTAAAAAGTAAATTTTTCCCATTGAGTTGATCTATTAAGATAGCTTTCCATTTAATTTCAAACAAAACTAACAAATGTTTTATTTTATATAAATAAAAATGTGTGAGTACCTCAAATGTCCCTAATTTCGTGGCAAAAATTTTCTGATGTACCTAACTTCGTGGTAAAGTGTCCCTAATTTCGTGGTATTTGGTTAAACTCTAATTTTATGGAAAATGAAAGTTATTTTAAACGCAAATTCCTAAAATTTATTTATTAAAATTTATGTTCAAAAATTTTAAATTTTAAATAATTTTTTTATTGTTATTGTATTTATGAAAAGAAAGCGTTTTAAGACCAAGAAAGTATTAATTTGTTTAGTACTTAGTAATCAATTGATTAGACGGATTTTTTAATTGTTAATGATTACTTCAATTGGTTTTTGAGAAAAGGCAATTAGTAATTGATTGCGATTGAAAAAATAAAAAAAAAAACCAATAAAAAAAAATTTATTTAACTGATGTAATTTGTTACTTTTCTCAAAATTTCTTTTATTTATTATTACTAAAAATGTTTTTTTTTTTAATTTTTGTGTTTTTTTGGTCTTTTAAGTTTTTTTTATTTTTAAACAAAATAAATAATTTAAAAAAATAGTTTTAAAACAAAAATAAACAATAAAAAAAATTGATGTAGCTTATTATTTTTTATAATTTCAAAAAATGTTTTTTTTTTAAATTTTTTTGGAATATTTTTAATTTATTTGTATTTTTTTAATTTTTTGATTTTTTTTTTAATTTAATTTGGTTTTTTATTCTTTTTTTTAATTTTTTGTTAACAATGTATCTAAATGCGCAGTATACCACGAAATTAGGGGCATGCGATAAAATTGATGTAGGTAATTTCGTGGTATCGCTTTAAGCGGTAATATGAGTTTTATATTTAAATTTTTTTGTTTATTATCGCTATTCATTCATAACAAAAGCAAAAAAGTATAAATCTTGGCATATTTTTTTAAATTAAATGAAAAATTATTGAATAAACTAAAGTTCTATAATGCCATTATTTCGTTAAAACACAAGCACAAGCAGAGCTTTTCGATTAAAATATTAACGAATGGGTTAATAAAAGTGTACCACGAAATTACGTCAAAATCTTCCTCAGGGGTTTATTTAATAATTAAAATACTTAAAATAATAGGGTATCTTATGAAATGTGAAAGAAAATAAGGAAAACAGAAAATATTATATTCCCATAATTTCGTGGGTACCACGAAATTAGGTACATCACAAAAAACATGTGTCCCTAATTTCGTGGTATTTAAATATTAAATAAAATGTAAATGAAAAGTTATTGAAATAAGTTTTACAGTATTAAAAACGTTTAAGAAATGTTAAATAAAACCAAAAAAATTATCGTCAAACAAAAAAATTTAAAGATACAATTTTTACAGGCTTAACAAATTCTACTGGTCTCCTTAACAGTTTCCTTAAGAGGCCTCCCTACAAAAGGCTCATTTTCTGAGCTTCCAACTTTATAATGATTGTTGTTGTCATAGGTTCAATTTTAAAAAATTTTTAAAATATCCATTATTACACCCGAAAAGTTACTCTTTATTATAAAATTTTCAGTTTTAAAAATAACTCGCCAAATTTCTTGTTTGAAAGAAAAAATCGAAATACCACGAAATAACGTACTACCACGAAATTATGGACATTTACCTTAATCCACTTTCACACGAAGCAGTGTAAAATTTTTGTATTAAACTGACTAAAAATTCCTTGGCATATTTAAATTTAGAATGTTTCCTATTATTTCCGCATTCGAAGAAAAAACACTTCTTAATCCATTTAGATTTATTAACATTTTAAAGTGTAACGGGCGCGACACCTCGTTGTAACGGGTGCGACATGTCTATTTTTTTTTTTACATATTTCAACTATTTATTATATTTTTTCATTACGATAGTTCAATTTCAAGCCAAAACAGGAAAATATATCTATGTTTAAACAAGTTAACACGTTAAAAGTAAGTACATGGGTATGTTATTTATAAACGATCTTTCCTGACGCCAGCTTTAAGGTTTGGTTAAAGTAGCCAAATGTAAATCATAATTGTAATTCAATATTTATGCTGATAGCATTATGCATGATCAAATAATTAATTCTATTGTTTTAGAAAAAAAATTTATAAAAAATTAATATTTAAAGAACAATTTCTATAAAATTATTTTCTTAGGCAATATTTCTTAAGCGTAGATTTTGCTGTCTTACCAGCAAACAGACAGCCGTCAGATTCTTTATCCTTAATGACGAAGTGCTTCTCTTGCAAATTTTTTATAAGAGCAATGTGGGCCCATATCTGATCTAAAAATACTTTCTCAGCCGCGATGTCTTCCATTGAATGGTAGAGAATTTTTATACCGTTGAAGTTTTCTCTTGAAGAAACTTAAAACACTCTATGACGCATTAGCATATATTTTGTGGGGTTTCTCTTATTGGACGGACAAAACTTGGTCGCCAGGCAAAAAATAAAAAAAGTTATTAAAAATGTAACGGGCGCGACACGTACTAAAAAATTAATACAGAGAAAACGGGTTAACAAATTTGTTTGAAATTTTCGCAATATAATCCTTAGCAGTTACTTGTTACGTATGCAAAGATTTATTCATGTAAAGTTACTAATGCTTTTACCACAAAACTAAATCCTTTTTTTTTGTAACGGGCGCGACACCAATTGTGCTTAAATTTAAATAATTACTGTGATTTATACTTAGTTCGCAGAATCTTGAAAGTCAAGCCCAAGTGAAGAAAAAATATGTAAAATTTCACGCAGCTCAAATAAATATCCGTCAAAAATCGAAAACTTTGAAAAAAATACTATGCAACTATGATCACGATTCTAAAGTTTTTTAATATCATAGTGTTGTGAACTTTGCCAGGCGTTCACACCTCCATCACGATATCAAAATATAAAAAAATGGTATATAACAATAGAGTAGACATGCGTGAACACAAATATCAGCCTTCGGACTGGAAGCAATGCAATTTATATCTAAGCTCAATGGGGTCTGATTTCGTGGAAACTCCCATATATAGGAAAGGATATATAATAGACTGACCTAATTAAATTTTTTTTAAATTATATTGCTATCTAGTACTTATTTTATAAAGTAAGTATTTAATAAACATAGTAAATAATTTTTTCATGCACTCGATGACACTTTTTGGTGAGACTTAACAAAATCTAGAAATCGTTGTTAGAATACATTCAAAAAAGAGCATTCCTAACTTATCCAACTTCAGTGGAATGATTTAAAAATATTCAAATCCATGTAAATTCTGGAGAAAGATATTATTTAGTATTTAGTTGGGTAAAAATATACAACTTTTATGGAAACGGGCTCCAAGTTGTCCTAAGATTAATTTTTTCTCTGATTATTTCTTACTCTGTAGTTCTATTCGAAAGAAAAATTGTTCACTTTCGAGCGATTCGCGTTGTTCGCATTTCATTCTGTTCGTGGGGTTTGATTTATGGCCCTTTCGATTGTAGAAATGTTGGCATTTACTATTACGAAATCATATGTCAAAATAGTCGAAAGTTAGAAAATTATCCTCAATAACAATTCAGAGAGGGTTACCCTGAAATAAAAACCCTTTTCCTGGTGAAACCCGGACTGTATGTTAGAATGGGTCATTTATCTCTAATTTTCTCTGTAGCTTTCACGTGCTGGAACCACACAGAAAGATACTTAACCAAAAAGTTAAAAAATGAAAATCGCAAAATTTTGCTGTGTGAGGTACATATGTATCTATGCGAAGTGTGTGTTTGCTTTTCGGCTTTATGAGTATGTAAAATCTCAATGGTAGCAGCTGTTGAGCTTGTAAATATAGACGCCATAGCGAAGAACAGCAACTCGCAGCTGCGTCAAGGTGATACTATGGAAGTATGTAGACTTAGTAGCAATCTTTTTTTCACGCGAATTTTTTTTTTGCAGAGGTAGACATGCCTAAATAATTAAAATTTTCGATGGATTAGGAATATAGCTCGCAATTTTAATTACATAATTTTAGCATGGATATAAGGCATGAGACAGCAACGAAATCG